>OX596370.1:4453750-5090000 GCA_951394395.1 Colostygia pectinataria | reverse complement strand
CCGAAAATAAGCATGATAGTAGTACCTACTACAGAACAGTTGACCGACTTCTACGTACAGAATGGCCACCTACCTTTCACCGGTTTTACCTACTCAATTGAATTTCCAGATGCCGATCGGCGACATAGACCTAACAACCGTGATCTCTGAAAGAGCGGTCCGCGCGCCGCGCGACCTCTGCGCGCGGCCCAACACCCTCCTACTAGAGACCTCCGTCCCTCCCGGGCTCGTGGTCCCCGACGGAGGGTCGCTCGTGTACGTGAGGAGAGGGACCACAGTAGTCAGGAGACATCTACTAGCAGCGGACACAGCCGCGGATAGGGACGTGTGGCTCGAGAGACTTAACGCGGCGTTAGAGTACGCGCGCTGTTGCGCCACTGATGACGAGTGACAGTCTATATCCTGTTTGTCCTCCGTACCTCTCGCTACTAGTCTCGGGGAGTTCAACTGAGCCTGTGCAGCCAACTGAGAGTCGGTCCCGGCTTTTTCAAAGTTGTTAGGCCATGACAGAGGCCTTCGGGCGGCCTAGAAACTACGTCATCAGAGTTGGCCACTGACTCATACAAACTTATCGTCTCGGAGAGGGTAACTTCCATTAATTCTATAGGACTGTGACGTCATAGAACAGTTGTATGCTTCTTTGCTAGCTAAGTATTATTTTTTAAAAAATATCACTATTGAATATTCTAGTACATTGCTACGATTTAATTAGGATCCATCGGTTTTTACGATTATGCAACCACATGTCGCCGTCCCGCGGCTTATGACAGCTCTATTTAATGCAAGTAGAGTTCAAATTTATTTTTAAGGTACAATCTCTTAAGATATTTTTTTACATCGTAGTATGACTCCGTTCGTCTTGGTAGGTGCCCCCACATTGACAAATGTTCTGCCTCCTAGCAGTGTGTGTGTTTAATTTTGAAGAGCACTGTAATAAGTAAAATAACTGGGCACATGAGACGGGGTAGCGCAGTGCAGTCCCACGAAGAAAGGTATAACTTAAAGCTATAAGTGACTATAAGACTGTGATTCTACCAGAAATGTACGAGGATGTGTAGCTAGGGATGTGTTTGTTAGGAACCAATAGAATCACTTCATTGATGCTGGGCAGAGCGAGGCTAGGTAAATGTTTATATTGGTTCCTAACAAACACATCCCTCGCTACACATCCACGCACGTATCTAGTAGAAACGCAGACTTATGGTCAGACGTGGCGCTTAAAAAAATGTATGACCTAAGTATTACCTGTACTTAAAAGAATATAAATGGCAGTGCCATATCTTTCTTTAAATATTTAAATGAATTGACTTTTATGTTTTTCAAAGGTACTTGCAAACTTTTTTTTCGATTTCTCGAAATTTGTTTTAATTATTATTACAAATATCACAATACAATACGTATTTTTAAGATTTGTATTACAATTCACACTAGATTTAGTTATTTAGCTATAGCAAATTATATAACTAGAGCAGTATCTACGACGCTTGCTAATAGTTTTACTACTACTAACATTATTTTCATCAGAAAGTAATTGGAAATAAACTTCAAGGACAGAATTATCTTTGCTACTATACGGCTGTAGGGCGTTTATCCACAGAAGCAAAGCGGACTTGAGTCAATTAATAGAATTGTGTCGAAATTGCGCTTCAGTGGATCTCAATCCATAAAAATCTTAACCCACTGTATTTTCTCGCTTATGAAAATTCGCTTCAAATATTCCAACCAAGTAACTTTACTTGTAAACTGGCCTTAAATATCGCGGGTAGTCCCGGTGAGATAACTGTTTAAGGGTGGTTATCCACCAAAGATATGTGTAAAATCAACTAGTATAGTCGCGCAAAGATGTGACGTACTTGAAACGATTTTAACTTTCCATTCTCCGCTTGACTTACACCGGGGGTCTAGGAGACCTAGGCCTTGCACTGTGCAGTATATTTTGTATAATTAACATTTTTATATTAATATAATAATGGCACGCTGCCAGAATATTTTAATAAAAGCAATCGTGCTTTTTTAAGCAGCTTTTATATGTGTGTTGATTTTAATTTGCAATAATTATGAGTTAATATAAATGTAATATAATTATTATTTTGTAAACTGTATGTAAATATAATCAATTTATTTCATGACAATAAAAATAATCTTTTTTATTTACAGCAATACCTTTTTGATACTTACCTTTATTTTACTAACTTATACAACTTTATTTAAGGCACTGGTGAGTAACCACAAGCTCAAAAGCAATATTGACATAATGTTAGACTGACATTTCGGCATAAAAAAGTTTAAAAAAGTTGGTATAAATAAATAACAAATAATTTGAGATTTACTTATTTTAATGCAAGATATTATGATTATTACACTTGGGACTAGGAACTTGGGCTATCATAAGTTTGACGCGCATTTAGTTCATAGTACAACAATACGTTGCTATCAAATAAAATGAAATTAACATATCTGATGTTAGAATTATAAGCATAGAATCCAGCCATTGCTTATCTTAAAAATATTTACAAAAGCATTTACTAATTTATTCTATCAATCAATTGGACTGATTTGGCCAATCCTAACTTAGATAAGTACATACTTGCTTGTATTAAAATAGTAGTTTAAATATTATAGTACAAAATAAGTTTAAACTCTAGGCCTACCAACTTTAAGCTCATACAATGCTCAGTTTGTCTGCTATGTAAAACATTTCAAACTCAGCTCAGCAATAGAGATAGTCGTAGGCCCCCTGTCTGTGCTAATAAATAACAACCTATTTGGTATCGACATCTAAAACCAGCGTTATCTTCAAGGTCCATGTTTGGAGCGGAGGGTAAAAAGAGGCGTTATTCATCGTCGTAAAGAGGTGGTTTGTCCAAGTCTTCCCGTTGCTTTCCCTCCATTTCCGAGGCTAGCGTCTGCTTTATCTCGTGCTACCAACAAGAAAAGAGTGTTTATTTAGATAGATACTTGTAGTAATTTCTTAAATTTAACTTTCATAATTTCAGCTTTTATACGACCTCTGCTGAACATAATCCTCCCAAAAGCGCCATGAAGACAGATCTTGAGCTTTCACCGTCCACCGACTTATACGACCGCTTTAATGTCATCGTCATTCGAGGTGGGGGGCCGTTCTATATTCTGTTTTCCACTTCGCGATAGATATTAAAAATGATTCAAATTAAGATAGAAGGAACGTAGCGGCAAAGCGATGCAGAGAAAATCTTACTGCGCTGGGCAAAAGTCTCTTCTTTTTCATTCGTTATGGGAAATGTTAGCCCACCCAACCTCTGGGTCCCGTCTCTGAATTAATAATGTATTTGACAATCGTCAACTTGTTATTTAGTTCATTTTACGGATTATTCCCATCTGTCACTTCGTTTTGTCCCCATAAGGTGATAGCTGGACGGTACGTTAACGTTTTCGACTGTCAAACGTAAACGTATCGTCCAGCTGTCAATGTTTAAGGAATTTTATTAGTTCACTTCACGCACAAAAGTGGCGCTGTAAAAAAAACCCATAGAAATTGATAGGACGATACGTTTACCTTAGTTAGGTACCTATGATTGTCAAACGAGTTTTTCGTGAGGGTCAACCCTCTTAATCGATTTAAAACACATTAGTTACATAAAGGTTTAAAGTTAGGTACGTTTATGAGTACCTAAGGTCATACAGAACAAGGAAAGTACTAACAAACCGCTAAAATTACAGTTTTTAATAAGGGCATAAGACTCCAGAATAGACTTACTACAAAATGCCGGCATAACCTGGTGAACTGCTGGCAGTCCAGCGGCAGGTGCTGGGCGCGCTTGCCGCCAGTCCAGTCGCGGCTGAACGTTATCTGCGCGGACACCAGCGCGCAGGCTAGCGCACACACCCATACCACCGATATGCTCCTGGAACAACACACAACATGGTGGTTTGAAGAGCCTTACACCCATATTCTAAGACGATTCCTCAAGAATTCCTCGACTCGACTCAACCTCACTCAAATAAATCCGTAGTTGAAAAAATTCTCCTCCACTACTTCAACTCGAAAGTTTTCCGGAGGTGAGAAAATGATTGTCAAACTCAAGGTAAGTACGTCTAAACCTACTTTGAGTCGAGTGGAGAAAGATTCGAGGAAACTTCTTAGAATATGGGTGTTGGTTACTCGACAATTCCGATCCAATCAATTCCGAACTTCAATTTACTGCTGTAATTTTTTTTTACTCTTGAAAACAAGGTTGAATTTGGCGCTAACTTTTGAGCAAACTCAAAAGTACGAAATGTTATATTCCAATACTTGTCTAATACCGATTGCGTTCAAGAGTAGGTAAGGCCCCTGGTGGTTTTAATAACACTAAGCCAGCACACACACCCATACCACCGTAAAGCTTCTGGAACAACACCCCACATTATAGAAAAGAGAAGCACTTTTGGTTTGAAGAGCACTGCAGGGCTATCGGCTATCTCGGTTGATATCTCATAGTGAAGATCACCCGGCAAAGTGTTCAACGATTAACTGTCAAACGGCTAGTTTCGTATTGGCTATCTTCAGTTATTAACTATGATGACGTCATGAGCACTCAGTATCGCCGATAGTCACCGTAAAACATCTTGGGTGGTTTGAAAAGCACTGGTGGTATGAATATTACTGATGGTTTGAATACCTAGTACTAGTGGTATCAAGAGTACTGGTAGTATAAAGAGCACTGATAATCTGACAAGTACAGTAGTGAGTTCAAAATCGGTTGCAAAAAATACCGAGCGTTTTAGAGCGCACAAATTTCGGGATGAAATAATAAAATGGATTCATAAATAAAAAATCATACTGTTTCACTTTTATAAACGTTTGATCAACTTGTCTTCCGATTCTTCCGAAGCACGGAGCACTCGCGTCATATTAATAAAAAGCGGTCGGCCATCCATCCAGAGAAACATCGGGTTAATGGGACAGGCTAAGTTATGAACAGTGAACTCACCCGTACCGAACAGATCTCATTGAACCACAGTACCGATCACCCACAACGTTCACCACCGGAATCTCTTTGTGAAATGAATTTAAAAATGCGCCTCTACCTTTTTATAGTGCTACTCGTAATACCGTGATCCTGTGGGACCCTGCGTGAAATACTCCGTAGAACCGTAACTCCCTAAAGCCGCGTTTACATTATTCTGTCAACAGGTCGTGACGCGTCATAATCGTACGTTTTGTATGGTTAGTTTTTTTTATATACAACTGAAGTGGCAATCAAGCGTACGGCCCACAAGATGGTAAGCGGTTACCGCGGCTTATGGACGCTTGTAATACCAGAGGTATCACCTTGAGGCTAAGATCGAAAGCCTCATGTGCCAGTAATTTCACCGGAAACCATACCTTTCACACAGCAATGCGAGCATTACTGCTTTGCGGCAGAAATAGGTATGGTGGTAGTCCTTCCCCGGACGAGCTCTATCATAGAGAACACTACTACTCTTAAATTAGTTAAGTTAAATTACTAAATCGCCGTGTGTCGTTCGTGACGCGTTCTGTATGGATACGATATACCTATGACGCGTCACGGACGATAGTCCACGAACCACGACAGAATAATGTACGAGTTATGTTATCTGTGGTACGAGTAAGTAATTCCGTCTTAAAAAACACGCGTCGTCGGACACTATTTTTATATCAGCAAGAATTATAATGACAACTGAATTTTTAGGGACTTTTAATGGCTGTCATTAGTGAGTAGATTAGCAGCATTTAGGGAATAGCAGCTTTTAAAAGCTACGTGTGTTTTTAACAGTGCTATAAAAACAAAATAAAGTATACCAGACGGTCAAGTCGCTGTAATTGCTGATATAAAAACGTGATTTTATTTCTTTCACTTCTATCTCAAAGTAACTCGCGTAACACCTACGAACTGTTTTAAGGTAGGTATTATAACTGGTACCTATTGTGGTATTATCCCCTTGAGGTATTTGTGTTTCAATTTGAAGAAAATGTAAATTCTAAAAGACTATAAACTTAATTCTCTTGTGTCAATGATATGTTTCATTCCCACCGTACTGCTACGCCCACCAAAATTAATTGAGTGTGCTTTGAACTAAAAATCAAAAAGTTTTCGACGACCTCGGTGGCGCGGAGGGCGAGTACCCGGAGAAGCGAGAGGTTGCGGGTTCAATCCCCGCTGCGGGATAAATGTTTGCCTGATCAGCAAATATTTGTACCTACCTGGTCTGGGTATTTCTATGTATCTTATTCTAATTTCTTATTTCAAGTAGGTATGTATGAATGTATAAGTTATCTGGTTCGTAGCTTTACGAGCGAGTCGTAAGTAGAGTTAAGTGGATATCTCTTCATCACATCTTATTTATAAGATAAATGTCAATAGGGACAGTAGCACGACATAAATGAAGCTAAAAACCAAGAAGAAGCAGTAGTTTTTTAATTTTATTTTTATTCCTATTAAATAAATAAATAATAAAATAAATAATGCTGGACAATGCACACAGCATCATCTAGCCTCAAGGTAAGCTGCTGTTAAACAGAGCTTTGTTTATTGGGTAAGTACTAGATGACTGATATATAATTAATACAATATCTAGAGTACCTATATACAGGGTCATTCATTATCAACCTGATGCTCGGGTTATTAACCAGCGGTTCATTGACGCGCGGGTCACTGACACGTGCCGGGCGCTGCCTTTTCGATTTCTAACAAGGATAACTAATTATTAAGCAGAATTACGAAAATATTTTTTCTAAATATAAAAAATATGTGGAGGGGTAGGCCCCTTAAGTTTGTCAGGTTGATAATGAATGAACTTATATATAGAAAACACCCGGAACAAATATTTGTAGATCGTACAAACATTTGACTCGAGGCGGGAATCGAACTCGCAACCTCCGCGTCGCAGACGGACCTGCGCCCGCTGCGCCACATCGGTCAATTAATAAACATAAAATCATGGAACATCAGGAATAGACGCACTTTTTGCACGCTGGATTCCAATGACGCAAACTTATTTCCAGCTTTCATTGACCTTGACATACAGCAATCCCAAGAGAACTCTGATAACCTTAGAAAAAGACAAATCATGAGCTTTTACCGCGTAATAAAAAATAGTACCTACCTGCCTACCCTTTCTCGTTCGTTTAAAAAAATGAACCCTTAGTGGACGATGTCGCGAGGCGTAAAGCTGCGGTTTCCTAGAAGTCTCACTAACCGTCAAAAGACGACCGCAATAACGTTACATACTAAGGGCCATAATAATCATAAATCTTATGTCTCTGTTAGTTACTGTCTCTATGTAATTTGTAATCATCTTTGTTGATTATGAATGACAAGGAAAGAATACTTACCAAGCCACGGTGTATTTGATTAAGTCAAAATAAAATTAATATTAAGTTAAAAATAAAATAATATTTAATTATGTTACCTACTTCTATGAGTCTACAAGTTACTCGAAATAAACAGATTTTATTTATTTTATTTTATAAAAACATTTTTTTTATGAAAGGCCACTGTTTGAGATGCATCGCACACTCACTGGAAAAGTCTTTGTAGATTTACAACAAAAATAATTTAATTGATAGACTCAGACGTCACTTTGCGGAAATCCATTACAAGATAAAGATTCTAAAGATTTTTCGCCTGTTTTTTATTTTTTAAAACAAAAATAATTAATTATGGTGCTTGCCTGCCATTATTTATTGTCAAATACCTATGGAGTTAGGTAATATAAAAGTTTGAACATCTATACAAAGAAAGAAAGAAATAAATAAAATACGTTTATTCATGAAACACACATAATTTATTTTAAAAGGACTCGCAAAACTACACTTTTCGACTAAATGCTAAGAAAGCTAAGCTAACGAAGATAAAAACTATTTTAACATTAGGTACATACAATATTTATTAAAAAATACCATTTTCTTTACAATAAAACGACCGCTACATAGCTTCCGCTGCTTTACGGGTAACTAAAGTGTAAGTGGTGGTCCCAGTTTACACTTTTACTTGGCTAATCTACTACCTGTGTTTTTATAGGAAAATCCCGCGCAGTATTATGATAGGAAAATTGAAAATTATTGGCCTGTGGGCATAGTATAAAAAAATATTATGTGGGGGCGTATAAAGGGGAAATAAGTGTTAAAATAATAAGCAGAACGTAATTACAATTAATTACAAGTAAGTATTAGGAGACTTTACATTTTTATTTCTCAGGGTGGCAGTAAATGCCTGTTAAGAGGGTCTAATCGCGAGTTGTTTTATTATCAACTTTGATATTTTTAAATGTGGGTAAGTTATACACCCCTTGCGTATTATGTTCCTTGGTTACCTGTAAGTATGGAATATACAGTCGCTAGCAAAAAGTTGTAAGTTCGTAGGTAATGGCCTAACAACTTTAAAAAAGCCGGAACCGACAGCTTATCGTGGCCTCCAAAGCACGTTCACTCCAGTTTAAATTGCCACTGGCTGTCACCCGTCCAAAAAGTGACCGCGCGGAGAACAACTTAGGCAGCTACCTACGTTCTAAGCGCAATATAGTGCTAAAAATGCATTATTTATGGTAAATATGCGAAATATTTTCTACTCAATGAGAAAGAGGTGGTTTTAATTGGTATAACAAAGGCTACGGTAACCGCTTATTATCAGATGGGCCATGCTAGTTTGCCGTTCAAGTGGTATAAAAAAAACTAAAAAATTACTTATGCGAAAACTCTATAAACTCTCGACCAACTTAGGGAATAACTATTCCGCGGAATAAGTAATGTCAAATACAAGTAAACTGTCAGTTTACTCGCGAATAAATACGATTTACTTAAAATTTATTCGAGTTTGTTCGAATCCAACCTAGTTTAGGTTTTACTTAGTAGGTACTTACCCTATATAAAAATGCGACACATAAACCGATCGGAATAATGCCCTTTGAAGTATGTAATCTTTGTATCCAGCATCACAATACCTGAGAACAGGCCAGGTGGTGTCCATTCAAAGTGGTCAACCAACATATGGGTTTGACACGGGATAAAGGAATATATACTTACAGTAGGCGCCTGTTAAGAGACATAACGGGATCGAATATCGTTCCTTTTTTATAGTACAAAGTCATAAATGAGAGAGATTTTATTAATTTTTTTACTCGGTGGTAGGACTCTTCAGCAAGAGTCCGTCTTCGTGGGTACCACCGCAGTGCCAGATATTCTACTTCCAAGCAGTAGTGTGCAAGCTGCACTGTGTTAAGGTTTGAAGGTGCCACGCTGAACATCTGTCACGGTCAGGCGTGGTGCTTAACATAACATCAGGCGGGCGACTTGACCGTCATGTCACTTGCTGACATTAAAATAAAAGATAAATTATCAACGCAACTCATCGAAGTGAGTGAAGAATTGTCTTGTAAAAAAATAAGTTTATTGGACAAGTAGGTAGGTACTAAAGATTTGTTTATAAAAGTTACGCAAAATGTGTATGAAATTTGATATTTGAAATACATTTACATACATACATTTATTTGTGAAGAACATGCCGGCCACCGACATGGCACAATTTATCTGAAAAGAAATTCTATTCCCACATTTCTATTGGCGTTTACATTTACATTATCCTATTTTAAAGTTCTATAGGTTCAGCAAACAAAAACAGATGCAATGTGGAATGGAAAGTAAACTAAAGTATCAATTACCAACAGGCATGAGTGGCCATAATCTGATTCAGGCTTGACATCTGTATGATCAAAACTTAGAGTTGGATCAAAAGTGGTTCTTTTAAGATGAAATGGGAGCCAAAGTAGCGTTGTTACGTGTTTCGACTACACAGAATATCACTTTTATGGACATCAAAACCAAAAATTGTACATTATTTTAATTGATAATTATAATTGCAAGTTTGAATGGCAAAATGTATCGAAAATCCCGATGTGCCATAGCAATATCCCAGAGCTGCTATATCTATTTCTTGAGTGAACTACTATTTTCTTCTTGGGTTACTCCATTGTATCTTTTTTATGAATAAGTACCTACCTACCTGCTCACTTACCTGTTTCTGGAATCTTCTTTTTGATATAAATCCTTCAAAGGGTGTTTCAACCATTTTTGTATTCATTGAGGATTATGTGGTGTTTATTTATGTACCTACAGCCTCTAGGTAGGTACAGCTAAATATAGAAAATATCTGAGAATTATGATATTAATTAAATAATGGTGTCGATTCAGTTGTTACATCTTCTAAATTAAAATTGTTGCCGTCCTTTTCTAATGAATTAAAATACAAAAATACCTACTAAAAATGACAAAGTTAAGATGTTCGTTACACAATCTGACAATTTATTAGAATAAAAATGTATCTCGGTCCCAACTTTCACAACTGGTGGTATATATTTATATATATAGGTATGTATATTAAAATAATTATTATTTATTAATTATATTATAGTTACTATAGGTAGGTAACGTACCTATAATACAATAGGCAATTTTTAATCCCGGAATATGTTACGGTTACGAATAGCATAAAAACTGCTTATACCGCTGGGCACAGCTAGTAACAGTGTAAATAGTGATGAATGACACCCATAACGTGACAGCCTTCTAATGTTCCCACCGCTGGGATACTGGGTTACTCTCGAGCGAGAGTGATTGGTTCACGCAGACCCAATGCGGATTGGTGGATTACACCGGGAAAGTAGGTATTATCGGGAAATATGTTAGTTTTTATTACCTGCTCCTACCGTTATTTCTCATAGTTAAATATTACCAACAGCACCACTACCCCTGATTTATCTGTGATTGCAAAGATCTATCAATAAAGCCACCTGCGACAAAAATACAACTTGGCCTAGCTCGTAATCACTAACTGTCTTATAAAGCGTGCTCACACTATCCGGCACGATGACTGAGTTTTTGTTTATATTCTCGAAGGAGTAAACGTAAACGTATCGTCCAGCTGTCAATTTGTATGGAATTTTGGTAGTTCATTTAAAATGATGCGCGTATAGACGTATCGTCCAGCTCTCAATTTGTATAGGATTTTTATTCTATACAAATTGACAGCTGGACGATACGTCTATACGTTTACGTTTACGATTGATTGTCAGAGTTTTTTGTGATTCGCAACGCGTGAACGCAATTTTAGTCAATTATCTAGAGAAAACTCCTAGTTATACGTATATGACTGAGATAACACTGCATTGAGGCGTACGTTTTTACGACTGACATTTATTAGCACAGTACTGTGACCAATTTTCATTGCTTACTACTATTACTTTGCTTATTTAATATCAATCAATTACACCGTTGTTAAATTATTCCTGAAGTGAGAAACTAGCGTATTATCGTGTTTGTTCCAGTTAAAATGTTACTACTTGTATCTATACTAATAAAAAAGGTAAGATTTGTAATTTTGTTTGTTACGAACAAAGACATTAAGAATAATCTTGTATAGATTCTCGAAGGTTACGAATAAACCCAAAAATACTGGTCGGAAATGAAAAATTCTTTCACCTTTAGAATGTTACATTATCCCTGACTAACATAGGCTATACATATAAGAAATAAGAAATAAGAAAATATTTATTGTTTAGCTGATGAAGGCACAAAAAGATCTTAATACTAGGTATGGCACTGGTAGGTAAGCTCAGCTTATCCATTTTGGACGTACAATATTAACTAGGTTAATATTGTATTATATTTATTACGCCCCGGCTTTGAACGGGTGCGGTTTCATTGCGCCCGTGTGAAGCTGGGACGGACTGCTAGTAAAGAATATACGGCCAATAACGTATCATTGAGTTGAAAAAAACACACGCACGTCTTTCATAGCTCATAGCATAGGTCGTGCGTCGTGCCGGAGAGTGTAAAAAGGCTCTTACGAGTGGAAAAGTTACATTGTAAAATAAGAAGCGCACTGCCAGTGGTGTATCGATAAGAAACAAAACAACACGTCTTTTATAACTGCTAGGAGATTGAATATTTCCGTAGTAACAGTGTTTATAATCTGTGGCTCTCTTAGTTACTTGTAGATAGTCTGTGTCAAGTAGACAGATTAGTAGTAGGTTAGTCTGTGACAGTGCCAACGACCAAGATCCTGTACAACTTGTGGTACGTAGTAACTGGTAAGCAATCTGTGATTTGTTCCCTAGTAACTGTTATTGTAATCTGTGAGATCTGAAGTAGAACTGGTGGATAAACTCTGGGTCTCCTTTTTTACCCACTGTGTCTAACTGTGCGGTCTAAATTGGCACTATGCTTTAGCCCGAGTGCTGCTACGTCCGCGAACTCAGAGTAGGGGAAAGTGGTTAACGGTGGATCAAGAGGATCAGTGGATCAACCGTTGTATGTTTCTCTATGCGCTCAGACACACGTGTGAATGCTGGGTGAAGGTGCTCGTAAAAGAAGATGATGCGTTGCATGCAGTGTATGATCGATCCTTCCCCCCCCCCCTCTATCCCCCCTTCTTTTACGATCCTTGTTACTTTGCTTGTTATTTCCAGATTTACACTGAGACACTGAGTTGATGCTAATTAAATTAAACAATTCTTTAAAGTATAACCAACAGTTATCCATAAAAAAACATTCAGTATCTAGTCTAATAATAGGTATGATTAACTGTTACCCTTATCAGGTGCTGACGTTTTAATGCAGCATTTTCTAGCTAAATTTGTTGCCATTCTTTTCTAACAAAATAAAATACAAGAACCGCGATAGTTTTAATTACTCACTAAAATTTACGACATTAAGTAAAATATGATGATTTTTATATATAATGTGAATTGTAAACCTAGTAGCATTTTTAAACTTGTTTTTATTGAATGACATTTCGAATTCACGTTCACGTTACTAGATTAAAATTAGGAACTTTTGCAGTATTTTTTTGCTTAGGTTTATTATTGTTATTCGTTCGTTTTCTTTCCTTCGTAGTAGGAAGGTAACGTAGGTACTATCTGGTTCTTACTAATATATTTTGCTCGGTGCTTTCGTAGACAAACTCGTCACACAAAACGTGAATGACAAGCAGTGTCACGTCACGCCACTTGCTATTGGTTTCTATAATGCACGCACTTCTAATAACGATCCGTTATTAGAAGTAGCATCAGTCGGTTATTTTTTTCTATGATAAATTATTTTATTTTATTTTACCTAGGTACCTAATATAAAGATACTACACACTCTGCCGTGCTAAGGGGGTCAGCCGTAAGCAACATTTTTGCCAAAATGCGCTTTTTATAGCACGCGCGGTAGGTATGTGTGTTGCTGTCCAAGAACTAAAAATTCCTTTCGAATTTTTAGTTCTTGGACAGCCATCCACCAATTATTGCTTCCGCGTGGTGGATTAAAACCCAATCATTCTCGCCTGAGAGTAGGCCAGTGTCCCAACAGTCGGAACATTAGAAGGCTGTCATGATGATGATGATGTGTGTTGCTTACGATGCTCATTATAAGTATTCGTCTATAAAATACACTAGGCTTCCTCAGCATAACGAGTTTTTTAATGTTTTAATCTATTAATAATTGTATTCGGAGTTTCATTTTTCAACATATATAAACTTCATCGTTTTCTCGAAACTAGTAAACATGCACTTACGGCTGACCCCCTTAGCACGGCAGAGCTGTAGACCTTCTAAAAGTCTTCGATAAGTATTGACACTTAAAAATAAAATACAAATAGATAATAGGGTAACACACCTTTTTAATTTTTAAGTACCTACCTACTTATAATAAATAACTGACGCATGCTACCCTAGTAGGTATCGGATTAGGATCATAGTACTATTATTGTTTCACCCTCTATCTTATGAAACTAGCATGACACTGGCAGAATGTGATAAATAAAATCAATAAAAAAAGCCACAGCCTTAGCAAAGAAGTGAAGTGAAGTGAGATAGAAACGCGGCATAAAATATCACTCTACCCGCAAAGCCAACGGAAATTCGCGATAGGTAATACCTACCTAGGTAGGTATTTAGACTGTTGGTAAATCTTGCCGCCAAGGAAGTCGATATTGCCGCGCAGTTTTGTTTTCGCGTTGTGTTTTCTCAAGGAATTTTTTATACTAATCCTTGTCTCCTTGTGTTTTATATCTTATTAGATAAGTCTGTAACCCTATTGCAAAAAGGATGACAGATCGCACAGTGCTTATGCGGACAGAGCTAGGTGACAGACGGGAATATTCTCTAACAACTTGCAGTGCCATAGAGAAAGTAAAACACGTGCAGTGCAGTGCAGTGTCGCTCATTACAGTCACATATTACTCTGTGTTACAATTTTACCTTTTGTTTAAAATGTGAAGATAATTTAATTGCTGTGGTTTATGATAATAATAATAATAATCTTATAATATAAAAATGAATCGCAAAATGTGTTGGTAAGCGCATAACTCAACAACGCCTGGACCAATTTGGCCAAATCTTTTTTTAAAATGTTCGTTGAAGTTCAAGGATGGTTTTTACGGCGAGAAAAATTAGAAATACGTAGGCACAAAAACTGCAACATTACAAATCTTTTTGACAGGACGAAGTCTGTCGGGTCAGCTAGTAAATAATAAATAATGCTGGACAATCCACACAGCATCATCTAGCCCCAGGTAAGCTGCTGTTAAACAGAGCTGTGTTATGGGTAACTAGATGACTGATATATATTTAATACAATTACAACACATAGATAGATATTTTTTTTTATTATATATAGAAATACCCAGAACACCCGGAACAAATATTTGTAGGTCGTACAAACATTTGTCCCGAGGCGGGAATCGAACCCGCAACCTCTGCGTCGCAGGCGGACCTGCGCCCGCTGCGCCACATCGGTCGTCAAGTCAGGTCGGTCGATAAGTATTTAAAAATAAAAATAATTCACGACGTTTTTTGATTCCTGATGAATCATGACATTTTGTAATATTGAGTAGGTATGTATTTATTCTGTGAAGCCCCTCAATCAATTCCGAGACCTTCGACTTTGATAAGGGGGAATAGGTGGATAACATTCTGCATGATGCGAATGTCTCTCTATATCACAGAACTTATAGTTCTGTGGTCTATTACATCAATAAAATCATTGTGTAACTGACTGACAGAGTGGGGATTGTCTTTGGCTATCTTGTCAAAACGACATGGGTCTTCCCATTTTAACTATTTTTCTCGTGTTATTTTAAGTTTTATTGCGTAAATTTGGTGTCAGTTTATCCAATTTAACTTGTTTACTTAGCACAAGTGTTGGTAATTGAAATGGAGGGGTAATGTTGGTTGGTAATTTAGTCAAAGACTTTCCAGGAGAATTTTGAAAGAAAAGCCATCGTTTCTTTCCAAATTTCGTTTGTTTACGTTGCTAAGCGACAATCAAACTAATACACTTGACACTGGCAAAATTGTGGCAAACTAGCCACAGAGGCCATAAAACAAAAGAAGAAGAAGAAGACTGACAGAGTGACAACTCGCAGTCTACGAAGACAATGCTTGACGCTTGTAATACAATCATCATCATCATATCAGCCGATAGATGTCCACTGCTGGACAAAGGCCTCCCGCAAAGAGCGTCATAACGATCGATTTTGAGCCTTCACCATCCACCGAATTCCTGCGACCACTTTAATGTCATCGGTCCATCGATTGGGGGGCCGTCCTACACTTCGTTTTCCAGTTCGTGGTCGCCACTCGAGAGTCTGTAATACAATAACAGCAATATTACAATTGCATTAAATTTTTTACTACACAGAAGAATCTTTCCTCATCACTCTCGCCCGAGAGTAGGCCAGTGTCCCAACAGTGGGACAACTGTCATGATGAAATAATCAGAGCAAGAGCACTGGGTCATAGGATCATGGTATTGAAGCAAACGTACAGTGGGAATAGAAGGCTGGCTGTCATGATAAATAATCAAAGCAAGATACTGGCACTGGGTCATAGGATCATAGGTATTGCTAAGCAAACGTGATTGGTTAGTTACACTGATAGCGAAATAATTAATAATTGATTACTAAACTAAAACCAGTCAATCGTTGATAATAGATTAGTAACTAAGTAGCATGAAAAAAATCACGCTAAATTACAGGTAGAGTCAACATTATCTTAATCTATACTAATATTATAAATAGGAAAGATTTGCATTTTTGTATGTTACGAATATTTAAAACAAGAGCGAACAGTAACAGTAACAGTATATTCTAGCCAAGCGTGCTCCATCTTAGGCCGCATCGACACTGAACAACAAGTGGGATAGCGGCCAAACGCTTGACTATCTATACTCTATACTAATATTATAAAGAGAGAAGATTTGTATGTTTTTATTTTTGTGTTTTTGTTTGTTACGAATAAACTCAAAAACTAGTGGTTCCATTTCAAAAATTCTTTCACCATCAGAATGCTGCATTATCCCTGAGTAACATAGGCTATATTTTATTTTTTATTTTACCCAAGGTTAAAAAAATTGCCATAAAATGTCTTTCATCGCATGCGCTGCGGAAACTATTGATAATAGAACAAAAAAATGTTCTACAATATTATAGAACATATTGATATCTACAAAAAAGTCAGCGATACCATATTATGTCCAACTATTGTAGTTAGGTAACAATAACTACTTTTTTACATTTTAAAAGTTGATAGAAATGCCGACCAAAATCAGACCTTGTATTCCATACCTTTATATTAATCCTTATCCAAATAAATCATTTCATATTCAAGACTGTTTCAATACCTGTAGATAACTGTTTGAATTATTGAAATCAAACATTCCATTCAAAAGTTATGACGAATTATAAAAATGACAATCTAAACTAAATACTATGCAAGCCCGCGCGCGCGCCGTGTCAGAGCGGGGCGTGCACATGAACTGTGAAATAGGTAGCCGCGCGGCTAAAACGTGCGGTCGGCTCCTACCTTATGAATGAGTAGCGACCCGCCCCGGCTTCGCACGGGTGCAATAAAAACGTAAGCACCCGTGCGAAGCCGGGACGAGCCGCTAGTCATATATAAAAACTAAAAAAATAAAAACTACTGGTCCGATTTCAAAAATTCTTTCACCATTAAAATGCTACGTTATCCCTGAGTAGCATAGGCTATATTTATTAGCCCGCCCCGGCTTCGCACGGTTGCGGTTTGCATTGCACCCGCGCAAAGCTGGGACGGACTTGTCTTTTCTTAGTAATATTAAAACGGGGAATGTTTAGATGTTTGTTTGTATGTTTGTGCAATCACGTCCCTAACACTAAACAATCTATAAAAGAAATTTGGCAAAGGCATTGATTATGGATTTGGAAATTCTGGAATAGCTTAAAGGTTTATTCCGGGTTCTCGCAGGATAAAATACTGTATAACCGCGGGTAACACCGCGGGGCGCAGCTAGTTTTAAATAAATAATATAGATTGTGATATAACTGGACCATAATGTATTCTACTTATTAATGGATGACCTTAAAAATTCTAGAGTCGGGTCAAGATTATTATTATTATGTGACAGTTTGGGTGTATTTATGTTATTTGACACGTTGATTGCGAACTTTTTTTTTACCCTCTTGGTATGGTATAAATAAATAAATAAATAAATAATGCTGGACAATCCACACAGCATCATCTAGCCCCAAAGTACGCTGCTGTTAAACAGAGCTGTATTATGGGTACTAGATGACTGATATATATTTAATACAATACAATACATAGATAGATATTTTTTATTATATATAGAAAATACCCAGAACACCCGGAACAAATATTTGTAGATCGTACAAACATTTGTTCCGAGGCGGGAATCGAACACGCAACCTCTGCGTCGCAGGCGGACCTGCGCCCGTTGCGCCACATCGATCGTATGTTTGGATTATTCCCATCTGTCACCTAGTTTTGTCCCCGATCACATAAAAAAGTGCGATCTGTCACCCTTTTGCTATTGGGTATGCTATGCCTAGTGCCATTTTAGCAAAATTTTGCCCCAGGAATATTTACATATTTACATTTGATGACGCGATGTTTTTACGCTGTACAAGCAGCAACCTCACAAAATTACTTTCATGAAATATTTCTATTCAAAATTAGTCTCATTTTACCTACTTGTAATAATACGATTTATGAATAGAAAAACCTTAGAGACTAGCAGACCCACCCCGGCTTCACACGGGTGCTGTAAACGTTCCTCTTGAATTACTATATCTATTGATGAAAACCGCATTAAATTCCGTTGCGTACCTGCGTACAAAGGGACAGACACCTTTTTTACTACCTATGTAAAAAAGTATAATTTGGTTCATAACAACCTCGAAATAAATTAGGTATCTCTGTTTAGGTACTATTTTTAAATCTGATTTATGTTGGATTCGACCAAACTGGAATGAGCATTATTCGCAGAGTTAGGTTGGATTCACAGAAGTACTGTAACTTCTGTGGTTGGATTCGACCAAACTGGAATAAAGCGCTATTCGCAGAGTAAATCGTAGTTATTCGCGAGTAAACTGACATTTTACTTGTATGTGACATTTCTTATTCCGCGGAATAGTTATTCCAAAAGTTGGTCGAATCCAGCCGTAATAAAATAAAGTACCTAGTAACCCACAAAACGTTTTGACGATCTTTAACTATAGTTCAAAATCTAGTATTTATTGCAAAGTTTATGATTAACTTTATTTTTTCAGTGAGCATCCTGAAAAGTTCCCACTATGGTGTTAATTCTCAAAAGAATATCAAAAAAGTAAGTGAATTTTACTTAGTTATTTGTTTTTAAGTACGTAACCTAGTTTTTAATGGTACCACAATTTCACCTCAAGCGGAAATTTTGTTTAAACAAGTAGGTACCTATACCTAAAGGTCCTTCGGGTAATTTTCTATTTTAGTAGATCCAGATTACCTACTTTATTGAATGACGTAACCTCCTCATCTCCATAAGTGTTATTCTATTCAGAAATAAAGTTCAATATCTTTATCTATTATGTATGAGTTCCAATGTTACACGTGTCGGTGTAATATACACCTTATTATAAAAGTAATAAAGTTGTTATGACAAATGTCATATCAGCTGCTTGATAACCCCACGGACCTAGGTCCGGAGGCACGGCCGCACGCCCCTTTCATCATCAGTGTCATCAGTAAACATTATTGTAATAATATTATTTGTTTTTAGACCTGTTCTGTTTTGAACACTTATTGGTATCCTATGTTTTTACACACTTTAAATAAAATAGGGCTATCATATCAGATACCAACAACAACGACATAACTAAAATTAGGCCTCATTTTATTAAAATGTTTAAACCGCTAAGTTTTTTAAGAGATTTGGGTTCCGTTTGCATTCTGTTTTTTTTTTCTTGTTTGATTTAAGTATTTTCTGATTGTGATTGATAAATGAAGCTTGAAGCCATACTTGAGGCCTGCAATAACGAAAGTAAAAATCACTCCGGCTTACATTACTTGTACCAACTTAACTTCTAATGTCTTTGCAACATAATATAATAGATATTATTATATCTATAACTATCTCTTCGAATAGAGTTTTTTTTTATACAACTGAAGTGGCAACCTAGCGTACGGCCCACAAGATGGTAAGCGGTTACAGCGGCCTATGGACGCTTGCAATACCAGAGGTATCACTCACGGGTTGCCACCCTGAGACGTTAGATGGAAAGTCTCACGTGCCTGTAATTTCACCGGAAACCATACTCTTCACACCGGAACACAGCAATGCGAGCATTACTGCTTGGCGGCAGAAATAGGTATGGTGGTATTCCTTCCCCGGACGAGTTCTATCACAGAGAACTCTACTACTCTAGTTTTCTTGATAAGCAGTTAATTTTTTTTTTAAAGTTTTCTATGCATTTTTTAGAGGTATTAATCAAATAAAATAGCTGTCTTCTTTTAGCTGATAAGACAACGCCAATGGTACATTAGATAGGTAAGGTAGGTACCTTGTTTAAATGTTAATGTTACTAACTAGTTGCCTAACTAAACCGATAATACAGTCCTGCTTAATAATATTGTACAGAAAAACACCAAAGAGAACTGGTAATTAGGTAGGTACCTACTCGCAATAGTACCTAACTATCATAGTTTTATCAAGTTTGTGACATTACAACGCAAAAAACAAAAAATATATTAGCTTTGTTTAAATTTACATAATGATTGGAGTGCAGATAATTGTAAAGTACCTACCTTACATAAGATTCGGTAGGCAAGAGTTTAAAAGTCATTAATTATCTTTAACCTTTTGAACTTGTAAAGTTGAAGCTTTTTAAAACTAGTAGATATTCTAATGTTGGAGCTGCCTCATTAGAATATTTACTAGTTTTAAAAATAAGACTATGCAAAGGGGTACGTAATGTACGTATAAGTAAATAAGCATTTAAAAAGTTATTAGTGCTCATTACATTTACCACTTTGCTTTTAAAACTAGTACTTTAATGGATACTCGTTGATTTGATTAACTAACATATTCTTCTTCTTTTAATTTGTGGCGTCTGTGGCCGGGTTTGCCACAATTTTGTCGACTAACATATTTGTTGCCATCTTGGTTCGTTGACATTAGAATGACAACGACATATGTATTAAGTAGATAGGTAGGTACTAAAACGAGCATTCTAAATAAAAGTTTATTAGTTGGGTAGGTAAAGATTTTCATACAGTGTGCTAGCACCTTAGAATAATAACACGGCTAGCACTTGAACTTAGATTAGAGCTAACTCTTCCGATTTACGTTGGATGCCTTCCGATCCTAAGGTCGTGGGTTCGAATCCGGTCGTGCACCAATGGATTTTTCAATTCGAAAAATGTATGTGCGCAATGCCAGTGCTCCCATACGGTGAAGGAAAACATCGTGAGGAAACCGTGTCCAAGAACTATAAATTCGAAAGACATGTGCCATCCACCAATCCGCAATGGGTCCGTTGCCTACCAGGCGGGACTAAATGACCAAACCGCTTCTTTGCCTGGAGCCAAAAACTTCTTCTGAGGGTCTACTCTTATGAACTACAAGCTATAATCGTGGCATATTTATATCGTAGTTCAACTTATGTTGGTGAATACTAAGTTCAGAAGATTTACGGACATTAAGCTGAACCACGAAAACTCACGATATTGCCTTTTTTCCGCAAGAGTAGAACTTCTGAACTGACTTACCCTCTACATGTAGTCCGAAGTCACAGAATAGGAAAGACGAGTAGATCATCGTTAATCTCCTAAGTTCAACTATGTTTATTTTTATTGGCTTAAGATCAACCAGTTCGCTTCCTGAATGTCAATGGACAGAACTGATCTCGAAGTTACACATCAGCTGTCTCTTGACCTTCAACAACTGCTCAGTAACACAAAGGAAAACCAGCCATTTCTAAAATAGCTCTGTACCTGTGAATAATTCATAGATTTTGTATTGGAATGCTGTAGTAATTAACATAAATAGTAATGATCATAAATCTCTATTCAGTCTCCTAAACATCCTAGAATTTACCTGTATAACTTGACGATGACATTCACGAATTGTGCAATTGCCCGGTTGAAGAGTGAGAGATTGCGGATTCGATTCTCGCTGCGGGACAAAAATGTTTGCATGATCTACAAATACTTAATATTATGTAGGTAGAGATACTAGTCTAACTGCACGCTCCACTATTACTATTTATTTACGAAAAAAATATGCAAGTAGTTATGTTAATTGTAGGTATCAGTTACGGTTCCCATAGTACCTACCTATCTAAAACCTTGCTTAGTTTGGGCCCAAACTAAGCTGTCTAAAAAATCTTTATTTATTATCTGTCTATTTTTATTTATACCTACCAGTACTATTAATACTATGTATTAGGTTTTAAGTAGTATCATTTTAATCATTATAACTTTATAATAAAATTATTGATATAAATTATAATGAATTAATTAAATACCTACATCCTAAAGCTGTAGAAACTTCTACCTAATCTGTGCTAATTAGAACGTCTTGTGTTTAATTGAACTGTGTTATCGAAGAGACTTTGGCCAAATATTTCCACATAAAATCATTTTATCTTCAATGTAAGTAGGTAGAGTAATTTATTTTATATTAGCAGCAGGTCAAGGGTCAATATTTAAACTAAGTATTAAATACCAACATACGTGTTACATGGAATGAATAGTTCACGTATAGTTCTCACAACGGATCTCGGCCGTCGCCGCGCCGTCGTGAAATTAGCCGTTTCGATTCGCAATGGAGCTTTTTCAAAATAAATTGTCTTTGCGCATCACAAACGGCTAACTTCACGGAAGCCTAGATCCGCTGTGCGAACTGTACATGCCTATTTTTTTTTTGACTTGATGTATCTCGCGAATTCGTTCGCGTGGTACTTTAGTTCTTTTATTAAATAAATAATAACAATAAAACATAGGAACCGTATATTTTTGCGGGATAAAAAGTATCTACTTTAGTCCAGGATATAGTCATCCTTTGCACCAAATTTTATTTAAATCCGTTTAGTTGTTAGGGCGTCGCGTCGTATACTCCCCACAAACGTACAAACATTTAGGAAACTTTCCCCCTTAAAATATTATTTTTTATGTATATATAGGATTATAGTAATATTAGTAATTAAATTAGGAATAACAGACTCACTCTAGGTATACTTTACTGTAGGTGCTTTACGATAGGTCATTCTTAAAATTCGAGAAAAAATTGATCGTGACCTTTTTGAAATAAAATCTGGAAGTAACCCTAAGCAAACACGTCCTACTTACACTTGACGATATTATTATAATGGTTTAGATGTTACTGTATTCATAATTTTGTTGTTAATTTATAACGCAAAATAACAGATAAACTAATTTATTATAACTTACCTACTAGAAGGGCAATTTCTATTTGTTTTTAATACACAACCCGGACGCAAATAGGTAGGTGGTAGGTAGGTGGTACCTAGGTAGTTAGATATTTACCTATTATATACCTAAATAGGTAGTACCTACCTAACAGATTCTAAATTATGAGTAAGAGTACCTATTAATAATCTACTTCACTTTGAGAAGTAATTAATAACGCATTAAAATGATATCTCTGGTACCTGAGCATACAATTAATAATTTAGTGATATATAAAATGGTCCAAACATGGACGTCAATAAGAAAAATTTAGATTCCCCAGATTTAGGGGTATCCGAAAATACCCCATGTATGTTCCCCGATTTTTCGTATTTTTCGAGTTATGATTTTTTTTATTTTTTTTGAGAATGTTTGGTCGGATCGTTAGAAACTATCAAATTTCTTCATTATATTTACTCATCTTGACAGTACAAAAAAACAAATAAAAATCACACATTTTCCTAATTTTAATTTGGAATTATGTTCTTTAAAATTTAAACTTTTAATGATACCAAAACCAGCAAATACAAATAGTATAGCCAAAGAGATTGTATTACAAGTTCATACATACTATAATGCGATAAGACTTTTTCCCCAACCTAATACAACCCTAAGTATTAGCACAGTCTACTCTATAATATGCACCTACCTCTACCTATAATAGGTTTATGCTTGTAACTATTTACCCTGTGGTAAGACTGTTGCAATAAATATAACCTATAAGTAACTCGGGCAACGGCCGCCAGCTCTATGGTCCAAAGTCTGATGCAATTATACCTTGAGCTTGGATGAAATGAAGCTGATGAAACCACACGCAATGTTACCGAAGCATATAAAACAAGATTTGTGAATAAACATAACAACAAACTAACGATAACAAACAAATAGAAGCAAAGATTTCTAAGAACAAGTATTTTGAAATAGTTTTTATGCGTTTTGTTTGTGACATTCACTACGCCTACGTCATTCCGCGTTGTAAATGGTATAAAATACTAAATACTTAAATAGGCGCGTCGGCGCGTAGCGACACACCCGTGCTCTCGGCCAATCACAGTAAGCAATGCGCGCACACTTAGATAATTCACAATATAAAGCACTCGTGCGCGATAATTCAAACATTCTTACTTCATAATCCTAGTTTAATACACCTAATTATTAAATGGGTGATAGATTGAATAGAATAGGATATTATAGGTGGTTGATATTTTTATTCAGTTTTAGTAATTTTGATAAAATCTAGCAATTGTTTTAAAATTTTTCTCCCAAGTATTATTTTTTATTGGATCTATTTATTTTATTTATTATTTCAAAATGTTGCATTTCAAAACTGTACCTGAAGATTACGTGAAGAAGGTGGCGCAGTAAGTTGGGTTTTTTTATTAATAATTTTATTTAGGTACTTAAGTACTAAGTTTATGTCTTACTATATAGGTACTATATAGTAAGACATAAAAATATAATTTCCAGAAAAATACATATAGGTACTTAACTCTGTAATAATAATATCAGACGCATAGAAAACAGGAACCTTAGACGAAGAACATAAGGTACCTAAAAAGAATACCTTTAAATACCTCCTTACTCTCTACTAAATATTTAACTTAGAACGGGATTTGAAACCACAACCTTCCGCTTGACTTTACTAGGTATTTCTATATTCCTAATGTGGTGGTTAACACTGTTCTTACCAAATAACCAATTGAATTATTAAAAAAAAACTGGTAGGCAATGAATTTTGAAAATTAATTGTATTGCTGGTAATAAATAGGTAATAAAAAACTGGTACATAATGACCTTTTGTGGACAAAATTACTAGTTATTTTGTCCACAGAAGGTCATTATGTACCATCTGTGGTTATATTGCATTGCGGCTGATTCACTATAATAATTATAATATAAGGTATAGTTCTCTCGGCGGATCTAGGCTTCCGTGAAGTATCACAAACGGCTGTGATGCGCAAAGAGAATTTAGTTAGAAAAAGCTCCATTGCGTATCGAAACGGCTAACTTACCGGAAGTCTAGATCCGCTAAGAGAACTATACCCAGTCTATTATATCCTGCCATGAGTTAAACAGTGTATTGTCCACAGATGTGCTCAAATAGCGCTGGGCTGCAGCCGCGCTGCTCACCAGACTGCTCTCCGAGGGGATTCCAAGCTTAGCCCTCAAGTAGCCGCTCTCACTCCAAAGGTAGGCACTCTAACAAAGAACACATAGGTACCTAGGTACTTACCGTATTTGATATTGGCGTATTGGTACTTGGTAGTACCTACTAGTACTTTAGTATTTTGTTTTATCAGTTTTAATTAAACGTTCCGACCAAACATTCTCAAAAAAAAACATTTAAAAAATGATAACTCGCAAAATACGAAAAATCAGGGAACATGGGGTATTTTCAGATACCCCTGGATCTGAGTCTATGTTTGGACCACCCTTTATAAATCGTTTATTATTATATTATATGAAATGATTAGTAGTTAATCATTTCATTTCAATATCATTACCATCCCTATAACACACAGGGTACGGTCTAGAATTCTAGATCTATCTCACAAACAGAAAATAAAATTATAGGTATACAAAGTATTAATAATGACCAGGTGCGGGCGTTTGTGGAGCGCAGTGCAGCTCTGTGCCAGCCGGAGCACGTCCACGTGTGCGACGGCTCGGATGTGGAGGCCAGCGCACTACTGGGACTTATGCAGCAACAGGGCACGGTCAAACGACTGCCCAAGTATGATAACTGGTAAGTAGTGTACCTTTAGGTCTGTAAATTTGACGCTATTCAGGAGCGCTCGTGAGGTAGCTGGCTAAGTTGTCCATAACGATTTGGATGGGTGACCGCTAGTGGCAATTTCAACAGAGCGCTTTCGTGCTTTAGAGGGCACGTTGAGCAGAGTCAGGTCAACTTTGGCGACAGAGTTATTAGGCCGCTTATGGTAAAAGTAAATTACAACAAAAAATTACGCTGGTATCGACAGCTTTTCTTGCCCTCTGAAGCACTAGAGCGCTTAGTTACAGTTTATACTCGATTATACAGTTACAACCGCCACTGGCGGTCACCCAACCAAATGGTGACCCCAAGGAATTCTTTATACTTACCCTACAATACCAGCGCTCTATCGCACGACCATTGTACAATTTTGTCCCTTATTGTAATGCGCATCACCTCATTGCATCCTCATTGTAGTCTTCGCCCGTTTACCAAAATTACAAACAATCCCAATCTCCCATTATGGGTACTGTAAAACTGTAAAGCGTTATCTTCGCCCGTTTACCAAAAATTACAAAGCAAACCCAATCCTCTAGCTAGCGGTGTGTCAGACTGTTTTTGCGCCGTAAATATAGACCCTCACGGTATCTTCGCCCGTTTACCAACATTTCAAAACAAACCCAATCTCCCATTATCGGTAAAGCGATATCTTCGCCCGTTTACCAACATTACAAAACAGATCCAATCTCCCATTAACGGTAAAGCGATATCTTCGCCCGTTTACTAACTAACAAACCCTTCTCTAGCTGGCTAGCCAGAACTGACCCTGCTGATGTGGCGCGCGTGGAATCCAGAACCTTCATCTGTGCTGAGCGGGAGCGCGATGTGGTGCCGGCAGCGAGGGCGGGCCAGAAGTCAGCGCTGGGGAATTACATCTCCGCCGGAGACTATGAGAAGGCGGTTGGGGAACGGTTTCCGGGATGTATGAGAGGTATGAGACGAGTATCTTTCAATCCACCACGTATACCGTTCCGTATAGGCACTCCAATCTTATAGTCGACCACTGATTTTTAGTCGACCACTGACTTATAGTCGACCACTGACTTAGTTACATAAGCTGAATATGCTAATATTAGGCAGATAAAAAAAGTCGATGTGTCCCGATGATGTTCCAGTGTCAATATTTTTCTTGTGAACTGTGTGAAGTGTGTTCTCATTATTTAAAAAGTTTAGCGGTGTAGTACCTACCTACTAGAGATTTTTCGTCTGTTAAATATTTTATGACTTATGTAGGTACCTACTTTACTTACCCTAATGCGGAATTGTAAACTCCGTCACCGGAGTTGAAGAAGCTTACTTTAATTAAACCGTAGCGTACTTCACCTCAGCTTCATTTTACAGGTCGCACGATGTACGTGATTCCGTTCTCCATGGGTCCAGTCGGCTCTCCCCTCTCCAAGATAGGAGTAGAGGTCACGGACTCTCCCTACGTGGTCTACTCTATGCGGGTCATGACGAGAATGGGTAAGCTAACGAGTTTCATTCATTATGGGGTGACAGATCGATCTTTTAAATGTGTTTGTCACCTTAGCTGTGACAAATGGGAAACCGCATAAGTAGCTGGCAGCTGGTCTTCTTAACTTTTCTCTTTAAGCTTTGGTGGCACTGAATCTGTAATAGTCAGGCGTGGTGCTTAACATGGGCGCCTTGATTGTCTTGTCACTTGCTGACATAAAAAACAAAAAAACTTGGTTGAACACTGTTCCGCGGGTCACTAGATGGTTGAGTGAGAGCCTATTTTAACTGAGCGTTTGTTTGCTTTTGCCCGCTATAGGTACTATACTGATTCTATTTGTGTACTACGCAGTAATATTTTTTTCTGTAGTCGACCTGAATTTGTAGACCTGATTCATACCTCAGGCGCTGCCATAGCAATAGGTAATTATGGTACCTCCCTATTTTTACCGGTCTGAGAAAGTAATCATGATTGAACTGATAATCTTGTTAGATTTTATAATATCCTGATATAATTGATTTACACGCTTTGATGACGCATTTTTATTATAAAAAGAACATTTTATTTTATAATTAATACCTACTCTACCTACTTGTTAAAGTAGGTACTTGTCTCTCCTACAATTTTTTTTTAATTGGCTGCTAACGAAATCAATTAATTATTGATCGTTCTCACTCATACTCATTGGTTTCTTTTTTTTATACAACTGAAGTGGCAACCAAGCGTACGGCCCACAAGATGGTAAGCGGTTACCGCAGCCTATGGACGCTTGCAATACCAGAGGTATCACTCGCGGGTTGCCACCTTGAGGCTAAGATAGAAAGCCTCATGTGCCAGTAATTTCACCGGAAACCATACCCTTCACACCGGAACACAGCAATGCGAGCATTACTGCTTGGCGGCAGAAATAGGTATGGTGGTAGTCCTTCCCCGGACGAGCTCTATCACAGAGAACTCTACTACTCTAATCCTCATAAAAATTGGTTCAGTCCAAAAGTTAAGAATAATCTCAAAGGTTCAGTCATTGGGGAAATTAGCAACGCGCAGACAGTTCAAGAGATACCTAAACAGAGACAGATCAACAGATAGACAGATCAAAGGATAAAGAGATATAAAGATAAACAGACAAAAATAAATTGTGTTTTATGCTCAGTAAGGATATCGTAGATATTGTAGATATCTTTAGTTGCTAAGTAGGTACCTAAATACCTACCTCTGCATTGACTTTTACTTTAAAATAGACATGACAATCCGAGATATTTAAATAGATTAGGTAAGTGTTTACGGTATATAATAAATTTATTTTTAGGTATCGTTCAGTAAAGTGATTCGCATAGTACCTACCTACCTACTCAGGGACCTATCAGATGCGCATTTGTGTCGCAGATTCTAAAGTCCAACTTCCTGATTCATTGATTTTATCAGTTGCTTCGATGTTGTAAATATTGTTGTAAATTAATATTTAATCATATAATAATTTTGTTATATTTTGGTTTATGTATTTATGTACCCAAAACACCGCTTTGTTTTTAATGTAAAAGCAGTGTTTTGGCTTCGTGAATTTAAACGACTGCCTTGCTCGTTTCCTTGTCTCGGCCGATCATGGCCGACACGACGGTTGCCGAATGCCGATTGTGATCGGAGGTGGCATGGAGACGAACAGAGGGCAGTCGAGTGATATTTTTCGAAAGTAAAGGTTGAAAAAGTGAATCTAAAGTAAAACTGTAATTGTGTTATTATAAGGTGATTGTGATTATAAGTTCGGATTGAAAATGTAAGTATTCCGTTTTATTTCTTAGCCCGTAACCCACCTTTATTCTTAATTAACGCATAGGCAGGTACATGAGAATAGTTAACGGTAAAATATTCAGTTAGGTAAGTCAACATTTCAGAAATTGGGATACGAACTATTACAGTTGTAAACGATACCTACCTACAAACGTGATATTTTTCCCGATTCTATTTTTTTTCTTTTAAGTAGTACCTATCAGTTTCCATGCGTTAAATATGAATAAAACTTGGTTGCCCAATACCAATAACGATTGCATGAGGTGAAGAAAGACCTGTTTAGTGCCACAAATGGATACTAAACATATCGTAAATCATTGTTACATGCCCACACTAAACATTATCTGTGCCGCAATATCAAATAAAAAAAAAATAAAAAAAAAAATAGAAAGCAAACGTAGGGTTAGGTACCCTACTCATAAATAAAATATTTATTGTTTTAAATTTCTTCTTTTACCGCTGGTCGTTCTTTTTAACGCTTTCATTGAAAACCAATGGTTTTATTTGAATGCCTGAAACATACAGGGTCTTATAATTCAATAAATATGTACCTACATTGCATTCGATCGTCCTGATCCTTTACGCTTACTATTTTGTGGTAACAAAAATACTTTGCGTGTTATTTTGTCACTTTTCAGTACTCCATCATGGAAAGAAGTGAAAGAACACGTAGCTCCCAAGAGCGTGTAGTTCACACGCCACCAATAAGCCCGACGCTGCCTGGATCAAGAGTCATTCGACGAAGGTCTCGCAGCTTCGCAAGATCGCAAGCAGGTGGCACAGCCAGGCACCGTTCTCGCAGCCGTTCCGTCAATCTCGGGGACGCGTGAGTCGTTGCTCACCCAGTCAATATGAAAATCAACGTGCCTGCAGACACCATGAACAGCGCACCAGCAGCCGCCACAGCCAGCGTGCTAGCCAGCAGCGTGGCAACAGCTACGCCCGAAGCCAGCGTGATGGCAGCCACATTGACCAGGGTACCAATCAGCGTGCTATCAGCCACGACAGCCAGCGTGCTAGCCAACGTGTCAATAGCCGTGACAGCCAGCGTGCTGGCCAGCACCCTGAGAGCCGCAACAGCCAGCGTGCAGACAGCCACATTGACCAGGGTACCAGCCAGCGTGCCATCAGCCACAACAGCCTGCATGCCAGCCAACGTGCCAACCAGCGTGCCAATAGCCGCGACCGTCGCCAGCGTGCAGACAGCCACATTGACCAGGGTACCAGCCAGCGTGCTATCAGCCACAACAGCCTGCATGCCAGCCAACGTGCCAACCAGCGTGCCAATAGCCGCGACCGTCGCCAGCATGCAGACAGCCACATTGACCAGGGTACCAGCCAGCGTGCCATCAGCCACAACAGCCTGCATGCCAGCCAACGTGCCAATCAGCGTGCCAATAGCCGCGACCGTCGCCAGCATGCAGACAGCCACATTGACCAGGGTACCAGCCAGCGTGCTATCAGCCACAACAGCCTGCATGCCAGCCAACGTGCCAACCAGCGTGCCAATAGCCGCGACCGTCGCCAGCATGCAGACAGCCACATTGACCAGGGTACCAGCCAGCGTGCCATCAGCCACAACAGCCTGCATGCCAGCCAACGTGCCAATCAGCGTGCCAATAGCCGCGACCGTCGCCAGCGTGCAGACAGCCACATTGACCACGGTACCAGCCAGCGTGCCATCAGCCACAACAACCTGCATGCCAGCCAACGTGCCGATCAGCGTGCCAATGGCCGCGACCGTCGCCAGCGTGCAGACAGCCACATTGACCAGGAAACCAGCCAGTGTGCTATGAGCCACGACAGCCTGCGTGCCAGCCAGCGAGCCAACAGCCGTGACAGCCAGCGCGCTAGCAGCCACACTCACCACCATCATGCTGGGAGCAGCCGTCGTGACGGATGCGCAAATAATTATAGGTCAAGAAGCCCGCATTATCGTAATAATGGTCAGTCACACTTAAGCAACAATCCGCCACTCGATCAACCACTTGACTCTAGGCATTTACATTTACCACACATAAATAGTCCCATTAATACTGAACACGTGATTGTTAACGAAACGCAAAGTAACAATCAGTGTCTCGCTGATCTTGTTACAATTCTTAAGTCAATGTCCAATAATAGTCTAGATAGGTTAGGGTCTATGAAAAATACTGTTCCTGAGTTTGACCCATGTAAAAAAGAACAGACTATGACTATGTGGATCCATAAAGTCAGCGAATGCGCAACCATCTATGGTTGGACAGAGAAACAAACCGTCCACTTTGCCCTACCAAAACTTAAAGGTGTTGCTCAGCGCTGGTATGAAGGTCTTCCGTCTGTTTTGTTTACATGGGCTGAATGGCAGGACAAACTTTTAGCTGCTTTCCCTTCGGAAGAAAATTACGGGCAAATGTTAAGCGACATGTTAGCCAAGCGAGCTCGTTTTACCGACTCATTAGAAGAATATTATTATGACAAATTAGCTCTAATCAACAGGTGTGGCATTTTTGGTAAACGAGCCGTTGAATGCATCTTACATGGCATTGACGATCGTTCCGTTAGGTTGGGTGCAGAAGCTGCCCAATTTGATGACCCTAATAAGTTGTTGTCGTTTTTGCGTAATGCTCGAAATATAAAAGCAAACGCTGATCGCAGAAACCCTAAAGGGTTGCCGTCTAAACCACAACCAAATGCTCCATCTAGGACCCCTCGTTGTTCAAATTGTAAAAAAGATGGTCATTATACGTCAAATTGCACACAACCCATAAAAAAATGTACACGGTGTAATAGGGTCGGTCATGAAACTGAGCAGTGTTATGCCAAGATACAGACAAATGAGAAAGCCGTCATGCGTGTCAATTTAGAGGAAACACCCCCTTCAGACGAAAAGGTCTCTTTTAACGAGAAGGTAGTTATGCGTGTAGGTTTTGAGGAAAAACTACCTTCTACCACATCTTCTCATTTACTGCTTGAAAATGTAAAGCCATCTGTTGGTTCTGAACCTAATCAAAAATATTATAAAACTGCTATTATTAATGGTTATCCGACCATGGCTTATATTGACTTTGGTAGTGAATGTTCGATGATGCGCGTAACTGAATTTAGAAATATTGGAATAAATTATTCGGTTGATAATCTTCCCACCCTTCGGGGTTTTGGCAACTCAATCGTAAGTTGTATAGGTAAACAACGAGTTCAAATTAGTATTGACGATGTTGAAGCGCATTTAAATTTGCTGATTGTTCCTGATGATGCCATGCATGTTCCTTTAATAATCGGTCAAACTTTCACCGAACAGCCACATGTGGTTGTGCAGAAAACTAGCAACAGCTTGAAAATTTCACAGCTTGATCATTCAGATGTCACCGCTAGTAGTAAAGTCAGCATTTTTTGTAGCGATAGTGTTCAAGTTGTTGGAATTACTATAGTTCACGTCCAGACTGATTTATCTTCTGGCACAGAAATTTACGTAGAAGGTGGTGTTAGGTTTTTCAAGGGAGTGCGATATTACGTCATGTCTGGGTTATACCACATTGGAGATGACGGCAAGGGGCACATAGTTGTTAATAATACTTCTCATACACACTTGGTGTTACCTAAAAATCTCCTCCTTGCTCGCGGCAGAGAAGCCCATGCAGAGAACGTCTCTCAGGTTATGGCAGTTACTGGACATATTTCCGCTGATAAGCATGTTGAAGATTTGGCCGAACCTAACGTCAGTATTGGCAATGAATTAACCTCTGAGCAGAAAAACAAACTCCTGAGCTTGCTTAATAAACACCGCAAATGTTTCGCGTTTACTTTGTCAGAACTAGGAAACTCAAAAGTAGGAAATATGTCCATTGACCTCTATGATAATGAACCGGTCGTCTACAGGCCTTACCGGCTTGCTTTTAGTGAAAAGGCGAAGGTGAGAGAGATGATTTCCGAATTATTAGAGAACGACATAATTCGTCCATCAACCTCTCCCTATGCCAGTCCTATTGTTGTAGTCAGGAAGAAAACGGGTGAACTTAGGTTGTGCATTGATTACCGCGCACTTAATAAGAAAACTATAAAAGAAAATTACCCAATGCCACTGATCGACGATCAGCTAGATGTTTTATCCGGGAATAAATTCTATACTACCCTGGACTTAGCTTCAGGGTATTATCAGATACCAATCAATGAGGTTGACAAGCACAAAACTGGCTTTGTGACGCCGGATGGACATTACGAATTCAACCGTATGCCATTCGGCCTCGCAAATGCCCCCGCCACGTTCCAAAGGATTATGAATCAAGTATTAGGACCCCTTCGTCACAAGCAAGCTCTAGCCTATCTTGACGATATCATAATTCCGAGCACATCTTTTGATGAAGGGATGGAAAGGTTGGAAGCAGTTCTAATCCTTTTCTCACAGGCTGGTCTTACATTAAAGTTGTCAAAATGCGTTTTCTTTGGTTCTTGCGTAGAGTATTTAGGGTTTGAAGTGTCTTCTCGAGGTATCCGCCCTGGTACGAGAAAGATAGAAGCTGTTGAGCGCTTCCCAGTACCACAGAATCAACACAATGTTCGACAATTTCTTGGTCTTGCTAGTTTCTTTCGGCGATTTGTGCCACAATTTTCTGTAATTGCAAGACCTTTAACACAGCTTTTAAAAAAGGACTGTAAATGGGTTTGGGATCAAGATCAGGAGAATTCTTTCCGTCGACTTCAGAAACTGCTCTCGCAAAGACCAACCCTGGCGTTGTATAATCCTCAGGGATATACAGAGCTACACACTGACGCGTGCAAGATTGGAGTTGCTGGTATTCTGTTCCAAAGGGATGATCACGAGGCCCTCAGGCCAGTGGCCTATTTCAGTAGGCAAACCACCCCAGAAGAGCAGAATTATTCATCTTATGACCTAGAAACTCTTGCCGTGGTAGCGTCATTACATAAGTTCCGAGTATACCTCATTGGTGTCCCTTTTAAAGTTATCACGGATTGTAATTCCTTGCGCGCTACCTTTCAAAAGAGGGACATGATTCCTCGCGTGGCCCGGTGGTGGGAACAAATGCAAGAGTTTAATTTCAGCATTGAGTACAGGGCAGGTCAACGTATGGCACATGTCGATGCATTAAGCCGCAACCCTATTCCAGATGCACCTATGGTTCTTTCAGTTACAGATTCAGATTGGTTATGTACGGTACAAAGCGCTGATGATGAAATACAAAGAATCATAGGGATCTTGAAAGACCCTGAAATGGACAATGTGGTCGACATAAAGAGCAACTTTAAAGTGAAAAACAATAAACTTTTTAGAATCACTCCCGATGGGGATAGGTGGGTAGTACCTAAAGGTGTCCGCTGGCAGATTTTGAAACAAAACCATGATGACATTGGTCACTTTGCCCTCGATAAAACTTTAGAGCGAATTAAAGCTACTTTCTGGTTCGCGAAAATGCGCAAATTTGTAAAAAAATATGTGAACTCATGTCTTGAATGTGCTTATTCAAAATCTGCTGGCGGAAAGAAGCCTGGTATGCTTCACTCAATCGAAAAAATTGATAACCCCTTTGATACGATACATGCCGACCATGTTGGCCCCTTTGTTCGCAGTTCAAGAGGAAACATGTATGTGCTGGTCTTAATTGATGCATTCACCCGTTACATATTTTTAAAACCCGTTAAGAATACTAAGTCTCAAACTACAGTTCGAGTTTTTAGGGAGTATTTTGGCATATTTGGTGTTCCGCGTAGAATTATAACAGATCGTGGTACTTCGTTTACTAGCGAATCTTTTAAACAATTTGTTGCTGAACGAAACATCAAACATGTTCTTAATGCTGTGTCAACCCCTAGAGCAAACGGCCAGGTGGAGCGATATAACAGGACTCTCGTAGAGTCATTAACAGCAAAATGTATAGGCACAGCCGAAAATAAATGGGACGAACACCTGCCCGATGTGCAATGGGGGTTGAACAACACTTTTAATAGAGGCATAAATTGCACACCATCTGAAGCATTGTTTGGAACCAGGCCGTATGGCACTAGCGATAGTCGAATTAGAGCAGAATTAGCAGACGATATCACAAACTCATCCAGTCAGAGTTTACCAGAATTGAGAGAACAAATAAACGATCATGTTAAATCTTATCAAGAAGCTCAGAGAAAGGCATACGATGATAAACATCATCCATCTCCGAAATATGTTGTAGGGGATTTAATTAGAATCGAACGTCAAATTCCTGCAACGGGTAGTAGTAGAAAACTCATCCCTAAATATCAGGGTCCGTACAGGATAACAAAAATATATGACTTGGACAGGTATCAAATTGAAGATACACCACTCACAAAAAAGGGCAATAGACTATACTCTACTGTCGTAGCAGTAGACAAAATCAAGCCATGGCTTAATTTCAAAAGACCGCATGATTCTTCTAGTGAAGGCGAATAGGGTGTTATACTAATATTTGAAGTGAGTTGGCAATACCTGAATTGTCGACTACCATAAAGAATTTCTTAGTTACCCTCTAGACGAAAGTCTGGCGTTGGTACATTTTTACTTAATATGGGTACCCTCTGAACGAAATGCTCAGCGTTGGTGCAAAATTAAATCATACCCTCTGGACTAAATGTCCGGCGTTGGTACATTTTTACATAATATACCCTCTGGACGAATGTCCGGCGTTGGTACAACATTACATCATACCCTCTGGACATATGTCTGGCGCTGGTACACTATCAAATCATACCCTCTGGACAAATTGTCTGGCGTTGGTATACATCATAGTACCCTCTGGACAAAATGTCCAGCGTTGGTATACCTACTCTATAATCATAACTCAAGTATATTGTAAGGTCATTATTGTTTTCTGTACAAAATAAGTAGCGATAACTTGACTTCAAAGATATTGTTCTGTAATATATTAAGATTTGTTACTTAACATACATATTTTTTTTTAGTAAAAAAAAAAAAAAAAAAAAAAGCATGAGGTCATACTTTTGAGCTTCGGATGGCCGACTGTTGTAAATTAATATTTAATCATATAATAATTTTGTTATATTTTGGTTTATGTATTTATGTACCCAAAACACCGCTTTGTTTTTAATGTAAAAGCAGTGTTTTGGCTTCGAGAATTTAAACGACTGCCTTGCTCGTTTCCTTGTCTCGGCCGATCATGGCCGACACGACGGTTGCCGAATGCCGATTGTGATCGGAGGTGGCATGGAGACGAACAGAGGGCAGTCGAGTGATATTTTTCGAAAGTAAAGGTTGAAAAAGTGAATCTAAAGTAAAACTGTAATTGTGTTATTATAAGGTGATTGTGATTATAAGTTCGGATTGAAAATGTAAGTATTCCGTTTTATTTCTTAGCCCGTAACCCACCTTTATTCTTAATTAACGCATAGGCAGGTACATGAGAATAGTTAACGGTAAAATATTCAGTTAGGTAAGTCAACAATATGTACTAGATACTCTTACCTGCCTACTTTTTGTGCGTAGGTAAGAGTACCATGATACTCCTACAAACATCCAAACTTTCCCCTATATAATATTAGTAAGATTCATGGTCTATGCTGTTCCACCAGCCTTCCGAAGCACTGAGCGCTTAGTTGCATGCAATGCAATTGCCACTGATGTTCACCCAACCAAATAGTGACCCCGCGGGACGCCTTAAACTCCACAAGCGTTTTATCGGCGCGAAGTGGTGATCGCACGACCATTTTGAAATTTCGTCCCTCATTGTAATGTGATATATTCACCCGTTTACCAAAATTACAAAGCAAACACAACTCCCATTAATGGTAATGCGATATCTTCGTCCTCTTACCAACATTACAAACCCAATATCTCATTATCGAAAAAACATCAAAACTCACTCACATCAAACTTTACCCTTTATTTTTATTTATTAGGTACTAGCAGTCCGTCCCAGCTTCGCGCTGTGCGAACTATACAACGAAACCGCACGCAAGCCGGGGCGGGTCGCTAGTACTATGTTACTATGCCTATGTTACTCAGGGATAATGTAACTTTCGAATGGTAAAATAATTTTTGAAATTGAAATTTGAAATTTTTGAAACCAGTAATTTATGAGTTTATTCGTAACAAACAAAAATACAAATTTTCTCTCTCTCTATTTTTTATTTGTCTCTATTAAATAAGTAGGTACTATAGATTAAGATTCATGATCTATGCTGTTCCAGGAGCGAAGGTCCTGGAAGCGCTGCGTCAGGACGAGCAGTTCGTGCGATGCCTGCACGCGGTGGGCGCGGCCGGCACCGCGGGCTGGCCTTGCGACCCGCAACGCACCATCATACTCCACAAGCCGAGGGAGAACGAGATCATTAGCTATGGTGAGTTAGCTGAGCCCGTATCAGAGGGCTCTTTATGAAAAACTCGTTTGACAATCGTAAACGTAGGTAACCGTATTTGATCTATGTAAATAGGTACCTAAATAAGTTGGTTTGCGATGACTGGTAGTAGAACAAGTCGATGGTCCTGATGATGTTCCGTGGAGGGATGAAACACGTGTCGATATTTTTCTTTTTGAGGTTAACTGTGTTAACTGTTTGACCTCATTAGTTCAAAGGTTAAGCTGAATAGTAGGTAGGTACTAGAGATTTTTCGTTCGTTTTTTATCTTGATTTCCGCAATGTAACGCCTGAATCTATCAATTATCTATGAACTACTTAAGCACAAAAAAATATTTTTGTGGCAATAAAAGTAGGCAATTTGCCACTCGGAAATCTTGAAGGCCTACTGTCTACTTACAGGTAGCGGATATGGTGGCAACAGCCTGCTCGGAAAGAAATGCTTTGCTCTACGACTTGGGTCTGTGATTGCGAGACGCGAGGGGTGGCTGGCTGAACACATGCTGGTAAGTTTATAATATCCTAGTACCATCGAGCACAATCAATCCCATCTATCATTTTAAGCCACCATTCAGTTCTGTATGTCATTTATTATTAAAAATAAACCAAGACCCATCAACGCAACCCCAAAAAAAAACTAGCTATCTGTAACAGCTTGGTAGACATCTCCTAAGATCTATATTATTGACTACTGCTACTCATACTGATGATTTATTTATTTATTTACATATTGATAAAACATGACAGTTTACATCAAGGATTTATATCTAATTACATTTACAGGAAAAAAGTAGTAATAATAACTATAGCTAAAAATAAAAATGAGCTGTTTTTTTTTTTTTATTTTTTTTTTATACAACTAAAGTGACAACCAAGCGTACGGCCCACAAGATGGTAAGCGGTTACCGCAGCCTATGGGCGCTTGTAATACCAGAGGTATCACTCACAGGTTGCCACCCTGAGACGTTAGATGGAAAGTCTCATGTGCCTGTAATTTCACCGGAAACCATACCCTTCGAACCGGAACACAGCAATGCGAGCATTACTGCTTGGCGGCAGAAATAGGTATGGTGGTAGTCCTTCCCCGGACGAGCTCTATCACAAAGAACTCTACTACTCTTAGTATTAACATCACAGAACACTACCTGTTCTGTGATGTGTATGGTTCCTTACCTAACTACCTACCTTCGTAGTAAGTGATAAAGTTTCTAAAACAACAAAATACTCTATTCTAGATAGTAGGAGTGACAGACCCTCGAGGACGGAAGCGGTACATCGCTGCTGCTTTCCCCTCCGCCTGCGGGAAGACCAACCTCGCCATGATGACGCCCACCCTCCCCGGGTACAAGGTGGAGTGCGTGGGCGACGACATCGCCTGGATGAAGTTCGATAAGAATGGAGTGCTCAGGGCTATTAACCCTGAGAATGGCTTCTTTGGAGTTGCGCCAGGTACTTTTTGTGCTTTAAATAAGTAGATACTTGCTAAGTTATGTTGGTACTTAAGTACGTACCTACTCCTTTATTGAACAATACCTATATCAAATTTAGGGTAGCAGGTATGTTGGAAAATAAATCTTGCTCAGAGCTATCAACCCTGAAAATGGTTCTTTACGTTACGTGCTACGTTATGTAGATACTTACGTACAAATACGTTAACCTGCCATGTTTTTTATCCAGGAACATCACAGGCAACTAACCCAATGGCAATGGCGACCATCTTCAAGAACACCGTCTTCACCAACGTAGCGGAGACCAAAGACGGCGGCGTGTGGTGGGAAGGCATGGGCAAGGCCCCCGAGGGACTGACCGACTGGAAGGGACAGCCGTGGAATGATAGCAAGACTCCCGCTGCTCATCCGAATTCAAGGTAATTTAACTGCTACTCTGGTAAGTCTATGAAGAGGGTATATCGGGAAACATAGTTATTTTGACATTCGTTAGCGTCCACTTATTGTACCAATAACCCATACATTGACAGCTGGACGATACGATAATGTAAAAATACGATTGTCAAACGAGTTTTTCGTGATTCGCCCCAGCCCTTTTTGCGATTTGAAAGTAACAGTTTACGATGTGTTGAAATTATAAAATTATTTTTATTGATATATTTTTATACAGTTGACAAAAATAAATAATAAATAAATAATGCTGGATAATCCACACAGCATCATCTAGCCCCAAGGTAAGCTGCTGTGTATTATGGGTACTTGATGACTGATTTCTACTTAATACAATACAATACATAGATAGATATTTTTTATTATATATAGAAAATACCCAGAACTCCCGGAACAAATATTTGTAGATCGTACAAATATTTGACCCGAGGCGGGAATCGAACCCGCAACCTCCGCGTCGCAGGCGGACCTGCGCCAAATCGGTCGTCATAAAAATAATGTTTATAGTTCTTAACTTTTGATTATCTAATGATTTTTATCTTAATTGGTTTGGTACTTTTACTTTATAAACGGTTTTTTTTTCCATAGGTTTTGCACTCCAGCCGGCCAGTGCCCTATCATAGATGACGAATGGGAGAGTGCGGAAGGAGTGCCTATTTCCGCCATTTTACTGGGAGGCCGTAGGCCTCAGGGAGTCCCGCTGGTGGTGGAGTCGCGGGATTGGCAGCACGGTGTCTTCATGGGTGCTGCTATGAGGTCCGAAGCTACTGCTGCCGCTGAACATAGCGTAAGTGATTTTGTCATCATCGGACTAAGAATGTTTATTTATAAACACATTTTTTTTATTATAATACCGCCGCCATGCCGATTACCTTTGATGTTTTCCTTCACCGTATGAGAGCACTGGCATTGCGCCATGGAATAGAAAAAATCATTGGCGACCGGGTTCGAACACACGACAACAACCATTAGACCACCAGTGCTTTGACCGGTGTCTTCGTGCTCAAGAAGAACAAATTAACGATCTACAATAACTTTACCATTTGTTTTGACAGGGTAAAGTAGTGATGCACGACCCGTTCGCAATGCGACCATTCTTCGGTTACAACTTCGGGGAGTATCTGCAGCACTGGTTGTCGATGCCGCAGTCGGGTCGCAAAATGCCGAAGATCTTCCACGTCAACTGGTTCAGGAAGAATGATCAGGTAATCTATCTCAGTAAACACATTGCACATTGTAAATAATATATTGACGCCTCTTACAATGTTTTAAAGACATGCTTAGCGTTCTTATGCCCTTATTCATTTAAAAAAACCGTCATTTTTGCAGCTTGCTAAGTATTGTCTTTTCTTGTCATTCTCATGTCAATGAACAAAGAGGATGATTTGAAAGATACATTAGCTAGCAAAGGTTTAAAGATAGTTTATTATAAATAAGGTCTCAGTCTTTAACATTAAGAAGGTTACCTGTTGGCTTTTAAAGTGAATTTGTATACTGAAACGATATCTCTTCAAGTGTTACGCAATTTGACTATCAACAGGGTAAATTCCTATGGCCCGGTTTCGGCGAAAACTCTCGCGTTCTCGACTGGATCCTTCGCCGCTGCGACGACGAGCCTTGCTACGCTGAGACCCCGCTGGGACACGTGCCCGCTCCTAACGCATTGAACACTGAGAACTTAGGCGATTTAGATATGAAGAGCCTTTTTAGCATACCCAAGGACTTCTGGCTGCAAGAGGTAAATTATCTTTGATTTTAAACACGAGATTGACGAAGATAAGTAAGATAAGCTTCGGGAAACTTTTAAAATATGCAAAAATTTACCTGAACCCTGATTCTAAGTTTTTTTTAGCAACTCGTTAGTCGTTATCGAGTGACGAGTTAACGTGAGCAACAACCAATATGATGCCTTAGATGACTGTGTGTGTCTCTGACTCACACACACTGACAGTCATTTGGTTCTGTTACTTTTTGGTCTACTTAGATTTTTCTTTTAATTATTCAATGTTATCAAAGTTTTTAGAGGTTTTTAGCGTACGTAATAAATAAACTTACTTTCGCGTTGCGCAATTTTTTTACATTTCATTATTTTTGTTATTTCAGGCCGATGCGATCGAAAAGTATTTCAAAGAAGAGGTTGGTGAGGATCTGCCTCGCGCTATGTGGGAGGAACTAGACAAGCTTCGTTCTAACATTAAACAATCGTAAACTAAAGATTCATAGCTACTTTTAGAAGGCCGTTATACTTTCATTGCCCATTTGCTTTTAAATTAAATTATCTTACCTGCTAAATCATGATTATATGATCGAGTTTATAGCTACGACTTAAAATGTTATAAATCTCATGGACATTCCCGATTTTTGTGCTAAAGTTTGTTTTTGAATTAAATTATTAAATACCTTTTTATCTACATTATCCTACATATTTAATGAATTAGAAAATTATATTGAATCGAGATATTTTATATTTGGAAATACCAGGCTGTGTTAATTAAGATAATAAAATGTACCTAATTTAAGTCTTAAGTTAAGATAATAATTTACTATTTACCTATAATATCTTCTAAATAACTATCTATTAAACTTGATATTAATAAAACCCAGACATTATTATATAAGTAATTACTTTGTTTTTCTTGATATTATCCAAAACATAATTTTGTAGGTATATGCTAGTATAATGCTAGTATAATGTTAGCTTAGACAACACATTGTTTTGTAATGATTAGCCTTCAATTGTTCCGCGTTACCACCACTAGTGCTTACAATCTTTCGAGAGAGTTAAGTTAGATTTCCTGTACAGCTCAGTTTCACACAAATATTTTTTTATTTCATGTGTTTAGCAGAAAATACTCTAACTCCATCTTGAGTAGAAGCCCTTGCGTATTTCGTCAACAACGCATTCACATTCAGTTTGTCTGTCGCAAAACATCTGAAAGGAAAAATCTACATTCAAACTTTCGTTTGCCTTCCAAGCTTGATACCTGTATTGGAAACGTGATAAATAAATAAATAAATAATGCTGGACAATCCACACAGCATCATCTAGCCCCAAGGTAAGCTGCTGTTAAACAGAGCTGATGTAAATAAATTATTCTACTACACTTACTCGATATACGGTGAAATCTGGTCAACAGTCCACTTGGGTTTTGTCTGAAACAGGATCTTGAACCTTTCGTTGATATTCTCAGGCAGATCGCTTTCGGAAAATCCCCAAACTACTTGGGGCGTGCTCGATTTGTCTATCAGTGCGATTCCTGATAACAGTGACTCCTGAAACATGAAAACAAGGACTTTCTCTCAAGCCTGTTTTTCGTAGTAGGTAAAGGGAGGTCTGAAAAGTCTGAAGATGATACTTACATCCGTGACCATTCCTTCAGGCACAGAATCCCGCCAAGCTTGAAGAAATTCAACCAGATTGAACTTCCCTGCACTCTTCAACAAAACTCGTGCTAAAAATTTACAGACTTGATCTTGTCTATATTGATAATACTGAATACCATCCTCAACAGTTGTTTCTGTCGTATAAAACCCGAACACGGCTTCTAAAATAGATTCAGGCACCAGTTCCTTCAAACTTTCTAAAGTTACTTCCTTGGAGACTTTGTGTAATGGCCATGAATTCTCCTCAATAAGATCTAGCATGTAAGACAGCACTCTGAACTCAAAATCAAAATCAAGCACACGGTAGTAACCGTCTATGCTTATCGCTTGAACTTTTGTTAGTTCATCGTCCAACTCTTTTCTAGATGCCTGAACTTGGTCGAATATAGCTTCATAGTTTAGCAATTTTGATTTGTCCACAGCATATTCTAGCTCAGGGCCTTGGTATTTGGAGGGTTCTAACAGTTTCACCAGTTTGTTTAATTTAGGTTTGCAAGGTTTTAGTTCGTAGTACGTAAAGAATGTATTGACTATGTCCTTATTTACTATCTTTCTAGGAGGTCTGCCATCATCAGAATCTGTAGATTTGTTAAGACTGGCATTGGATTTATCTAGTGAAGTATCCGAGTCGTCCATGGAATTGTTCTGAATAGTCTCATCGAGGCCAGTTGAGGCAGCGAACAAGAGATCAGGGAGCAGTAGCAGACTATTAGATGTTTCGGCTTCTTTCACGTCATACGTTTTATCATTAGTGCATAGGACCACATTTTCATCAGGATCACCTGCGAAATTAGATTGATTATAGTATGTAGGTAAATAAATACAAATGCAGTTGATATTTTTAAACAACTTATTTATTTTACCTTTGAAAATAAGTTCATTTCCTGCTTCGATTTGTTTGAGTAGATTATCATCAAGAAGCAAGAGTCTTAAATTTTCGTTTCGCTTACTGGACTCGGGAAATCGCAAGATTTGTGTAGTTTCTGTTAGCTCAGACTCGTGAAGCTTAGCAGTTTTGATAACTTTCCTCACTTCCTCAGAAGTTCTGGTGTCGCTAAAATAAAAAGTTAAGCGTGGTCACATAAGAAAAATAAAAGAACGCGTCGACTTGAAAACCTCCTTTTTACGTCACATAGGTTAAACAATTAGATTAAATCAAGGGTAACTTTTAGGGTCATGTGTTGGAAACACTTTTTGTCTGACGTTTTGCTTATGTCAAATCTGTCATCGTTATTTTCTTTTGACATTTAAATCAATGGCATTGACGTCTCGCCAAAATTCCGACTTCTTTAAATTTACGAAGTGATTACCGAAAAACACGTTATTAGTGTAATTTTAGTGGTTTAGTACAAATATAACGAAAAAATGTCGCTACTGAGTGATATCCTATCGCCCAAGAGTGAAGAGAAGCAGAGCCAGGCTGGAGCCAACCTGTCTCCTTATCTCAACTTCGACCCTTCCTACATATCGAAAGTTCAGCCAGAATTCTTGTACCCTGATGATAGTCACATGGCATCTACCGCACGAAGATCTAATGTAGCCCTACCGATTATTGGAATGTCTTTCATGACTGGTTCAGGTACCTAATTATAATTCATGATGAAATAACCTCGAATTATTTACATAACATCTAGTTACCTACCTACTTGAGTTGGTACAACTGCACAGACCTTGATTGATATTACTATATTGATATTGTATTTGTTGTGGAGTTTGTACCTATCATACGAAGGTTTTTAAAGCCCTGTTAGAATCCAATAAGATACCTATGAACTTCAAGTAGTAGTATAATTTAAATGATCATTGTCAAAACTTGATTCCATTTCAGGATTGGGAGGTATGAACGGACTGTACAAAGGCTTGAGAGCAACCACATTGGCAGGGCAAGTCGGGAAAGTACGAAGGACACAAGTAGTCAACTACATCATGAAACAAGGTAATGCATGTTGTTGCATTACCATGCAGAAATTTATAATCATTTTTCATCACAAACAAATAGATTACCCTAGTTAAATTAGGTAGATTTTCTGTCAAGATTAAACCCTTTTTTAGGTACTAGGTACTTGATCATTTAGCTACTAGCTAAGAAATAAACTTTTCATCAACCAAAATATTATTGCTTGAAATGTATAAACTTTATTTTCAGGAACAACAACTGGCTGTACCCTAGGCATCATAGCATCATTCTATTCGTGCATAGCACTCGGTGTGACCTGGCTCCGAGATAAAGAAGACACAGGCAACACATTCATAGCTGCAGCGACCACCGGTATCATCTACAAAAGCACCTCAGGAGTCCGCTCCATGGGCTTGGGTGCCGCAGTTGGTCTCACATTAGCAGGCGTATACACTCTAGTTACAGACAACGACAATATATGGAGCAAAGCGAAATACAACCGATTGTGATCACACCCGCCTTTAGTTTTATGTGAATTGACTGTTTATTTTTAGTAGTTTGTTATTGATGCATCCCAAAGAATGGCTGGACCATTCAAACAATTTGCAAAATTTATTCTTAAAATTTGCTTCAGATTTGAATCGAATAGTGTGATTTGTTTCTATATTTTGATTTATACTTTGTGCTCAAGAAGCATCAGCTTACTTTTAAATAAGTGATGAAAGTGCATAGACTTATTTGTCCCATGTCTGAAGCACTGCAGGTTTGTGTAAGTGCTGTTATCGAATCGTTGACCGATATTGTTTACCCTGATCGGTGAAGATAGCACAATTTTACATAAGTGTTAATAAAACAAAATATTTCAAAAATAATGTTTATTTCATTTTGTCAGTGCATTTGTACATATTTACATGTGGTTCATTCAAACAATGGGATATTTACTAGTAGAGTATTAGGCTATCTATACAGGGACCAACATCACAAGACATGAGATTGTGTCGTACACATTTAGTAAAATGTGGTTTATTTGTCTCCTAGTGAATAAGAGGCTTAAGTTATTGAGCAAACATCCATAAAGTAAGCATATGGGCATATTTTACAAACTCCAAGTAAGTACTAGTGTAGTACCTAGGCTAATTTTCGGTTAGCCAATAACACTCTTGTCTGCTGACTGCTAGACAGAAAATATATTGACTAAAGGGCAATTGGCCTAGCCTAGGTACCTAACAGGCAACAGATTCGGAGATCGTGAAAAATCCCTAATTGTATCAAAAATATACCAATAATTTGAAGTGATTCGAATTTTGGCACGAGCATGCTTTTACTAAAAATATATAATAATAAAGCATTATGTAAGTATTATTTATGTGAACCATAAAGATATCAACAAGCACAAAATTATCTTGGCTTAGTGTTTGTTAACTAACAGTTATGAATGTCAAATAGATATGGAAGACTCGCAGATAAGACCAAAAAGTTGTTACATAAATATAATAACTAAAGTTACCAAAGCCAAAGTCATTTTATTACAAATAATTACAGGATTTCATGTTAAATCTCTAGACAACAATTTATTTAACTTTTCCTACCTAAAATTCCATAATTTTAATTAAAAGATAGGTAATCATAGTTCTTAACACAACCTAATGTTATGATATAAACTAAAAATACAAAATACAATAAAAGGTACAAATTATGATTTATACTGATGATTTATATCAACGGAGAGATTATTCTGGACCTGGAATAGCTTATAACCAGCTGCTTTAAATCTAGAAGCTAGTTAGATCAAAACGAAAGATTGATAGGAGATTCCAATCTAATAAATATTGAATAGGACGCATTCAGTATTGCATTTTGGGGCCCACAATCTACAGTACTAGGCGTACAATGTGTATTGCAAAATAGTCAAGACAGTAGTACCTAGACCTACCTACAGTAAATTCAGTGTCAGAACTATAAGGTTATTTTATACAAAATTGCACACAATGCAAGTGAATTTTTTTTCCATCACATTGCAAGCCTCACCATCAAATTCGATGTTATGCCAAAACCACTTTTCCAGGTAGTTAGTATTACATAAACTACGCTTTGACGATAACGTGGGTATGTATCTACATTCATCATTATTTTCCCAGCAGTGGGATACATAATAATGATACAGATAAAATGTGGATTGGCGGAAAGTGAACATGCTATATAGTTTTCTTACAATGCTTGAAATATTTGTCAATTGACCGGTTTCAAACCCACAACCTAACGATCGGAAAGTAGTACACCAACAGCTCTCTTCATCCAAAATAGGTAGGTATAATATAACTTAATACAGTGGCATAGGACATACAGGATAGCCTTATTGTTTACTTTGTTATTGAATTAATTAATTCAGCTTATCTATTTTATGACGTGATTTAATAAAGTAGTCAGAAACTGATTTGTTGTGCCAAATAAAGTTATTTCCTTTCAATATTGCCTAAATTGTATGAAAATTCTGGCATGCTAGCCTTGGCTTGAAATATTACGCTGGCAGATTTCACAAGGTCCTATTTTGTTATATTCTATGGCATTTTGTATAACAATACTTAAATTAATTACATAAACTACCTAATTTATTAGCTCAGAATTTATTCTGGGCATACTTAGTGGAGCATTATTCATCATAGAATAGACCATCTGCCATACAACATTGATAATTTCTTAAATCAGGTTTAAATATCTTTGTGTTACACACAGGCAACAGCTAACTGATATTTGCAGTCATTGCTGCATCCTCTCAGTTTTGAGGCGCAGCAGTACTGATGTCACGAAGCTGCATTCAATATAGACTTCATATCATCCGGTAAAACACAGTTCAAGTCATCCAAACGCCTTGCAAGCAATGTCCGTGTATTGTCAGCAACTGGAGGGTTACTTTTTAACACTTCCCTCAATTTCAACACCATATCTACTATTTCCACTTCCTTCTTACCAATAGACCACTTCTTCAGGTCACTTTCAGCTAATGCTTCAAGTTGTAATGCATGTAGCTTGTTTGTCAAGTTACTGTGCCTTTCATGGAACCATGCACTAAAATTCGGTGTTCTGAAGAAGTTCCTGTATAAGCCAATCCAATCTCCTTTTATACCAGTGGTCAGCTGAGGGCCTGATTGTTGAAGCATGGCAAAAAAGTCCTCCGGATTAAATGGATTTGGCACAGGTGGTGCTCGGAATGGAGAGATATTTTTCTGCAATGGCATCAATGAAGCCATGTATCTTTCCAAAGGAATCATAAAGCTTTGTGTAAGTTCCAGTAAGTGGCGTTTCACCATAGCTGTCTGAACTTCTGATGGGCGGTCAGTTCTTATTCCATTGTGTAACTTCTTAATAATAGACTTGTCCTTTTCTAAAAAGGTCTTATATTGAGTATAGACTCCAGGAGCCGTGTCTAAAAGCTTAATGTTCCCAACTTTCCTCAGTTTCGTTTTTATAGTTGAAGCATCACCCAGTTTAATAGTGTGTGGCCAATGCTGCAATGTTTTTGTAAAGAATGGATTGGTTACACCAAGTATGACGCAAGGTGGGTTGTACTGTTTCCTAGTGAACTCTTTGAATTCACTATCATGTATTGTGAAATAAGGACGGTATTCTGCAGAAAAGGGCAATGGCTGAATCAAGCATGTCAGTGCTTGTACTAAAGCTGAGCATTCAGTTGGTGAACTGGCCATGACAACAATAGGCTCTGCTGTTAATACCAGCTCCCACAGCAGATGTATGTGTGAGATAACACTTGATAATGCATCAAAAACATTCACATCCTGTAATGATGCTAGAATATGCGGTACATTGCGCGAATCTAGTGGCTTAGCAATGTCTGACCTTGTGATTTTTCCAGTCTGTTGGTTTGGAATGTAAGATTGAAACACTGTCCCTAAAACAGGCAGTAGAACATTCTGACCAGCATCTAACGTAGGCCATCTGTTGATGTCATGGCAGGCGGCTTCCAAGCTACTCTCGCCTTCCTCAAAATGTTTGGGAGCAACAAGCTGGATGACCTTGTAGAACAAGTTACTAAAGGGCAATCTTGTTAGTAAAATTATGCTCTTTTGGAAGTAGCCTCGAGGCAGTGACGGATCTTTGACCTGCCGGAAATAAACGAAGCCCCAGTAGTGCGTGGAATCTGCTCGCAAAGTAGGCACACTCTCTTCATTGTATATCAACTGCTGGCGAGTTAGCGGCGCCCTTGACCGTAACCGCACATGAAACTGTGTGTCACCCATGCATCCAGAATTAGAATCTGGGAATGCTAAATAGCAAATATTACACTTTTCTTGGTCAGTCAACTTTACGCCCGGCGGGTATACACTTTCCATAGCTTGTCCTAGCTCTAAATCGAAGGTCACGACACAAATACAATGTAGCCAGTCCGAGAACTTGCTCCACTTCGATTGGAACTCCAATTCTTCCGCGGAGACATCGTCGTAAGAATGCGTTTCACAAGCCATTGCGAGATATTCAACTTTTACACATAACCGAACAATATAGTTTTGAGTTCTTTTAATATAACACAAATACACACAATTAGCATTGTTTGTAGCGCAGAAAATAATTTGGAAACATATTTTTTTGTCACAAAAACGATAAAAACATCGGAGCGCAAGCAAGACGTACAACAGCTGTTTTAGGCAACATGGCGACTGGCTGGCTGGCTGGCGCCAAAACATATCTTTCAATGGTTCTATAATAGATTTTCTGAAGTGATCTTATTCTAGTTTAATGCTAAACAACTATAATAACTTACCCACAATCCATGTTTTTATATTTCACAAGAACTTTTTGTTAAAACAGGCACAATACGGCACAAACAACTTTGTTAATTTTGAAAAATCAAGTATTAAATTTTTTTTTTATTAGCAAAATGTTTCACGCAGAATGGCAGAGTGTGGCCTAGGCAAGGAAGGAAGGCCTAGGTCGGCTAGGGTTAGTATTGTAGAAGTATTGAAGTTTGCGCAATGATTTGTTGCACTCTTTCACAAAGATAAACTTACTTAAATTATGAAAGAACCAAAATAAAATAAATCAAAAGTGATAAAACGGTTTTTTTTAATGATTATCTCCCCTACAAAGGACCAGGGCCCGGCTCCATACTGCGTGAAACAACTCCTTTATAAAAGAAACGTCAAAATAGAAAATGGTACGTTGAACTTGTTCAACATCAGAAAAGTATAACGTTTGTTTCATCAATCAAATCTACTAGGTACCTACGTCTGAGGTACCTACCAACCAACAGAGATCAACAGAAGCTACAGATTGAAGCAGAGTAGAATAAATAGCTAATCTTCATCATCATGACAGCCTTCTATTGTTGCCACTGCTGAGATACTGACCTACTCTCAACCGAGAGTGATTGGGTCTTAATCCACCACGCGGACCCAATACGGATTGATGAATGGCACATGTCTTTCAAAATTTTAGTTCCTTCTTGGATGCCGGTTTCCTCACGATGTTTTCTTTCACCGTATGAGAGCACTGGCATTGCGCACTTCAATTTTTCGTAGCGAAAAATGCATTGGTGCACGTTTGGATTCGCACCCACGACCTTAGGATCAGAAGGCGGGATTACTACTATTAGACCACCAGTGCTCTGTGCACAAAGAGACAAGCACGTTCGGTATAAGAATGAAAATTAACCAAATGTGTAGTATCAATGCAAAACCTTACAGTACCCCAGAATGTAACAAGTAGGTACATACTACCCAAAAAATATTGATTTTCTGAGTATTTACTTAGCAAAACATAGGTACTATGTATTATTATATAGATAGGTACATTACAATACAAAAGTGCCAATGTGAAGTATTAAATGAAATCTTAAGATATTGATAAATTGATAGGCTCGTTGTTGGTGAACTCAACCCGACATTGCATTGTAAGTGTAACGGAACGTAAAAAATGACACAAAAGAGCGTGTCAGTCACACACACTCTCACACGGCAGGGCAGCGCAGTACTATTATCTGTTCTGTGGCAGCGCCACAAAAAATAAATAATGCTGGACAATCCACACACAGCACCATCTAGCCCCAAGATAAGCTACTGTTTAAACAGAGCTGTGTTATGGTACTAGATGACTGATATATACTTAATACAATACAATACATAGATAGATATTTTTTATTATATATAGAAAATACCCAGAACACCCGGAACAAATATTTGTAGATCGTACAAACATTTGACCCGAGGCGGGAATCGAACCCGCAACCTCCGCGTCGCAGGCGGACCTGCGCCCGCTGCGCCACATCGGTCGTCAAATAAAAAAAGTCGTAGATTACTACTACTACCTGCTACCTCCTACTACACGGCGGCAGCACTATGACCACCCACGCTCGCGCCGCCGCTCTGCTCGCTGCCTGTTGAAAAACTCAGAATCGCCCTACACTTGTAGCAACAACTTGCACGATGATGATGATGATGAGTCCCATGCGCATGATGCTGCTTCACGCGACATCACGGAACACCACAGCCACAGACAGAACAGATATTAGTACCAAAGTTTTAATAACTACTTTCCTAGTTACTACGCCAGCGCTATTAGCAAGCAGTATACACAGAGTAGGTACATTGTTTTAGAGAGAAATAGACCTGCTGCCCCCCGATTGCAACTTACGCAATCGGGGGCATAAGAAGATACTGTCGGCTGCGGCAGTTGCGTAGACTGCTATCTATCAAAGTATTAAGACTATTAAGATGCTAACGCATCTTTAAAGGTACCTATTTTATAAAATCTAAGTATTTATGTAGACATAGACATAGACAACAAAGACATAGACCACAAAGTATCTACTGCCAAAGCAAGCAGTAATAAATTTATTCTACCATTCATACCATTCCTAAGCTATATAATACTCTATTAGTATTAAGCTGTATTTGAATGACTTGTCAGTACTGTTAAGTAAGACACTAGAACTAAAAGGAGGAACTACTTAGATGAAAAAAAAAAAAATAATGGCATATTATTTATTTATGTAAACTAAAACATGGGATCAACTTTGAGCATCACTGGCCAATATGACTAATGACAACTGCTCGTTTTAATTCTAGTAACATCAATAAATCGCGATTCTCTTACACGATCACAGATAATTTTTACCAACAAAATACACCAAAATAGGTTAAATAAACTACAATAATACTTAAATAATGATTTTTAAATAACAGTTTTGTTTTCAGGCCTAATCTAATTCATTTATTTGTTAAATTGAAAATTGATAGAGTTACAATTTGCCATATTTATTTTAACAGACCTTCAAAATTTTTAGTCTAGCTTCACTATAACTTCAATGGATCTTTTATTAATAAAAAAAACATAGTTTAATTCATGTTTGCCTGTTACATTTTATGCAATAAACTATTAACGATCCACAAGCATTATTAAATAGAAACATAATAATTCAATGTTCATAAACATTTTAAGGACAATTAGTTGGTTCTACGTAAATTATGTTCATTTATAAAACGACATGCAATTACACAACCCTGTTTCAAACGAACATTATTTTTCAGTCTTTTGACCTTAAAACAAATATACAGGAAACTTTCAGATATTTTGCAGATAAGTTTTTTTAAATAAGTTAATAGAGTTTTGCATTAGACTTCATTAAAATATTGAACTAGATTTGTTTTTTAGGGTTTAATTTTCGAACTTATCTAAAAATAAGTACATTTCTATACAAAAGATGTAATTTTCTAAATTAAAAAGTAAAACTACATTGTTAAACATCAAATAGCTTAAACCAGACATGCTAAATGCTGAAAATAAAACTACATTTAAATAATTAAAGTAATTTAAATCATAACGCACAATGAGTCAGATTTGAACAACACAAAGCACATAAGTGTACAATGTACAGATATATTATTCTGAATTGCTGAGGACTCAAATAGTACAAGTGCAGACATTCAAATAAATATATAGGTACTACTATTAATACATTTCACCACAATGTTTGTCCTTCAAATCGCAACCTACAGAGCAGAAGGCAGAAATAACTGAGATGTGGCGTTGTAGACGCGTGTGCTTTTGAGTGGGTACTGAGGGCGAATCACGTTCATCTGTCAATTTGTATGAGAAAAATCTCACCACATTCGTTTTTCGTACAGAATACAAAAATCCTACAAAAATTGACAGCTGAGGCATTATCTGTTACTGTCCGTAACAATACATTTGACAATAGTAAACGATAACTTATCGTCCAACTGTCAATTTGTATGGGATTTTTACAGCGCCTCTTTAGTGCGGTAGAACTACCAAAATTCCATAGAAATTGACAGCTGGACAATACGTTAACGTTTACGATTTCAAAAGCATGATTAGGAAATGTGCGTGTGATTCTACCTTCGTAACCATACTATAATTGAAAAAAAATGGGTATTTTTATGCACTAAACACAATACTATAAAATAATTTGCTATTTAAATATTAAAAGGTACATGAAACAAAGTTCAAATATCCCCTGCGCAGGGGATTGTTTATAGGGATTACTGGAATAAACCACTTTTTAGAACACGTAATATATTACTGGGCGAATGGGATTTTATAACTGTCTCGGCGTGGCGAGCGCAGTGCAGTGCCACGCAGAATTTTAGAGCTTAAAGCTTTCCGACAAAGTACTTTGTGCTTAAAGCTTTGGGTGGCACTGCAAATTAGGGTCAGGCATTGCGCTTAGATCACGCGAACTACTTGACCATCTCGTTATTTGCTAACATAAAAGTGACAGGAAAGAAGATGGACAAAAATATTAACTATTCAAAATAATACAAGCAAAACATTACTTAATTATTTTCGAGATCACTATTCTACCATGTAGTTTGTAGTCCCCATTGCAGTTGATTAAAAAATAATAAAAAAATATTTGTAGATTTGTAAATAACTATCTTAAATCACATTGCACTGTTTTTCACTTCACAATGTCTGAATAATATTAATAACGCATGCCCTGCGGTTATGATATCCTACAGAAAACATATTATTACAACAGCAGATATTTTCCGATAAAAAGTTGCTATATCTCTGTGACAAAACTCATTTAGATCCGTTTAGCCGTTATGACGTCATTGAGTAACGAACATTCAGCCATCCATCCAAACTTTTGCATTTATAAACAGTAAATACATAAATAAATAAATAAAGCTGGACAATCCACACAGCATCATCTAGCCCCAAGGTAGTAAGATAAGATTTAATAGTTTATTTTGAAAAAAACTGTTGCAAGAATTTTATATAATCAATTGTTTTATATGATGATAAACATAATATGATGTAAATGACATACAAGTAAAGCAATTATTTTCAGTCAGAAAACACTGTTTAGCCACAACTCAACAAGGCCTATTTCACGATTTTCGAGTAATCGTCAAGCAGACTAATTGCCTTTTAGTTGATATTTACTTGAAGATCGTTAAATAGGCTCTTAGTTGTGTTCTTTTGATTTATGTTAACTATACTTATTACTTTAGAGGTAATTTTTACGACAAATATAATGTGATTTAACTGTAAAAAATAATTTCTCAATCTCAGTCGGCCTACGTTTTTGTTAAGTCCCATTGGACACTTTTTTAACGTAAACCTAGTCCGTGTCACGTAATCTGAGCGCTAGTTTACTACGTAATTATGATCGATGACAATTTAGAGCAAATTCCCACTAGCGCTCTATTTACATGGCGCAAGACAACAAAATCCCGCTCATGCCACAACTGACAGAGAAAACAAAGTGCGCTCTTAAAAAATATACAATCATGAATCAGTTAAGTAAAATTACCTACTGCCAAGCGTTACTAACGTTACTAACGTTACTAGTATTCTGTGCAAACGCGTTTGGAAAACTCTGTCCTAAGTTGAGACTCCCAAACTGTTGGGTGACGTTTTGGGGTTGCTGGTTGAAGAAATTCTGTTGGAATGGCTGTTGCTGTAAATTCTGCTGCTGTAAGTTCTGTTGCTGTAAGTTCTGTTGCTGTAAACTCTGTTGCTGTAGGTTCTGTTGCTGTAAATTCTGTTGCTGTCCTTGTTGCGGCAACCCAGCGAATTGCTGAAACTGGTTCCCTTGGAATTGATTGAAATGCATCCCATTCTGTTGCTGTGGCATATTACTAAATGTTTGCTGACTCTGCGGCATATTGCTAAAGCCCTGTTGCTGGAACGAACCAAACTGGTTGAAACTGGGCTGCTGGTTGAATTGACTGGTTGATGTTTGGAAGTTGGTTGATGGTGTTTGATAGGTGGACTGGGCTTGAAACGTGGTGGATGGTGTTTGACTGTAAAGCGCTAATATGCTGTCTTTAGTTAGTTTGGACTTTTCTTTCTCTGTCGGTGCTGGCTGCTTGAAGAAGTTCTCTTCCTCCGCCTTTAGGTCAGGTTTGTGTTCCTCCTTTGGTTCGATGGTTTTCTCCTGGGGTGCGGAGAAGAAACTGGAGAAGATGTCGTCGTTCGGTTTCGGTTCGGTCTTGGTTGTGTCGAGGCCGAGTAGATCGGCGGCGCCGTTCGGCTTGGAGTCAACGACCGCGGCCGGTGGCGTGTTGCGGCCTAGTTTAGGACTGACTGAGGACTTTGGCTTTGGTATGCTCGGGATGACGTCGGATTTCTGTAAAATTACGAAGATAGTAAGTATTGACGCAGGAATTATTTATCTATGATGATCTTTTCAATTAACACTTTTAGATAATGCTGGTACAATTGGGTCACTATCATTTGATCCCACAAGTTTAATCCCACTAATATTACTTTTTTTTATGTGCTCCAACTACTCGGCATCCATAACAATATCAAGGTCATGCCAAAAGAGCGATAGGAACCCAGCCGGTGTTGTTGCCAGTTCTTTTACGGTGGTCTAAGAGGTTTCGTCTCTATCTATCTATCGTGTAACAAATGATATAGCTACACCTGTCACACAACGTGAATACTTTACCGCAGTCTGTAGTGTTTCACTGGTATAAAGTATCCTAGACTCTATTGGAAGGGAGTAAAGTCCAACTTACATTGTACTTCTTATCACCAGCGGAAGGCGCAGGTAACGGCCCGACTCCTGACGTGTTGGTCGACTTCTTTTTCCGTTTCTGCTTCTCAAGTTCTTCGTCTATTTCTTTATCCCTGTAATTATATTTATTATTATACTAGCGGCGCAAAATCGAGAAGCTTGGCTTATTCTTGTTTCGGAGGCCACCCACTTCGGGTCGCTGCGAGCCAGAAGAGTAATAGTAATAGTAATTGCTGAAAAACAGCATTAAAATCCGTTGCGTAGTTTAAAAGATTTAAGCGTACATAAATACACTTCATTATATATTATTGTAAGGTTTAAATAGATGTAGTTTTCTGTTCGCAAAACTACTAGATTATAAAAGCGCCATCTAGGTTAACATGTAGGTTTTATACATACCAGTTGAATTTCGACTTGGCGGGCGGCACCCACTCTTTAGCGATGTACTTCTGTTCGTACTTGGCTCTGATAAGCCTTCAGGCGAAGTGTCGCCCTGCGATTGGCGATTAGTCTCAACAAATGAGACTAGGAAACAATAATCATAAAAGCTCCATCTAGGTTGACGTCTAGGCAACTCTCACACATACCAGTTGACTTTCGGCTTGGAGACGGTACCCACTTCTTGGCGATGTACTTCTTATGCTCGTACTTGGCTCTGATGAAGCCTTCGAACGAAGTATCACTCTGCGACTGGCGATTAGTCTACTAGGAACCAGTAATTTATAAAAGCGCCATCTAGGTTGACATCTAGGCAGCTCTTACACATACCAGTTGACTTTCGGCTTGGCAGGCGGTACCCACTCCTTGGCGATGTACTTCTTCTGTTCGTACTTGGCTCTGATGAAGCCTTCGAGCGAAGTGTCGCTCTGCGGCCGGCGGAATGAGTCCGGCAGGTTCGCCTCGTACACTGCGCGTGCGCGGGAATTACCCATTTGCTGGAGTGACACCTGGAAGTATTAAGAGTCCGTTTGTCTTTTGTCTATTATGAGAGATTATTCATATTGATGAGAAGAGTTATGACACTTTTATGTCGTTGACGTAAGAATGGAAATGGCTTGATTCAAAACGGTTCTTTTATCGAAGAAACCGCTTGTCATTTTATACGAGTATATCAAATGTTGTCAAATTAAAGTTACAATTTGTATCGGCCGCGGGGTCCGTCCGAAGTAAGAGAAAAACAATGAACACCAAAAACAAAACTAGACCATCAAAAAATAAAAATAAGTTTTTTTTTACATTTGGTGTAAGTGAATATAAATGTGCGCAATACTATAATTTTTCATATGCGTACCACTTGCTCAGGTGTCCATGAATCCAAGTTGACACTCTTCACCTTGGAGATGTGGACGCCAAGGTTTCGGTGGATGCCGGCGCATCGGATGCACAGAAATATACCCAGGTTCCATGACGCCCAGCGAGGACCTAAAAGTCACATTTGTAATGTATAGACCTCATTCATATACCATATTTTAAACGAAATTGAAATTGCTTCTCAGGACAATGCTTGTGACTGTTTCTAGGTGTATTTGTTTGTATAAGAAGTCTTCAAGGTTTTTTTCACAAAACATTACCACTTACTATCTATTCTATCCAATTAATATTATAAATGCGAAGGTCTGTGCGTGTGTGTTAATGTTTGTTACCATGTCTACTCACGTCGACTTAACCGATTGTGATAAAAATTTGAAATGTAGTAAATTAATTATTTAATTAAATCCTGTAATAACACAATAGGCTCCTTTTTTTCCCGATAAAATTTACTCTTCCTGTGGGTTAGCATAAAAACTGCAAAAACGCGAGTAAAGCCGCTAAGCTTGTAGTATCCAATAAAAACTTTTTTTTGATACCTAACCACAACAGAATGAAATTGGCATAGGCTTTATTTTTTTGTAGGGATTTGGCAGTTTGCCACAATTTGTAGTCCAAGGTCTATCAAGAGCCAGCAAGAAAGATAATTCAAGTCAAGTAATTGAATGACCTATTAATTTGACCTTATTTCTGGGCTATTATGAATAAATGCAATCCACATGGTATTATAACATTTTTCAATTATAGATTTAAAGACATATTGAAGTAGTGTCTTGGTAGATAACATTATTGAGTGTATAATATTTGGTACATACCTCATCAAATAACGATATTCTGATTTTCTTCTTTCATTTTGTTTGTACTGTCTGTATGGGTTAACAGTAAATAAAAATATGTCTATGTCTAATCAAAATTTATGTGGATATGGACCAAGTGGTTTTTAAATGCAATACTTACCTATTAAAATTGAAAATAATATTATTTTATTATACATTTACATTACTAGCTAGTTGTTTGTGCAGGAATGCATGTTAAATTGCTAAATATTTGTAAAGGAATGCATACTAAGTCTAAATGTCTGTATATGCATGCATACTATATTGATATAACTTAATACCAATCTAAACAGACATCTGACAACCGATGTGGCGCAGGTCCGCCTGCGACGCAGAGGTTGCGGGTTCGATTCCCGCCTCAGAGCAAATGTTTGTATGATCTTCAAATATTTGTTACGGGTGTTCTGGGTATTTTCTATATATAATAAAAAAAATATCTATCTATGTATTGTATTGTATTAAATATATATCAGTCATCTAGTACCCATAATACAGCTCTGTTTAACAGCAGCTTACCTTGGGGCTAGATGATGCTGTGTGGATCGTCCAGCATTATTTATTTATATATTTATTATTTATCTAGCAATGTGACCATTCATACCTAACTCAATAGTAACACTGCTGATAAATAGCCTCTACATATTTAGCAGTTCCAAATTACAGGAATTAACAGTCAACAAATTAATTTGACACTTCCTGGAATACCACTAAACTAAACTAGCTGGATTAATGGATATTAGGTGCATCACAGTCACATTTGTAGACTAATGTAGTTGTTATCATACTTAAATATTCTTGTACATATGTTTTTGTTCTTATAGCATTTTTGATTTGATTTGATAGATGGGCTAGACTGTTTTCAAATAGCTATATTTGAAAACAGAACCTTGTTGACTAAATGATTTTTCTTTTGGTTTATAGAAATCTATTACTAAGTATGTAAGTTCTATAAAAATGCATAAGTTTGTATGGATGAATGTTTGTAACTCAATAACGCCAGAACGGCTGCATGGATCTATATGAAATTTGGCAAATATTGGACAATACATAGTCATAGTCTGGAATAGCACATAGACTACTTTATAGCCTAGAAAAATGTATGATTCTCATGTTCCACACAAACAAAGTTGCGGGTAACAGCTAGTTTTAAATAAAACATGACATCATGACTGTGCAGTTAACAAGAATATAAACATTTTTCTTTGAAACAACCATACAACTCACATCACATATTAAGGCCACATGAGTAATTGTAAACTGATAGTCATGGTACATGGATGGGTATCTCATTAACCAGATGTTCCATATGGAAACAGTACATGCCAATTATATTCTGGTCTGATTTGTAATAGATAGATAAAAATCAACACAAAAGTGATTACGGATTACGGTCCTTTAGGGTTGAAGATAATGACTCATTTCATAACTTCGTACCCTAAATTCTTGATAAGAAACTTTTTTGCAACGATAATAATGCCTCATTTAGATCGGGTAGATCTTGTTTCAATGCTAAATCACTTTCAAGATTCAAGGGAATACTAAAAACAGCATTAAAATAACAACATCGAAATCATACCTTTTGCATCACAATCAACACAATATTTGTTGTCTTCATCCTTTAGCATCTGGAGTAATATATTCTGACATCGATCCTGGATTTGTTTGGCACGATCCTTTTCACTTTTCGAAGTCATTTTGTGATATAAATAATGGAATTCTAAGTAATTCAATTGGAAATGGGTGGAAACAGAATGCTTGTTTGTTGAAGGAAAGAGATCATAGACAAAAATCATTTGACAGATTGATGAGGTGTCTGTCATTCCTCGTCATCCTTGTCTTTGCTTGCAATGCTTGCTATCATAATGAGCGCTCTACTAATCAGGACCAAGTTATGTTCCTTGCGGCTGGCAGTGCGATAAAAAAACCATCTCCAGTATAATCCCATCTCGTATCACTGCATTACTAGTATTGTGCGCAGCTACGCTGGCTGGCGTCAGCCGCCACCCTACCTTTAAATAGTCAATAACTCCATGCCGGGGTGGTAGACGGTTGATGTTTTTTTTTTAGCAATGAAGTTGACATTGCAGAGTGACTGACAGACGGGCGAGTGACCAAAATCACTTGACACTGGAAAGCTACAGAGTCCTTAAAAGAAGAAGAAGAAGAATACTGCCATGACATGACATGACATGACATGACTGATATGACAAAGTCACAATCACAAAACCTTTGTTTTGGTTTGGAAAAATAGAAATCTCTGAAAAAGTCTAAAATTAAAATTACACTAGAAGTAAAGAAACATCCTAGAGAATTAATATACATCGTACTCGCATGAGCACTTTGAAATAAGCGCTTAGAGTAGGAGGTGGTGAAATTCTAAACCACCACCGAAATATTCTTATTTTATAAAAAAAATGGGAAATCAGCTGGTGGGAGTAGCTCCTTCTCAAATATTCCCAGTAGAGCACTACCTAAGTGACCATGTCGACCTTAATTTTGATCAGAGGTACTTATTTAATCCAAAATGTACATGTATGTGTACTATACTATGGCGTACATTATACCCTATGAATGCACCGAAATACAAAATTCTAAATGGTAACAAATTCGAACTTTCTAGCCTTGGCTCCACAAGATTCCTCAAAGTGGCACGAGCTAAATCACGAGAAGGCCTTATTGTGGTAAAGGTGTTTGCAATTCAAGATCCATCTTTACCCCTCGCTGAGCACAAAGAGAGGATATTGAAGATTAAGGAACAACTGGTGTCTGCGTTCAATTGCTTGCCCTTTCAAAGGGTTATAGTAAGTAATAGCTGTTGCCTGCAACATCGTTTGCGTGAATCTCGGGAGCTACTTTAATAAAAAATACCCTAGGCGGCCTTGAAACTCTGTCACCAGAGTTGGCCACTGACTCATACGAACGAACTAACGATTAATTATCTATCTATGTTTTTAATTTCAGCCAAATCAGTCTAATGGTTGTTGAGATATAGAGAAACAGACATCCATCCAAACATCCAAACTTTTGCATTTATCATATCATTGTGATTGTATACATACTGACCCCGCTTTTAGATTCCCTATATCATTTTTTTTTAATTTCCAGCTTACAGACAAAGCTGGTTTCCTGATGAGAGAGTACTGCAGATGCAGTGTCTACGACCGCATGTCAACACGTCCATTCCTCACAGTGCTCGAGAAGAAATGGATCACATTCCAAGTGCTGTATGCTCTCCATCGGATGCATAAACTAGGGATCTGTCATGGTGATATCAAGGTAGGTTTAACATCCCCGATGGTGCAGTGGGTGAGTGATTGTTTGAGACACAAAAATATTTGATCCGCGTGCAGCTGCTTCTTATAGTTAGCTACTTTTTTTTAGCTTACCTTTAGGACAATCAAGGCGCCCACCTGATGTTAAGCACCATGCCTGACTATTACAGATGCAGTGCCACCCAAAGCTTAAAGTTTCTAAGTTTTTGCATGTCACTGCACTGCGCTTATCACCCCGAGACATTGTTGAACTCTTTCGCCCTGTAATTTCACTTGGCCTTCAAAGCTAAACACAATAATGCTTGCACATTACTGCTTGGAGGTAGAATATCTGACACTGCGGTGGTACCCACCAAGACAGACTCTTGCTGAAGAGTGACCACCAGGAATTCTACCTCTATAAGACAAAATATCTTAATCCATGAAGCTTGATCCTGTAATTTTCCCACAGCTGGAGAACATAATGGTCACCTCATGGCTATGGGTACTGCTCACCGACATCGCGTCGTTCAAACCGACTTTCTTGCCGGACGATAATCCTGCAGATTTCAGCTACTTCTTCGACACGTCCAGGCGAAGGCTATGCTATGTGGCACCGGAAAGATTTGTTCGCGCGCCTGATCCTAACAGCAGGATGGTAAGAAAACAATGAATAAATTAAATGACACAAACAAACAAACAAACAAACAAACAAACAAACAAACAAACAAACAAACAAACAAACAAACAAACAAACAAACAAACAAACAAACAAACAAACAAACAAACAAACAAACAAACAAACAAACAAACAAACAAACAAACAAACAAACAAACAAACAAACAAACAAACAAACAAACAAACAAACAAACAAACAAACAAACAAACAAACAAACAAACAAACAAACAAACAAACAAACAAACAAACAAACAAACAAACAAACAAACAAACAAACAAACAAACAAACAAACAAACAAACAAACAAACAAACAAACAAACAAACAAACAAACAAACAAACAAACAAACAAACAAACAAACAAACAAACAAACAAACAAACAAACAAACAAACAAACAAACAAACAAACAAACAAACAAACAAACAAACAAACAAACAAACAAACAAACAAACAAACAAACAAACAAACAAACAAACAAACAAACAAACAAACAAACAAACAAACAAACAAACAAACAAACAAACAAACAAACAAACAAACAAACAAACAAACAAACAAACAAACAAACAAACAAACAAACAAACAAACAAACAAACAAACAAACAAACAAACAAACAAACAAACAAACAAACAAACAAACAAACAAACAAACAAACAAACAAACAAACAAACAAACAAACAAACAAACAAACAAACAAACAAACAAACAAACAAACAAACAAACAAACAAACAAACAAACAAACAAACAAACAAACAAACAAACAAACAAACAAACAAACAAACAAACAAACAAACAAACAAACAAACAAACAAACAAACAAACAAACAAACAAACAAACAAACAAACAAACAAACAAACAAACAAACAAACAAACAAACAAACAAACAAACAAACAAACAAACAAACAAACAAACAAACAAACAAACAAACAAACAAACAAACAAACAAACAAACAAACAAACAAACAAACAAACAAACAAACAAACAAACAAACAAACAAACAAACAAACAAACAAACAAACAAACAAACAAACAAACAAACAAACAAACAAACAAACAAACAAACAAACAAACAAACAAACAAACAAACAAACAAACAAACAAACAAACAAACAAACAAGCCTGTAGGTACTCCTTACAGTATGGATTCTTAAGTATAAAGTGATACACCTTTTCAGGGTGACGATAAAGGGTTACTGCTGAGTGAGTCACCGTGCAAGATTGGAGATCTTGTGCCAAGTATGGATATCTTCTCAGCTGGGTAAGTTCTTCTAGTTTCTAGAATTTATATTCTGATTTCGTGAGTGAGTTCGTTATGAGTCAGTGGTCGACTGTGGTGATATACATAGTTAATAGGCCTCTTATAAGCCTCTGCCATGGCCAGTTTATCGATTTGATTATTATTTATAATCACTCCAGCTTTCTTAAGTTCAGTTTTCTACTACTACTTACTCTTGTAAGTGTTTCATTAATTTGTGAACATTAGGCTGACCAATCATTCATCTAATGTCATCATTGATGACTATGGTGTGTTTTTTTACCATATAGTTGTGCGCTCTTAGAGCTCTGGAATGACGGTACTCCAGCGTTAGACCTGCCCGGTCTACTGGCATATCGGAACGGTGAGGAGCGGCCCCCCACCATGACGGTAGCGGACAGCTACGAGCCGCAGCTAAAGGTGTTGCTACATTCGATGACTGAACGGAACCCTAGAGACAGGCGCAGTGCTGAGCTTTATCTGGACGAGGCTAGGGGCCAGTAAGTATTTACTGTTTCAGTATGTTTGCTTTAGACGAATCGCGATAGGAACCCAGCCAGTGTTGTTGCCAGTTCTTTTACTTGTAAGACTACTATTAGTTTAATGAATTTGAGTTTGAGTTTGATCTTATACGTGACTATTATGAAATTGACGCCTACTTCTACGCCTAAATTGACGGCTGGTCTTCAGTAGTCCAAGACCGTGATGATTGGAGAGAAGGAAGGAAGGACTTTGCCCTGCAGTGACACTACAGACAGCTCATAATAATAATAATAGATGACTCTAAACACGCAGAACACAAGACCACCAGGTCTTATTGTAGTAAATCCGCTTTCCGATCATGAATTTGAGGGTTCGAACCAGTGCTCTCATAAGATGCCAGTGCTCTCATACGGTGAAGGAAAACATCGTGAGAAAACCGAAATGAACGGCCGCCTGAAGGCCTCCGTCATGGCCTAACAACTTCGAAAAAGCCGGGACCGACTATTTAACATGCCTTCCAAAACACAAACGAAAATTGAATCTCCGTTTTTTTTCCAGGTTATTCCCCGAATACTTCTACTCATTCCTCCAATCGTACATGCTTATATTCTCTGCGCAGCCAATCCTGCCTCCAGACGAGAAGATCCTTCGAATCCACCAGGATATCAAAAACATCATTAAAATCTTCACGCAACCATCCGACTCCAAGAACTATAGAGATCTGATCGATGACACAACTGAACTTAAACCAGATACTATCGACAACCACAAAGATGGCTTCAAAGTTGTTAATGTTAACTTAACGGATTTTAATGAGGATAATGATACTGTTAAGGAGCAGTTGGAACTAGGACCGGATAGTGAGGGGTTGATATTGATAACTTCATTGGTGACGTCGTGTATTAGGGGACTGCATCATTGCACGTCGAAGTTGTACAGTCTGGAGATACTGCTTCTGCTGTGTGAGAATACCAGTTCGGAGACTATTTTGGACAGGATCTTGCCTTATATTGTAAGTAATGAATGTATTTTAGCATTTTCAAATAATTCGCATTTGAATGAACGAATGAATAAATGAATGAATGAGTAACTCGGTCAATCCGATTCCAATAGTGAAATCGATTGGGCCGAATTACGCAATCTAGGGGCAGATCCACCTGGTGCACTACTGATAATATCTGTCATGTGCATATAGTATGGCCGTTATTAGCTTTGATAAAAGATTTTTTTATATCAAACCTATTAACATATAATAATAAGTTTGTTAGGACATGTCACGTCACCAGATCCACCTGACTCACAACTGATAATATCTTTCATAATGATATGTCTGTTATTAAGAGATGTTGCGTGATTAGATCCACCTGACGCACGAGGCGAATGCGCGTGTGCGCGCGGGCGCGGTGTGCGCGGCGGCGCGCTGCGTGGGCGCCGTGCGCGCGCTGCCCCGCGCCGACTGTAACGTGTTCCCCGAGTACATCCTGCCGGAGCTCGCGCCGCGCGCCGCCGACCCCGCGGTGCCGGTGCGGATCGCGTACGCCAACAACCAAGGTATACTATATAACATATATAAGGTCATTAATTATCAACATGACAAACTTAAGGGATAGGTTCCACACATAAAAAAAAATACATGTACTTTTTTTTGTACGTGTCAGTGACCCGCGCGTCAATGAACCGCTGGTCAATAACCCGCGCGTCCTTGACCTGCACGTGTCAATGACCCGCTACGAGGCGCGCACACTAAAATATTTCATTATTACGCCGCTTTACTCGATTCCCAACAATGATAAATAATAATTGAGCAGAAAAACGTAATCGATTTTTTTTGTTTACTTGGGACTACTTTATGACAAAATATACATAACATAGTGTGGAACCTATTCCTTAAGTTTGTCAGGTTGATAATGAATGACCCAGTATATAAGTACCAGAGGACGTTAGTCAAAGTTAAAAATCTCTTTATTCAATCATAAATATCACAAGGATCATTTTGAAACGTCTTAAAGCTAGGTGAATTTACGCCAGTTCCACAGCTTAGAAGAATCTGGCAACAAGTCGGCTGGGTTTCTAGTTCCTTTGATGATCTCTTTTCATCTTAAACCTTCAGCGTGGTGCCAATCAAACGAATCGAAATTGTGTTGACGATCACAACAAAAGAGCCTTAACGGAACAAGCGCTAATCAATTGATAAATGAATGAAATGAATTATTGGGGTAAATGAGGTGAATCAAAATAAAAAAAAATCTAAATGTTTATTTCTGTATCAGGCTGTATTTAAAGATTGTGAAGACCTTCTTTTAAATAGAAATACTTGAGTTAAAAAAATAAAATGTTGATTTTCAATGAAGTGAATGAAACAAAAAATTAATGAATGAATAAATGCCGGGATTTTAAATACAATATATTATACATTTATCCCTCGCCACAAAAGCCAGCCGTTATATAAAGTTTGCTAAATTAAATGTCTATGAATGTGCAGTTTTTTTATATTTTTGCAGCTAAACTAGCAGAAACGGCGGTCAGATTCCTCGATCAAACACAAAACATGGTCGACAAAGATTCTGCGAATATCAATTACGAGACAGAGCTGTCTGCTTTACATGAAATGGTATGACTCCTATCTTATCTTTATCCATACATAGCCTGATTTAAAGTCTCTGAGGCACGTATTCAAGACCCATACTTGTGTGTGAATTAAGCATCGATTTGACATAATTTTTCTATGAAGATCTGTCAAAAATAGATGCTTGAGTCTCGATTCACACTCAAGTAGGGTTCTTGAATACGGGCCTGCGGGGCTATCGGCTATCTCGGTGGACATCTCATAGTGAAGATCACCCGGCAAAGTGTTAATAACTTGAGGCTTTCGATCTTAGCCTCAAGGTGGCAACCCGCGAGTGATACTTCTGGTATTGCAAGCGTCCATAGGCTGCGGTAACAGCTTACCATCTTGTGGGCCGTGCGCTACTTGGTTGCCACTTCAGTTGTATAAAAAAAAAAACTCAAACAACTAGTTTCGTATTAGCTATCTTTAGTTAGTAACTAGGATGAAGAGAGTTCGATCCGTTCGGCCGTTCTGACGTGATTGAGTAAATAACCTCTTTTAATCCCTACTTAATTTACATTGTTATTAGTGAACTATCATATTTTCTGTATGTATAAAAATGAATTGCTGTGCGTTAGGCTCGCTAAAACTCGAGAACGGCTGGATCGATTTGGCTAATTTTGGTCTTTATAATGTTCGTAGGAGAAGAAAAGTTTAAACGGAGATATGGATAACTGCGAGAATAATAACGCGAGTGAAACAGCGCCGGGTTAGCTAGTATTTAGTAATTATGACGAGCTGACCCGCGCGGCTTCACCGCGTTTTTGCAGTTTATATGCTATCCCACAGGAACAGTATTATTTTCCTGGATATAACGTTGCCTATGTGTTATTCGAAGACTTAAGCCATCTACCTTTCAAATTTCACCACAATCGATAAAGTCGTCTCGCAGATACGTGGTAACAAACATACACACACACACACATACTTTCGCATTTATAATATTAGTAAGAAGTAGGATTCTAAGTTAGAGTATCTAAATTAGTCTTATCTTTTTATATGATTGTTTCTTTTGTTTACTTTTTTATTTTTGACTAGCGAATTTGCCTTAGCTTCGCACGGGTGCATTGAACACTTAAGCACCCGCGCGAAGCCGGAGCGGGTCGCTAGTAAAAAATATAGCCTATGTTACTTAGGGATAATGTAGCATTCTAATGGTGAAAGAATTTTTGAAATCGGACCAGTAGTTTTTGATTTTGTAACAAACAAAAATACAAATCTTCTCTTTTTATAATATTAGTAAGATAGTGGGTTCAATGGTATTTTTATCTTTTTCAAACTATCACATATATATAGTTTGTAAGGTGTACACTGTACAATAAAGAATTTTCATTCATTCATTCATTCATTCACATTTTTGAAATTAGTGTGATTTTATTTTGTGTAGGTTCGCTCAACTGTGTCATACTTGCTGACTGATTCACAAGCGGTCGTGAAGAGGGCGCTAGTGGAAAACGGAATCACTAAGCTTTGCATTTTTTTTGGGAAGCAAAAAGGTGAGTTATTTAATGTAAATGGCAATAAAATTAATAAAATATGAAATTAATGTAAAATGATTAAATGTAATTAGTTTATTTGTCAAACACCCAGAAAGTAAACACAAAACAGCAAATAAAGAGATATAGTTATAGCATAAAAAGATGGTAGGTAGTAAACGAAATGGGCCTTATTCATAACTTTAAACCTCTGTTAGGTAAGTGTTTTTTTAAATATCTTTTTTGATATAATAATGACAAGGGAAACTGCTACTACTGAAATTAGAGATTTTTTTAAATAGGTAGATGAATAAATTATATAGATAGAATGGATGGCAAATCTAATTACTTAATGAAATAAAATGAGTTTATTTGAGAGAGATTTACATTAATTATAATATTAGATTAATTATAGCATAAAAAGTAGACAGTAAACATATGTGTTTAAATATTGATTTATTTAGTTCTTGAGTAATTTGATACAACCGTCTCTTATTACTATTACAGTAGGTGGGCAATGATAATAATTATGGCACTGTTTATTTATTTATTTATATATTCAAGGAAAACCAACAGCACATAAAAAATTAACAAAAAACATCTTATACAATAGGTGGCCAATTAGAGGTCTCCACTGATAAAAAATAACTGAAGTTTTAAGCAGAAACAAAGATCTAACAAGCACAAGTAATAAAATTGGATACTTATCTAAAAAAGTCAAAATAGGACAGGTAGCTGAATATTTACCTTACATATCAAAATAAATAAATAAATAATAAATAATGCTGGACAATCAACACAGCATCATCTAGCCCAAGGTAAGCTGCTGTTAAACAGAGCTGTATTATGGGTACTAGATGACTGATATATATTTCATACAATACAATACATAGATAGATATTTTTTATTATACATAGAAAACACCCAGAACACCCGGAACAAATATTTGCAGATCCTACAAACATTTGTCCCAAGGCGGGAATCGAACCCGCAACCTCTGCGTCGCAGGCGGGCCTTCACCAAATATCTGAGATATATTTCTAAAAATACAAACAAAACCAAAAAAAAAAAAAGAAATAAGAAATTAAACATCTGAGAAGAAAACGCCACTAAGAAGGCTCCTCAGTCTAGCACTAGCATGACTGTACTGGATAAGTACCTACTTATTGTTAAGCCAGATTGTTGCAGTATTTTGACCTAAGTACCTGACGTAGCTCTGTCCCCCACACTAGGTCTCTAATGAGCCTGAGTTGTAGCTGTTTGTTTTAGCAAACGACGTGATCCTATCTCACATGGTGACGTTTCTGAACGACAAGACGGAGGTCGCTCTTCGCGGGTGCTTCTTCGAGCGGGTGGTGGGTGTGGCCTCTTATGTGGGGCACCACGCCGCGCCCATCCTCGTACCACTCTTACAGCAGGTATGTCTGTAGACCTTGTAGCCATCCACCATACTACCACGTGAATAGCGCCATCTCTGCAACACGTGAAGAACTACGCGCAATTCATGCGGGTGGTGGGTGTGGCCTATTACGTAGGGCACCACGCCGCGCCCTTCCTCGTACCACTCTTACAGCAGGTATGTAAGCTTTGTTCCACCACTAGCACGTGAATAGCGCCACCTCTGTAATACATGAAGAACTACGCGCAATTCATAGAAGCTCAGAAATCAAGCTGCAATATGTCGGACAACACGGCGACGCTGCGCCTATCCTCGTACCACTCTTACACAGGTGTGTAGACCTTGTAGCTATCCATCATTAGCACGTGAATAGCGCCATCTCTGTAATACATGAAGAACTACGCGATCATAATCATAAAAGTTACATTATGGATGGAGATTTTGACACAGTGCTCTTTGAAGCCCGAAGCGCTCAGCTCGGTGACTACAAATCATCATCATCATGACAGCCCTATAATATTCCCACTGCGGGACACTGGCTTACTCTCGAGCAAGAGTGATTTGGCCTTAATCCACCGCGCAGACCCAATGCGTATTGGTGGATTGGCCATCCACTCATGTGATATGACATGTGCCGATGAGGTATTTTACCGATTATTTTGTACTTAATAATTTAATATTCATTATTTTTTTAAATGAATGGTCACATTACCTATATTTTGTATACAGTCACATCTTATTGTTGCAGGGTTTAACAGATCAGTCGGAGTGGATAATAGCGAAAGCCCTCCGCGCCACCACTAGTCTGGCGGAGCTGGGCTTGCTTCCCAAACAGTCGCTGTGCGACCTTGTCGCGGAAAGCGCGGTTTGTTTGGCGCACCCCAATCTATGGGTAAGCAGGTCGTTACTAAGGTGGTTACTATACCCAAAAGATACTTAGCGTGGTCACTAATACCCAATATACACTTTGCTGGTCACAAATACCCGATAGAAACTGAGGTCACTAATACCTAATAGACACTTTTGGTGGTCACTTATACCCAATAGACACTTTGGGTTGTCACTTAAATCTAATAGAACACTAACACTTTTCTGGGCACTCACGCCCAAAAGACACTAGTCAGGTGGCCACTAATATGGGCATTTGTCTGAAATAAATTGATTTGATTTGATTTGATTTGATAAAACCTAATAGACACCCTAGGTGGTCACTAATACCCAATAGATACTTTGGTGGTTTAAAGCCGCCATAATGAAATGTAACTTTTCCAGATAAGACATGAAGTGTGTGGCTTGATATCGTGCGTGGCGAGTTTACTCAATCCTATTGACGTGAACTGCAAAATACTGCCGCTAGTGTGGCCTCACCTTAAGCACAAGCTAATACAGGTGAATACTACTATATTATGTTAATACATATTATTCGAGTATTATGATGACCATTATGAAATAAACATTTTTTTTTATACAACTGAAGTGGCAACCAAGCGTACGGCCCACAAGATGGTAAGCGGTTACCGCAGCCTATGGACGCTTGCAATACCAGAGGTATCACTCGCGGGTTGCCACCTTGAGGCTAAGATCGAAAGCCTCATGTGCCAGTAATTTCACCGGAAACCATACCCTTCACACCGGAACACAGCAATGCGAGCATTACTGCTTGGCAGCAGAAATAGGTATGGTGGTAGTCCTTCCCCGGACGATCTCTATCACAGAGAACTCTACTACTCTTAAAAACATTTTTATCTTTATGAATACTTACATACTTACATACATAAAATGATGCCTGTATCCGGTAGGGGTGTAGGCAGAGACCACGGATTTCCACTTGCTACGATCCTGACACACCTCTTATGCTTCATTTACTCTCATCACATTCTTCATACACGCTCGTCGGTTTAGGGTACTCCTGACCTGGCCTTTCTTTAGCACGTCTTCAATTTGATCATAATACGTGTGCCGAGGTCTTTCCCTGTCAACTGTACCATTCACACTTGTCATTCGTCAATTTTCTTTCATCCATCCTCTCTACATGCCCAAACCACCTTAGCATACCTTTCTCTACCTCATCACTACGTCTTCTTTCGCTCCATAACGCTCTCTAATCACACTATTCCTTATTCTATCACACAGATTTACACTACACATCATTTTATATTTACCTTTTATCAAAATCGAACCCGTGACTCTTAACAACGTTTTGTCATCGCTAGTTCTTTAAATAAGTATTGTATTCAGTATTCAGTAGGTTTATTCACAAAAGACATGGTACATTTTACATTATGTGGAAAATATAAGTTATAGAGCTGCATATCTCGCCCGAGTACAGGCACGTGAACATCATATTAGGTACACATTATATTGAAGTTATTCATTAATTTTAAAAAAATTAACACATAAATATTAATTAGAATAAATCAATTACCAAAATCTGAATTAAATGTCATTTACAATACCTACCTATTTGAAATTCGATGTCACTTGATTTATTCTATGTATATGTTGTGACAGGTGGAAAGAGCTGAGTTGCTATTGGAGAGTCTCGCAGATCCAATACCCAGGAAGGTGTTGGACGCAGTGCTGAAACATGGCGATGTGGACAGACTGGTGCAAACTCTCAGAGAACGGAGGAAAACCAGACTGAAGGTACGGTAAAAAATGTTGGCTTTGGGTGGCACTGCATCTGTAATAGTTAGGCTTATCTGTAAGGCGGGTTGATTGTCTTGTCACTTGATCACATAAAAAAAAAACAAAGTGGCAACCAAGTATATAGGATATGTTTTATTATTAGTGCATTAATATTCAAGGAGTATGTTCCACACAAAATAAATATATATGGACTTTTTTCTTTACATTTTGTCTGATAAATCTCGAATAGATAGATTACGTTTTTCTGGTCAATTACTACTTGTCCTTGGTGGAAATCGAAAGGAAAGCGCGCGGCGCGCGAGTCAATGACCCGTGCGTCAATGAACCGCGTGTCAATAACCCGGGCGGCAATGACCTGCGCGAGTCAATAACCCCCATAACCTCTACGGGGCGCGCGTGCTCGTATATTTTATTATTACGCGATTTCCAACAGTAATAAAAAATAATAACTCTCACGAGAACGGAGGAACACCAGACTGAAGGTACGCTTCTCTATACAACCAAAGTGGCAACCATATTTTCCACCTGATAAGCTGTTATCGTAGCCTATCATCATGTTAGCCTTCTAATGTTCCCACTGCTGGCCTACTCTCGAGCAAGTAATTGGGTCTTAATCCACCACGCGGATTGGTGGATGGCACAAGTCTTTCGAATAATTAAAATATTTTTTTTTTTTTAAATATGGTGGCATTGCGCACATACTTATTTGGAATAAAAAATCTATTGTTGCACGACCGAATTCGAACCCACGACCTTAAGATTGGAAGGCGGGGTCACTACCACTATACCACCAGTACTCTCAACCGTAGCCTATGAAAGTTTGTAATACCAGAAGTACACTTACAGGTGTCCTGAGACGTAGTTCGAAAGTCTCGTGTGCCTGTAATGTCGACGGAAATCATACCCCTCGTATCATAACACAGCAATGGGAGCATTACTGCTTGGCGTCAGAAATAGGCATAGTGGTAGTGCTTCTCCGGATGAACTCTATCACAAAAAACGACCAATGTGGCGCGGTGGGCGAAGGTCCGCCTGCGACGCAGAGGTTGCGGGTTCGATTCCCGCCTTGGGACAAATGTTTGTAGGATCTGCAAATATTTGTTCCGGGTGTTCTGGGTGTTTTCTATGTATAATAAAAAATATCTATCTATCTATGTATTGTATTGTATTAAATATATATCAGTCATCTAGTACCCATAATACAGCTCTGTTTAACAGCAGCTTACCTTGGGCTAGATGATGCTGTGTGGATTGTCCAGTATTATTTAAAAGAAATCAACTACTCTTAGTTACTAGCTACGCCACGCCACGCCACACCACGCCACGCCACACCACACCACGCCACACCACGCCACGCCATGAGCACTTCAATTTTCATACATTTTCAACGATTTCAGGTAAAACAAGGGACCATGCCGCAGTATTCAGAGATGGGTCAACAGCTCAGAAACCTGTTCAGAAGACTAGCATCTGATGGTAAGAATAAAAAATAAATAAAAAAAACATGACCTCCTGGCCACCATCCAAATTCCAGCCCGGCCGAAAATCATGTTTTTTTGTGTCAGCAAATGAGACAAGACGTAACCTGGTGTTAAGCGCAACGCCTGACCGTAACAGTTGCAGCCTCACCCAGCTTTATTAAAAACTATTTCATTTCAGGTATGACAGAGCATGTAGAAAATCAACTTCTAGCGATGAGTGCACACCTTATAAAGATACAAAGTTCTACCACCCAGGTATGATACTCATCCCTAATCACATGGCTTTAGGCTCAAGCCCGTTCATCGTGGCATTCTGTGGGGTGTATGTAATATATATTGGTAGACGATTCACACTACTATCTAGCCTAAGCAAAGCTATGGGGAACCGTGTACTGATAGAATACAATTAATGTAATATACTTTTAAAATACATTATCGTAAAACATACATACTACCCAGACACAAAACGAAAAATTTATGCTCATCACAAAAATGTTTGTCCCGGGTGAGAATCGATCCCACAATTTGCAGCGCAGATGGCTCTACCAAATGAGCCGTGACGCCAGTCATCATCTTCTTTCTTATCATCTTGTATACAAAAAATAATAGCTGTTCGTTAGTCTCTCTATATAACGAGAACAGCAGCGGACCGATTTGGCTAATTTCAGTCTTAAAATATTTATGAGTCCAAAGAAGGTTTAAACGCTGAGAAAAATAACGCGAGTGGAACCGCGCGGGTCAACATATATAATAATATTGTTACATTAGTTAGTGAACTTATTTTAATTAGTGTTATTATGTTGGCAGCATATAACCGAAGCGCCCGGCCGTTTGGTGATCAACAACACCGGTATATCTAGATCGGTGCAACTCGACTCGACTTTACCGCACAATATAACGGACAAGCTCTACACGTCTACACAGAACAAGTAAGCCTATTATCTTAGTTAAAGTAGTTATACTCAGATATTATGGTTATAGTCAATAGTTTTTAGTACACTTTACCACACGATATAACGGACAAGTTCTACACATATACACAGAACAAGTAAGTCTATCTATAGTTAGTGTCGTTATACTCAGATATTATGGTTATAGTCTATGGTTATATCACTTTACGAACAAGTTCTACACATATACACAGAACAAGTAAGTCTATCTATAGTTAGTGTCGTTATACTCAGATATTATGGTTATAGTCTATGGTTATATCACTTTACGAACAAGTTCTACACATATACACAGAACAAGTAAGTCTATCTTATAGTTAGTGTCGTTATAGTCAGACATTATGGTTATAGTCAGTCAATTTACCTACAATATAACGGAGAAGCTCTATACATCTACACAGAACATTTTAGCTTATTTTCTTATAATCAATAGTTATATCACTTTACCACACAATATAATAAATAAATAAATAATAAATAATGCTGGACAATCCACACAGCATCTTCTAGCCCCAAGATAAGCTACTGTTAAACAGAGCTGTGTTATGGTACTAGATGACTGATATATACTTAATACAATACAATACATAGATAGATATTTTTTAATATATATAGAGAATACCCAGAACACCCGGAACAAATATTTGTAGATCGTACAAACATTTGACCCGAGGCGGGAATCGAACCCGCAACCTCCGCGTCGCAGGCGGACCTGCGCCCGCTACGCCACATCGGTCGTCAAAGACCGGTCGTTCTGGCATTCTATGTAAAAAGGTTATGTCCAGCAGTGGGAGTCTATTTGCTGATATGATGTCTCAGTTTCATGTGAACACCACCCGGGCTCTCCGCAGCAATAAGCTAGCTCATCTTCTGGTCACACCTACCCATAAACTGTGCAAATCGGAGAGGAGGCCAGAGTAGTAGAGTTCTTTGTGATAGAGCTCATCTTCCGCCAAGCAGAAATGCTCGCATTGCTGTGTTCCGGTGTGAAGGGTATGGTTACCGGTGAAATTACTGGCACATGAGACTTTCGATCTTAGCCTCAAAGTGGCAACCCGGGAGTCATACCTCTGGTATTGCAAGCGTCCATAGGCTGCGGTAACCACTTACCATCTTGTGGGCCGTACGCTTGGTTGCTACTTCAGTTGTATAAAAAAAAAAGGTCCGTGTACGTCATGGGTCCCTCTGTATACAACAGGCTGCCGGCCACAATCCGAGGAGATGCAACCTCCATGATGGCCCTTAAATCGAAGCTACTCGATTAACGAGTTCTACGAACTGCCAGTTTGTTAATTATATAATATTTTTTAAATGTATAGCAATAAGTACGTACGTTCGTATGGGTCAGTGGCCAACCCTGGTGACAGAGATTCTAGGCCGCCCGAAGGCCTCTGTCATGGCCTAAATACTTTGAAAAAGCCGGGACCAACTGCTTAACGTGCCATCCGAAGCACGGGATAAGATAAGGATAAGCAATGATAATCAATAATTATTTTTTATGATATGTATAGTTCTCACAACGGATCTCGGCCGTCGTGAAATTAGCCGTTTCGATACGCAATGGAGCTTTTTCAAACTATATTGTCTTTGCGCATCACAAACGGCTAACTTCACGGAAGCCTAGATCCGCTGTGCGAACTATACTTTAGTACCTACTCGACCTATAACCTGGTGTTATCAATAAATATATTGTATTGTATTGTATGTATATAATTTCAGAAGGACCCACAAAACTTCTGGGTCACAAGAAGCTCACATGAACACGGAATGGCAGCATATGTTTGGACACTCGCACGAGCAACATTCTAGAGGTATATCCCGTCATCACGACAGTTTTTAATATTCCCACTGCTGCAACATTGGCCTACTGTCTTGCGAGAGCGATCATACTATCACACTAACACACTTTTAATGTAATATGCACAAGTTATCTATACTAGTATTTAATAATAATAATAAATAATGTTGGACAATCCACACAGCATCATCTAGCCCCAAGGTAAGCTGCTGTTAAACAGAGCTGTATTATGGGTACTAGATGACTGATATATACATAATACAATACAATACATAGATAGATATTTTTTATTATATATAGAAAATACCCAGAACACCCGGAACAAATATTTGTAGATCGTACAAACATTTGACCCGAGGCGGGAACCGAACCAGCAACCTCCGCGTCGCAGGCGGACCTGTGCCCGCTGCTCCACATCGGTCGTCTATATACTGATCCGATTTCAAAAAATCTTTCACCACTAGGATCTATGAGTAACATAGGCTATATTTGTTACTAGCGAACCGCCCCGGCTTTGCACGGGTGCGGTTTCGTGCGACCGTGCGAAGCTGGGGCAGATCTGCTAGTGAATCTGTAGTGAACTGATGTTATAAATGAGTATTATAGTTTGCACAACGGATCTTGGCCGTCGTGAAATTAGCCGTTTCAATGCGCAATGAAGCTTTTTCAAACTAAATTGTCTTTGCGCATCACAAACGACTAACTTCACGGAAGCCTAGATCCGCTGTGCGAACTATACTCATAAATGATTGATAAAATAAAATATGTACATAATTACATCACCATCCTTACATTGAGCCATCTAAAGACTGTTACAAACGATCTATAGATAGCTTAACTGACCCAAATCACTACCAGACGGCAGCGTTTCCAACATGCTGGCTGCATTGCCACGTTGAATGGCAATGCTGATACGTTGAGTCAGATAATAGAATAAGAGTAGCAGAGTTCTTTGTGATAGAACACGTCCCGGGAAGTAGGTACTACCACCATAACTATTTCTGCCGCAAAGCAGTAATGCTCGCATTGCTGTGTTCCGATGTGAAGGGTATTGTTTCCGGTGAAATTACTGGCACATGAGGCTTTCGATCTATGCTTCAAGGTGGCAACCCGCGAGTGATACCTCTGGTATTGCAAGCGTCCATATGCTGCGGTAACCTCTAACCATCTTGTGGGCCGTACGCTTGGTTGCCACGCGGACCCAATGCGGATTGGTGGATGGCACATGTCTTTCGAATTTTTAGTTCTTGGACATGTCGGTTTCCTCACTCCCTCACCTGTTTTCCTTCACCGTATGAGAGCACTGGCATTGCGCACATAAATTTTTCGAACAGAAAAATCCATTGGTGCACGACCGGATTCGAACCCACGACCTTGATCCTAAGGAAGGAAGGCGGGGTCACTACCACTAGACCATAAGTGCTCTCAAAATGAAATGATAATAATTTTACAAAATTACTAAACTCATAAATATAATATATATATTTTCTTAATCAATTGTTTCCTTTTAAATTTTTTACTTAATCTAAAAATACAAGAATCTTTAAAATATTATACAAAATTATTACTAAATTAACAAAACCTAACAAGTTGTATAAAAAAAAAGATTGTTTGTGCAGTGGTGGACTCGAGCTCGCAGACCGGTGTCTCGCAGTCGAGTGCCGCGGTCTCCACCGCGTCCGTGCAGCCGACGCACTCGCAAATGGGCCACAGTGCGAGCTACGTGCAATGTAAGTTTATGGAGCTTTTTAGAACTAAACTTTATTATTTATTTAATTCTTTATTGCCCAAAAAACAAGATTGTACAAAGGGAGGACTTAATGCTATGCAGCATTTTCTACCAATCATCCTTAGCTGGTGAAAAAGTAGAGGTTGGCGTGCTTAAAACTAAGTTGCATAAAAACTAACATGGAAAACTAAAAATACTTAAATACCTATATAAAATGACTTACAATTATACATATAACATTAACAAACATCACGGTGGTCAAGATCCGTGGGTAGAGCTATACTTATTACCACCAAACTGAAAAGGTACATCATGCGACTGAGCTGCTGAGAGGCCAAATAAATATTGGCGGACAGTTGTCAGTTCTGTTGTATGACTAATAATTAATTTTTAGGAAAACAAAGAAAAAAGACTTCGGCAATGAGAGGTTTTCGCCTCAAGTTATTAAAAAAAAAAGCTGTCTATTTAGATGGCGGTAGCTCAACTGGCGAGCCCAAGAGAATGTAAGCACTACGTTTGGCGAGCTATGGTGAATGTTTAGGGAATTCACCATTGGTTGCTCCTGCTGTCACTATCTGTCATACCTCTGGCTGGTGTCTAAGTCATAGTACCGTACTACGTAGTACATTATCTTTGGTCGTACTGGAGTTAAATTATTTTGCCTCAAGCAGGACATGAACCCACAACCTTCCGCTTGCCACGAGATAAAACAAAAACGGAGTTACCAGTAGAGCCGATAGTAGTTCCGATTTCTTTGACAGATAGCGCCATCTGTCAAAGCAATCGGAACTACTTTTTTTAAAAATCTCGATTCGAAAACTCCTCATTAGTTCCGCACACAGCGCTGATTACTCTCCTGTACACAGTGTAGTCACTTGCAGTGGTTGCAGTAGGTCAACTATCTCGCCTAGATTCGAAACAAGGGTTGGCTAAACTTGAAAATATGTTTCGGTAGATTGTGGTTGTACGCGACAATGTAGTTATTGACACGTTTTTATGATTTATTCATAAAGTACTAAACCGATATCGATAACATTTAAATGGGACCTATTCTGAAGTATTACTATGAAACAATAAAAAAGAATAGAATAGATTAGAAAAATATTTATTTAACGCCACACAATAGACATAAAAATAAAAATAACAATATAAAAGAACAATTATAATCAATTCATAATAGGCGGAAAAATCGCGTAACAAATATACAAAATACCATACAGTCGAATTGATAACCTCTTTCTTTGAAGTCGGTTGAAAATATACATACATAATTTAACTTGTTGCAGATAGCATGGCGCCGTGCCGGGTCGAGCTGAGAGATTTAACCGCGAGAATGCAACAGAAATTTCAAAAATCAATACGGTAAGGAAGAGTTGATTTTATTGTCATTGTGTAGCTAACTGTAATAGGCATGATAACTAATTTTGAAAAACTGTTCTATTGAGTTCAGAAATATCTGGTTTAAGCGCGACACACACAGAACGCGGGCGCGGGTCGGGTCAGATCCGCCGTGTTTTTTGTTGTATTTGTACTGACGTCAAGGATGACAACACACTGAACGCGGGCGCGGGTCGGGTGCGCGCGCGGCAGCCGCTCCCGCGTTCAGTGTGTTGTCATCCTTGTCGTCCATATTAATTAAAACAAAAAACTCCCGCGGCGGATCTGACCCGACCCGCGCCCGCCCGCTGTGTGTGTTGCGCGTTGGTAGTAAAAAACGCGATTGATTTTTAAATTCACGTCAGAACGCGTCCAAGTCACGGCGTGACAGTAGTGACGTCATATAATGAGTCCTCAATGTATAATTTTAGCAAAAAAGTTCAAAATTCTGCAATTTTTTTTGATGCCACCAATCAGAGAACCAAGATGCTTTGATTGGTCAACCTCTCAAGGCGGATTGTTGTATTTTGTAGTTTTATTTTATTAAAAATATTATCAATCTCGCATCTAATGTAAAAAAGAATATGGTTTTTATATTCCTTGAATCCTTTTTGATTGATTTGAAAATTTGAAAGACATTAGCTAACAGATACATAGTTCGTTTATGAATAAAAAAGCATAATTGTGTAAATTGGTGCAGCAGTCATGACACCACCTGTGATGATGGAGAGGATATCCAAACGCCTCCATCATGGCGGCCGGGAAACCAGCTCCTGGCGTACCTGCACGAGCACAAGTGAGAATATTTTAATTATTACTACTAGTGACCCGCCCGGCTTTGCATGGGTGCGGTTTCATTGCACCCGCGCGATGCTGGGACTGACTAATAGAATAATATAATACAAAGAGACTTTCCACCGTCTGCCCTCTAAATGTACGCTCAGATCTTTTAAACTACGCAACTGATTTCAAGCGGTTAAATAGAGTGGTTCGGCGGGAGAAGGTCCGCCTGCGACGCAAAAGTTGCGGGTGCGATTCCCGCCTTGAAACAAATGTTTGCACGATATGCAAATATTTATTACGAATGTTCTGGGTATTTTCTATGTATCTATGTATTGTATGGTATTAAGTATATCAGTCATCTAGTACCCATAACACAAGCTCAGCTTAGCTTGGGGCTTGATAATGCTGTGCGGATTGTTCAGCATTATTCATTTATTAAAAAAACACAGAGAATTATAATGTCTTATAATATTCGCACTACTAAAGAAAGGAAGAAATCCTTAAGATTATTTCGAGCGAGCGAGACATGACACAATTGCTCAACTGGTAGAGCACCCGCGTCACAATCGAAAGGTTGTGGGCTCAAGTCGTTCTTACTTTAGTCAAGTCGTACTTAAATTAGTCAATCAGTCAGTAACGCAACGATTTATGATCAGGGCGCGAGTGAACGATTTGGTGACGCTGCCTTCCCAGCGGAATTTGTTCGGTTCGTGCTCAGACGACGGCACCGTGAGACTCTGGGACGCGATGAGACTGCAAGGACATGCTCATATAAATAGGTACGCTATATTATACTTGTAACTATAAATAGGTACACTTTATTATACTTCTAGCTATCTATCAGCGGAATTTATTCGGTTCGTGCTCAGACGACGGCACCGTGAGGCTCTGGGACGCGATTAGGCTGCAAGGACATGCTCATATAAATAGGTACGCTATATTATACTTGTAACTTTAAATAGGTACACTATATTATTTCTAGCTATCTATCAGCGGAATTTGTTCGGTTCGTGCTCAGACGACGGCACCGTAAGGCTCTAGGACGCTGTGAGGCTGCAAGAACATGCTCATATAAATAAATCGATATGCTATAGGTCATAAAAAAAAAAAAAAAAAAAAGGCCTATACCCGAAAGGGGGTCTTAGCTAATAAGATTATTGTTATATTACTAAGTATATATATTTTTTTGTATATTTTTTATTAGAAGCAATGTATAACACTTCAAACTTAACACAGTGGAGACAGAATATCTGACACTGTGGTGGTACAAGGTGGTACCCAGTATCCGCCAAGACGTACTCTTGCTGTAGTGTCCTACCTACCTATACATATTATGTAGAACATTAATGTGATACCGTGACTTTGTATTACATGCAGTGTACTTGTGACTTTATGCAGGTTTTTTTTTATGTCAGCAAGTGACAAGACATTCAAGGCGCCTACCTGACTATTGCAGATGCAGTGCCACCCAAAGCTTATAGTTTTTAAGTGTTTGCGTGGCACTGCACTGCGCTAATCACCCCGAGACATTGTTGTTAACTCTCTTTCGCCCAGTAATTTCACTTGCTACAGTGCCCTTCAAACCTAAACACAGTGCAGCTTGCACACTAATGCTTGGAGGTAGAATATCTGACACTGCAGTGGTACCCACCAAGACGGACTCTTGCTGAAGAGTCCTACCACCAGGTAAACAGGTGTCATAGCGTCGAAACTAGAAGAGCTAGAAATAAATTTGATTGTTGTAGATCTCATCCAGGCGAATGCGCCGATCTAATAAACGCAGTTAGTGACTTTTTGTAAGTCAATCGTGTTAATTATTAGTATTATAACTTGCAGGTCTAAATCGATGTATAATAGAAGTGCAGGCCCCGTGGTGTCTCTCGCGGCCTGCGAGGGCGGCCAGTCGCTGGTGGCGGCCACGCAGGAGGGATCTATATTCGTGCTCAGGTAACTGTTACATAAACAATTTATTAATACTACACACTAATAATAAATGTGAAAGTTTGGCTATTTGTAACTCTATAACTCGACAACCATTATGATGACTATGTTCCATACTCGATAATGACCAGGTATAGAACATAGGCTACTTTTTATCCCGGGGACAGTAGGGTTCCTGAGTTCCACGCGAACGAAGTCGCGGGCGACAGGTAGATCAAAATAAAAGTTTAAAGTTCAAAATTTTATGTTACCTTATGGATACGGTTACCTAAAAGTAACTTTCACAGAAACTGAGACCAATAACGATATCGAGGATCAATTTTGTTATACTATAAAAAAATACCTTTATTATTCCTTAGTTAAAGTTAAAGTTGTATAACGTAGTAGAAGGTTAAAAGTCATACATTTTCTCCAGTAAGTCATACATTTTCTCCAGTTCTCTTGATTTTATTATTGTGATATTTTTTTTGGACATTCATTACATTAATTACATTATTTTTAGATAGACTTTGCACGCCTTGATGAGGCGATAAGACTTTGATTTAAGAACTATTGTACCTACATTCCGGCGAACAAATGATTATGATTATGTGCATTTCTGTGCTTCGGAGGGCATGTTTAATAGTATGTCCGGACATTTTCAGAATTGTTAGGCCATGATAGAGGCCTTTAACTCTCTCCAGTAAGTCTGTGGGACTTATAAGCACTTACTTATTTTTACTTGTCAGATTGGAGAGCGGGTCGTCCAGGATGACTCTATCGCAGTGCCGGCAGCTAGAGCGCGGTGCGGGCGCGGGCGCGGGCGGGGGCGGCGCGGGCGCGGCGCGGGGCGGCTGCGTGGCGTGCGCGTCGGCGGGCGGCGTGCACGCGGGCGTCATCTCCTACGCCACGCTGCACGCCAACGTCTACGGCTGGGACCTACGGGCGCCAGGTTGCATTGCGTCACACGACCCTTCTCCCCCCTCCCCCCACCCCTGGCTAGACCAATACCGATCCAGTCCCAGCTTCAATCCAATTTTAGGCACACACACACCCACACACACTCTCAACACCCACATTCACACCCTCACCACCCACACATCAACAACACATACAAAAGTATCCTCATATCTCACTATCGTCTTCATGCAGAAGCTCAACTGTGATTTTATTTTATCCCAGAAACACACCAACTCACAGCAGGATATTTAACTTAGGGGCCACCAAGATACAGGCTTTGCCTAGTTTAGGACCCGATGGAACATCATACTTGCCTATACTGTTTAGCTTATTAGTAACCTGTTTTGGAAACTTAATCATAATTTATGAGATAAATAGATTTAAGCTTAGCAATGTAAAACTTTTATCTCTTGCGTTTAACCAAATTTACTACTGTTTTTGTTTACTGCGGTTTTTAATATTGGTCCGTACTGGATTAGACAATTTCAATTTCAATCGCAGTTTAGTTCACTTAATGTCCACGTTATTGAGTTTAATTTGGCGCTGGTTTGCACTCAAGAGTGCGAAATATCTTAATTCCAATACCGATCGATTGGAACTGCGTTGAAGAGTATGATTCCAGAAACGGCTAAACCAATTTGAATGAAACCTGCCATGGTAATTCTGTATCTCATCAGAATATCGGCCCTGTGATGATGGTATAGGTACTGGTACATCCCGCACACTCAATAACAATGAAACAAACACGTCGCAATCACCACATGCATTGTTTGTGTACTTAAAAGGTGCCGTTGTATGTGTGAGTGTCATGGTTGGCCTCGATTATCGCGAGAGCGAGATAGCACGCTTTAGCTCGCGCATGTGGAAAGAGTGCACTGCGCCTACACAAAACCAAAATAAACACGTGTGCCTAATAGCCCTTAGCTTCAGTGCCGGCGAAAGGTGCCGGCAAACTCGCGACCGGGGTGGGGTAATTAAAACTGGTGGAAGGTGGGGCCATTCTGTATGTAGTCCTGATATCTGTTCTGTGACATAGGCCTGCTGAAGAGTCAGTTTAGTTAGGTGTTAAACAATGCTATACTCATCAGGAAACGCGTGGAAGCTCCAAGGCGACTTGAAGCAAGGCGTGTTCACGTGTTTGTACGCGAACAGCAGCGGGTACGTCGCGGTCGGCACATCCAGTGGCGCCATCTGTGTGTGGGACCTCAGGTTCCAACTGCCCATCACGCAGCTCAGACATCCCAACTGTGAGTGGACATGTGTCTTATATCACCTAGCTAGGTCAATAGGTCACCTAAAATGACTTATACTGTAGGTCACATAGGACAACATATTAGTCTTCCAACTGTGAGTAGACATACACGTCCTAAGACAACGGATTAGCTAGGACAACGGGTCGTTTAAGACGACTTAAACTTTAGGTCAGCTAGGACAATGTCTTATCGAAGACAAGACCGATTGTCTTAGGATAAAATAAGTCACCTAAAACAATGTGTACGTCGCGGTCGGCACCTCAAGTGGTGCCATCTGGGTGTGGGACCTCAGGTTCCCACTGAACTCACGCAGCTCAGACATCCGAACTGTGCGTACATGACTGTGCCCTATGTCACATAGGTCCTAGGATAATTAATTAGCTGGCACAATAAGTCACCTAGTACAATGACTCACCTAAACCGACTAAAACTTCACGTCACATAGGACGACGGGTCAGCTAGTACAATGGCTCATAGCTAACCTATTGTCCTAACATAGCCATTGTCCTAGCATACTAGGACTTAGTGTTTCTATTCAATATTCAGTAGGTTTATTCACAAAAGACATGGTACATTTTAAATTAGGCTTCTATTGAGCTTTGTAACCGTGAAGACTTGTAATTGGCTCTCTGCTACATACCTAGATATTTATTATGTTATATAAACTGTTGGTTTTTCTATAAAATAAATAAATAAATTGTCATATCTTGTTCTTCTTCTTTTAATTTGTGGCTTCTGTGGTTTGCCACAATTTTGCCAATGTCAATGTCGACAGGGTTGAAAAAGTGAGACTATGGAGGATCTGAGACTTAAGAACAAGGTGATTTGTTATTAATTACATCCTGAATAAAATAGGACAACACAGACAACACTAATATAATACACATAAGTCTAATAAATGTAATAAATATTATTGATAAGTATGTTATTGTCATATCATAGGACATGGGTTAAAAATGTATAAACTAATGAATGCGATACTTTCTAGCGGAGCGCGTTCGCCGCATAGTGGGGTTCGGTCGCGCGTCGTCCTGCGTGTGGGCGAGCGGGTTCCGCGACGCGGGCGCGTGGTGCCTCGAGTCCACGCAGCGCACGCACGCGCTCTGGCCCCACACCAACGCGGTGCAGCCGCTGCATTACGCGCACCCTGTATGTATTACCATTGTAGGGGTATAAAGTGATAAGGTGTTATTCTGAACCCCTACCTTATGTTGGGTAAATCTTCACGAGGAGGTTACAAATAATATATAGGGTATTTTATTATTAGTGCGTGTGAGTTCAGTGAGTGAGTGAGTGTTTTTTTACATTTTGTCTAAAAAATCTCGAGTAAACCGATAACGTTTTTCTGGCCAGTTATTAACCTACACCTACCCACACACACACACACACCTACACATCCTACTAACCAAACTATACCCTGTTGAATTCACATAATGTAATAAAACTATTTTCTTTTTGTTTTCTTATTTGTATTCGTGTTAATTTATTTTTTTAAGTTTCAACTGTATTTTATAATATAATCAGTTGATTCTGCAACACAGTTTTAAACTTTTGCAGACTCATAGTTCAATCTGTAATCTGATTCTGTATTACTGTGTTCTGAATAAAATCTTTTTACTTTACAGGCGTCGCACTACACTCACGCGGTGTACTGCGGCCGCAGCCACGGATCCCGGTACCTGCTGACGGGCGGGTCCGACCAGAGGGTCCGCTACTGGGACCTGGAGCGCCCCGAGGACTCCTACATCCTGCTGCAGGCACCATCAGACGCGAGGGAACACACCACCACCAAATACAGGTACTATGTTCAAATTTATAATAGTTACAAGCTGACCCGCGTTTTTGCAGTTTTTATGCTATCCCATAGGAACAGTAAATATTTCTGGTATAAAAAGCCTATGTGTTATTCCAAGACTTAAGCCATCTACATTCAAAATTTCATTACAATCGGTTTAGTCGTAATGGAGATACGTGGTAACAAACATACACACACACCCATACACTAACCACACACAGACTTTCGCATCTATAATATTAGTAGGATAGGATAAAAGTTATACCCAGTAAGTGCATTAAAAATAACTAGTCCGCCATCTTGGGTGTTCCATGGATTTAGAATGACATCACAGCTAACCATGCATTGTCATCTGTCCGTGACCTAAATCGTTGGGCCCTGTAAGAATACCAGTAGCCACTTTGAATGCTTATTCAAAGTGGCCTTAATGCTGAGACAGGGACCTTTTGGGCCCTACATTCATAACACAGCATTACCTATGTAATTTTTATGTGTACCTGCCTATTATGTTTTTTTTTTTTTTTTTTTTTTTATGGTGTCCCTTGATTTGAAAGGACTCCAGTTAAACATAAGTAGATACGTATAATTAGTACCTACCTAATGGTTAGTACTTAGTTGATGTAAAAATGAACCCAATAAAGTGTTTTTTCTTTCTTTCTTTCTTTCTGAACTAAACGTTTAGTTTTTTAGATTGAAGAATAAGTTGCAAGATTCCACCCTAACAAACATTTTTTTTTATACAAATGAAATGACAACCAAGCGTACGGCCCACAAGATGGTAAGCGGTTACCTTGCTTACCATCTTGCAATACCAGAAGTATCACTCGCGGGTTGCCACCTTGAGGCTAAGATCGAAAGCCTCATGTGCCAGTAATTTCACCGGAAACCATACCCTTCACACCGGAACACAGCAATGCGAGCATTACTGCTTGGCGGCAGAAATAGGTATGGTGGTAGTCCTTCCCCGGACGAGCTCTATCACAGAAAACTCTACTACTCTTGAAATACATTACTCTTGAATACATACATTGAAATTTAGAAAAAAACTTTAAAAAAATTATTCAATTCAAGCGGGACAGAGAAAAAAATTGGGATACTATCATCATCATCATGCATGACAGCCTTCCAATGTTTCTACTGCTGGGACAAATCAAATGAAATCAAATATCTCTTTATTCAATCATATCACAAGGATCATTTTGAAACGTTTTAAAACTAGGTGAATTTACGCCAGTTCAACGCGCCCCAGCCTAGAAGAATCTGGCAACAAACTCGGCTGGGTTCCTAGTTTTTTTTGACACTGCTAGCCTACTCTCTAGCGAGTGATTGGGTCTTAATCTACCACGCAGCGGATTGGTGGATGGCACATGTCTTTCGAATTTTTAGTTTTTGGTTCCTCACGATGTTTTCCTTCGCTGTATGAAAGACTGGCATTGCGCATGAGAGACTGGCATTGCGCACGTAAGTTTTTCTAATAGAAAAATCTATTGAACGCTATCTGTACAAGAATTGAAATATGACATTTCATGACGACCTAGCGCCAAATTCAACGTTGTTTCCAAGAGTACAAAAAGTCGGCAGTAAATTAGAATCATATTGAAATTGGTATTGAAATTGTGTTAAAGAGTAAAGCCCTTGGTATTGCAAGCGTATACCGGTTACACAAATGTTACCATTAAACGAGGGAGTAACACGTTATGTACATGTCAAAACTAAAACAAAACAATTATAATTAAAGAAATCATTATTTACCGAAATGTTTTTTGAAAAGAAATCATTATTTACAATTACCGAAATGTTTTTATATAACGACGGTGAAGTACCAAGAACTCCTATCTGAAAAAGTGCTACTTTACAGGAAACGAAAAAAACGTTTCATGCTGTTATTTCAATACATTATAATGTTGTTTTAAATGTTTTTTTTCTTTCATTATTAAATCACAAAAGTAATGACTCATTTTACTGTAACCTTTCAGGATTTTGTATTAGATGTACAGATATAGAAGACATAAATAATATTTAGATTAGGTCATTGACATACAGAGTTTGTTACTTGAATTAAACTTATGAATAAATAATGAGTCCAAAGTGCATTTTTAAATCATTTGTTCTATTCAGCTTTCTATATTACTAGCGGCTGCCCGCGGCTTCTCGCGTGGTACCTTGATGAAAGGTAGCCTATATGACATTCCAGGTCAAGTTTCATCAATATTCCTATTTCAATTTAAAATTCAAATTCAAATCAATTTCAAATTTCGTTTGGACTAGCCTCTGACTACCCCTGAATAATTTGGTATGGTTACGTATCTGTGCCGAGGCAAAAGCAAAGATACTTACACTTACTCATGGAATATGTTGTTATGGTTGTGCAATTTTACTTTTTACGTTGTATTTCAAAAAAATATAGGGTCTTTCATTATTAGTCTAAAATATATAAGAAATTGGTTCCACACTTACAAAAAAATACATGTTATCTTTTCTTTATACATTCTCGTCTCGATTTCTAACAAGAATAACTAATAATTGACTGAATAAACTTTATCGATTTACTCGGGATTTTTAACGCAAAATATTTACACAAGGTACATGTATTTTTTATGTGTACCTATTCCTTAAATATTTTAGACTAATAATAAAAGACCCTATTTAAGTACATCCTAGAATAACAATAAAAACTATTTTGGAATGAACAAACGAAACCTTTTCGAATATATTTGCAACACATTTTGTTTTTGGCCCCTTTTGGAATCTCATATCTTTGTAAACCCTTGTCTGGTTCAACTCATATACGAGTACTTAGGTACCTAAAAATTTATCAAGTAGTTACAACAACAATCCACCTACCAAAAAATAACCTGAAAAAAGAATACACACAAAACCATGAACTTTATACAATAAAAAAAAGATATTGTGTGTAAATTTATCCTCATCTTTCGAAAACAAATTATGTAGGTACCTAAATGGAGGATATTATAAAAAATGGTTCTTTATTATATTGGCAAATGACCTTCATTATTTAAAAGAGTAGGTAGTAGGTACCTACTCGTAAAAAATAGAAATGTATGCATACATAAAATTAAAATAAACGTTTTATCACATACCCATTGCGTTATACTAATGCCTTATAATGTGAACCACATAATTCCAGTAGTAATCCAGTCCAGCGATTGAATTCAATGCTACTGGAGTAATGTAAACCACCACTGGAACGTACTCATTCCAATGTGCAAACCGGTCCAGTGAGTAATTCAACAGCTTTTGAAAGAGTGGAATAATGTAAACGATACAATCTAGTCCAGTACGGGACTGTATTCATTTGGATTACTGGACTGGAATAATATGATCTGGACAGTCTATAGCTTCAGCCTAATGTTCATAATATTTAAAATTATTCCGAACTGTTAACTGCGGCCTTATTGCATAAGTAAAATGGTAACAGAGGTCACTAGCGATGTCCGAAACATATAAATTCAACAGACAACCAAAATTTCGACATTTCTTTACCTTTAGAATAGAATAGAATAGAATATATCTTTATTGTACAAACACCTAAGAAAAAGAGTAGATACAGAGTAAAAAATAGAACTTATAAGTGGTACAATGGGCGGTCTTATCGCTAATAAGCGATCTCTTCCAGACAACCTTTGGATGGACTGGATAGGTTAAGACATTAAATAGACGGTGGTGCACATTTAACTAAATAATAATAAATCAAAATAGTAAACTTAAATGTAATTTAAATAATATAAAAATAAATACAATTATTATGTACCTACTATTAAATATATATATATATATATATATATATTAATATCATAATAAATACCTACATACAAAAATATATAACTACATAATGATAAGCTGTAGGAGAATCTAACGTTGTTCTGCTGCAGAGTGTAATGTCATGTAATGTTGAACAACTAATTTTTTAAATATAGTCAAGGATTTAGCAAACCGTATGGAGACAGGTAGTGCATTCCAGAGCTTGGCAGCCTGCACAGTGAAAGAATTTCCAAAGAAGTCAGTGGTGTGGACAGGAGTTTTAATATGACGAGTCTCGGAAGAGCGTAAGGATCGGGGGTTAGAAAGGTGAAGGAATTCAAAACGTTCTTTGAGGTAAACTGGAGTAGAAGGTAGGAAAAGGATGTTATAAAGGAGAGAAAGTATGTGAGCATTCCGGCGAAGACGGATAGGTAACCACTTGAGCCTGTTGCGGTACTCAGAGACATGATCATACTTGCGCAAGCCGAATATAAATCTGATAGAGAAGTTTTGAAGACGCTCAAGTTTATTGAGTTGATCTTCAGTTATATCAAGGTAGCTGGCGTCAGCGTAGTCCAAAATAGGGAGTAGCAATGATTGCGCAAGCGCAATTTTGGTGGATGTGGGAAGAAAGTTACTTAAACGCTTTAGAGAGGCAGCTGCAGCAAAGGTCTTTCGGCTAACTGATGTAAGATGAGGTCCCCATGATAGATGCCTATCCATGAGAACACCCAGGTTTTTAACCACCTCACTGATTTTAATGACCGTTCCATCAAATTTTACTTCCGGAAGGTCAAGCCAGTCGATTCGAGACAACATACGTGAACTTCCCAGCACTATCACTTGAGTTTTTGCTGGATTAACTTTCAAACCAAATGATTGGCTCCACTTAAGAATATTGCCTAAATTTACGTTAGTACAGGTGATCGCTTCACTTAACCATTCCACAGGAGCATGAGTATAGATTTGTAAATCATCTGCATATAGGTGGTAGGAAGAAGATAGATGCTTGGAGATTGAGTTTATGAAGATAGCAAAAAGAAGAGGAGAAAGAACGCCGCCCTGAGGAACCCCGGCATTCAATTGACACCAAGATGAATATGAGTCGTCTATACGAATGCGTTGCCGGCGCCCATACAGGTAACTATGAAACCAGTCAATTACTGTTGGAGATATGTTAAGAGAGCGGAGAAGAGCTAGTAAAATATCAAAATCGACATTATTGAAAGCATTACTGAAGTCCAGAAGGGACAAAATAGTGACTAGTCCATTTTCCATGCCTTGCCTGATGTCATCGGTGATTTGGATAAGAGCGGAGACAGTGCTATGGCCTGGGCGAAAACCGGACTGATAAGGATCAAGGAGCATGTTTGTATTAAGGAAAAGACTAAGTTGTTGGTGAACAAGGCGTTCCAGGACTTTGGAAAGGAAAGAAAGGATTGAGATAGGACGGAACTCAGAAAAAGAGGATGGATTGGGTTTTTTGGGTAGTGGAATTACTTGAGCCTCCTTCCATAAACTAGGAAATGTTCCGGAGTTGATGGAAAAGTTAAGCAAGTAAGTAATTACGTGAACAATATCATCTATGATAGGTGTTATCATTTTTTTACTTAAGCAGTCACTACCGACAGCATTCGATGATATAGATGCTATGCTCTTCTTAACATCACAATCAGTAAATTGTTGAAACTTAAATGAAGAATAGTCAGGAGTTGGTAATGCAGAAAGTGAGTTAAGAGTTTCAGTTTTAGTAGGTCCATCAAAATTAGACGAAGAAGAAAAATGAAGATTTAAAGAATTCATGTCGAAATTATTGGGAGAATTAACTTGTGATTTTCCAACCCCTAAAGACCTAAGAAATTTCCATACTTTCGCAGGATCACTATTTTCTACAGAATCATGAATGAATCGGCGTTGTGCATCCCTACACACCTTATTGCAGTGATTACGAATAACGGCATACTTTTCCTTATTTTCATCCGTAGGCTTGCGTTTGTATCTAATTTTAGCAGTAAGTTTCTTATGCATTTCTGCCCGTATCTGACCGGTAAGCCAAGGTGCAGGTAGATGTTTCATCTTGACTGGACGAACCGGTGCATGTGCATCATAGAGTTTAGTTATTTGGCTGTTGAAACAATCTACCTTCTCATCAATGGATGCAGCAGTTAAGACCCCAGACCAGTCAGCATTACGAACATCATCACGCAAAGACTCAACGTCCATGCCACCAAAATTGCGCTGAAGAAGAATTTTTGGCTTGGCTTTAGGAGGTCGAATTTTATACGAAAGAAATATTAAATCATGATATGAGAAGTCATCTGCCGAGCATTGACCATGCTTGGCGACATGCACTGAAGAAGAAACAATTATTAAATCAAGGAGAGAAGGTTGACAATTTGGAAAAAGATGGGTTGCGTTAAGAGGAAGAAGAGCAAGGTTGTTAGCTCGAACAATATTCTCAAGAGAAGTAGAACGAGAGTCATGCTTGTTGAGGCAGGTGTTAAAGTCTCCCATGATAATGGTATGGTCGTGAAGGGGAGTAAGCTCTTCAAGTAATTTTTCGAAGGAAGAAAAATAATTGATACGCAATGACGGGGAATAATAAACGCCAAGGAGTATTTTACGGTGAGATAGAGACACCTGAACGAACAGGTGCTCACCGGCATTAGGCGGGGGCGGCTGGGTAGACATATTGATAACAATAAAAGGAATGTGTGTACGGATGTATATGGCTACACCACCCGCTCCCGATCCCGTGCGATCATTGCGGATCAATTTAAAGCCAGGAAGAGAGTATGCTGCAGAAGACAAGCAAGGTTTTAACCAAGACTCTGACACAAGGATAGCATGAATCGTTTTAAGGTTGAATGACGCCAGCATTTGAGAAAAGTGGGCCGGAATGCTCTGAGCATTGATATGCACTACATTAAAATTTTTAGGAACATCAGAAAAGGTGGATTCTAAGGTATCAAAAAGAGTTGGAATGCTGCAAAAACTGTTGTTGCTCCGAGAAGAGGAGCAAGACAAAAACTCATCATTGTCGGAATCACTCATAAAGCTACAAAAATATGATATGAATGCTAAATGTATAATATACCTATAAAAAAAAAAAATATATATATATAATATTATATACTTAATAATAAAATTATCTTTTAATTTCAAAAAGGGACAAACAAATTTTATGTGGCAAGTCCACCCGCCAACTGCCTGGATAGAGACCAGAAGAATTAAAAAATTTAACACACAAAAAAATCAATTCAATCCGACCGAAAGACCGTGCTACGTGAAACGGAACGCATTATACTGTCAGTCACAAAATTGACTGATAGAGATTAGTGAAAAAAAATTGACATTGATTGATGAGTGAAATGTAGAAAGAAGAAGAAGAAAAAACATAAACAACAAATTTTTTTTTACATATTGGGAGGGTCGAAAAATAAAGGATTATTATAGTGAAAGAAAGAAAGGGTAATCCGGTCGGATATAAATAATTTGAGACTTCACTACTTCCGCGCTGCACGGCGGGTCCTGGAAGGGGCCACAGCATCTCCAACCACCGCCGCCGCCGGCGACGACATTACTGCCGTCGTTTTGGGTGCTGGGCCCTGCGGGATGTTGTGCAGGTCCTCGATGGCGGAGACACGGTGCCGAGTTCCATCAGTTCCAAGAACAAAGACGAAGCCCTGCCTCGTCCAGCATCTTGTTACCCCAAAACGCTTTCTTGCTGCCATGAAAGTTTCGTGACGCACCTTTGTCAAAAACTCTGACAGGGTTACACCAGTGTCCTTTAAAGTGGCCTTGGACGCCCATATCTTGTCACGTACAGCAATGTCCTGGAGCTTGCAAAGTATAGGCCGCGGCTTGTCAGATGTTGCGCGCCCCATACGATGACACCGACTGATGTTTACATTTTGAAAGTTTGGGAGCTTTAACTTCTCAGAGACAGTCCTCACCACAACTCCTGCAGTATCCTCCTGGCTCAATTCAGGAACACCATGAAATAATAAGATTTTCCTACGGCTGCGCATTTCCAGGCTGTCCACTTCACTATGGAGCAAAGTAATTTGTTCTTGAAGAGTGCGGAGCGTTTTCACTATGTAGGATTTAAAAATGGCAAACTCATTTGCCAATGCTGGGATATCTGGAGCTGGTGAATCACTTTTATGGAGCTTGGCCTCAAACTCCTCCATGGATTTTTGGAACATAATCCCCATTTCAGACAGTGACTTCTGAAATATTGTGCGGTCCATGTTGTGTTTGGAGGTTAAGTGACAGCAGTGCAGTGATGGTGTGGAATATAATGATTTCCAGTGGTATGGTTGCAAGGAAAACAGCAGAGGGCAGGTAGAGTGGACTATAATTTATCTTAACACATTAATATATTAATATTTGTTACTTTTACTATATAAAAGTTAAATTACACAGTGATGTTAAAGAAAAAGCGTGTTTACTTTTCAACACCTACCGCCCAAAAAAAATTTCAAATGTTTTAGACTTTTTTTTTTATGTCAGCAAGACAATCAAGGCGCCCGCCTGATGTTAAGCACCACGCTTGACTATTACAGATGCAGTGCCACCCAAAGCTTTTAAGTGTTTGCGTGGCACTGCACTGCGCTTATCATTATTGTTAAGTCAATACCGAGATATTGTTTCGCCAAGTAATTTCACTTGCTACAGTGCCCTTCAAACCTAAACATAGACTGCTAAGATCGTGAAAATGATTCCCAGAGTTACGATCACCACTACCAGTTTGCTTACGAAGTAAGACGACAGCTCTGTCCGCCGAGGGTGACAGTTATTAAATAAATATAATAGAGTAGTAGAGTTCTCTGTGATAGAGCTCGTCCGGAGAAGGACTACCACCATACCTATTTCTGCCGCCAAGCAGTAATGCTCGCATTACTGTGTTCCGGTGTGAAGGGTATGGTTTCCGGTGAAATTACTGGCACATGAGGCTTTCGATCTTAGCCTCAAGGTGGCAACCCGCGAGTGATACCTCTGGTATTGCAAGCGTCCATAGGCTGCGGTAACCGCTTACCATCTTGTGGGCCGTACGCTTGGTTGCCACTTCAGTTGTATAAAAAAAAAAAATAAAAAAAAAAATATCGAACATTTTTCACACCGCCGTTTGGCCCCCAACTAAACAAAGCTCGTACAAACAGAACCAGAAAAAAAGTGTAGAAAGTAGCTAAAACCCTTCTATTTTAGTAGAACCAAGGATGTTCCATTGATCTTAAACTCTTAACAGCGTGTTAAAATGCTAATAAACCATCTTATAATACCAAAAATATTAGAATCTAAAACATTTTTTAATTATTGGTGACAAGTAAACTCTTAACCCAGACCTTGTCAATCAGCTCTTCGTGTTCCGCTGTATCCCATTCACGTGATCTCACACACTCAGAGTAGTACCCCCCTGTCTGGCCCTCCACCTCCTCAGCTACCGCGAGGTGGATTGTCGTCTGAGCACCCTCCTCTGCAGACTTAAACAGTGCACCAATCAGAAATAGACCTATACTCCTCACAATAGGGTACAACCGGTTGAATATGTCAGTTTTCACGAGACCTGGGTGGAGAGCGTTGGCCGTCACTCCATCTGGTAGTTCCTTCGCCAGAGCTTTTGCCCAGAGAATGTTGCAAAGTTTACTGTTACTATAGGTCGTGACGTAGTGAGTTTTCTTGAGACCTTTTATATCCTCGATGTCGAAATTCGCGAGTATATGTGCCTTTGATGAGACTATGACGATGCGACTGGGTTTGGAAACGTTCAACTTCTTTTTCAAAAGGTTGGTAAGCAGAAACGGTCCGAAGTAATTGATCTGCATAACGATATTGATTCCGTCCTCGGTTATCCGCTGCTTCAGGCCTGCACAGCCGGCATTGTTCACCAAAATGTCCAAGCGATCGTAAGAATTGTCGAAATCTTCAGCAAACTTCCGTACACTGCTAAACTTTCCAAGGTTCAGGAATCTGTGCTCAACATTCTTGTTCCCCGTGGTTTTGATGATGTCGGCAACAGCTTTGGAAGATTTCTCTTCATCTCGGGAAGCGATGATGACCGTTGCTCCTCGTCTGGCTAAATCTCGAGCTGTTTCGAGTCCGATACCAGAATTCCCGCCAGTTATAAGCGCGACTTTTCCATTCAACTTTGCATCACTTTTGCATTTTCTTTTTGTAAGTATTGTGTATATTTTAGCAGAAAAAATAAGAACAGCTAAAGTTATAATAAAATACTTAACTAAGTAATACAGAAAGTTGAAAAGCAAGGTCAAAATATACATTTTGTTTTATTATATATGCGTCTGATGATGAGCGCAACGCTAGTCACTTTGAACACGATAATTCTTTAGCGATTTTTGTGAGTAGGGCATGGAAAACCGGCTTTATTTTGGGAACCGGTTTTTACGATTCCGTTCAGATAGTTTTTTTAATAAATTCAGAAGTAACATTTCAATCACACAATCACAAAGCAGCGTATAATTACAATTGTTTTTAAATTCTGAGAACCGATTTTTTTTTGTTAATTGGAACTCCGGAGAGTTTTAGGTGTTTTTAGATACAATGCCCTTACAGATTTGAAAACTGAACTTCAAAATTCATAATGGTGTTTGGCAGTGTAGCTTTGACGCCTTTGCTTTATTTAATTTTTTTTATCATTATTATGAAAATCTTCTAATGTTTCCACTGCTGGGACACTGGTCTACTCTCGAGCGAGAGTAGACCAGTTATGTTATTACCGAAACATAAATAAATGTACAACTGTTTATTGAAATACAGGTTTTTTATCTACAGTTTCATACTACTGGTACTAAAATTGCGTTTGAATCTGGCTGTAAAAAGAAATGAAGAAGAAGTCCAACATCGAAACATAAAACCGGTAATTTTTAAAGTTACTGATAGCAAGCACTACTTTAGACAATATTATTATCATTACTTTATGCCAGTAATGAGTCAGGTAATTTTAAACTTAAATGCCTTAAAAATAAAGAGGATAATTTAAATTCTATTCATGACAATGATCATGAAATGCAATAATTAGATAGGGACTTTTAATAGCATAATTCAATTTTGACTAAATTATGTTTAATTTTATTTGATGACATTTTTTTTAAATTAATTATTCAATTTAAATTTTTTCAACACATTATTATTTAAATGATTGTAAATTGAAGCATTGCACGCCCTAATAGGGTAGAATAACATTGAATCTAGAATTATCTGTAACACCTCTGTATCTACATGTAATTCAGCAATAAATATACTTTGACTTTGACTTTAAAAACCTATATTGCCCTTGACAATATTTTGAACTTCTTAATAAGTTATTTTTTAATGTCCTTTAAAACTAACAGGATTTACTGAGTATAAGTACTATTACTTGTACTGTTTTTTTACGACTGCAGTGGCGCGGTGGATTGAGTGAGAGGCGAGAGATACTTGTTCAATCCCCGTTGCAGGACAAATGTTTGTATGATCTGCAAATATTAATTCCAGATATGGGTGTTTCTATGTATTAATTGGTTTTCAAAAAATGTATATGTTTTCTATCTGTTATCTGGTTCCTTTAGTACAAGCTTTGCACATAACAGAACAGATATTAGTACTACGTACAAAATGGTCGCTCCCTACCTCCCACCGGTTTTACTTAACTCACCTCGGTCGCGTGTTTGTCGGCACCTTTTGCCGGCACTGAAGCTTAGGGTTATTAGGCACGAGTTTATTTTAATTTTGTGTAGGTCAACGCGTGCGCATGCCAGCGCGAGCGAAAGTGTGCTATCTCGCTGTAGTTGGGGCCAACCATGACACTCACACATACAACGACACCGTTTACGTACACAAACCATGCATATAAGGCCCTTATATGGCAATATAAGGTTATTAGAGGCATTATTATGACCCGTCATAGGTCAAACATGGACCCTGACCATCATTCTAAAGCCCAAATTTTTACAGTGAATTTTTTATATGGCTTATGTTACTTTTAGGTAAAAGAACATTTACTAAATGGTAACCGAAATTTCTATGAATCACAATAATAAAATTATAAGAAACTTCATAGTTAAATTGCTTCGTTTTTTGTTCGCGTTTCGTTCAACTATAAAGTTACGGACATACAGCTTGCTATTGAAGCAAAAAAAAACTGTAAGCATCCGTATACAATGTAGCAATAAGAAGCGCTCGTAGCGTAGCTGACGGGAGACCTACTAATGTCGGGCTTCTGTAACACCTATTATGAAAAAAAAAAAAAATGGATGGTTTATTTTATTCAATTTTATTGAAATAAATAAATCATTTTTGACTTTTTATTCATTAAAATCTAGGTACCTATACCCATTGCGTTATACTAATGCCCCATAATGTGAACCACATTATTCCAGTAAAATTTTAGTCTAGCGATTGAATGGAATGCTACTGGAATAATGTAAACCTGCACTGGAATATTCCGGTTCCAGCGTGCAAACCAGTCCAGTGATATATTTAACAGCTTATATGTCGAAAATTTTTACAGCGCTATATAGCCCACAACTAAGCAAACTCTTAGCCCAGACCTTGTCAATCAGCTCTTCGTGTTCCGCTGTATCCCATTCACGTGATCTCACACACTCAGAGTAGTACCCCCCTGTCTGGCCCTCCACCTCCTCAGCTACCGCGAGGTGGATTGTTGTCTGAGCACCCTCCTCTGCAGACTTAAACAGTGCACCAACCAGAAATAGACCTATACTCCTCACAATAGGGTACAACCGGTTGAATATGTCAGTTTTCACTACACCTGGGTTGAGAGCGTTGGCCGTCACTCCATCTGGTAGTTCCTTCGCCAGAGCCTTTGCCCAGAGAATGTTGCAAAGTTTACTGTTACTATAGGTCGTGAAGTAGTGAGTTTTCTTGAGACCTTTTATATCCTCGATGTCGAAATTCGCGAGTATATGTGCCCCTGATGAGACTATGACGATGCGACTGGGTTTGGAAGCGTTCAACTTCTTTTTCAAAAGGTTGGTAAGCAGAAACGGTCCGAAGTAATTGATCTGCATAACGATATTGATTCCGTCCTCGGTTATCCGCTGCTTCAGGCCTGCACAGCCGGCATTGTTCACCAAAATGTCCAAGCGATCGTAAGAATTGTCGAAATCTTCAGCAAACTTCCGTACACTGCTAAACTTTCCAAGGTTCAGGAATCTGTGCTCAACATTCTTGTTCCCCGTGGTTTTGATGATGTCGGCAACAGCTTTGGAAGATTTCTCTTCATCTCGGGAAGCGATGATGACTGTTGCTCCTCGTCTGGCTAAATCTCGAGCTGTTTCAAGTCCGATACCAGAATTCCCGCCAGTTATAAGCGCGACTTTTCCATTCAACTTTGCATCACTTTTGCACTTTCTTTTTGTAAGTATTGTGTATATTTTAGCAGAAAAAATAAGAACAGCTAAAGTTATAATAAAATATTTAACTAAGTAATACAGGAAGTTGAAAAGCAAGGTCAAAATATACATTTTACACAATTATTTAAGCGTCTGATAATAAGCGCAACGCTATGCGCCAGTCAGTTTCTTGTGACTTTGAGCACGATAATGCATCATTGTTTGTTATAATAACATAAGATAGTAGGGCATGGACAACAGGCTGTATTTTAGGAACCGGTTTTTACGGTTCCAATTCACAATATCGAACCGGTAACTTTCATTATTACTTAAAATAAACGGTGAATCCGATTCAATTAATTCTCCGATTAATCTGATTGTGTTATAGGTGCTAGATGACTGATATACTTAATACAATACAATACATTTTTTTTTTTTTTTATTTACCAAATAAAGAATAATAAGTACAGAAAGGTAACAAATAGCACATAAAAAACCACAGAGGTTTATACACATATGCTACTTGATAGGTAGATATTTTTTATTATTCATAGAAAATACCCAGAACACCCGGAACAAATATTTGCAGATCGTACAAACATTTGTTCCGAGGCGGGAATCGAGACTGCAACCCTCGCGTCGCAGGAGAACCTTCATTCGCTGTGCCACATCGGGTGTCGGTAATTCGGAAGGATCACATAACACAATCACAAAGCAGCGTTGGTATAATTACAGTTAATTTATTTGACGCCCTTGCTTTTCTTTAATGTTATTACAAAAAAACATAATGTTCAATCATTCAATCATACTTACGTAATTTTTAAAATAACCTGATTTTAATGGTTTCTATGGTCTAACTAAATCAAATTTAAGGTTTTACCATTTCTACAGTTTTATGCTATGACATAACAGGCCGTCTGAAGACCATGACAGAGACCTTGAGGAGGCCTATTGACTCCGTCACCAGAGTTAGCCACTGAATCATACAAACTTACTTCTAAGCTGTTATTTCTAAAATTGTGTTTGAATCCAGCTGTAAAACTCCGGGGTATTAAAGTCCAACATCGAAACATAAAACCGGTATTTTTTAAATTACCGATTTAGCAAACACTATCATAAGACGTTATCATTAAGTATGAGTAACGAGTCATGGAATATAGGACTTTATTGCAATTAATTACAAAGATAAATGACTAAAAACCTACTGCCTTGCCTGCCTTGACAACCGCTTTAACTTTTAAGTTATTTAGTTTTTTTCTAAACTAGAGGGTTTTATTTATTACTGTTACTTAATTTATTATACATATTGTTTTTTTAAGACTACAGTGGCGTGGTGGGTTGAGAACCAAATGATGCGGGTTCGATCCCCGATGCGGGACAAATTTCTGTATGATCTGCATTTATTCTGGTCTGGGTATTATTAATTATGTATACAAAAATTATGTGTATTCCTATTCTATCTATCATCTGGTTTCCATAGTACAAGCTTTGCTTAGTTTGGAGCTAGATAACGCTGTAAAGTAAGTAAGTAAGTTCGTATGAGTCAGTGGCTGTCAAGGCCGCCCGAAGGCCTCTGTCATGGCCTAACAACTTTGAAAAAGCCAGGACCGACTGCTTAACGTGCTAGATAACGATGTGAAAATGTTCGCCAATATTTATTTATTATTAGCTGTCCCGCGCGGTTTCACTCGCGTTATTTTTCCATATTTTTTCATCGTTTAATTAGGTAAATAATTTTCTAATTAAAATCTAAATCGGTCCAGCCGTTCTCAAGTTTTAACGAGACCAACGAACAGCAATTAATTTTTATATGTAAAAAGATTATGAGCTAGCGACTGCGTTCACTGCTGCTTATTGCATTGCTTCGTTGATTTCTGTTGAGGTGCATTTTGCGCTACGCAGTTTGTCGCTATGTCACGGTAACGAAATATCATTTAGTGATGGAAATTAGTATTGTATTGAACAAGGTGGTGGCCTTATCAAAATTCATCTTCATATGATAAACCTCTGTAAGCTTAAAATATATAATATTCCAACAAGGATAACTAATAATTGACCAGATAAACTTTATCGATTTAGTCGAAATTTTTAAAACAAAATGTAAACATTTTTTTTTATTGTGTTTGGAACCTATTACTTAAATATTATGCACTAATAATGAAAGACTGTATATTCTGATACCCAAGGCACAGGGAATCCTATTGTGGGGTCATGCATGACTATGTAAGTTATGGCTCTCGAATCAGTGCTTATAAGTGAACTTGACTTTTCAACACTGTGACATAGACAGCGAAAGCTGTTCGTCTATTATTAAAATAAATAAATAAATCCATTGCGTAATTTACCTGGTGGTAGGACTCTTCAGCAAGAGTCCGTCTTGGTGGGTACCACCGCAGTGTCAGACATTCTACCTCCAAGCAGTAGTGTGCAAGCTACACTGTGTTTAGGTTTGAAGGGCACTGTCGCAAGTGAAATTACTGGGCGAAAGAGACTTAACAACAATGTCTCGCGGTGATAAGCGCAGTGCAGTGCCACGCAAACACTTGAAAACTTTAAGCTTTGGGTGGCACTGCATCTTTAATAGTCAGGCGTGGTGCTTGACATCAGGTGGGCGCCTTGATTGTCTTGTCACTTGCTGACAAAAAAAAAGTTAAAAGCGTACATACATACATAGAGACAGACGTAGACGGCGGAACTTCGTTTTATAATATGTAAGGAATATAGTGTGTATCATCCCACTGCGGGGCTAAGGCCTCCTTTGACTTACTAACTTCCAATAAATATTTGTTTTTCCAGAAGCCGTATCATCGACGGCACCTCAGTTATCCAAGAGTACTGCAAGGTAGACTCCAGCGCGGCTCCGCTCATTGAAGACAACGTCTACCGCACGGTGGAATCCAGGTCTTTTTACCACACAGCTCCTATTACATCGCTAACCCTGGCCGATGGAGCTAAGCCGTACCTAGTTAGTTCTTCGGCAGATGGCGTTATCAATGTTTGGAAGTAGGTCCGCGATAATTGGATCATTATGACCCAATTACTCTCGCTTGAGAGTAGGCCTGATGGTAACTCTTTAGCTAGAGTTCGTCTTGGTACCACGGCAATGTTTGATATTCTGCCTCCAAGTAGTGTGCAAGCATTACTGTGTTTAAGTTCGAAGGGGAATGTTGCAAGTGACATTAGTAGGTGAAAGAGACTTAATAACTACGTGTCGGGGTGACAAGCGCAGTGCAGTGCGATGCCGAACTATAAAACTTAAAGCTTTGGCTGACAATGCAACTGTTATGGTCAGGCATGGCGCTTAACATTAGGCGAACGGCTTGACCGTCCCGTTATTGATGACAGAATAACTGTAAATCTAGTCTCATTTCCTTGTAATTTCACTTGAAACCAAACCCTTCAAACCGGAACAGCAATGCGAGCATTACTTGGCGGCAGAAATAGGTGTGGTGGTAGTAATGTAAAATGTATAAGTGTCTTCCACTCCCACGATTTGTGTTGGACTGTGTAAAAGCTCTTAAGAAAACACCTGCTTATAGCCAGTATAATCAATTACCATCATAGGTTATATATAATTGTTGAAGTTAAGTTTGTAATTTTAGTTTATTTTACAAACCACTGTGATTTGATTTGCTATGCTTAAAAGGCTTTTTTTATATATTTTAGGATGTAAATGTTGATCCAGTCACATTTAGTCAATTAAAACGACTGAATTGTATATAAAACATGTATAATTAGAAAATAATTGTATTATTCATTGTTTATAATTTTAATAGAATAAGACCCTATTTTCATAATAAAAATATTATGTTGCACAATTTTGTTTTATTTTCCATAACATTATAATAATTTATTACTCTACAGTGTTATTTTGTGCTAATAATTTGTTATGGTACCAAATATTCAAATCATATTTCGTTTATTTTGATTACTATGAAAATATAAATATATATTTCATTTATTTTGACAATAAAAGACATAAATGTACATAAAACTTAACATAACACACCTACCTAATAAAAATGTTATGTTGTCTGTCTCAAATTTTAATTTATAGTAAAACAGTGATCCTGGTGGTTTTCAATTCATAAAGATTGGTTGAGAAGACCAATCTAAAATCTTACACACTAAAATTGCTCATTGAGTGATGAAAGTTGAGATTTTTCAACTTTTCTGTTTAATCTATCTTTTTACAAATTACTTAACTTAGTCTCCCTAGGCCTGTATTTTTTTTTAATTGTCAAGGCTTAAATCAATAATTAAATATTGAGTACTGTCATTTTTATCATTGGATGCATTGACTATGAATACCAAAAAGGCCAGTAACAAACCAAAACACTCCTCACATATAACACACATAGCATCATTTTACAACTAAACTTAAAATCTACCTTGTCATAACTTAACCTATTTCTTTTTACCACTTTTTGTCACTTCATCTGGCACTTCTTCCAGCAGCTTGTTCAAGTCGATGCCATCAAATTTTGGGTTTGGTGTGTTGGACGCATGTGCTAAGAACAGCTCTTTCAGAAATTGCAGCTCTTTTGTCAGGGTTTTAACCTTCTCCTCCAGCATCTGGTTTTCAGCTTTCAGTTTGCTCACCCGTGTGCATGTTTCTTGTGTACGCTGCTTTGACTTGTACCTGCTCTTTTTGACTGCCTGAAACAAGACATTTTTTTTTATTAGATTGGTCAGGCTAAAATAACACTGCGGCCATGCCGGTTTATTGTGTTGTCATTTTTTTTGGGCACTTACAATAAGACAATTTATTAAGAAGTTAAATAGGCATGAAAGATTTGTGGTAGGTGTATTTGAACAAAAATTTACAGAATTAATGCTTAGATGATATATTTAATTTTTTATGATACCACAGGAAATAACTTGGACACTGGCAAGGTGTTTGATCTACTTGAGATGAGTTTTTGATCAAGACTCAACACAATCAACACTAATTATTGACAGGTCAATTAATTTTAATTAAATCGTTGAAAAATTACATTTAAATATTTAGTCTATGGTTAGCGAGTAAAGTATCGTTTAAATAACTAAGCATTTGTATAGCAGTCTTACCATGGTTGATGGCAGGTCATGATGACAAAAACACCAACAGCATACTACTTTTAAGCAAACAAGTTTTCTTTACCTTGTGCAATATGCACCAGAAATTAAAGCTATGTTTTTCATTGTGAAATATTTCATAATAATTTCAAGTTACTACACTTTCAAACTCATTACATACGTAATATGTTGGACAATAGTAGGAAAACAGCTCTTGTTGATGTCTTGAGATGTTTTACTTTAATCAATTAACAAATTTAATGACAGATTTGAAAAACACACTAACTAACAGAGGTTTATAGTATAATTAGGAATTATAAATAAGGTCCTTAGATATTATGGTACTCTATTTTTTACTCTGAGATTGGTTTATTTCCATGGAATTGAAAGTTCGAAGACCAATAACTATTAAGAACATACCTCATTATTTCTATCTCTCCGACGCCTGTAGTCTTCATCGTCATCATCACCGCTGCTGACTTTCCTTGGTCTTTTCACTGGAGGCATCGTCAGATCAAAGTCGTCTTCTAATATCATAAATACGAGTTACCAAGACTTTTGGCTCATGTACGCAATTACACCTGCTGTTTTCGAAGTCTAGAATTTAGAAACAACTGACTGAGTGCGCAAGTTTTGTTTGGATTTCTCAGAAACTATGACGCAATGTTTACGAACTTTACGATGACTATTATCACTCACAAAGTTACATGAAACTCACTTCATTTAGTCAGGAAAGCAAGGTAGAAACACTTTATCCGTAAATAGTAATGTTATGCACTGGTTTTAGACAGTAATTCGGAGAAATAAATAAAAAACATGTTTGAGTTTGACTTTGATCCCCGACTTTTTTTCTACACACAAAACTTCTTGTAGTTTAACTACACACAAAAGTATGCTTAACAAGCCTATGGTATGGTATATGACATCTGTCAGTGTCAATATAGTTAGATAATCAAAGTAGGTTAAACATGTCAACGTGGACCGTAATCCGTAATCCTATATATGGACAAGCAAAAGGCAGCGTTTTTCAAAAAAATATTTTAAAAATTATTAACCAATCATCATCCTTTTATAAACATCACTTTTAAACAACTTAACATCACACAGAAAAATCAACACGAGAAAACGATAAAATTTTAAGTAATAAATAAGAGTAGTGAAGTTCTTTGTGACAGAACACGTCCGGGGAAGTACTACCACCATAGGTACCTATTTCTGCCGCAAAGCAGTAATACTCGCATTGCTGTGTCGGGTGTGAAGGGTATGGTTTCCGGTAAAATTACTGGCACATGCGCTTCAACTGAGCGCTCCCGTGCTTCGGAGGGCACGTTAAGCAGTCGGTCCCGGCTTTTTCTTCCCGGCCTTCGGGCGGCCTAGAAACTCTGTCACCTGAGTTGGCCACTGACTCATACGAACGAACGAACGAACTGGCACATGAGGCTTTCGATCATACCTCTGGTATTACAAGCGTACCTACGCTGCGGTAACCGCTTACCATCTTATGTGCCGTACGCTTGGTAGCAACTTCAGTTGTATAAAAAAATATATATATATTGGGAGGAAAAAAAAATTAATGGGAGGACCCATTTCGTAATAACAAGATGGTTGGAACAGCCATCGCACATCTGTAGTCTGGATTTACCAGTTACACTGCAAAATGTTGGTCAAGTACCAACACTTCGCTACGGCAAAATTGAGTGATTGAATAGAATAGAATAGAAAAATATTTATTTAACGCCACACAATTAACATAAAAATAAAAATAACAATACAAATTAAAACGGCGATTGAAATAGGGCGTCTACCGAATTTCAACAGAGACCGCGGGTGGGCAACTATTATAACGAAAAAAAGGCAGCCACTCAGCATGTGCTGCAGACATTATGTGTCTGTAGCACTGGTTTTCAGTGTAGCCTACGAGTAGTAGTATCAGCAGTTAGCTGCGACACGAGTCTCTTACTATCTAACAATTTACTTAGGTACATTTTATAAAGATTTGCTAAGTACCTAAACCAAAGCAACAACTAAAAACTTCTAGGAAGATACTCTTCTTATTACTTGAAAACTCAAAACTGTTAATTACAAGCTTAAGAAATGGCCAGAAATTGAGTTATTTTACGAAGATTATACCAAAAAACGACTGTTTACGGATCAGATTTTTTTTTAGGTTGGATTTTTTAACACGCCTCGTGTAGTCAAAACGGAGGTTGTCTATGATTTCTAGTCACTAATCTGAGGTTTACCTTTGTACCCTTATCTTGATACACTTACCTACTGAGAGGTATTTAGTTTGTAACATGTCGGTTAAAAGAAAAACAATAAAACATCATTCGACCACATTTTATTTTTGCGATAAAATTCTAGTAATTACGTAATTAGAGGTAAATTTTATTTACACATTTTGGAAGCATCAAAATAATACATAGATGATAACTTGATGACATTGTAGGTAGGTACCACAATTAATCTCTGTCTACGTCTGTTCTGTCCGCCACAGTTCTGTTAAGTAATGCAAAATAAGAAATAGCTTTAAATACACAAGACGCACAGCCGTTTTGTACGAAAGCGATTAAAAAATGCATAATGTGATCTAATTCAATTCTATTTTATCACAGAACATAATTACAGTAAAAATCGAGAAACGACCACAGTCTTGTAAACGCCTATAACGACGTTTTTTTCTATAAAGACTATTTTACTGATGAAACGTTTTAGTATCTAGGTATATTCTAAAGTAGCTTAGTACTCAGGTAGTTATCCTAATTTTAGCTCCGTTTTAACTAATTGGAACAGCGGTTATTTTAATACAGGAAAATATCTGCTCTGCATATTTGCGTACCTAATTGTTGCGTTGAATAAGCTTATTTTAATTAATATAATTTAATAATTACTTACCTAATTATGCTTCATGACGTTACAATGTGGTCTAGTTTAAATTTAGATTTCAATAATATTGTCCATATTTTTATAATTAATTTAGATGCTTAGCTTCAAGATCATTTTGAGTGTCTGCGTAAATCGAATTAGATTAAAAAAAGCTTATGTAGGCATGTAAAGTATTTTATATAACTTTAAATTACACAAATGTCTGTTAGGCCCGAAAATACAGAATATATTTTATGTAGGTAGCTAAGCGATATATCATTATTGGCGCAAAAATACAGCAACTATAAAATTGATCCATTTTGTGCTCCCAAATCACGTAACTTAGAGCTAACGCCTTATCCTAAATAAATAACAAGAGATTGAATATAAAATTTAAGTACTTATATCTAATGAACAATGACAAATCCATAACAGGAACATATTTTTTTGAAACCCGATCATACTTAAACAAATTATGACCGTTGATATCGTTTGCAAATATCATAATACTTAGGTACTACCTACCAAAATTGTAGACATAGTATTACAAGATAAACTTTTATCTTTAGAAATGAATAAGCATCAAAATATGTTATTGATATTAGTACATAAGTAATGTAAGTAATTTGACTTTACTGATAAACGAAATAAGAATAAATAAAAAGTTTTTATTAGAAAGTATTTTTGTCTAAGCTCGTGACTTTTTCTACAATAATGTTAAAAAATAATAAAATGTAGGTACTTTTACTATATTACTATTTAATGACTATGTTTCAAAATACATAACTACATAATTAATTATGCCAACCAATTTTGGTTTAGTAACTATTACTTAAAATATGTTATAACTTCGTATGATTCGAGATCTTAATTAACACACTTTGTAACTATGCACTGCTAAAGTAATTGCCACTCTTACTTGCAGTAGATAATACCTACTTGAAACTTAATTACTTACTTACCTACCTATCTACGTACATAAAGATTTTCCTTTCTAGGTAATTTTACTAAGTACCTACTACCTACAATGTATGTTTACAGACATGATGATTACGTACATAGATAAGATAAAAAATAACGACCTTATAATATAACATAATTATTTATGAGCAATTTATTTGGTTCTCTCTCATATTTTAAAAACAGATTTAATTTTAAATATTATTTTAGTATAAATACCATAACTGTAGTAAGACAAGGGATGACCATTCAAAACTGTCACTTTACCCTAAAATTTTACTTACCTACCATCTAAATGTTACTGTTTTTTTTTAACAACTTTCAATCCACGGCATTGTTGCATGAGAGTTTTTTCAACCAAAAACAAACAATAATTGAGTTTTATATAAGTTTGATTAGAAATCAACTCACATGTCCTCATTTCTAATGGATGAATCAATAAAATGCGTTGTAACTTCGATCACAAATCAAATTCGCACCAAACATATTTCAAGGTCAAAGTGAACCGGACTGAAGGTCAAAGGTCAGCTCGCTGTCGCCCCTGCCTCTGGGTCTTCCGGCATTGACAGCCACTTGATGATCCAAACCTATTTCATTTTCAACATAGGTCAATATGGACTTTAAAGAGATCAAGGGTCACACTGGAGTGGATGTATACGGCACTGCCACTTAGATATTTTGATTTCATTTCAAAGCAGGTCAATATGGACTCACTGAAGTAGATGCATCTGGCTCGTACGGCACTGACAGAGCCACTTGATTATTTTGATTCCATTTCAAATCAGCTCAAAACATATTCCAAGATAAAGTTTAAGGTTAAGGTCAAGGTGAAGGTCGAGGTGAAGGTCAAGGTGAACTTTAAAGGTCAAAGGTCAGCTCACTGGGGCGGCTGCATCTGGGTCTTGCGGCACTGACAGAGCCATTTGATGATGCGCGCGTTACGCTCGACCACGCTCGGTGGCTCTGTGTTCCGGTAGATTTGCTTTTGAACACCCCCTGGTCCTTGGACCTGCAATGGAAAATAAAATTTAATTGAAAATGTAAATTTTTTGATGGCAGGCGTATTAAGCCTCCTTTATTGTTTTTTTTTTGTTTTTATAGTGTCATCCAATAAGAACCATCACACTAAGAGTTATTTCGTTCAAGCGAGATATGTTTCGATAGCTTAATTGGTAGAGCACCCGTGTATACAGCGGTGGTTGCGGTCAAATCCCGCTTGAGGCTAAATAATTTTGGGATATTCTAATCTTAAGCATGCTTTATATATTACGCCACGTGTTTTTTTTTTTTTTTTTTTTATACAACTGAAGTGGCAACCAAGCGTACGGCCCACAAGATGGTAAGCGGTTACCGCAGCCTATGGACGCTTGCAATACCAGAGGTATCACTCGCGGGTTGCCACCTTGAGGCTAAGATCGAAAGCCTCATGTGCCAGTAATTTCACCGGAAACCATACCCTTCACACCGGAACACAGCAATGCGAGCATTACTGCTTGGCGGCAGAAATAGGTATGGTGGTAGTCCTTCCCCAGACGAGCTCTATCACAGAGAACTCTACTACTCTTCGTGTTCATGTTCTGTGTAGATTTTATTCAAGTCTTACCGACCCGAGAACATCCGTCTGGTCTGTCCTCCTTAAAAAACCCTACCTGCCATACTTGATAATTTTACCGTGTAGGACTACCACCATACCTATTTCTGCCGCCAAGCAGTATTGCTCGCATTGCTGTGTTCCGGTTCGAAGGGTATGGTTTCCGATGAAATTACAGGCACATGATATTTTAGATCTACGTCTCAGAGTGGTGTTGCAAGCGTTCATAGGCTACGGTAACCGCTCATCAAGTAGGCCGCACGCTTGGTTGCCACTTCAGTGGTATAAAAAAAAACTTAATATTAACCGTGTAGTCAGCAGTAGCGGGCAAAGCGTTCGAGTCCACAGTGGACGCGGAAGAGAAGAACACGGGGCTGTCGGGCGGGGCGGAGACCAGGGCTTCGTACTGCCGCTCCTGGAGCCCCAGCCGCTCGAAGAACTGGCGCAGCCGGCTGGAGTCCTCCGACGGACTGTCGGGCGAGTCGTCGCCTTCGCACGGCGCGGAGGCAGGGCTGCGCCCGTCACTGCGCCGATATCTACAAACATTATAGATTAGCCGATTTGCTCCAGCTTCGCACGGGTGCAATGAAAACATAAGCACCCGCACCCGTGCATATCCTCGTGGTAGGACTCTTCAACAAGAGTTCATCTTGGTGGGGACCGCAGTGTCAGATATTCTACCTCCAAGCAGTAGTGTGCAAGCATTACTGTGTTTAGGTTTGAAGGGCACTGTAGCAAGTGAAATTACAGGGCGAAAGCGACTTAACAACAAAGTCTCGGGGTGATAAGCGCAGAGCAGTGCCACGCAAACACTTGAAAACTTTAAGCTTTGAGTGGCACTGCATCTGTAAGTCAGGCGTGGTGCTTAACATCAGGTGGGCGCCTTGATTGTCTTGTCACTTGCTGACATAAAAAAAAAATATCCGGGGCGAGTCACTAGTAATAAATATAGCCTATGTTACTCAGGGTTAATGTTCTTACTAATGGTGAAATAATTGATGAAACCGGACGAGTAGTTTTTGAGTTTATTCATAACAAACAAGAATACAAATGTTCTCTCTATAAAATGTTAGTAATATTATAGATGTCTAGAAACATGATAGATTATCTAGAATAATGATGATATCTGGAATAGAAACATAATAGAAATACTAGCTATTGCCCGCGACTTTGTTCGCGTAGAACTCAGGAACCGTACTTTTTTTCCGGGATGAAAAGTAATCTATGTCCTATTCCCGGTCATTGTCAATTATGTTTTTAATATCAGTCAAATCGGTTCAGGTTCAAACTTCGCACCAAAATTACGCATTTATAATATTAATTAGTGTGATGTGTTTTTTTTTTATTATTTTATAAATTTTAGCAAAACTAACAGCTAATTACTGGCACATGAGGCTTTCGATCTATGCCTCAAGGTGGCAACCCGCGAGTGATACCTCTGGTATTGCATGCGTCCATAGGCTGCGGTAACCGCTTACCATCTTGTGGGCCGCACACTTGGTTGCCACTTCAGTTGTATAAAAAAAAGTGATAGTATAATAGTGTGATTACGGATGGAGTAATGTGATAGAGTTGAGTTATGTAAAAGTCAATAAAGGACTCACCTATCGGAAATGTCAGACTTGGAGCGCAGGATAGGCCTGGGTCGTCGTTGCTTGTACCGCAGACAGCGTTGTCGCTTGAACGTGCCTAGCGGTGACGTCACTTCCTCCGGAGGACACATCTAGAAACAAGGATGTGGTAAGTTTGAGTAGGTATAAATAAATATTGGAGGACATTTTAACACGACGCCATCTAGCCCCAAACTAAGCAAAGCTTGTGCTATAGAGAATACCTACTTTTTTTTAATATACATCTTGTAATAAGCACATAGAAACACTGACCCGGAACCGTAAAAAATATTTGCACATCATAAAATTGGCCACTGACTGATACGAACTTACTTAATTACTTTATGAAAACATCTGTTCTGCAGCAGGAATCGAACCCTGTCGCTTCTCATCCGGGCACTCACCCACCGCGCTATAGAGGGCATCTTTTTATTTTCAACTATAAAGTAACTTCAGAATTTAAGGGTTTTGGATCATCATGACAGCCTTCTAATGTTCCCACTGCTGAGACACTGGCCTACTCTCAAGCGAGAGTGGTTGGGTCTTAATCCACCACGCGGACCCAATGCGGATTGGTGGATGGCACATGCCTTTCGAATTTTTAATTCTTGGACATGCCGGTTTCCTCACGATGTTTTCCTTCACCGTGTGAGAGCACTGGCATTGCGCACATAAATTTTCCGTAGCGAAAAATCCATTGGTGCACGACTGGATTCGAACCCACGACCTTAGGATCAGAAGGCGGGGTCACTACCACTAGACCACCGGTGCTCTATACGGTGCGGTGGTTTTGGATAAAACACTACAACACAATCGTGTAGTATCAAATCACATCAAATATTATTTATTGAGTAACCAAATTCAGTACACATACCGTTATAACAATTAAGTACAAAGGTACACGAAGCGCTCGTGACGTAGCTGGCTAAATTGTCCTTAACAGATCAACGAAGTTAAGTACTGTTCCGCGGGGTCATCATTTGGATGGGTGACCGCCAGTGGCAACTTCAACTGAGCGCTCCCGTGCTTCGGAGGGCACGTTAAGCAGTCGGTCCCGGCTTTTTCAAAGTTTTTAGACAATGACAGAGGCCTTCGGGCGGCCTAGAAACTCTGTCACCAGAGTTGGCCACTGACTCATACGAATGAACGAGTACACAGACCAACAAGATATGTAGTTTAATAAAGTAGTAGTAGGTATGTATACGAAATATTAAAAGGGGGTGCATAGAAGTTGGACAAGAGCTAGCCAGGCCAGGCTAAGGCTGCATTTCCACCAGGGATATGCGAGTTATATTTTTGTTAGGAACCAATAGAATCACTTCATTTACCTAGCCTCGCTCTGCCCCGGGAAGTCATCCCATTATTAGTACCGTCATTGTAATAATAAAATTGGTACCTGCGAAGTGTTCACGTACTCCTTGTTGTCATCTACTCTCGGGGGACGCTTCCTCACTTCCGCGTACAACGGCTGCTGTTTTATAATCTCCTCCCGACTTTGCTCGTGGTACCTGTGACATTTGAGTTTCCATAGTGCTAATGTATGTTATGATTTAACGTGGATTTAACATTGACTGAGCTCGCTCTTACACTTCGATACATAGAAAAGTTAAGAAACTCAGAATTAAAAACGTATCATTTGAAACATTCATAAAAACTGGCCAAAAGTAATTGCGTAAGAAAAACCATAAAGTGAATTACTCAGTCCAAAAGGCATAAAAAAAATTAATCGTTTTAGAGACATTTCTTAGTCCGAATGGCATACAAAAAAACTCATAGTGCCCAAAAACAGCTGTTCTAAAGTTACCTATTATAATCTCTGGCGGTGTAATCTTTCCGAGGCATGCTAACGCACTTCATGGGGTTCTTGTAGCTGCATTCATAGTCTCCGTAGTCGTAGAGAGGAGGCTCGTCTTGGAACTGAGGTGGTGGTGCGCTAGCCTGGGAAATTACATGTTTAAATTGTTTAAGCTAGAAGGTTGAATAATAGTACATTATGGTACTAGTGTGTAACATTGGTGATTACCGCTGAGGCGCCGTTGAGTAATAAAATAACAAAAAAAACTCATAATAAAATAACAAATTTTTATAGTTAGTAGTTTGATTATGGGTGTCATTCTGTGCCTAATTACGATGACCATAGAGCCACTTTATAAGCAAGTGTGTTGAAAATAGTACTATCCCTTAGATCGCTGCCATACGAAGTACGAGTAAGCTGCAGTTTAGGTTGGTTTAAAAACAGATTTTGTCGAAGAACTAGTTTTAGTGTTCATAATTCATAATATTTATTTGTCAGAAAGTAGGTATTACAATGATGATAAACTTTTATAATATTAGTCCCGGTACAATCTTACCATTATAGGCATGCAAATAAAAAAAAATTACATTAATTAAAAATTTATATGATTGTTAGCATTTCCATTATTATGTTAATTCTTTTAACTGTTTCAAGAGGGGGTTATCTTTTTTTTTTTTATTTATTTATTTGAGATAACAAACAGTTATACATTATTATTACACATTGTCGTCACAGATTTTATATTGATTTTACTCACACTAGCAGATAAACATGCATAAGTAAATAAACATAACATCCATCCAACAGACGCAATCTGGGATTCTCTGTGTCGGTATCAGAAACTACGAGTACTATGGTACAACAACACCCAGACTCTCGACTCAGATGAGATGAGATGAGTCTAGTCTCCAAATATTTGCAGAACATGCAGTCATTTGTCTCACTTTTACATTTCTTTTGATGAACTAATCTCGTGAAGCTCGACGCGTCACCAAAGCTGGGGGCTCATTCGCTATGACATAGTCGATTCCTTACCAATAACGTGTAACTTAGTAACGTGTTCTATACGTGCCATGGTGTGAAATTGTAAAATGATTTTCCGTATCATGTGTTGTTTCAATAGCGATAGTTTCGCTATCGATAGGTTAAATTTGAAAAACAGTCAGACGAGCCCTAAAAAGTGGCTCGTCGAAAACGATTCCACGCAGATATCGTAACGAGCCCGCGTTTGGTCATAGCGAATAAAGTTCCTGATGCATAAGTCAGTCAGTCAGTGGTTACATCTCACCCCCTCTTGGGAAGTGGGGAGTGGGCTTCAGAGCTGGGCCCTCTGACCCAGGCTCTTCTCCACCCATTGCTATGGGTGGGTCTTTGTGGTCATAATGGTGTCTGGGGGTACCAGTCGAACGCCCCTTAGTCCCCCGTGCGATGTCCCCAATGCCCTACCGAGTGAGACCCCTGGTTACCCAGAGAAGGCCCAGCGAACCGATCGGCGACCGAGAGAGAGGCGTCCTTGTGTATCCCCTTTTCAGGACTCTTAGGTCTCTTAGGAGGCTTTTGACCTCCTTTTTCCCGGCTCATCCAGGGGCCTCGCGTGAAGTGGGGCAATGTCACGTGGTGCACAAGGTGAGTGTACCTGGAAGTGTATCCCGACGGGCGCGTGCGTGGCGTGGAGGGGCGGCGCGGGCGGCGCGGGCGGGGAGGGCGCGCCGTCCTGGAACTGCGGGGGCGCAGACACGTAGCACTCACCCGCACCCGCACCCTCCCCCTCCCTCTCCCCCTCGCCCCACGACCCGATGTACCAGTTGTACCGACTGCGCGGAAACAAACATAGACATTGAAAGCAATGACAACAAAAACATGATCCTGAAATTGAGAGCTTATGGCCTATTTACACCATACCTATTTCCGCCGCCAAGCAGTAATGCTTTCATTGCTGTGTTCCGGTGCGAAGGGTATGGTTTCTGGGGAATTTACTGGCACATGAGGCTTTCGATTTTAGCCTCAAGGTGGCAACCCGCGAGTGGTACCTCTGGTATTGCAAGCGTCTATAGGCTGCGGTATCCCCTTACCATCTTGTGGGCCGTACGCTTGGTTGCCACTTCAGTTGTATATAAAAAAAACACCATACAATAATTGCATGCAAGAATTTGTATACCAAAATCAATTTAACAAGGCAATTCTTGCATGCAATTATTGTATGGTGTAAATGGTCGTTTAATGTTGCCAGCATGTTGTAGAGGTCACTTCTGCAAAAAGGCTAGTTGGCAACCCGGCCCGGGTTTAACATAAGAAGCCAACCGGGTAGTAGTAGTGTGGTGTTGTAGAATAGAATAAAATAGAAAATTCTTTATTGTACAACACACAAGGAAATATTTAAAAAATTACACAGATATACACAGTTAAGTAAAGCGAGGTACAATGGGCGGCTTTATAGCTAGTGATTAGAGGAGTGATTTCTTCCAAGCAGTTACCATCTTCTAAGTATTCTTGTAAGTACCTAGGATGGTCGTGCTGCGTGGAGGAGCCGGAGTCGGTCCGGTGCTGGTGCGCGTGCGGCGCGGGCGGCGCGCTGCGCTGCGTGTAGTGCCCGCTCGACCCGCCCGAGTCGCGCGCGAACGACGACCCGCATCTACTGTACCAGTACCAACCACTTTAATCAAATAATATTTATTGAGTAACAAAATTCAGTACACATACCGTTATAACAATTAAGTACATTAATCAACAAATTATGTAGTTTTAACAGTGTAGGTATTATTTACATACACGTATTACGAGTATAATCTAAACTGTGTTTAGACTCTAATATGATACACAACAGTTAATATAAATTATAACTTTGCAGGCTGCAGCGCCTATATAAGGGCATTTATTATCAACTTGACAAACTTAAGGGGTAGGTTCCACACATAAAAAAAAACTTGTACTTTTTTTTTCAAAACGTTTTTTTATCTTTAAAAAAAATTACGTAATTCTGCTTAATAATTAGTTATCCTTGTTAGAAATCGAATAGGAAGTTCTGCACGAGACAGTGTCCCGCGCGTCAATGAACCGCGGGTCAATAACCCGCGCGTCCATGACCTGCGCGTGTACTTGACCGGCTACGGGGCGCGTACACTCGATTCCCAACAATGATAAATAATAATTGAGCGGAATAACGTAATCGATTTTTTTTTTGGTTACTTAGGATTTTTAAGACAAAATATACATAAAAAAAAATTATAGGTACATATATTTTTTATGTGCGAAACCTATCCGTTAAGTTTGTCAGGTTGATAATGAATGAACCTGTATAAGTTTTTTATTAAAATTATTATTTATGTTAGGTTAAACTTTGTAAATCTTAATATACTTACAGCTAAACATAGTTACTACCTACTATATGACTAATAATGCTATAATAGGTAGTAACTGTACTTTCTGAAAAATTAATAAAAAACGTGCCGATAACTACATCACCTCATATCAACATAATCCATCTTTTTTTCAGTTTGATGGCTGATAATGATTATGGTATGAGTAATTGAGTAGCCTGCTACTGCTATACATTGACATACCTGGTGTAAGACTGGTAGTTCTCCTCTCCTGGTGACGGGTGTTCGGAGAAGGCGTCGCAAGACGACATCAGCGATGAGTGATTCGATCTGAAACCATTAGTTATCTTGACTGGTCTTGCAACTGGTGATAGCTTTGCCTTCAGCGCTGTAGGTTCGAATCCAGGACAAACATTTGCGAATTTGTTTGAACATATATTTTTGTTTTTATTTGTCTAAAGGCCTTTTAAAAATTATTCTATTATATAATCCTGTCTTTCAAATCTAATCGTCAGACCTGTTATTGTCAAACCGTCAGACGATCTTACAGCATATTGTCCATTACGATTAGGATTACGATTAGCCTGTTGTGTCCCACTGCTGGGCAAAGGCCTACCCTTGATTTCTCCAGTCATCTCGGTTTTGAGCCAGTTGGACCCAAGCTCTATTAAAGCTGTCGAGATCGTCTCGCCATCTCTTTTTGGGTCTGCCACGACGCCGATTTGCTGTCTCAGGGCTCCACTGAGTGGTGGTTTTGGCCCACAGCTCATCCGGCATGCGACAGACGTGACCAGCCCAGCTCCATTTAAGCGTCGCAACTTTGTGAGCTACATCAGCTATTTGGGTTCTGGAGCGCAAATTTGTATTACGTATACGGTCGGTACGTTTAACACCAAGAATACTGCGCTCCATCGCTCGCTGACAAACCCCGAGTTTGGACTTTTGGATGTTGGTGAGGGACCAAGTTTGTGCGCCATAAGTTAATATGGGAAGGATACACATGTCCATGAGCTTCCGTTTTAATGATATCGGAAGAGTACCTTTCATAAGATCTTTCATGGACCTCCATATTGTCCATTATACAATAATAAAATATAATATACACAAAACCAGAAGAATAAAGAAATAAAGATATTCAAAGGTGCTGCAAACATTTGTCCCGCTGCTGGAATCGAACCCGCAACCTCTATAACATACCTGGTTCCTTTGGAGGAGCAGGAAGCCGTCCTCTGGTGTGAGGAGTGTCGCCTTCGCCGTGGAGACCGTCCTATCGTCTCCGTGTGACCCGTGTTAATGCTGAAAATAAATATATTTATTCTCCTCTCTTTCTAACCTGCTGGATCTGGCTTCGTGCTGTCTCTGTCTATCGCGTGGTGAATAAAAACTCGTGCTTAAAAACAGTAAGCTTCAGAGCATTTTTTAAGTCAGCAAGGTACTTATAAAACGGTAGATTCGCTCCAGGTTTTAAGGTTTTAAGTTATGCGTGGCACTGCGTTCTTTACCCCGAGATTGATTTATTGAGTCAATTCTTTTCCAGCACAGCAGGAGAGATATACTTTCTGATGATGATGATACACGAGTAACAAGATACTTTGGTTTACTGACATCAAAACTTCGGATCTTATCATCTGTGGATGATGCCAGTGATGAGCCGAAGATCGGGCTCAATGGGGAGACGTACGTCCAGCTGTGGACTGCAATAGGTTGATGATGAAGATTGGTGATGATGGTATAGACATCATTATTTGGTTGAAGAGTTTTATTCCAGCAATACAATAAGATAAGATAATGCTGGACAATCCATCATCTAGCCCCAAGCTAAGCAGAGTTTGTGTTATGGGTACTAGATGACTGATACAATACATAGATAGTTTTTTTTTATTATACATATAAAATACCCAGAACAAATATTTGTAAATCGTACAAACATTTGTCCCAAGGCGGAAATCAAACCCGCAACCTCCTGCGTCGCAGGCGGATCTTCGCCCGCCGCACCACATCGGTCGTCATACAATAACTCACTGTTCTGTATAGCATCTAGCTTGCGTGTGCAAATCGGGCAAGGACTTGTGACTGTTGATGTTGGTGCTGCCCTCTTCCTCTCGCATGCTTGGCTGCGAGTGCGAGTTTGATCTGAAAGTGTTGAGTACTTCATTAATCTTCTTATGCTTGTGCTTCTAAGTTAGGCTGCGTATCCACCAGAGATGTCCGAGGATGTATAGCGAGGGATGTGTTTGTTAGGAACCAATAGAATCACTTCATATACCTGTCTCGCTCTGACAGCTTCAATGAAGTTATTCTATTGGTTCTAACAAACACATCTCTCGATTTTTAAACACTTTTATATTGTATGCTTATCAAAATTTTACAAATGTTTGTATTATTGGAATCTTTCATCCTTATTTTAATCTTTCTAATTTATGTCACTTACTTTAATTAGGTACTTGATAAGTTTATTTTTACTAGTAATAAGTTGCCTCGCTAATAACGGATGCTGTAATACCCTATAATTACGGGAACAGTAGGCTTAATACCTTTGGAGTTTATGTTTTTAATGAGTAGTGTAAACCTGTGTTGGGTGTCCTATTTTTATAAAATAAAAAAAATAAAAAAAATACACATCCTCGCATATCTCTGGTGGATACGCAGCCTTATGCAGGCGTTCTTTGGTATTTTCTACTAGTGTTCACTAACACTAAATAGTTTTCGAGAAACGTTCTATGGGCTGCTATTAGAAAACTGTTTGTTAGTTGGGAAGTGAAGTAATTTTGATCTCTGAGTTTCGGCAACTGGCAACTAGATTTTCATGTCGAAAAATGGGTACATGAGTGAGACTTATTGGGTTTCATTGAGTGATACTTCAGTATAACGAGCATCAAGGCTAGATCACTATCAGGTAGGCCTATGCTTGTTTGCCACCTGGGTTGATGGTATAAAAATACTTTTAAAAAAACTAGAAAGACAGCAATTTTAGTTGCAAGTTTCAGCAATCTTCAACTCTTCATTTTTGCTCAGAATGTTTTAGCAAATCGACAGTTGCTTGTCACGTCGGCAGTCTCTTTACGACGATGTCAGCGAGGCCATGACCTTTTCGATTGGATATATAATATCAAAGTTTGACCACAACCTCACCTGATGGTAAGTTATGGTGTGGTCGATGATCGAGCACTTGTCTAGAAAGAACCTATTCACTCTTGACTTGAAGACTCCTAAATTGTAACAGTCCGGAAGAACAGACGCCTGCAATCTATGGATTTCCGCAAAGTAACGCCTGAATCTATCTATTATCTTGGAGTACTAAATATGTCTGTCTCTGTTAATGACGGGGCGACAGAAGTTTTATTTTTCTTCTTGTTACTTACAGGGTGACAGATCACACTTTTTCAAAAAATAAAGTCACCCAATTGCAAAAGAGTGACAGATCGCAGTTTTTGAAAAAATAAAGTCACTCAATTGTAAAAAGAGTGACGGATCGCACTTTTTGAAAAAATAAAGTCACCCAATTGCAAAAAGAGTGACTGATCGCACTTTTTCAAAAAATAAAGTCACCCAATTGCAAAAAGAGTGACAGATCGCACTTTTTTGTACGATCTGTCACCTTAAGGGGACAAACTGCTAGGACACTGGTCTACTCTTAAGCGAGAGTAAACACCTGCAATGACCTTCCTAAACTAACCTTGTATACCTTGGTGCGGAGTGAGCGTATTGCGCCGGAGGGCTGATGGCATCCATGGGGTCCGCCGGAGACCCTGACCCGCTCACCACTGGCTCTGGAAGCTCCATATTCTCCAAGCTGGAGTGGGAACTGGCTGCTGAAATTTATGATAAACTTGTAAGAAAACATTAGAAAATCAGTTAGCAACAGCAGGACTATTGGACTATGTGTTGAAACTGGATCGTTTCAACCCATTACCGTAAGCCGTTATAATCATACAAAAACTGAGTTTTGAATGAAGGAATGAAAATACTTTATTGTACACCATAACATAAACATAACAACAAAACACATTTTTCAATTTTAGTACAACGGGCGGCCTATCGCTTAGAAGCGATTTCTTCCAGACATTTGATTGAAACATAATAGACCTGTTGGTCTTAGATTGAGAGATTAGCCAATCAATTGTAGCGCCGAACGGTGTCTGTAGGACCGTTTACTAGTTAAACTGCAATTAACCTACGAAATGGTATACTTGAGGGTCGTGAAATTTTCCCTCATTATCATGATTTCCTGAAACCACAACATCAAAGTTCTACGACATAACTTACGTATTGAATAAGCACTCTTGATCACGACTCTATCTTGGTCACACCTCTGTCTGGGTATCACAAAAGACTCAGGGAAGAAGACCCTCGCGTCTCCAAAGCTCAAGGGTCTGTTCTTCGGCTCCTCCTTAGCCTTCGACCCTGAGGTCCCTGATGAGGAAGTACCGGAGAAGGTACCAGAATTGTGTGCTGAACGCGGTATGGTGTCTGAATACTCTTTTTGTCGTCTGTCGTAAACTTTGTGCGCTGGAAAAGAAGGTTGGTGCTGAAGAAAGCAGACTAGTGAAGAGTAGATTCTAATACCCAACCACCCAGAGTTCAAATCACTATACTGGTTAGATAGTTATCAGTTAATTCTGTGCGTGTTAAGCTGGGTATAAATAAAATCTTTAAGACGTATATTCCCATGTCAACGATGCGTGTCATAATTGGTAGTGGAGTAAACGGGTGGAGTATCGAGTCTTCGAAAGCGAGTATCATGATCATCTACACCTATCTATTATGGCAGGCGATACATCAAACAGATCAGGGTGGCAATAATATAAATAACCAAGAATATAATACCAGCAAAATCCCAGTTGCATTGTAGATTTTTGACATTGAATCGCCCTATGGCATATGTAACTGTACCTATGTACTGAAAGCGTCTAAATTCGATCATAAAACTCACAAAGAGCTGAACTTACTGAGGTAAGGTGGCGAGTAGACGTTCTCCCGGCTGTCAGAATGGTCAGGAGCCGTCGTCACGTGATCTCGATAATGCAACTCACAAAGAGCAGAACTCACTGAGGTAAGGTGGCGAGTAGACGTTCTCCCGGCTGTCAGAATGCTCCAGTAGCCGTCGTAGCGTAGTCTGCAGACCCTCGCCGGCGCTGACAGCTCTGCGAGTGCCGGCGCGGCCTGTCGTTGCATCTGCAGGACATCGGGTGATGTTTTATCACGTCTTTTTAAGCAACTTCATTCATATGAGTATATTCTCTAGTTCTCTCTAGTATTACTAGTCTAGTTTAGTCATGTATATCCAGAAGATGCTGATTAAGTCTATCCCAGACAGACCCAATTATAAGAGCAAGGAAACAAAGGCGCTTGTAGAGAGTTCTCACTTCTGTTCATGGCAAAAGAATGGCTTGAAGATGGCTCTTGGCATTATGATATTACACTCAACATCCTATAGTCACAAAGGTCAACATAGGTCTACATAGTCCTGACCGTTTGAGATTCCCTGTGTCGTGATTATCAGATACCACAACACCCAGACCCTGAACAAATATTTGTAGAACGTACATTTGACCCACAACCTGTCACCTCAACTTAAATTGAACTTACAAGGGTTGCAGCAGTTATCGTTGTTGAGTGCACCAGAACTGACGAGGTGACAGCCGCCCGCGGCTATCGCTTGACTCAAACCACTGCTCACCTGGAGGATAAAACCGTTTGACAATCAGAATATTTTATAGGGCTTTCGTTACTGACCGACAAATCAACGCACAGCCTAAACCTTAAGTCCTAGAAACACACACAATTGTGAAAACACATTGTGACCCTATTTTTTCCATCTTCTTACCCTTAAAGGAAGCTCCTGTTTCCGATCCAGCACGGTCTCAGACTTGACGTAGAATGCTTTGGTTTCCGCCAGCAGCTCAACAGCAGACTTCCTCTTCTGCTGCTGATGGTACTGCTGCTGCGGCGCCAGCGACCGCGGGGCCGCCATGTTCTCCTTCTTGCGGGGTAGCTTAAAGCTTGCGAACAGAGAGTCTGCTAAGCGTCGTCTGGAATGTGAAGAAATTAACATAACATAATTCAAATTGAATATATTTTTATTTGATAATATCACAAGGATCATTTTAAAACGGCCTAGACCTAGGTGAATTTACGCCAGTTCACATCATCACAACATCGTGAGGAAGCCGTTTAGTTCTTGGATAAGAATCCAAGAATTAAAAAATACGAAAGACATGTACCATCCACCAATACGCATTGGGTCCGAGACAATAAACTTGAGAGTAAACCAGTGTTCCAGCAGTGGGAACATAAGGAGGCTGTCATCATGATGATAATTAACTAGCAGTAGGACGAAATAGATTAAAAAAAAACGGTTTAATTACCTGGGAGGCGACTCAAAGGATCTCGAGTAGGAGGCAGCTGCAGCAGCGCTCTCAAACTTCTTCCGCACCTCCTCGACCTTCGACCAGCCGGACTCGACGTTCAGCCGCCGGCTTAGCGGCGTAGTTTGTGCCGCATGCTTCGTCAGCTCCTCGCGTGTCTTCCGCACTGACACCTGGAACAACAAACAGCTGTTGAACACAACTTATACTGCCTCAAAGCAGTAGTATGCAAGCATTACTGTGTTTAGACTTAAAGGACACTGTAGCAAGTGAAATTACTGGGCGAGAGGACGAGCAGAACTTTAGAACTTATATTTTTGGGCACTGCAGATGTTAGTTATTTAAAAGCGGCGACTAGTGTTCCGCAGTTGCCGTTGGCGCCATGGAAGACCAGCGCTAAAGTAGTATGTACTACTACATGCTGCTTCAGCAAATGCTAAATGGCGACAATTTTCGAAGACTTATGATCTACATGTAGGTACTCGTATATTACCACCTACTTTGTATCAACTGTCTCGAAATAAACTTTTTTTCTTACTTACTTACTACCTACTTACTTATGGACAGGCGTGGCGCAGCTTGGATTATTCTCATCTGTCACCTAGTTTTGTCCCCTTAAGGTGACAAAACTAGGTGACAGATGATTGCGCAAAAAAGTGCGATCTGTCACCTTTTTTGCAATTGGGTGACAGATCGCACTTTTACTTTGCGGCTTGACCGTCTCATTTGCTGCTATAAAAAAACTTTCCAGACCTGCTTTATCAATTAACTGTAGTGGTCTTGGTATTATGTCGGTTTACGCACCTTTACCTCAGGAATAAGGCTGGCGTCGCGATGCCTGTTGCTGCGCGCTTCGTGGCATCTCTCGATGAACTGCCGCCGCCGCAGAGCGAGCGTGGCTGCGTAAATACGCTCCTCTTCGTCGTCTAGGCACCTGGAACCACAGTACTTTTTATACTACTGGCACACCCCGGACACTCTAAATCTCTTAATAAAATGTATGAAGCAAAAGCGTCGCAATCACGTGGGTTTGTGTATGTAAACCGTGTCCTTGTATGCGTGAGTGTCATGTTTGGCCCCAATTATAGCAAGAGCGAGATAGCAAACTTCGCTCTCGCTGTGGACCTATTAAAAAAAAAATTCAAATCGGTTTTTCTATTTGAAAAATATTTTTTTTCGGTGTTCAACCGGTGCTATACCGGCACCCTTAGTAAGTCTATCGCAATCGATCACTTATCGATCCCTTTCACGCTTATTGTACGCACTCACTGGTGTGAAAGAGACGACCAGACGCAACAACAAGGGGTCGACTGCGATAGTAATAGCCCTACGTACGGACCTTATTGGCGCGGCGGCACTTGCCCAGGTCGTTACTATACACTGAGATTGTTGAAAATGTGGAGCGCTCGAGACGTAGCTGGCTAAGTTGTTCATAACAGATCAACGAAGTTAAGCACTGTTCCGCGTAGTCATCATTTGACATTTTGAGACCGCCAGTCGCAATTTGAACTGAGCGCCTCCGTGCTTCGGAGGGCACGTTAAGCAGCTGGTCCCGGCTTTTTCAAAGTTGTTAGGCCATGACAGAGGCGTTTGGACGGCCTAGAAACTGTCAATATAGTTGGCCACTGACTCATACGAACTTACTTACTGAGAATGTGGGAGACTGTAAGCTAGTACTAATGCTCAGGGTCTTCAAGCTCACCTAGCAGGCTGCGCGAGGTGTTCTCGGCACGGCTGGTAGCAGGATAGGGCCATGGCGCCGCAGCTGGCACGCGCCAGCGACCGCGCTCATCTCTCCCCCGCGAGACGACTGACCGCTCGTCACGCCAAATCTGCAAAATTGTAAAGACATTATAGTTGGTGGTGTAGCAGGTAGTACCTATCATGACAGCCTTCTAATGTTCCCACTGCTGGGACACTCTCTCGAACGAGAGTGATTGGGTCTTAATCCACCACGCGGACCCAATCCAAATCGGTGGATGGAACTTTCGAATTTTTTTGTCCTTGGACATGCCGGTTTCCACACGATGTTTTCCTTCACCTTATGAGAGCATAGTACTAGGGTTTTAAGCAACGCTTGTCTTGATTGTCCAACATCTAAATAGTGGGTGGCATTATGAATCTAATGAAAATTGATGAAAATAGGTAAGTAATGGTTTCATTTTTAAAGATAATTTAATAATTTATTAGTTTTGCATAGTTTGGGGCGCTGTGTGAAAAGTTCACTAGTATTTATTTATTTATTTTACTTTATAATTTTCTGTGCAAATGACGTAAAACAAAACATGACAAAAGTATCTAATATAATAGCGCGTTGAAATCTTTTGTACCCAGACTTGTGTTAAATAACTTTGAAATTAGTTTCAGTCCGATAAATGGACGATAACATTTTATTAAACACTCCAGTAGGTACCTACCTATAATAATTATATTTTAACTGCTAAGTCATAATAGAAATCTGAGAGCAAACAATAAATCTTTCAATTGCTTTCTTGTCGGCTGATTCTAACTTATTTTACGTAACTGATTGACAGATAGGTACTTTCACTGATGACTGACAATGACATGTTGTTAAGATGCTGCCCTTTGAAGTGCAGAATTATTTAATAAACTAATAATAAATAATAATAAGAAAAAAATAATTAGGAAACAAGTCGTGGCATATAGTGCTCTCAAACGGCAAAGAATAACATCATTAGGAAACTGGCATGTCCAAAACTAAAAGTTTCGAAGACATTGTGACATCCACCAATCTGCACTGGGTCCGCGAAGTGGATAAATTCCTTATCACTCTCGCTTGAGAGTAGGCCAGTGTCTGTGCCAGTGTCCCATTAGTGGGAGCATTAGAATACTGTCATTATAATAGGAGGATTGGATTCCCTGTGGTCTAACATAACAAAGTTATACATTTTAGTTAGACTACGAAGCATAACTGGTATTTTAGAATTAAAAGCTACTTACCTAAAATAATATTTCACAAATTATTTCAGCCCAAAAGCCAATATTCAGTTGCAATAAAATTTATAAAATATCGTAACTTCACTAGTTATAATTTTTTTATTCGTAGGTATGTAAACGAGTCAACAACTGACGAAGTGAACTGAGTTCAATAATAATTTGCAACTCTTTTTAAACCCTTAGATTATTATTAAGTAGGTACCGATGCTAAGTAATTCCATGATCTAATTAGGTCCCTGAAGTCCAAATTATCCTAATGATGTATATCTATGTACTTACCTACCTGGGTAATTAAATACAATACAAAATATTAAGAATCAGTAAGTAACTAATATCATTACCTAGAACTTCTCTTTGTAAATTTATGTTCTTGTAAATTTATGTTGCAATTTGAATCTTATATCAATGGCATAAAATGTCACTGGAAGAAAAGTCGTAATGATAATACCCTGTTAATGATCACGGGCATTAGGTACATAATGAGGCCCCAACAGGGCTCATGTTGCGAGAAAAAAAATTATAAGACCCTATGTACCTATACCAACATGAAGCAATATATAAATATGAATATGAATGTTAGTGCAAAATTCTGTTGTGCTAATTATATAACTTGAATGCTTATTTTATAGCATACTTTACACTATTTAAGGATGGTGAAATGTGCCTCAAACTAAATAAATAAAATTAACTACCATTCAATTAATTCCCTATGTCCCATCACGTTAAATAATGCCCGCTAGCGTTCTATTTACGTGACCAGCCAGGCACAGTCAGAGCAACTAATGAGATTTCTTCTAATTGAGATTAGATTTAAAAAAAAAAAGTAGTTCCGATTGCTTTAGCAGATGGCGCTATCTGCCCTACTGCCATACTGAGAAAGGTTATCAAAACAAGAAAAAAGTTGGTAACTCCGTTTTTGTTTTGTCTCGTGTCAAGCGGAAAGTTGTGGGTTCATGTCCCGCTTGAGGCAAAATAATTTAACTCCAGTACGACCAAAGTTAATGTAAAAGTCATAGTACGTACTACGTAGGTACGTACTATGACTTTGACACCAGCCAGAGGTATGACAGACAATGACAGCAGGAGCAACCAATGTTGAATTCCCTACACATTCACCATAGTTCGCCAAACGTAGTGCTTACATTCTCTTGGGCTCGCCAGTTGAGCTACCGCCATCTAAATAGACAGCTTTTTTTTTTAATAACTTGAGACGAAAAGCGTCATTACTACTTGAGTAAGTAGTTTGTTTTGTGGCTAACTTAAGCCCTTATTCATACAGAAACTGTCATTTATTTCAGACGCTGGCTAGTATCTTACCTTGTTATTCTTAGTTCAATGAACAACGACAATGTTTGATTTGAAAGACACATTAGTTATTAGAGATTTAGGTACGGTTGATGAATAATACCCTCACTCGTTACAAACTTTGTAGGTTTATAAATTACCTAAGTAAATCTAACCCAATTAATCAGAGTGGCGGTTAGAAAGTTTACTCGCGCGGGAAAAATGAAAGTACCAAAGTACTTGTTTACAGTTTTTTTTCTATTAATTACGTGAGATTAGAAGCTGTTTGATGATCATGAGAAAATGTACCACAATAGACAACAAAGTTGTTGGAAAAGGTGTAAGAAGTGGATGCAGTGTTTTATTCAGTCATTGACCAATAGGTATTCGGTTTTCATAACACTAGTAGATAGTAGACGCAGATTTTAAAATTGCCCATTTAATTCCAAATTGAATGATTACTAGCCGCTGGCGCTGCCACAATTAACATGTTGCAAGCCGTGACCAGGATGGGTCACGGCACATCTACCTAAGCTCTGTGGTGGCAGCGAGGGTCAAAATCTGGTATTGTAGGTCGGAAAGAGTTACCTAGTCTTTTATTTCGTCATGACGGAGGGATTACCTTCACTCAGTCACCAAAGTTGGCCAATGACTCATACGAACTTACATAATTCGCGTACTAATACTAAATTGATAACCTATACTTTACACAGAGATAAGCAGATTGCTTATAAAGTAAACATTACTTGCGCAAGCGACGCGTCAGGTGTCACTGTAACTCAACTCCTCTGATGACGCCAGACTACGGATGTGGAATATGTTGTTCTAAGAATGAGCTATGTTAGGGCAAAAAGATATTATTTCCGGATTAAAAGAATACTAGAAGAGTATAAAACATATTAAACTATAGCAAAGCTTATCTTTGGTACTTGTTAAGCCTATCCACAAAATAATCTAAATAAGTTAGGCTGTACTGTTTACAAAGCTCACTCCAAAGAGTAGGTAAGCCCTTAGCTTCTCTACAAAAATCTACTGAACACTGAAAACAGATTAAAAATAACGAGCTCAAATCTGCTGCGTTCTGAACTTCCGCCATTAAAACCTAAAAACCCGTTCCAATTTTAAAAATTCCGATAGATTAAAAAAGTTAATTCACAAAGGAGTTTGTAGAGCACTTTGGTCGGAACACTCGGAACAAAATCGTGATTTGGACGATAGGTTAGTTAGATAGATGCTTGTAGATAGATAGAAAACATAATCTCTAGTTTTTAAACAGCTGTGATCGTCATTAACGACCGTAATAAAACAGTCATCACAATTTTCATAGAACTAAGAAAGAAGAGTCAGAGGCCAACTCTGGTGACGGAGTTTATAGGCCGCCTGAAGGCCGACATAGCCAGGACCGACAACATCAAGTCCTTCGAAGCATGGGAGAGTGGACGGTCACCCATCCACATGATAACCAATCCATAAAGTTTAATTGCTAGACGAATTTGGATAATAACATTTATAAAATGAATAGTATGTTGCCTAATGTAGAGTAGCCCATATTACCACTAGCATTAGAAGCTATGAAGACATCAAATACCTAGGTAGGTATAGTACTTAAAATATTTGATGAATTATCGTGTCTCTGAGTAGAATTACTTGCATAAACAACAGCGCCGCATTCTACGAAACCAGGGTTTATCGGACATCAAAGAGAGGCTTTGAAAAATGAATGGTCGATCAATATCAATGAACTTCGAGCAATAGGGAAGGGATGTAGTGGGAGCGGAAGCGGGCGCGGATACGGAAGTGCGCGGTAAAAACTTGATTGAAGTGGGTGTTGACTCCCACAGTACCAGTCTAGGGTGGATAAACTTTTTATGTGGTAAAGAGTATTTTGTTGTATGTTTCTAGTTTGTGAAAGTGCTAAGTGCTAACCTATCTAGATTATAACGAGTTACGATATTTCTTAAGCTTCAGGCACGTACATGTTGTTCAAAAATCCTTTAAAAAATTATTGAATAAAAAAAAACCGTAAGTAACTATTTTAATGACCGGGAATAGGACAAGGATACTTTTTATCATGGAAAAAAGTACCGGTCCCGAGTTGCACGCGAACGAAGTCGCAGGCAACAGCTAGTTTATAATAATCATGTAATTTGCACGAATTTACGTAGGTACTTATACAAACGTAGGTAAGGAAGGTCTATTTGCAATCTGTGCTTGTGTGTCTTTGAAATTAGATGTTAGTCAGAAGAGCCACTTACTCAATGCTTACCTTGAATATGTTACTGCTTTGCTTACATTAGTGTAGACTTTATGGTCTTACCTTTAGAAACCACTCTCTAAACATTGTAAAACTATTTACAGTTCATAACGAGCTAGCCAATTTAAATGATGCGAATTATCTACTACTTATGTACATTGCCGTTTTGAGCAAATAGAAAGAAAAAAAAAACTTTCAACAAACACGAAAAACACAAATCTTTTCTACCCTACATTATGCAACTAATTAAGTAGCTTTGCAACATGCACTATCGAAATGGGACAAGCGATAACGGTTGATATAATGTACTTTGCAGCTGGGATTCTTCTTACATATAAATAACCTACGAGTCATGACTTGACATGAGTCAAAAAACTTTGACACCATTGACATTATCAGAAAGACCACTGAGCTCGTATCCGGAATAATGATTTTTGACAATCGTAAATGATAACGCAGTCAATTTGTATGGGATTTTTTACAGCTCTTTTTTAGTGTGTAAAATGGAGTACAAAAACCATTCAAATTGACAGCTGGACGATACGTTAACGTTTACGATTTTCAAAAGCATTATTCCAAATACGAATATGCGTCTTATTTTACTCCATAACAAATAACTGCTAATTTAGTCTGTGTCTACGATGGACAACGTATTGATCGCCCGCGGCCAAGCAATATGGTCGCGTGCGATTTTTATACGCTTCCTCTGTACATTTCTAGTCACGTCATGCAATGCAGTAGGCGTTAGGCGCACCACTAAAACTATATTGGTCTGCTATCAAATTGTTAATAAAAACATAAGGACTTTGAAATGTCCTAAAAGCTACCAGTTTCACGCGCTTTGGAACCTGGAACCTTAGAACCAAACAACAGACACAGCCGGTTTCCTAGCTTTTAAAGAAATGTATGTAAGAGTCAATACAAACTCATTAGGCAGTAAGTATAAGCTACGTTTTATAAAGTACTAGCGGCTCGTCCCGGCTTCGCACGGGTGCAATAAAAACTTAAGCACCCGTGCGAAGCCGGGGCGGGTCGCTAGTCATTCATAAGGTAGGAGCCGACCGCACGTTTTAGCCGCGCGGCTACCTATTTCATAGTTGTCATTGTTTCATGTGTGTCATCATGTGTTTTTTTAGTATTTTGTTTAAATTGTCATTTTTTTTTTATACAACTGAATGGCAACCAAGCGTACGGCCCACAATGGTAAGCGGTTACCGCAGCCTATGGACGCTTGCAATACCAAAGGTATCACTCGAGGGTTGCCAGGCCACCTTGAGGCTAAGATCGAAAGAATCATGTGCCAGTAATTTCACCGGAAACCATACCCTTCAAAAAAAGACATTTTTATAATTCGTCCTAACTTTTGAATGGAATGTCTGATTTCAATAATTCAAACAGTTATCTACAGGTATTGAAACAGTCTTGAATATGAAATGATTTATTTGGATAAGGATTAATATATAAATGTATGGGATGGTCTGATTTTTAGTCAGCATTTCTATCAACTTTTAAAATGTAAAAAAGTAGTTATAGTTACATAACTACAATAGTTGGACAAATGGTATTACTAACTTTTTTGTAGATATCAATATGTTCTTTAATATTGTAGAAATTTTTTTTGTTCTATCATCAATAGTTTCCGCAGCGCATGCGATTAAAAACATTTTATGGCAATTTTTGTTACACCTTGGGTTACATTATTAACGTTATTATTTTCTAAAATAAAATATAGCCTATCTTACTCAGGGATAATGTAGCATTCTAATGGTGAAAGAATTTTTGAAATCGAACCAGTAGTTTTTGAGTTTATTCGTAACAAACAAAAATACAAACATACAAATCTTCTCTCTTTATAATATTAGTATAGAAGTATAGATATAGATGATGCTAATTATTTTTAAATTATTCAAGGATACGGTACGTTAAAGTGTGGTTAAAGTACCTCCTACTGTATAGTATACTTATACATGCATTATAAATACTTATTTTAATTATAATTTAAAAGGAAAGAAAGTGTACCAGATTATATCGCCTGCAACCTGCAATGCCGTGAAAGTCAATAAAATTATCGTATTTAACCAAAATTATCATGAGAACAAAATAATCGTTAAAAAACTGTGCGAGCAGTACAAAGTGGCACTTAGCTTAATATTCGCGTACAAACTCCGAATAGGTTAAAATAATATTGTTATCGCGTTATCAGTGAAAGGTAAACATTAGCTTTTAGTTTCAACCTTCGCTACTGTGGCTGTGACTGTGGCCTGCCTAACATAAAAATGTAAAAAAATACAATTTTTCTTTGAAAAAATTAATTGTTTGTCTATTCTACTGTAGCTCAGACAAATTAGAATGGACCCGCCATTGCCGCAATTTCTCTTACAATTTTCTAATTTGTCTGAGTAGAGATAAATAACTGTTTTTTTCGATGTTCATGCTAGCCGGACAGGTTAAATTAATAAATATTGGAGGATATTTCACACATACATTATACTTTTTTTTATACGACGCTGCCTCACTGTCTCAGGGCAGAAAATTTTGGCCAACAACATTAGACTGGCCAATCTGGCCGTGTTTGGACTTATTCAGCACACGGTTCTGTTCTGATTAGTAAGTAATTTGATTATTATCACAATAATATACCGGAACGATTAGTATTATAAAACGTCTTTGAAAACAGCTTGAACAACATTATATATACTTACCTAATATTTTGTTAAAAAAGCCACGAGATACCGAAATAGGACTATTCCAGATTATTTATCGTTCCTATTTCGAGACATGCAAGCAAATGCTGTCTACAGATGCGTCGCGTAGTACGACATAAATACCTTGCGGGCGACATTTTGTTTTAGGTTTTATTTTAATGTATTATTACTTATGATTTAGAGCCTAAATGGGGCTTAACTCACTGGTGTTGCCACTAGTTAGCAAACAAGCATACGGCTCACCCTGGTGGTTTTGGCGTAATAAGACATAGGTAACCTAATATTTTTTGAACTCTAAAAAAGCAATCGCTAAAACTGTCTGAAAGCTGTCGTTAAGAAAATAATCATTTTTAAACAACATACCATGTAGAATAATACAATTATTTACCCAAAGATTCTCAAAATATTAAGAGGAAAAGTGAAAACTTGAATAGGTATTAGCAAGGAGCAAGCAAAAACGCCCTTGTAAGCCCTTGCATTAAAACACATCCCGATGCAACTACTTGTACGTTGGAACAGTAACATCTCACCACTTTACTTAAGTACGAGTAGTGCGAGTCGTAAGTGTGCGAGACACAAGTGCAAGACTTTCTGTGCTAAGTGCCGCTCGTGCGCTCCAGTGCTTCATTTATTCAACGCACGGTCTCAGTTCGTTCACACCGCTGGCCTGCGTCACTCTAACACCAAATTCGGCCTTAATAACAGCCCAGCCAGTGCGTATTTTTATATTGGCTTCTTTAGCCATACCTATATTAGGTACGCTATGGAAGTTTGTTTGTGTCTAAACAACATAAACTTACGTACTTTAGTATGAAACACACGGAAACAGCGCTAAGAGAGTATTTTCTTCTAGCTAATGCTAATGCATGATCAACATAATTGATAAGCATGTTCTAAATAGACTATTTATATGTCAAAATTAGCAAGAACCTTAACCAGGCTAACAAAACTGTCCAAAATTAAATAATTAAAAATAGTTTTGAAATGATGTTATTGATTTAAATAATTTTTGTATTGAGTTTGATAAACTGTGATGTGTTAGTGCTACAGATTCAAGTTCAACTAAAGTTCAAGCACTTAGCAGATATTAGCAAGTGACTGGTTCAATACAGTCAAGTGGTAAGACAATAAATATATTCTATATCACCGCAACAATGTGTATGAACACTTGTTTACATGACGCGACGGCACAAGATGCCGACCTTTGCCTAGTATAATTGTCATTCGAGACGGTGGATTCTTGCATTATGAACCATTGTGGATCCCCGAACTAGGGGACTTCTAAAAATATAGCAACTTGTTATAAAGTTTTTATAATTATTGGTCTAAGCTTAGTTAGCCGAGTATGTTGGGTATGCTAACTTTACTCAATTTTTATTATCTTTGACTCAGTATCAAGAAAGCTGTTAAGACTTAGTAGGTAGGTACCTACTTGGTTTTAGGAATAACGTCATTTTTCGAATTGAACAGGACCTAGGAATCATTTTAGGAAGAAACCACCTGATTCATCCTCATTGATTTTAACAATTTTAAACGGGTTACGCGCTATTTACTTTATACAATAACTAGGTATATTATAATGGTCAAATAACATCAAATTAATTTTCCATTAGTCTGTGATGAGATAACTAAATCTACTGGTCCGTTCTTTGTCACACTATGTAAGATTAGATAAATCATTCGTCAGATTCAGATATGACTAGAGATCTTGCTTGTAAAAAGACAAATAAAAATAATATAAGTAAAATAGGTTTTTCATTTTTTCTCTGTAACTTTGAAGTGCGTAGCGACTTTTCTTATTATTTTTCAAAAGTTAAAATACAGGAAGTTGAACCGGAATAAATTCATTTTGAGTTTTTACAACTTCGACAGACTAAATTGGTCCTTTGTTTTTTTTTATAAAAACAATTATTTTACGGACATGCCGTTATATTTTCTGTTGGGATGTTGATTGTCACCATCCCAGTTTTGTTGTTTGAAGTCAGTTTTAGTTGTTTTCTAAAAAATATTTTTATTGCAAATATTGCTTCACGTCTCAGCATCAACAAAACCCGTCACCCTTCCTTCCAAACGAGGATCGCACAGCCCACAGGTTCCCACGACGGAGACATGATATCTCGTCCAACAAGTTTGTTGCATTCACCCTTTATAGCCCTACATATGCAACAGCCTACCTATACATGTTATGCATTATGTATAGAATAGAATCGAACCCAACCTACGGCGCTGAACAGAGTCACGAAGCAAGAACTTACTAAAATAAAGCAAGTAATTATTAAATAAATATAAAAATAATGGCAGATATTTAACTTAGCGCCAACTAGCCCCAAACTAAGCAAAGCGTGTAACTATATCTAGTTATACATAATAATTTTATAAAGTATTCACTATGTGATTGACTCATGAACACTAAGTATTTAATTTCAGGTATGTATTTGACTGTTTTAAATCAAAATTGTGTTTCATTCGGTGTGCAAATCTTACAAAAAAATAACATGCTGTAATGTAACATGCGGTCATGGCTGAACTTTTATAAAACATGATGTTACCTCCCATGTCCATCATTAAATAAATAAATAAAGTAAATAAATATGTTAATTCAGTAATATAGGGTTTACAAACTTACCATCAAGAACATTCTTACATATAAGTACTATTCATGTTTCTTAGACTAATAAAAATATAAATAAAATAAAAATAATTATTATTATGATTATGGGAACCACATATCTGATAGATTATATATATTTATTTATATATAGGTCTACCTATACTTTTTTTGAAGTAAATACAAATATTTGTAGATCATGCAAACATTTGTCCCGCAGCCAGCAGGGATTGAACCCGCACCTCTCGCTTTTCAACCGGGCACTCGCCCAACGCGCCACCGAGGTCGTCAGTAATAATGAGATATATCTTAGGTACTGTAAAATTTGACGTCAAATAAGAAAGGCAAATATTACGTTACATAAAGCCACACATTACACTAAGCAAGTAATATGAAACGGATTGTTAGCTAAAAGTGAAAGTACTTGAATAAAACATGGAGAAAAGTGGAAAATCATAATCGTCGATTAAATGGTTGGTATCAATTGACTGATAAAGCTGGTTTAGAAAGGGGTTAAAATCAATGCGTTACTGTATAACTCAACGCAGAGTCAAAACGGTAAGTCCTAGAGAACAATTTCCACCAATTTCCGGAATGTGTGTGCACTATTCCGGAAAAATGGTCCTAGAAACCTATTTTCAGGGTGTGTATAAAAGAAGTTTCCAAATTTGAACTCCTAGAGCAAGCCAAGATATTATTTGCAAATAAAAGGGAGCGCAAATAAAGTAGGAGAGTTCCACTAGTCTCCTAATATACCTACTCGTATAGTAACTGATATAGTACTGCAAGCGGATCTCGGCTGTCGTGTAGTTAGCCGTTTTGTTGCGCAATGGAGCTTTTCGGAACTAAATTGTCTTTGCAAATCACAAACGGCTAACTTCAAGACAGCCGAAATCCGCTGGCAGTTCTATACATCCTATTATTCAGTGAATACTTATCACGAATATCATGGCCATCAAGAACTGGAACCACTTTGTGGCGATCTCTTTCATGGAAAACTAATCTCCATGGTGACGAGAAAAAGAAAAGATAACAGTGCTGTCACTTGGCTGAAAACTAAAAACTTGTAAAGAAGATTTTTTATTTTATAATTGTTTTCTCTGTAAATATTCTTTTAACTTCTAATAAACAGCTTACTGCATCTATAAATCTACCTATTACAAAACCCCATAACTGGTGACCCCGACGTGATCAAAATAATTTGGTGTTTGAAGAAACGCCCGGAGAATTGGAGAATTTTTTTTTTTGCTGTTAATAATTTTATTTGTATATTGGAGTTTTGTAAATATCAATTGGTAAGCAGTTTTGTACATAATAAGATGTCTACGCCAAAAGAAGGCAGTGATGAATTTCAGGATGCCGAAGTGGTGGTTGCACCTGAAGTACTCCGAGTAGGTGTCAGAGTACCGCCGTTCTGGCCTGAAGAGCCAGCACTATGGTTCGCTCAAGTAGAAAGCCAGTTTACTCTCTCCAGAATTACTACGGATGAAACTAAGTTCTGCTACCTTGTTTCCCAACTTGATCACCAATACGCCGCTGAAGTGAAAGACATCATCACTTGTCCTCCACATACCGGTAAATACCTCAAACTTAAGAGCGAGCTAATCAAGCGATTGTCAGCTTCACAGGAGAAACGTGTTAAGCAGTTGATCATGCACGAAGAGCTTGGCGACAGGAAGCCATCGCAGTTCTTGCGACATATGCAAAGCCTCGCAGGACAAACAGTCGCTATGGATTTATTGAAAACTATATGGTCAAGCCGGCTGCCGCAAAATATCCAGACGGTAATTGCTTCACAACCTGACTTACCTCTCGAAAAACTAGCTGATTTAGCAGACAAGGTGCACGAGATAGTCCATCATCAAATGACGATCTTTACAAACAAGTGAGTGAGCTTACTAAACAAGTTGCCAAACTTACAGAGCAAGTGTCAAACGGAGGAGCAAACTCACGTTCACGGTCGCAGAAAAGGCAAGACTATCAATCTCGCTCACGCTCAAACTCTCGCCGCCGACCGAAACAACCACCTCCAGACCACCCTCACTGTTTTTACCATTTCACATATGGAGCCGACGCAATTAAGTGCAAAGAACCCTGCAGCTATAAGGCGGAAAACTTTCAGGGCGGTCGCAAGTAGCGGCCAACGACTGTCCCTCATCTACAGGCCGACTCTTCGTTACAGATCGTGCATCCAAAATGCAGTTCCTAGTGGACACTGGTTCCGACTTGTGTGTTTTCCCACGATCAAGCGTCAAGATGTTTTGCCCAAAATCAAAATTTGATTTAGTAGCAGCTAACAACACGGTCATCCATACTTACGGTCAAATTAATCTTGAACTCAACTTTGGACTTCGACGTGCTTTCAAGTGGAGTTTTACTATTGCTGATATCACTAAACCTATAATCGGAGTAGACTTTCTGAGTTTCTATGGGTTGCTTGTGGATTGTAAAAATCAACGATTGAGTGACACAATCACTTCGATTTCTGTAAATGCCATTTATTGTGATTTACCTGACGATATAGCATCAATAAAGGCTGTAACAGGTGAATCCGTGTTTCACAAGATCCTGTGTGAGTACCCAGAGATAACGAAGCCCGCAGGTTTACAAACTATTCCGAAACACAACACTCTACACCACATCAGAACGACACCAGGACCGCCAGTTTCCTGCAAGCCTAGACGTCTCGATCCAGTTCGACACAATGCCGCTAAAAAAGAGTTTGAAGACATGCTAGCAAACGGTACAGCCAGGCGTTCTGAAAGTCCATGGTCTTCTGCGCTACATCTAGTTAAAAAGAAGGACGACAGCTGGAGACCATGTGGTGACTATCGAGCTCTCAACTGTAGAACTATTCCTGATAGATATCCTATTCGTCACATCCAGGATTTTGCTTACCAACTATCAGGATGTACTATATTTTCAACGATTGACCTAGTAAAAGCCTACAACCAGATTCGCATGAATTCCGACGATATTCCGAAAACAGCGATTACTACACCTTTCGGACTTTTTGATTTTCCTTACATGACTTTCGGACTCCGAAATGCTGCGCAGACGTTCCAGAGGTTCATTGATGAAGTACTTCTAGGATTAGAATTTTGCTACGGGTATATTGATGACATTTTAATATTTTCTACTTCGCCAGAGGAACACAAGGCTCATCTACGGCTGTTATTCGAGCGCCTCAAGCAGTACGGTATACTGGTGAATACATCGAAGTGCATACTAGGACAGTCTAAGGTAACTTTCTTAGGTTATCAAGTTTCCGCTGATGGAACTCGACCACTGGATACAAAAGTCCAGGCTATCCAAGATTACTCTGTTCCAAAAACTGTGAAAGAACTCAGACGTTTCCTTGGAATACTTAATTTCTATCGTCGCTTTATTCCTAACGCAGCTCAAATTCAAGCGCCATTGAACGACGTACTATCCGGTCCTAAGGTTAAAGGTTCACATCCAGTAGAGATTACAGCAGATCTAATGCAAGCTTTTGAGAAATGCAAAACTTCTTTATCAGAAGCTACACTTCTTGCTCACCCAGATGTCTCTGCAGAACTAGCTATCGTGACAGATGCTTCTGACACAGCTATCGGTGCTGTTCTACAACAACGCAAAGATGATGACTGGCAGCCCTTAGCTTTCTTCTCGCACAAACTTTCTAGCCCTCAGAAGAAATATAGTCCTTATGACAGAGAACTGTTGGCAGTTTACGAGGCTATCAAATACTTCAGACACATGGTGGAAGCCCGTACCTTTACAATCTTTACTGACCACAAGCCTCTCACTTTTGCGTTTTCTTTAAACAAGGAGAAATGTTCCCCGAGACAATTTCGGCACTTAGATTTCATCGCTCAATTCACTACCGAAATTCGTTTCATACCTGGGAAAGATAACGTTGTCGCTGATGCCCTTTCTCGCGTGGAGGAGATTTCTACAATCGACTACACAGCTCTTGCACGATTTCAGGACTCAGACCCAGAACTGCAAGATCTGATTCTTCACGGCACTACTTTAAAACTTGAAAAACTCAAGCCTCTAGACAGCGACGTACAAATCTATTGCGATACTTCTGTTGCACAACCTCGTCCTTACATCTCTCCTCAGCTCCGGAAAAAAGTTTTCCAGATGATACACGAACTACATCACCCTGGATCTACAGCTACTGTGCGACTGGCTACGCAAAGATTCGTTTGGCCAGGGATTCGCAAGGATTGTAGAGAGTGGTCTAAGCAATGCTTGCAATGTCAAAAATGCAAAGTTACTCGACACACCAAAGCTCCACTTTCCTCATTTCTAACACCTTCATCGAGGTTCTCTCATATTCACCTCGACATCGTAGGACCGTTACCTTTGTCTTCTGATTACAGATATTGTCTCACCGTCATCGATAGATTTACGCGATGGCCTGAGGCGATTCCACTCAAAGACATCACAGCTGAAACCTGCGCTGCTGCCCTTGTATCTGGTTGGTTTGCCAGATTTGGATGCCCTGCACGCGTGACTACTGATCGCGGAAGCCAGTTTGAGAGTCACCTCTTCCAATCTCTCACTGCTCTGGTTGGTGCGCGTCACTTCCGCACCACAGCTTATCATCCTGCAGCTAATGGCATCATCGAACGTCTCCATCGGCAACTCAAGGCAGCGATCATGTGCCACTCTACCTCTCAGTGGACTGAAGCTCTCCCACTGGTACTTCTTGGCATGCGCAGTGCGTGGAAGGAAGATCTTCAGACGTCAGCAGCCGAACTAGTGTACGGTGAGCCGCTTGGCTTACCTGGGCAATTTTTATCTCCTACCGATGACTGCACTACGGCGGACATCACTCAATATGCGTCGCGTCTTCGTTCGCATATACAAAAGCTCACACCAAAACCTACTGCATGGCATACTGCGTCACCCTTCTATTTTCCACGAGATCTCAACAACTCTTCTCACGTGTTCTTACGCCAAGGCCACGTACGCCGATCACTAGAGCCGCCATACGCTGGACCTTATAAAGTCATAGACAGACAGCCCAAATTCTTCACCCTCGACGTTAAAGGCAAGAAAGTCGATGTTACTGTCGACAGACTGAAACCGGCGTATGGACTAAAAGAAACCAAGCTTACAAATCCAGAGATGACAACTTCTACAACAAACCACGCTACAGCTACTTCTCCAGATGAGAAAAAGACCAGATCGGGACGCAGAGTACGGTTCCCTGATTTTTATCGCCCGTAGTCACGGTCTGGCCGGGGGGAACTTGTGGCGATCTCTTTCATGGAAAACTAATCTCCATGGTGACGAGAAAAAGAAAAGATAACAGTGCTGTCACTTGGCTGAAAACTAAAAACTTGTAAAGAAGATTTTTTATTTTATAATTGTTTTCTCTGTAAATATTCTTTTAACTTCTAATAAACAGCTTACTGCATCTATAAATCTACCTATTACAAAACCCCATAACTTTAACCCACATCAAATAACTAGACTAGAAAACGTAGCTAGTACATAAATGTTGTTTTACTTGTGTCTAGAACTTGCCCAATACCAACAATGATAATTATAGTCCTTAATCAACCCACGGAGTATCCGAATCTGTTTGAGATCTTATGTCCACCCACGCTGTCTCAGCGTGGGAGAGACTTTGGGATTAGATGTTTGGGGATATTAAGATTTTTTTTATGTCAGCAAATTACGAAATGGCCAAGTCGTTCGTCTGATGGTGACTCGCTGTTCCCACAGTTAGGCTCACTAAAGTCAGTAAATGTTTTTAAGGGCAATGTGTACGCTTCTTTAACAAAGTCCCAAGCGACATACAAAATTTATCAATTGGCAACTTTTAAAACTTTATCAAGCAAAAACTGTCTCAAAAAGCTTACTATAAAATAACCGTAATCGGTTATTTTATAGTAAGCTTTTTAATATCTATGTCCCAAGCTTATTTATCATCTATGTAATCATAGATGATAAATAAGCTTGGGACGAATATGCTCGAACTCTACTTGGCATCCATAACAATAGCAAGGGTCATGCCAAAAAATCGATTGGAATCTAGCCGGTGTTGTTGCCAGTTCTTTAACGGCATGGGCACTTTGTACCATAACATCTACATCAACTCTGACAGCCAGGCGGCACTACTGGCTCTGGACTCGAAGGTCATCACGTCCAGGCTGGTGGAGGACTGCCTGTCGCGTCTAAATACCCTCGGTTCAAAAAACAGAGTTGTTCTAAGATGGGTTCCAGGGCACGCGGGAATTGAAGGTAACGAGTGTGCCGACGAGCTGGCTCGCGCTGGGGCTGCTGGTACTCAAATAGGCCCAGAGCCTTTCTGCGGTATACCAAAAAGCCTGGCACAAAGAACCCTCACAAACTCATGCTTAGAAGAATCAACCAGACTCTGGAACAATTCTTCTGGCATGAATCACTCAAAATCCCTAATAAAAGCCTTCGATAAACGGTATACCAACCAAATCCTAGCGCTAAATAGGAATAACCTACGCATTGTGGTCAGGGCCTTAACTGGACATTGTCGCCTTAATAAGCACATGTTTAAGCTGAGGCTGAGTGACACTCAAACCTGCAGACTGTGCAATGAGGCGGACGAAACGCCTGCGCATCTGCTATGAGAGTGTGGACCACTAATGCAAAAACGTAGCATAATACATCTGGGTAGGCACATCCTCAGCCCAGATGAGCTAAGAGATATCACCCCCAAGCAAATCCTCCAGTTCTTAGTATCGGCAGGGCTTGGAGGTGAACTGTAAACGCCCCCAAAGGGCGACAAAACAAGTGGGGAACACAATAGGCCTGCATGGCCGCAGTGTTATAGTAGCCGCACCAATTTAATAAAAAAAAAAAAAAAATGGCCACTTTGTAACTGGCGTAAATTTTCCTAGCTTGTAAGACGTTTCAAAGTGAACCTTGTGATTTTACTGAAATAAACCATTTTTGATTTTGATTTTTTAAGCGCCACGCCTGACCATCCAGCTGCAGAGTCACACATATACACAGGTATAAAGAGGCACTAGCTTGCGCTAGTTACCTTCGCCACCCTTCGCCCAGTAGGTAACTTCACTTGCTACATGCACACTACTGCTTCGAGGCAAAATATCTGACACAGTGGTACCTACCTACCTACACACCCACCACAGACGAACTCTTGCTGACACTAATTACACAGTAATTCACTCAATATTCACTCAATTCACGGTCATTGCACACCACATAAACCTTTGACAGAAACAACCTGAAGCTGGAGGTCATAAGCGGTCTTATCGCTAGCAATCTCTACAGGACAACCTTTACTGATTGATAACAGATTTACTGGTACATAACTGCAAAATGCACCAATATCAGCATCTTAATACCAACAATCACATCATTGCGTAATCCTGCCTGTCTCAACCCTAGGACTCCACACTCCCTGTCGTAATCAGAAAGTAACAAGTAACTACCTGGAACACAGCTGGAACAAACATTTGCTGATCATGCAAATATTTATCTCCCTTCATATAATAAGGCTTTTTTTTTTGTTGAAGTACGGAACCCTAAAAAGGGTAGAGATGGGGTAAATGATAACAATCTCGACAGGCAAAGCAACATAACAGCCAGATGTAAAAGTTAATAGTTCAGTTAACGTCTCATCCACATGCGCAGTCTGGGGCAGTAAAACTGAAGTACTTCGGTCCTCAGCTTCGGTCTTTAGTAGAGTCTAGTCTGTGGTCACTCTCGCCCGGTCACTGACTTACCACACTTTGAGATAATGACTTTTATGAGGAGCTAGAGACCCGACCCGGCTTCGCACGGGTGCTCCAAACCTTCCTTTTAAATCACTTTATCTATTGATGAAAACCGCATTAAAATTGACTTTGTTTTATATGTAGGTACTATGACTATGAATGTACTATCTAATAAGGGCGAGACGTTAGTGACTTTATATGAACTTAGTGGCCAGTCCAACTCTATTTATTTTTGGTAGGTATTAGGTTAAGGTGATAGAGTTCAAGGTCACCTAGATAATTTAGATTAGGAAATGCTTTAGTAAGGTACAGAAAAGTCTGTTGAAAGCATTTTTCTAACAGCGGCAGGACTCTTTAACAAGAGTCTCGTCTTGGTGAGTTGGGTACCACCACCACCCAAAGACTTTGTATACCTACTATCGAAGTGACAGATATTCAGATTGTAAGGTTCAAACATTACTGTGTTTATAGGTTTGAAGGGCGCTGTAGCAAGTGAAATATTAGGCGTGGTAAGGGTAGCGAGCTAGCAAGCTGTGCAACACAAAATTTAAAAAGTTATAGTGACCTTTAAATACAGGACCGGACTTGAACTCTTTTTGGCATTTAGCAAGACTGCCAAAGACACGAATAACAACTGAATTTCCATTATAACCAGAACAGGCACCGCAAAAAATATCTTTCTTATTTTCTATTTTCGTTTGGCGTAGGACGTTGGTATGCAATCCAATTTTTCCGTAACATAATAAGATTATATAGATAAATATAGTATAGGTACATAAAAAAGCTTACGCTCTGCGAGTAGCCCTGTTATTACGAGAATCCATCCGCTTGCCTTTCTTATTGAAATCTTTACGTGTCTTGAATCGCGGTGTCGCATTGACTTTAGTAGCTATATACTTACCTCTAGATATCGGATCTAAGCCGAAAAGCCATTTATGTATTCGGTGGCGTAAGGGTGCAGTGTAAAAACCGTTTTCGAATCATCCTTTACTTGATGCAGAATGTTTGTGCGTTATATTTCGCTATATTTGGCCAAATATTTTAAGTTTTGCTAATATTATGACTTTATTTGGCATTATTAGTTCAAACCTTTGTTTAGTTCGTCATAAGTCAACTCTGTGAAAGTATTATCTTACCTCAAAGACATTAAGAATAATTTGTTTAATTCTCAAAACCTTATCTATACAAAGCTTAGACGCAAAAATTTGCGCAAATATGCAAAGTACAGTGCTACTAGTACAAACGTGCATGCAGCAATGTTTGCTATTTGCCTATTTTGTGCATAAACCCACGAATAATGTCCACTACACGTATTAGTTTTTGGGCAAATATAGCATAAATAAACAACACAATAAAATTGCGCAACACCAAGTAAAGTACCGCTATATGCAATGCCGTTAACATATGAATAAATAAAGGAAAAAACGTGATTTTAATACAGATAAAATTAGAAAAAATCTTAAACACTGGCTCACTGACAGGTACCCTACCCACTACTGTTTTAGTCAGATATTTACTAAGACGGTAGTACCTACATAAATTAAAACTAGCAACTGTTTCTTGAGCGCTTTGCCGCTACGCATTAATTATTTTTTGTGCACGATTCGATCATCATTATGGATCGGTAAACTTTGATTTGCGCTTTGGTTCAAGCGGTCGCCTTATAAAGGAAGCCAGGGGATTACAGAGCTGGGGGCCTCGTTTTGATTTGCACCGACACGGTTCATGAGCCGATCTTCTTGGGTGATTGGTTATAATTTCATTATATTTTCGCAATGGGTAAAAAACTACGAAATTTATAACAACGAAACGAACGAGTCTCAAATGTTATCTGCTTGTTTTTCTTTTATATGTCAGCCAGTGAGGGACAGTTTAGTTTTTCATCAGATCAGCTATGAGATTTCTTTAAAAAAAACTGTACGAGTCTTCAACCAAATTACAGACCAACATCACCTTTCCATTTCAATCATTTACACCTGTGCCAAGACAACAAGTAATACTGAATGAACTGCCACCATTACACAACAAAACTCAAAATAACACGAGAAAAACAATTGAAATGGAAGGACCCATGAAGTATTGGCAAGATGGCCGAAGAAACTCCCGCGTTGGAAGTCTACCTCCATATCCGTCAAAAGTTGAATTGTTCTTTTCCCAGATGTCAATTGTCTCGTCAAAACGAAGGCCACTGATTGTTCTTACCTCAGTTCCTCAGTATCAATTGACAAGGGCCTGTTTTATTGGACATCTTGAATTGTAATATTTGTAATGTGCTGTTTGACTCTGTTGACCTACTTGTTGATGAAAATGAATTGTGTTTTATTAAGACCCACTCCGGGTTCGCACGGGTTGCTTGTTTAAACTATGGTAACTTATTAAACTGTCCTATTGATCACTCTATTTATTGATAAAAACCGCATAAAAATCCGTTGCGTATTAGATTAAAATAACTAAGCGTATAGGTACCTACGTAGGTACATAACAGAGCGACTGACAGCATACTTTGTTTACAAAGCAACTTTGTTTTAAACATATTATGTAATACTTTGATGTAATAAAAATATGTTTGCTTGTAGTTTAGATATATTTTTTTTAGCATTAAAAAAAGGTTTTAGCAATAAAATAAAAAAGACATCTACAGTATCAAATCTCATCGGATATAACAAGAAACTACTTTTAGTCACTGTCGATACTTTCCAACAACGACCAAAACAAGCACATTACGACAGACAGATTCAACAAAAAGCCCAAATCATGCAAAACCAAACCAGATTTCTCATGATCACGATTTCCAGCACCGCTATTCGTCAGTTCAAAATTCGAATTACCTAACAGATTAATCGGAGTGCAACGACCTCTCTCGCAATACGATCGATACGAGTGAATGGGGAAAAAGTGAATCGGGGACGTTCGTGGCCTATTATGTCTGGGAGTGTGCGATGAGGGGGGTGGGTTGGAGATGAACTTTAAATCTATTAGGTACCTCCTACCCACAAAACCGATGACTTACGAAGGACGGTCCTACAAGGACTAGAGCACCGGTGTATAAAAGCAAAGTATGTGCTCACGAGTAAGTACCTCCCACTACGTAGTTACTTGTAGTTTCTAATTTTCTACTTTCTTAAATTCTCGGGTAGTTTTTCGGGTAGCTGTGAAAATGTTCTTTAGTGACTACAGTGACCTATCAATCGAATTGGTTGACTGTAGGTCCTATATTATATTGTATACCTATAGATAGGTATATAATCTGAAACATATGTATACATTGCAGTCTCCACAAGCTTAAGATCAACAGGACCCAGTCTCATTCTCTCATTCTGAGATCTTCAGTTCATTCGCTGACAGAACCGTTTACAAATTACTCATCAGCTCAATAGTATAGATCGTTTACAAATCACTCATCAGCTCAATAGGATAGATAGGAAATATCGTTCACACGCGTTATTAGCAGCGGAAAGGGATGCGTTTGTTTACGATCAATAGGCAATTATAGTAGTAGTTCAATTGATGTTTTTCTCAGAAATTAAAGTAAGTACTTTTTACTTTAGATTAGCTTTGAGTAGCACAAAGACATTGAGAATTTATTCTGAGCCGTAAGTATACAGCTTATTGATCAAATCAAATTCAAATATCGAACTGAAAAAAGGAGGCAAAAGGCAGGCCTAATAGGCTAAAATCGAAGCGAAGAGGAAACGTAAATTGTCAAAATCGAAGTGATTTTCGCCCGATTCTATTGGTTGATTAGTTACAAGTGTTTATCATCTAAAGTGATTTTCATAATAATAAGGTATCAATTTACAACAAACCGGCGGTTATTATAATATTGCACAGATAATGGGGACAACGGAAATATTTTATTATTATTTTATTTAAATGTTACTGTCCCCATTAATAGATTATTGAGAATGGGGACAACGGGCATGTTTTTAAATTATTTTATTAAAATCCCACTGTCCCCATTAACGGGGACACGGTTAATTTAGGTATGTCCAAGTTTAGGTAGAGTCTAAGGTTTTCTACCCGAAATATTTATCGAAAACAACCATTCCACTAAATGATTTGTCCATTATTATAATATCTTGTGAAATCGTGAATTATTTATTCCGTTTGGTTCCGGTTGCAGGGCCGCAGCAGTTCATTTGCAAGGTCTGTTAGGGTGTCCGTTACGAAATATTGCATAATATATTTGCATATATAGAGTTAAAATAATATAAGTATAATACTTGGCATTCAAATACGATTACTTACTGTGATTAGTAAAAAAAAACTATATATTTACCAAGTAAGTATAAAACAAAGTCGCTTCCCGTAGTCTGTCCCTCTTTATGTTATATGCTTAGATCTTAGACGAAACATCAATAGATAAGTAATTCAAGAGAAAGGTTGACCGATGCGCAGTCGGGGCGCGTCGCTAGTAATTTTATATTACCCATTTACGCAACATGAAAAGGGGTTGAAACAATGGGGATCTAGATTTGCGTCATCGTTCATCACAACTACAGTGCTCGACTTTGGCTAACGCGTCCAAAACTAGAAAATCTGTTTATTTAAATCTCAACAATTTACATTAACGCTTATACATACAATTCAATTCATATCTCAATATTACGTAACAAAAGGAGATATACGACGCTGATTAACAATTTCAAATTCTTTTTCATATTCCTAAAAACTGTGAAATTTTCAATTAACAAAATTCCGATCTTTTTAGCTCACCAGAGATGTGCGAGGATGTATAGCGAGAGATGTGTTTGATAAGAACCAACAGAATCATTCATTTACCTAACCTCGCTCTGACAGCTATAATGAAATGATTCTATTGGTTTCTAAAAACATTTTCCTCGCTACCCATTCTCGCACATCTCTGGTGGAATCGCAGCCTTATGCTGGCACCTCACTTTAGCTTATAACGCAAAATTAGTAACAGGTGTAATAAAAACAGAATGATTTGATTCCCTTTTGGGATAGGTACTTACTATACATTGTTATTCATCGCTTCCCTCGCTTCGGTACCACAGTGCCACAACAACAGCCGCGCAATGTAAGTAGGTAGTGTACAGTACATATAAGGAGGCAGTACAGTATAGCATCTTACCGTCTGGTGACCATCACACCGTGACGGTTGCACCACGGCTAGTTATTATTTAGAAGGTTACCATCATTTTGAATAACAATATAATTTGAGGAAAAACTTTTAAACATTTTTAGTTTGCATTTTATATTGATGATGTTATGCATACTTGGTAGAAAATAAACGTATTTGAAACTATACTTACCTCTATTTACTACGTAGTACCTACTAATATCTGTTCTGTGCTAAGTATACTTTGCACCTTATTCTGTTATGACTTACAAGGACCCGATTTTCCCCAAATAACTAAATGAATTTTGAAATTTCAACTTTATCATAAATTCTTATCTAATTATGATACTTAATAAACAAATCTGTCACAGACTCACAGGTAACGTGTTACGAAATATAAGTAAAATTTACTCGTATAACATTTCCAATATAATTTTTGTACTTTATTTAGGTAGGTACTTTTATTAAATTTAATGTTGACTGTTATCTGGTGCGCGAAAATCTTAAATACTTCCGTTATACTGAATTAATTTATAAAAGTAGGTCAGTAACTAACAATCGTTATATTCATAAGCCTCATATGTAAGTATTTAATATGCTCTACACAAGGACTTTTCTTTTGACTCTAGCGAACGAAGCGAGCGAAGCCTCTCAGATTCGCGATTGGTCAGTCTGTAATCACCTACAGACAGGTCGCATTTTTCAACCAATCTGGGCCTCACTCTTGAACCCGATCGGTATTGATTGAATAAGTATATGACATTTCGTACTTTTGATAGCAAACCTAGCGCCAAATTCAACCTTGTTTTCAAGAGTACAAAGATTTGACAGCGGTAAATAGAAATTGGGATTGGATCGGAATTGTCATTGGATTCAAGAGTAAGGCGGCTGGTTGATACTTGGTATACTTACCCCGGATTCTAAGTATGACTTAAAGTAATATATCATATCATAAAAAGATCTGATGATGATCTTTAGCGTGATGAGCAGAAAAGTTTCTATTGCTCACTTTAAAAGTTTGTGTTCGAGAAGTCTTCTGTTCAGAGAACTGAAAGTAGTATTCATAATAAGTGTTAACATGCTCACCCTACATAACTACCACGGTCTGTTGCACGGGACTTTGTGGTCATATCACCAGGCCTTTGAGGTTTTAAACCATATGGACCACTTTATAATAAACCTCTTGCGAGCGCTCGTGGCTTAACTGCCTTAATGTCCGGTTTCTATGACGAACAAGCATAGCATCCGGAAGTGCCATCCGTCAGAAAAATAAACAAATGCATTTTCATATCGGCACACAAATTGTATTATCATCATTAGCATTAACTAGGCCTTTGAGCATCCTATTAAGATTAACTCTGCTACTAGAGTTGGCCACAGACTCAATCTTACTTAAGCAATGAAATAAAATGTTAACGGCAACTAACGCCATTTTTAGCTTTATGACATTAAAAATAGTTATGATTAGGGGGGTGTTTGTCTGTAGATAACACTATGGACTACTTCATAAACATCTATAGTGTCTAACAATAGAGCAATTTATGATTACACACCTAATATGTCACAGACTCCAGAAAGATACGCTTTCTGAACAATATTAACTGACTATAAAAGGCTAATGCCTACCACACCAAACATGTAATACCGGGGCTTACGTATATGTCAGTAATCTGACGAAATTACTTACACTTAGACGAATCGTAATACGATTCAAATTAGAAACAAATGACAACATTTGGCGATTCATGAAAGATTTGCGTAAAAACTGTATTCCACAATCTATTCCAAACATAACAAGTTTCAAGTTTCAAGTTTATTATAAAAATGTAACATTACAGAATAAATATCTAAGGCGTATGAACAGACAGAGAGATAGAGAAAATTATAAGTTTTAAGAACTCTTATTGGAAGAGAGAAACTCAGAGAGAAACCTACTGAAAAACCGTCACAATAATAGCGATCTAGAATTCATTGTATTTGTGTTGCTTTCAACTATGTCAGTTGGAGCAGAACAATACCACAGGTAATGAACGCCATAGGCAAGCCGTATGTACGTACAGTCACCAGCATTGTATATTATTATTTTTTGTACTGCCTGCGGATCTTGGCCGTCGTAAAGTTAGCCGTTTGTGATGCGCAAAGACAATTAATTAGTTTGAAAAAGCTCCATTGCGCATCGAAACGGTGCACTTCACGGGCGGCGCGGCGGCCAAGACAATATTGCTGGCAGTACATACATCAATGTTTAACAAACTCGATAAAAAAAAACGTGTTCACGATATTTCGAACCACGCAAATAGTTAAATCTAATCGTGTTCTGTTTTCAATTTTACTTTTTTCTTTTTCAATTTCAAAGTTATAATTTCTTATCTGTGGCCGGAAAATGCTCGTGCCAGTCGCGTCGGACACGTTTTTTTTTCTTTTTTATATAAAAAAAAAAGTTCCGACGAACGAGGAAAGAATGTCTTGTTCAGACGCAAACTAAAACGGGAGTAAAAATAGTAGATCGCGTCATACTCGAGAATGAAGTTTCGAAAATAAAAGAAAAATGAATAGTACAAACTTGGAACTTGGTGGTGTTTTTGCTTTATTCTTTTAGACTTGAATGCATGGAATAGTGAACTGGCAGAAATTATCTAAGATGAAGTACGACTCAAAGGGATCCTTGTCATTTTATTGAATAAATCTCATTTGACTTTGAGATGCTAATCTTAATTTACATCGCAAAGCTCTTACATCTTTCTGATGGCGACTATACTAGTCGCCACACGTTATCATTAGAGGCGATATAAGAAATTTATAATTTAACGCCATTCGCGAGCCAGATTAAGTGGTGATTGAGTCCACTTTGCTGCACGATTTTTATATGAAAATGGTTATCATACACACGAAAACTATCCATGGCTAGTAGGCCGTAATTCCTTTCATCAACATCACATGACTCCTAGACATCTCACATTGCATAATATTTGTGAATTTGTATGGAAAAACTGTTCGGAAAAATAATGTTATCTCCGTCAATGCCCCGCATGCAGCGCCAGATATTCTGCATACCTACAAGCATTGCTGTCTAAGTTCGAATGGTCTTATTAACATGTGAAATTACTGAGATTGAACTGCTTGAGGTTAGAGCATTACAAAATAAAAGAATTATATTGAAGCCAGTAGTTAATCTGTGGGTTCAAGGGGAATAAAAAGGTATTTTGGATCTTTAGTCTTCTGGAGTGTCCGTCGGAACGGTGGGTAGATAAGAGGAATGCACGGCGCGTATATCATGCGTTTCGTGGTCCCTTCTGGTAGTTTGAGTTTTATTCAAATGTTTGTATGATTTCTAACTAAACTCAAACCTTAATCTTAACATTTCGATCATAAAAAAATTAAACTCAAGAAAGAAGAGAAAATAACTAATTTTGCATAACCAAGAGAACTTTTCTTTTAAGTTACTTGAAATTTCGACCATAAAAAATTAAAGTTACTTTACTTCAGTCGGCGCGGGAGTTGGCCACTGACTCTACGAAGTTACATTATAGCCAGAGTCTACAGAATAAAGATATACAAAGTCACGGACTTTTAATATTCATTTTATAAATGCCAGCCTGTAGGGTTACGTACCTACACAGAATCGATCGACCCACACAATGTCCCTCCTTTCCCCCATTTCCCTCCCATTGCGGACCAGCTTATATTGTCCGTCAATCAAACGTATGTGGAGCAGGGTAAATAAGTATCTACCTATAGGTACATAGATGCTATTGGCTATAGCTTTATTGGACACGTGGTATGAATGACGTCAATGGCTTACCAAGTTTTCCCAATTTAATACCCCCTCCCGTACTAACATGAGCACCGTAGACTTTTTTTACGGAAGAGTAAACCAAAACGACATTTTTTTAAAGAAATTTGTGTTTTTTCTTTAGTGTTTTGTAGAGAGAACTTTAAGCGGTCAAAACGCAACGAATGTTCTTACAATGTTTAACTGTCTGTTACTATTATCTATTTATAAGCCTTCAGTATATTTTTTGCTATTCGCTAATTCAGGTGTGGTCTCGAGAATAGGTACGAGAATATTTTCTCGTACCTGTAAAAATGCTTTTATTTATGTTCAAAACCCTTGGAACAAACTCGTCCAAGTCAAAACCACATTGACTCCAACAATGCGAGGTAATCTTTCAATTTGCTTTTACCCCATTCACTGAGCCATTCACAGATGGTAAGGATCTGTCCAATGACAAAATGAAAACAGATGTGAGACGCAGATCATTCGCGCCACGGGACTACGGGACATGTTGGCTCATAAACACAGCTCATAGATGGGCAGCTGAATCTCTGCTTAAGATTCATTATCTTATTTGCATTACTCAATACAAAATGAATTAGATTTTTTAGGTTGGTCGATGTCGATGGACCGATTACACTAAATGAGATTTTGGTTGCTCATTTTACGCATTAAAGAGGCGCTGCAAAATCCGATACAAATTGATAGCTGGGCGATACTTTAACGTTTACGATTGTCAAAAGCATTACTCTCAATGTTTTCCTTCACCGTTTGAAAACATGACAAGCAAAGGCTACGAACATACAATTGAAATATGAAAAACACCTTGGTGCACGACATAGACAGGGCGACCTATAAATGTGAATAAGGTGTTACAGAGAAAAAACGGTGTTACAACAATAGAACTTAAGCAAACCGTATATTTTTAGTACATATTTTGTTGGTTGGCTGTCTGTACGTAGTTCTAAGAGAATGCTAATCAAATCCAATGGTGGTACTAAATTCACTATAATAATAAGTGGGCTATGAGAATCGCATTGACGCGTGGGATTGTTATGGGTAGTGGGATACGATATCAGGTTACAGAACGGTAATATCTGTGTTTTAAGATTGTAACGACTTTTCTTACTTGAAGCGCTCGTGACGTAATGCTAAAGTTGTTCATAACAAATTAAAAGTCCTTGCTAAATTGTCATTTTAAAGTGAAGGAAACAATCTAGCGAAAGGACTCAAATCGTCACAAATACTTCTTTGAGCAGTAAAATAATATCATTAAAAAAAGGAAAGCCTAGGAAGTTAATTAAATGACCATTTATTGAGCCAAGGAGTTAAGACTGGTAAGACTTAGCTTCTATAAAACCACTATTAATAGGCCCATTAGGAATTTGAGTGCCTACGAAATGGAAGGATGACCGTAAAACTACTTGTTCCATTCCAGCCGTAAACAAGTGTACCTAAGCGAAGCGTTAGCGATAACGAAAGTATATTAATATAAATTAATTAACCTTGTGGGTTTTTGGTTAATTAATATAATAATTGTATTTGTATTTGGGTTCAAGTCTCTGAGCCTGCCTGAATCGAAACTATTTTTGGGACATTATAAACCCGTAAAGCGTTCAAAAGTAGTTTTTTTCACATATGATAGTCAAGCGTTTGGCCGCTATCCCACCTGATGTTTAGTGTCGATGCAGCCTAAGATGGAGAACGCTTGGCTAGAATATACCTGTTCACTCTTGTTTTAAATATTCCTAAATTGTAATGTTCTGGAAAGATTGACGCTGGCAACGAGTTCCACTCTTTGGCAGTGCGAATGATGAAGGTAGAATCAAACCGTTTCAAAATGTCGGACAAAAGGACGGCCAAACAAATGTTACTATCCCCTTAACGTTACTTAGCCTTTATCTATATCTAGCTGTTGCCTGCGACTTCATTCGCGTAATTGTATAAACCTTCCTCTTGAACTACTCTATCTATTAGTGAAAACCGCATTAAAAACCTAAGCGTAGGTACATACAGTATAGAGAGGGTCAGACGGCGTGAAGCGACTTTGATTTATAAGTACTATGTAAAGATCTATCTATCACTATAACACGAGCTACATCGCTTATCGCAGCTTTTCGTAATGTAAAAACGATTGCAATTTGTCTAACGAAGCATGCTTCCTTATTGAATCTATTTCAAGTTAATGTTTATGGACGTGCGAACAGCTTTTATTAACAAAACAGAATATCGAGGACTAATATTAAACCACTGATGCACTTGTAACACCTCATCCTGGTCATTGACCTGGATGTCCAAGAAAAGGCAAGTGAACTGGACGACATGCTAATGAACTGAAGATATCAGGATGAGAACCGGAATATTTCTGCTAGCTTTATGTCTGCTAATAAAATTTGCATAGTCCAGTTGTCGTATAGTAGGTATAGGTACCTACTATTTACGGAATATCTGTAGTTGGTTTTTTTTCTCGGGTTGCCAGTAGCGGTACAAAAGAAGCTAATTTCTAGTCTCTTATAGTGTAGTATAGCACTAATAGTCTAGTGGTAGCGACCCCGCCTTCCGATCCCAAGGACGTGGGTTCGATTGAACCCGGTCGTGCACCAATATATTTTTTTTTAGAAAATGTATGTGTGCAATGTCAGTGCGCTCATACGGTGAAAGAAAAAATCATAAGGAAACCGGCATGTCCAAGAACTAAAAATTAGAAAGACATGTGTCATCCACCAATCCGCATTGAGTTCGCGTGGTGATTAGATAAGACCCAATCACTCTCGTTCGAGTCGAGAGTAAGTGAGCTCCCCAGCAGTGGGAACATAAAAAAATCGTCAAATTCAAATTAATTTGAACGTGATTCGTTTGGTTTTTTATACGTTGACAATGACTTGACACTGGCAAAATTGTATAAGCAGACAGACTGCCGACTGCCATAGCAAAAAAAAAGACTGTCATGATGATGATGAATGACATTTAGAAAAGTGATAGCATAGGAACAAAATTTTAATTGGCTTGCGTAATAACAGACGACATGTTATGTGGAGCATAAGATCTTAGGTAATTAGGTACATGAATAATAAATAAAAATTAGATTAGTTAAACACCAATAAAAAAATGTCTTAGCTGAGTTTGCGCTGTAAAAAACCGATACAAATTGATAAGCTCACTATTATAAAATTGTTATACATATTTCTGCCTCTCATTGCATTCTCTACTTCAGTGAGAAATGCAAGGGAGATTTTACCCCACATCTTTATATTAACATCCTCTCAGTGAAAAATAGTCCACGCATGTAGGTCGCATGCGCATGTAAACAAGCGAATTAGCTAACTGACCATTTTATTTTATAGCGTCCGTTACAATTACCTATTTTTGCCTGAAGTACTTTATAAAAAGCATTATAGAGTACATTGGTAGACATATTCGGACACGTCACCCATCCAAGTTTAAACAGTGGAATCTAGAGTTGGCCACTGACTCATACGGACTTACTTACTTTAGTGGAATCTGAGGAAAGTTTCTACTTTAGAGTGCTTCTTTTGTTTTTATTTTCTTAAAAAAAAAATTTAATCGCTAGTTTACTCTAATATCAAAATCAAGTGTCAGTTGGGACACAGTGTCCCAATAAACGTTGTCCGAATCGACATCAACTTATATTATTCACAAATCTTCAAAATAGTTAACTACAGCTGCTTCAAGAAATTTAGACTGAAAACTGAGAGCTAACCACTTAAACCATTAGTTACTGTGACTATCGATCACCTACAGTCACAATAACAGTCGCATTTGAAATACCCCGTTTCTCATATAGCTTGCGAAGTTTGAAGTTTAACTATAATTAGTTACGGATATTAATCCTAGTTTATCAGTAGGTTTAACGGTAATGAGATAATCTATCGGTTTCGTAAGCTATTGTTTTAAAAAGTGAACCAGGCCAATCATGGTGCCTTGAGTTTAATTGTGTAGCTGAAAATAGTTTTAATTTTTTCAACTAACTTTTTTGTAATTGGAGCCATTTGCAGATAGTTTAAGGCATTTCCTATCCTATTTAGCCTTACGAATGACAAAATAGGCAATAATCATTTACTTGGTTAAGTTAATTCAAGTTGCTAACTTTGGGGAATCTTCACCTTAGTATCTTTAAAGGCCTATTTATCTAAAACACAAATTCGAACAAAACTTTTGCACAAATGCTAGGAAGTTGATTATTTTATGCATGATTGTACAACTCATTGAGATTATTTTACAAAAAAAAAAACGTTCTGATCAAACATTCTCATAAAAAACATTTAAAAAATCATAACTCGAAAAATCATGGGGTATTTTCGGATACCCCTAAATCCGGGGAATCTAAATTTTTCTTATTGACGTCTATGTTTGGCCACCTTGTTTAAAGCGCATTTTATTGTGAGTAGTAAATAAATACATGGTTTATTTGGAACTAGGCAATCCGCCCCAGCTTCGCATGGGTTCAATGAGAACTTAAGCACCCGTGCGAAGCCGGGGCGGATCACTAATAATATAAATATAGCTTATGTTACTCAGGGATAATGTAGCATTCTAATAGTCAAAAAATTTTTGAAATCGGACGAGTAGTTTTTGAATTTACCGTAACAAACAAAAATACAAATCTCCTCTCTTTATAATATTACAAGCTGACCCGGCGCGGTTTCACTCGCGTTATTTTTTAATACTTTTTCCATGTTTTCTCACTATTTTAACCTTCCCTGGACTCGTACAAATGTTTCGAGACCAAAATCAGCCTAATCGGTCCAGCCTATCTCGAGTTTTAGCGAGCCTAACGCACAGCTATTCATTTTTATACAGAGTGATTTTTTTAAATGGGACAGTATGGGGAAATCCGAATCTAAAGGAGATAGAGGAAAAGTGTCTAAGGAGACATTAGGTGTTTTTTTATGTAAACAAATTTGGCTCGTTCAAATTTGTGGTCAAGCGTGAGTTGTTCTTAAAAAATGATAAAGTTGGTCAATTTTTTTTTTGACGCGGATCGACTCTGTTTCATGTAAGGATTATTTCATTGTTTGGAAAGAAAAAAATCTGAACAGCAGAAGTTGGTCAAATTTACTGAAAACTAATCTTCATACAGTTGCAGTATTCGCCTTTTAATATTGTTACAAGTGCCCAGGCGTGTAAAAAAATATTTAAAATTATTCCATTTTTAAATTTTGATAATCGATAAGAGCTCCAGATGATTCAAGAGAAGAACATTTTTTTTAATCTTCGTAAACATCATGGCAACCGATAGTCTTGAAATTATAAAAAAAAGAATTCAAATTTGGAACGTAAGTTATTTCTGCAGCTGTGATTTTGTTTCCAATCAGTTCATGCTTGTAATTTTATTCATCATGGCGTTAACTAATTCACATAAAGTTGATTTGATTGAGGCGTATTTTCTTAATTATCGCAGTAGAGATAATGCACTTAAGTGGTATCAAGAACGCTATCCTGACCGTGTAGTACCGAATCGCAAGATATTTGATAGTTTAATAAAGAACCTAAGACAGGAAGGCTGTTTCAAGCCTAAGCGTAAAAGGCCGACAATAGTCAATAGTGAGTTTATAACTATTGCCGTATTGGGATATTTTGAAGCATACCCAAAAGCTTCGTTACGGGAAGCAGCTGAAACTATCGGTATTCATAAATCAACTGTAAGGAAGATATTGAAGGCTCATAAATACAAGTGTTACATAGAAGGTCGACTTGTACAAGCGTTACTACCTGGAGATAAAGACCGCAGGTTACATTTCTGTAATTGGTATGTGGCTCAGACTATTAGAAATAGATGTTTTCCTAATTTTATTATTTGGACTGATGAATGCAACTTTTCGAACAATGGCATGTACAACAGGAGAAATAACCATTACTGGTCAAAAATAAATCCGCTAAGAACTACAGAAACCCACAACCAAATCCGATTTTCTTTTAATTGTTGGTGTGCGATATTACATAACAGAATTTTAGCTATCAAAATTTATCAAGGAACGCTAAATAGTGAAAAATATCAGGAAATATTGAACATGGCTGCAGATTTAGTGGATGAGACTATTAGCTTAAGGAACTTTGGTAAGATAATCTACCAACAAGATGGTGCACCAGCCCACAACAGTAGGGCAAGTAAACTATGTTTGGACGAGCAGTTTCCAAACCGTTGGATGGGTACATATGGGCCGATAAAGTGGCCCCCACGATCGCCCGACTTAACGCCATTAGATTTTTTCTTATGGGGTTACCTTAAGGGTCGAATTTATGTATCCCGATACAACTCCGTACAAGAATTAAAAGATGCTGTTTACAACACTTTAAACACAATTCACCATAAGTCTCTGTTAAATGCAACTAGAAGTGTCTTGAAGCGTGCTCGTACCTGCATAAGACAAGACGGCGGCCACATCGAACATTTACTCAAGTAATAAACCAACTGTATGAAGATTAGTTTTCATTAAATTTGACCAACTTCTGCTGTTCAGATTTTTTTCTTTCCAAACAATGAAATAATCCTTACATGAAACAGAGTCGATCCGCGTAAAAAAAAAATTGACCAACTTTATCATTTTTTAAGAACAACTCACGCTTGACCACAAATTTGAACGAGCCAAATTTGTTTACATAAAAGAACACCTAATGTCTCCTTAGACACTTTTCCTCTATCTCCTTTAGATTCGGATTTCCCCATACTGTCCCATTTAAAAAAATCACTCTGTATATAAGAATAGTATAACTAGATTTAATCGTAAAATATCTCTTAGCAACACGCATAATTACGTAATTTACGTAACCTGAGCCCACATCAGAATTCCCAGTCGTGGGTATTTGAAACTACGAGTAACATAACACCAAGACCAGAAACAAATATTTGCAGGTCATGCAAACACATTCAATTCCTAGCAAGCCGCTATAATGACAGTATTTTTAATGAATAACGGAATAACAAAACAACAGTTTATTGTAACGGAAGAAGAGAGAAAAATTATATTGGTCCAACACACGTCTTTTATGTCCGTTGTTGGTTGCTAGGTAACACGCGATAGAGAAAGCCATCAAATAACTATAGGTACCTAACTATTAGGACAACGACAGCTGTTCAGGCAGCTGTCCCTTATATACGAATAACATCCTATTATTATTATAGAAAAGCAATTATAGCACCCATCGAACTTCTATACAAAACGGTAAAAAGTAACCGATTCCATCCGAAAAAAAATTACAATTCCTATTCCCATTCTTATCTAATCCCAATATCAATCTAATTCTAATTTACTGCTGTCAAATTGTACTCATAAAACAATGTTGAATTTGGTGCAAAACTACACGTCAGTTTGCATTCAAGAGTACGAAATGTCATATTCCGATGCTTGTCCAATACCAATCTACTAGAATTGTGTTCAAGAGTAAGGTTCCAGAGCTGTCAAATGGAATCTATCTTAACAGGATCTTTAGATCCGGGGGTAGCCTGGGGTGAGCCGAAAATGGGGCCAAGATCCCAGCTGGGCTATCCGTGTCGATGTCGGGAGCAAAAAATGTTTAAAGAAATTGGATGTTGTATCTCGCTGAGATGTTTGATTAGGCGTCTGATGCTTGATAAGCAAGGGTCTGTTGATTTTGGGAGATACAAACTTACATAATTCGGTTTCCTGTTTAAGTTGTTATCAGCTGGTTTTAGTATTTTTTTCATCTTGTATGTATGGTTCATTCTGTGTAAAGATAATGTATGATAAGTTTAAGTCGGTCCCGGCTTTTTCAAAAATGTTAGGCCATGACAGAGGCCTGCCTAAAAAGTTTGTCACCAGAGTTGGCCACTGACTCATACGAATTTACTGACTTACTTACGATGCTTGCGACATGATAGGCAAGCACCAGGATTCCTGCTAGGGTATACTTCGATTTAATTAATACTACTCTTCCGTAAACAAAACTGCCTTTGGTGCTCATGCATTCATAATATGTACAAAAGTGTAGGTAGATTTCAAGGTCAATTTTCTTTTACAACCTCCTTGGGGATAGGTTTTTGGGCGGGAAGTGGGCCAAGGGCGGGCGGCGCGCCTGAATCCGCAGAGGGTCATTGCGAAAATTTAATGCTAAGTAGAATGTTATCTTAAATTTTGGTGTATTTTATAACCAGGACTGAATGCAAAGGAAATGCCTACAGGTATTACTGGAAATAATATAGACCGTAACTATGGTAAAACTACGGGTGACTAAGTATTGAAAAGTTATTTTTAGGCAGGATAGGTAGCGCTGGTTTTTAGTTTTTTTTTTGTCAAAAGTAGCCAAATCTAAATTGGGAACTTGGTAGTTTTCATCATAAAGTATCTACGCGCTGGTATTGTAGGTTCACACTTATTCTAACACTTTGTACATCGAAAATGAAAAGAAGGGTGTCTGTGTCTATTGAAATCATAATGATAAAAACAGTAATTATGAATAATAAAACAGGTATAATTCTCACAAAACACGAAAAAAACTTATGGCAATTTCAGCAGGCAAGGTCATCTTCAGATAACAACAGTAAAATTATATATTAAGGTCAATCTAAATGAGGCTGAACATGATACAGTACGTGCTCTATTGCTGAGGATGCCATTAGCAAATGAAGCAACTGATATGTTGAAAGTTTTAGTTGCTGATTAGTGCATTTGGGAAATCTAGCTGTTGAAAGAAATGCAAGTTAGCGTTTATGACGACGGCATGCACAAGCAAGTAGCAGTTATAGATAATCTGGTAGTACGAAAGAATTAAAAAATATTAGGTACTCAGAACACATATTTTTCTTGGTTCTGCTTCCGATGCATGATGAGCAATAATTCAGAATTCTAATATTGACAAACAATAATATTTATAATATTTTAGTATGTTACGGGAGTCAAAATAATCATTGTTATTTATTCATAAATCTAATAATGAATATTGATAAAATAATTCACTACACAACTTATGTTGGTATATTTATAAATGAGCTTAATTTGTCGATTGATTTTCGTATATTTTTATAAGTTAAAGATCGTATATCTATCAGATTATCTAAATATATTTGGGTTATATAACAAACCAAGCGTTTCTAAGCTTTGATTAGCGATTTAAAAGCTTTTTAAATAAACATTAAGTGACCACTTCTTAATTAGTTTCATAATGCATCATGCTTTCGCCACCTGTGATAAAAAGCAGAGTCAATACAAGCAAATTAAATTAAATAATCAGTAAAGAAGACTGCTAGGATTATGTCTAGGTATGTAGACTATAATCTATCGCGGTTTCTCTTGGATTTTTTCTTTAGAAACTCTGGCACCCTATGCGGCATATGGGGCAGATTTATGGGGTAAAACGTAGACTGTAATTCCAGACTATTTACTAAGAGTATGCGCCAAAGATTCGTTTAGATTACGACGCGAGTTAGTAACAAATTAACAATCATACCCACTAGGATGTTTGTTTTTTAAAAAGGTCAATATCCCTATTACACACACAAATATCTAAACATCTCTAGAAATTTAAGCATTTATTATTATTAGAGAATGGATTCACGTTATCGACAAATCAGAATGATAACCTGCTAACCCATTTTACACTATTACTCATATACCATATCAGAACAGATCTACAAGTGAATGTAAAGCATAACAATAAGGATTGTGTGCGATTATAATGAACTAGAAGTCCGTCCCAGCTTCGCGTGGGTGCAATGAAATCGCACCCGTGCGCAGTAAACTATTGTGATTAGAATAGAAAAATATTTATTTAACGCCACACAATTAACATAAAAATAAAAATAACAATACAAATTAAAACTTAACTATTGTAACGAAAAAAAGGCAGACATAATGTGTCTGTAGCGCTGGTTTTCAGTGTATTTAGTGTGATTAGGTAGGAACCTACTGTTGATTGACAGAGCTTTGGTACAACTGGTATATCATCATGACTTAATAAAATAAATAAATATTAAAATCTTAATAACTGGAGATATCTATCAAAGCACCTTTCTTTACCCAGCAGTAGGTAAGATACGCATATATTTTATACTAACATTATACTATAGGGAGGTAAATGCGAAAGTTCGTAGATAAAGAAAGATGTATGTACATACATCTTGTACCTTATTCTAAGCTTGTGCCTATGTAGGTTTGTTACTCAGTCACGCTGTTACGGCTTCACCAATTCAGAAGAAACTTTGAATACAGTTCTGGACGTGGAATAGCTCCAAGAATACTTTTTATTCTAGTCATCATGACAGCCTTCTAATGTTCCCACTGCTGGGACACTGGCCTACTCTCAGGCGAGAGTGATTGGGACTTAATCCACCACGCGGACCCAATGCGGATTGGTGGATGGCACATGTCTTTCGAATTTTTAATTCTTGGACATGCCGGTTTCTTCACGATGTTTTACTTTGCCGTATGAGAGCACTGGCATTGCGCACATAAATTTTTTGAACATAAAAATCCATAGGTTCACGACCGGATTCGAACCCACGACCTTAGGATCGGAAGGCGGGGTCACTACCACTAGACCACCAGTGCTCTAGTTATTCTAGTGCGTTAAATCAGAAACAAAAGATAGATGCATATAAATTGAAGATAGCGCCAATTGAATCGGAATACAGATGAGTTCGGAACCTACCAATATAAATAAGATAGGTACAATACAAGAGACATCGGTTCAATTAAATTGAAATACAGATGCAAATAAAAGAAATCTCATCGGTTACGACGAACTTGCATAACTTTAGTACAGCGCAACGGGCTACTTAATGAGGAATTCACTTACCTTTGAGTAGCGACGACTCGTCAGGCGGTAGTACATGCACCGGATTGCAGCATCGCTAACGGACCACGTTCGTACAATCACTCGCGAAATGTACGTAGGCACGTTACGTGCATACACAACACAAACAAATATACATAACACAAAACTCAACGGTCTCAGCAAACCAGTTCCCGATTCACCGGCCACGACCGAACGCACTTGTTGCAAAACTAAAGACGATAAATCTAAAACAGAACACTCGTTTTACAATCGATTTTTTTAAATGATTATATTGTAAACTCGCACTTTGTTGCTTGGTCGATTCCAATACTTTAATGCACTTTTCGTTAATAAAAGCCCAAGTTTGTATGCTTTGTTTGTTATAAAACTTTATTTTCGTTAGATTAATTCTAAAATTAATAATTATTGTCTTTTCATTCAGCCACTTCACAGCTGGGGATAAAACGCGGTGCGAATTCGGTGGCAACGCCTCTTGGTTGCGCTGCGCAAGCTAAACTGACATAACGGGTGACGGGCCGGGCAGCCGCCGCGCCGGGCGGGTCTGAGATGCCGCTAGTAAAAAATACAAGCAATGCTGCCATGCCTCAGTGTACATTTTCTACCATAAACTGATACCAAACCACTGCGAAGTCAACAAAAATCACCATTATGGGTACATCGATAGCCGCACACTGATCCTAGCCGGATACTTCAATAGTATTTTATTATTCAAGGTATAATAAATCTTTGGCCCATGCATTTTGAGGACAGAAGGAAAAATCAATAACCTTTTCGAAAGCGTTAACCATAAAGTTAAATAAAACCTCAGTAAACTAGCAGCCAAGCCAACTCGATGACAACTTCATTTGAATCATCTGGTACGAAATTCAAAAAGTCGTTTGAAGTTGAAGTAAAAAGAAAAAAATATGTATCTATCAAAAAAGAGTAAAATTTTGTTATTGTAGATTTGACCAATGTCTTTCAAATTGTCGTCGTTTTTATTACATGTTTTACCGTTAATTTTTCTGTTGGAATTTAGTGATTTATGATTTAGTTCTTTATTGATATAGATAGTTAATTGTATGTGTGAGATGTCACATTGAATGAGCTTCGACGTAGACCGGTCTTCGTGGGCACATATCGCCCTCTGTGCGGATCTCACATGGGCTGCAGAACCACCTGATGAGTTCATTATAGCAAACCAGGTAGGCTCCTTTGACATCAGCTGTAGATATATCATTAAATACTCCATTCACCAGAACCACAAGTTCAGATCTTCAACTACAAAAATCATCATTAATTTCTTCCAATCTGAGATATCTTTCTCAATAGACATCCAAGAAGTTGTACATTATTATCACGTATTATTAATTTCTTCAGACCGGAGAAATTTCTCATTAGACATTCACGAAGTTGTGTTATCTAGTCTTTTGTCTGAGAAATCTCCTGTTCTAATATAATGTTCTTTTCTTTCAGCGCCTTTGGGCACAACATTGTCGTGTTCAACAAGTTCTACAAGAAACGACATCCGAATCACAGATTCTTCAAGCAGGTCAATGTGATTCAGGTAGGTACCTGCATCTTAATCTTTCATGTCTGAATTGGTGCTACCACTCAAGACTAGTCTGCTTTTTGAACATCTTCTGGCGGGAAACCTTTTGCTTATTATTTTCTTTTCATCTTTCCAGATAATAAACGTTCAGCACCAAACCAAAACCAAGAGAATGGGAACAGCAGTGGCCGGAGAAACGCGAAAGAAGTGATCCCAGAATCGAGATTAGCGCAATTCTATGGAAATTTCTATTACGACGATCATAGGTTCGCCATTCGGTTCAACAGATTTTTTTAGTAAAGCCATTTGCCTCGAAATACGATTTTTATTCACTGACAACCCTGAATCGAAGCTATCTGACATTACTTTTTGCGCGAAAATTTATTTCCGTCATCCATCCCGTCATGTTTGATTTCACATTCTAATAAGACCTCTTTCTTTTTCAAGAGAAAAATGCTACTCGAATCCGAACGAAAGAGTTAATTACCGCGGCTTCAACGGACAAGGAAGCGAAAATACTGATTTGACGGAGTGCTGGATGCTGCCTGAGGTAAGTTTGAGTCTTTTAGCGTACTGCAAGATTAGACATTTATAAGATTTGTACCAAAAGGAGGTTTGTGCATAGGTATAGATCTTTTCCCGTAGTTTTATAAGTATTATCTTGTGTTGTGATAAAAACATCTTCTCCTAACCAGGATTGTATCAGTAACTACCATAAATACAACACCCATCAGACCCGTAACTGAGTGATTTGCAGCGTGCAATAATTTGTCGGAATTTCGGCCTCCATTCCACCAAGGTGGAGATAGCCAGACTAGCCAGAACCTCCTTAGCCGGGCTCTCGTCTGCCGTGCAGAAGTTATAACACCAGTATAGTCCGCTAAACGATCAAGGCAGTCGTAAAGTTAGCCGTTTGTGATGCGTAAAGCACTGGTGGTCTAGTGGTAGTGACCTACAGATCCGAAGGAAGGGGAAAAAATACGCACGCAATGACAGACAGTGCTCTTAGTGACGGACAACATCGTGAGGAAACCGGCATGTCTAAGAACTAAAAAATTCAAAAGACATGGTGTCATCCACCAATCCGCATTGAGTTCGAGTTGTGGATTATGACCCAATCACTTTCGCTCGAGAGTAGGCCAGTGTGCATTGAGAACATTAGAAGGCTTTCATAATGATGATGATGCGTAAAGACAATTTAAATCGAAAAAGTTTTATTGCCCATCGGCTTCTAGAAGGTAGGTAGCCAATCCTAGATCCATTGAGCGTAGGTAATATTATTAGATTGTTGTGGCTAAAATAACACTGCGCACTAATTGTGCTAGAAAGAGTGTACTATATCTTCAACACTTTCAGGTGGAGTACTGGTTTCGTAAGCTGTTGGACGACTCCTCAGAGCGCAACATGTTTCCACGACGGCGGCGTCAGTACCGAATGCTGCCGGATGACGATTTGTGCGTAGACGGTCTAATAATACCTATTTTCGTATGATTATAGTAGTACAACTTTTTGTGATGAACTCATCCGGGGAAGTACTAAGTATCGCACGCATGGGTGTGTTCGGAAGTGTTGTTCATGAAACAGGAACATGAGACTAGAGAGAGATATCTTCTTTGTTTATAGGCTACGAAGACCACTTTTACCACTAAAGGCCCGAATGCTTGTCTGCCACATCGCGTTTTAAAAAAATTCATTCTCTTTCATGTGTTTTTTACAATCGTTCGTGTCAAACTTATGGGTATGTTTTGTGACGCAAAAATATTTTATTCCATGTGCTTGTACGGAAAATGCTTCTCATTCAGGCTATAAAGACCTATTTTACGATCTTCGAGTAAGTGTTTTGTAGGCTAATTACAGGCTAGCAAATACAAGACGTCGAACAGAAGACAAAGAAGTTACAAGGACAAGGACAATTATATCGCCTAACTGGCAATTAGCTTAGTTTAGTTCACTAATTTTTTTGCATGCTGCGGTATCCTATAATTAGGAGAATTAAGTCCTTTGTTTTTTTTTACTGTATTTTTTCACTTTAATAAAAATAAATAGCCTACTTATTACTTACTCAAAGATGGTGGAAAAAAGCCATAATACGTGACTATAACTGACACTGATCGGCAGCTAGCGAGCGCTGGGGCCCGAGCGGGGCGCGGGGCGAGGAGGCGACCCTCGCGGCTCGCGTCAAGAGCGTGCGGGGCCTGTGGGCCGCGCCGCAGCGCTCGCCCCCCCGCGCGCCCAGCCCCCCGCCTGCGTCGCGCAAGATCCGGGCGAGGAGACGGCAGCCACGGCGACTCACGGCTCTCGCACCCCCAGCCCCGGCATACTGCTTGGAAATGCCGGTTCAGCTGTTCTGTGATCCCACTTGTAAAGTAAGCCTATGGACTCGACATTGCTGGATGATCGATCTTAGTTCCCAATAAACTGTTACTCTACACACGAACTGAAAATTAGCCTTGTTTAAAAATACGAACCAATCATTTGTTTAATTTCTTTCTATTCGACAACTACCCGTGAAACAAACTTCTTCCATAAGTGACGACTGCCGTTTTTCCAGTTCCAGTTTGACCCTCCAAGACCACCTCAGCTGGCGGAATGCCAACGAGCGATGGGACGTCTGACCGCCACCGTCACGGCAGCCATCAGAGCTTCCACAGCCCGCTGCCCTCCATACCGAGGCACCAACGTCAGCCGATACGCACCCACCGGCCAAAGACCGGCGCGGTGCCAGGACAGGAGATACATCTGGTGGCCTAGAGACCACCCCTCACCGAGACTAGACCACAAGTTCCAACTCACGCAAAACATACCGAAACTAAAACCAACTACAATACCAAAAACAGAGGAAAAGACAGCAATTGAAACTGAAGAAAAATATACGAAAGAACAAGCTCTTGAAAATGAAGAAGAGCCACAGCCTTCGATTTCTCCAGAACCGCCAGAGGCACCGGAAAGTCCTAAAGAGAAGGTGATCGTGGACGGACAGCTACCATGTACCAGCGCAGCGGCGATCGAGTCAGGGTTACGCAAGAAACGCTTGTACAGTACAGTTCTGAGCATGAGCGCTCCAACTCAACTAAGTCTAACCCCAGTTGGATGCGTCAGACTAGCTCAGAAATTAGCGCCTGGTATTTTAAAGCTCAACCCGAAGATCGTACTGCCTGGAGCAAGAATTCGTCCAAATGTCGATCACAAGTTTGAGGAACTGGAAAAGGAGGCGTTGGAGCAATACAAAGCTTCAGATGAAAGCATAGATACGAAATTCCAAGAGCTTGAAAAGCAAGCCGAAGAGCAGTACAGCAACAGCAATAGTAACACGAGCTGCAGCAGTGGAAACTCCGCTGAGAAAAAGCCCTCAAACAGCTCAACATCCTCAGAGGATGCGAAGAAGCAGCCAGCAAAATTTAATAAAGAAAAACCGGTTGACAGCGTTGTGATATACTCTCAGAACTTTCCCGATTTAAATACGAAGCAGACATCTAGTGTTATGAATTTAAAAAACTTCCACGGCCCCCCGAGGGGGGAAAAAAAGGGTAAACCCAGGAGTTTAAAGACCGAGACACAACGCGCCGCTTCAGACACAGACTACGAGGGGAAGGAAGCAACTGTGAAGACGCACAAAGGCCCGATGCGGTGGTCGCTACACGTCGTCCCACCGAAAAAACGGCACCTGACTGTCTGTGTGTCTGACTTCTCGTCTGATGATGAAACGGGGTCTATCAAGGACGCCGGTCCGAGAGTTAAGACTGGAAAGATGAAGATGTCTGCTCATGGCGGGGGAGACTTGCACCCAATAATGAGAAAAACATAAAGAAAACGAAGAAAAAAACAGTTTTACAGTGCATGTGGCAATAGATAACAAGACTTTATTATAAAATTCGTGAGTACTTTATACATATTTATAACACCGATTTTGAGCCGGAGTGGTATTTTTTGAATAGTTTTTGTGAGATCCCAAAGAGATATTGATGTGTATTGAACTAATGCGACCGGCCTGTGTTCCGATCTAGCTATTTTAGCATTGTGCTTATTTTTACTAGTCATAAATAATTTGTTTACCTATTTTTCTGTTTTAACTTGATCTTCCTAAATAATCTTATACTACCAGTAAAGGTCTATAAATTTCAACAGATTTGCATCGATCCTGTATCACTGCCGAAGTTTTGTTTTACTACTATATGATCAAATCCAAATGCGATTTAAAATTTTTCGAAATAGGCGAAAGAAAATCGGTATTGCATTGTAGGAAGAAAAACGGCCAAGCTAAAATGACGAGAGAGTGAACAGTGATAGATATGGTTGGAGAGATTTGGAGGAGACCTTTGCCCAGCAATGGGACGAAATAGGTTAAGGAAAAAAAAAAAGCGGTAGTCGAACCAGCGTTTTTGCCTTCTACAGAAAACACTGACCGCGAGGCCACCAAATCGAATACCCATTAGTGTGAAAATCCAGAGGATGATCAACTCTTGGTGAATAAAGCGATATATCGTGACAGTGATTGCTCTTAACTTATTTGTCACTGACATAAGTTGAACTATGATATTTGGCACAATAATCTTTCAAGATTAAGTTTTATTGCGTAAATTTGGTGGCAGTTTATCCAATTTAACTTGTTTACTTAACACAAGTGTTAGTAATTTAAATGGAGGGGTAATGTTGGTTGGTAATTTAGTCAAAGACTTTCCAGGAGAATTTTGAAAGAAAAGTCATCGTTTCTTTCCAAATTTCGTTTGTTTACGTTGCTAAGCGACAATCAAACTAATACACTTGACATTGGCAAAATTGTGGCAAACTAGCCACAGAGGCCATAAAACAAAAGAAGAAGAAGACCCTGGATGGTATAAATTACTTATGGAAAACCCGAACCAATCAAACTTAAAATTACAACTGAGCCATCATCAGGCCAAAATTTTTAATGCATTATTAACAAATTAATCCTATCATTAAAAGTCGTTTATAATCAACAAGTATATATTAAAATCAACTTTGGAATAATCTAACTTACTCTATAAGCTCAGCTATCATCTAACTCTTCATCAGCTGTCGAGAAACTTCTCTAAATCTGTTGGGTCATCGTCTAGTTGTATTTGTTCTAGTGTCACTTTTGGACTCGGGGTTGGTCCTGTAATTCCAAAAAAAAAAATTAAGACTATGCCATGGTACGCGATTACGCAACTTGGTTGCAATCCGATTTCAATAAGCAAACTGTCAGTAAGCTGTCATATTCATACAAAATACGCATGTTTTAGAAACCTAGTGAAATTGATTGCAACCAAATTACAAACAGCACCTAGTTTCAATATTATAGTATCCTTATGTCGTATATTGATAGAATCTTAAAATATATATCCTATTTATCTGTGCAAACAACAGAATGGTAACATGAATTTGACCAACTGAACACACAAATGCTTACTACCTTGAAATTTGGTTCACCCATCGAGGTAGAACCAACTGACGCAACTTCACAACCGACATAGGAATACCTACTTTAAATCAATAGCTGTTAGTTTTATTACCATTTATCAAACATTTTGTAAGCTAATATATATTAGGTAGATAGATGACAAATCACAAAGTACTTAATAACTGAAATTGAACTAATGGCCACTGATTTAAAGTACATATTTCTTTGTGAGTTATTTGCCTTAGACACAAGTAGGTTGGAAAGTTACCTGCTGGCATGCTTCCACTGGCTAAGTACTTGGCCACATCACTTTTAAAAGCCATAGAGCTATTCTCTCTTCTGGTTTGTAAGTCTGCTAGCTGCCGTTTCTCCTGTTCACAACTCTGCTTTGTTGATAGCTTGTTTCTTACTTCTTCTAAGGCCACTGAAAACATCAATTAAGCATTTATAAATATTTTGTTTTAAATATTTTAGCAGTATCCATAACTCAATTTTAAATATTGATATTTATATAAAAAATATGTAAGGGATTTTTAACAAAATTACAAGTTTTACATCCAATAGATCACACACAAAGAAGGATCATTTTGTGTTACAATCACATACATCATACTGAGACCGGGTCTGTTTAGAGATTAATCTATAAATAAATATTGGAGGATATTTTAATCTACAGTTTATTCTAGATTTTAGTGTAAATTCTGATAAGGTATGGCAGTTTTATAAGCCTATTTTTTTATTAAATTTCTGTCTACCTACTAATTTTCTCTTTAGTCTATTCTATTTATCAGGTTTGTTCCTAGTGTACATTACACTTGTGTGTGTCAAATAAATGTATTCATTTCATACATAGTAACAGTGTAAATAGTCATTTATTATAACAACTGTGAATGTTGACCATGACCTCTTTCTGTATCTTTGTTTAAAAAATTTTTACAAGATTGTTTATCTGTCTCCACCACAGCCAAAGTTTTATATAACAAGATGAAACTGTCTTACCCATTTTCTTTTCTTTATATGTCGTCAAATGATACTGGTGGTCTAGTTTCCAGTTTTCCATCTTGTTTCTCTCCACAATATCCTCATAATCCACTAATTCCTCCTCCACAGTCTTTATTAAATTCTGCACATTCTTTAAACTGTCCATCACCTCAGCTACGGTTGCTGTCAGGGTTGGAATGTATGCCAAGTTCTGTGCCAACTCAGTCGCACTTTTTAAGCGCTGTTCCATGGTCTTATGTATTTCTAATATTAGTTTATCAACTTCCTCAGCTGCTCTGGCGTTTTTCTCAGCATTGTCATGAATAGCTACCCAGTCTTCTTGATATTTCTCCAGCAACTCACCACCAGCTCCATAATTTACTTGACCATCGCTTCTCGTAATTGCTCCTGGCGGTAGCTTGGTGTCCTTGTGGAAAATGTTTGTCACTTTTTGCACTTCCTGCAATGTTTGTCTGAGGTTGTTGTTGGATGATATGCCATCTTGTACAACTGATAAGAATTCTTTTAAATTTCCCAGCATTATAATAAAAAAAAACTACCACCGACCTATATAAACTTAAAAACTTTAGTGTGCAAGTGCAAACTTTTCTAAATTAAAAATCCGTGCGAGCGACCAACTTCGGCAGCGACTACTAAATAAACGTAGTGCTTGTATATACATTCTCTTGGTTTTATTCTACCATGCTCTTGGGCAACTCTTGGGCGACTACTGTTGTTAGTGTTACTGTTTGTTTAATGAGCACAGATGCGTTAGCATCCTAGTAGTCTGTGGACTTGTGGAGCACAGCTAAGGTAGTGAGTAAAGTGAAGTGGAGTGGATTATATAATATCTAGCGAACGGCCTACAAACAAATTACGATTTCTTTACTTTTACTATTTCTCTACTTAGATAAATTGAGGCAAGATTAAATATTTTTTTTAAACTACAGCAATTTAAGCACTACGTTTACTACTGAGCAGTTATTATAACTTTTGCTACTGAGTACTGTGAGTACTGACCTGACACACATGCTCATAGAAGCAAAGTACGTTTAATATTAGCAACATGCTAATAAAATGGCTCGTCACGTCATTATTCTGAGGGAGGCACGGTTGAAAATTAAACGACTGTTTGATTTTTAGCATGCATGCTCACTATTATGCTTTGACCCTTGTGCTAGTAATGAATGAGCATGTGTGTCAGTATAATAATCAAGTTATAGTACGATAAATTAGTACTTGTGACTAAGTGCCTAAGTTAAGGCGCTTAAGCCCGCTGGCGCTGCAAGGAACAAACTTAACCCTATGCACACCACTGGCTCAGCTGGCTGGCGCTGCCTTGCATAAAAACATTTTTTTATGAAAAGGTGGTATGGTCTGAGGACTATAACCTGCCCATCGGGCGAAAAAAAAGAAAAGTAAATTGCTTCCTGTTGCTGCATTCCGTTTGATTCGATTTGAATTTTGTTTGGCCGGTTTGTTTTGGTTGTAAATGTCTCTTTTCTATAGATAAGTAGTGAAATATATCCTAAAGCTAATTGGAATCGCTAAAAATTATTAGAAAATGAACGAAGAAAAACTTAGTAGTGAGCAAGTGCCTCCAAAGTTTGCTGAATGGCTTCTGGCTATGGGATGTCCACCTGAGGATGTTCCTCCACTCGATAAAATATCTGAGTAAGCGTATTTTGTTGTAACTTAAAACATACACACCACAACTATAATAGTGTCGTGGTTTTCAGAAACGAGTAAGTACAATGTAATACAACATCCAGACCCGGAACAAATCATACAAACGTAGCTAAGTCCCGCAGCGAGAATCGAACCCGCAACATCACTCACTTCAGCTATCACTAGCCCACCACTGCACACACTGAGGTCGTAAATATGTTACAGGACAAAATGTTTGCATGAAATGTTTTTTCCCGGCCTGGGTGTTATTTACGAAAAAATAAAGAGTTTAAAGACTTTAGTGACTGATGGGTGTGTTATCTACAAAGTCTTGTTAGTTAAACCATTTATTACACGAGGACTGCTGGAGTACTAATATCTGTTCTGTGCTGCGGGACAAAATTATTTGTTGAAAAATTGTGAACCATCAAACTACCAAAAGGTGAAACTGCGGGGCACAGCTAACTATTATGATAATGATAAAACATTTCTCCTAATTTATTCTTCCCTTTTAAAATCATTTTTCAGAATGTGCAGAGGTCAATACTACATGGTATGGCGGAGTCTCATGGAGCATGTTGGGCCTAAAGACACAATCACTACTAAGAGACTACAGGTTTTTACCAACGATATTGTCAAATGCCAGAGCAAAAATATGTTTGATGAGGTATGTAATCCTTTGCGTTATTGGTTTACTAAAAGAGTAATCAATAATTATTTTGAAGACCAAATATAGCTTTACATGCCTTACCTGCGGTCTGAATGCTTAAGCTAAAAGTAAGTTTGTATGAGCGTGGTCAACTCTGGTGAAGGAGTTAATAGATTGCCATCTGGAACTAACAACCTTAAATAAGCCAGGACTGGCTGCTTAACATACCCTTCTAAGCTCAGAAGCGACACTAATCTAAACGGTGCTTAACTTTATTGATCTGTTATTCATAACATTGAAGTATAAAGTTCTAATCTATAATCTATAAGTATAAAGTTATAAAGCTCTAATTCATAAATTTCAACTTGACTGTTTTATTTTCAGCTTGATGTCAACATGCCCAAAGAGTTGTCTCTCTGGCGACAACAAACAGAGCTTAAGGCCCAGGTATCTGATGCCGAAGCAAGAGTGGCTGAGGACATGAACCAGCTGAACCAGATCTTTGACAAAGTCTCCAGTAAATGTAAGATTTATCAGCATCATATTCATATCAGCCAATAGATGTCTACTGCTGGACTTGGGACTCCCCTAAAGTGTACCATAATAACCGATCTTGAGCCTTCACCATCTTCCGGAAACCACTTTAATGTTGGTTCATATTATGGGTTATCCATTACCATTCCATCCATTGGAACTGGAAATGGAAAGCGTTAGAGGAGGCCTATGCTAAGAGGCACACTGAACTGAGGGACATTCTATAGTCGAACCTGAACCCATAACATTACCAAAAACATGTAAACTCAAAGTTTAGAATAAAAGGCTCATTTATTTATTTATTTATTTATTTTTATAATGGGTTTAACATAATCACAAGACGCGGCTAACATGCTCTACTTGTCCATATATGAACTGGTTAGAGAAGCTGCTAATAATGTAAGGAAGAAGCTGATATCGTCAAAAAACGAAGCAAAGTTCCCAAAAAATTTTTTTTAACCCAATTTTGAATCATCATCATTATCATCATCGTTGGACCCGGATTTCTTCGGCCTGTCCTTGGCCACCACTACGCTTGTCAGGCGGATTGGTGCTAGCAGTATCGCTCATCGATGTTCAGGTGAATGCTGCTGCACTTTTATTGTGTAACCCCTTACTCACCTTATACGACATTTGGGGGAGGAAATGGGGGGTAAAAATTGTAAGGCTCAAACCACAATGGCTAAAACGGGTAACTCCCATTTGTTCTATAAAACTGTGACGTCATAGAACTGTTAAAACGGTTTTGTCCCAGTAGTTTTCTAATCGAACTGTTTATATAAAAATTGTCATAAAAAAATCCCAACAGTTAATAAAGAAAAAACGGACAAACTCGAATCCTACGCCAAACTAATGGAAATGCATCCGAATGAGCTTGCTAATGTCCTAATGACAAAAACAACAGCCTATAGAAGGATAAAGAGGAGGAGCTCTCCTCTTTAAAAGTTTTAAAGGTGGTTTTTACCTTAAAATATAGACTTAATCGTAATATGGATAAACCACTGGGCCTATTCCATCCATGTCAAATGCAAGAGGAGACAAAACTCTAGCTTAATGCCCAGAAAGGCAGATTGCAAGAAAAAAGGAGACAAAAAAAAAAAAAAACAACCTATAAGATTCATCAAGTTAACTTTATTCATAGGGATGACCTTGGTGCAGTGCACAGTTTATTCTCTGAGATTTTCCTATGTATTTAATTATTGTTTAAGTGGCTCATCGCAACAGGACCAAAAAAAGGCTAGATGACAGCCAGCGGCGATCGTGGTTGCTCCAGCAAGTCGCTGCTGAGCTCAAAGAGAGGAAGGCCAATCTTCAGGAAACCAAAACCATTGCTGACTCGCTGTGCTGCCTCGATGATAGCCAGGATGTTGAGGTGAGACCTTTAACTGCTGAATGTGAGACATAGTATATTTTATATTTCTCTACAAATGGGCGAGTGTCTAGATCAGCCCCCATACCATGAACTCTTAGAGCGATTCAAATTAGAACCTAAACTGAATTGTCAAAAAATTTTGTACCATGAAATTAATAATTATTGAAGTCATGGTACAAAATTTTTTGACAATTCAGTTTAGGTCCTAATTTGAATCGCTCTAAGAGTTCATGGTAGGGGGGCTGGTGTGAATAGCTTGATATGCTTGATTGCCGCGACATTCCATACTTCTGTAGGCATGTTAAGCTGCTGGTCTCTGGTCCCTGATACATGTTCTTTGGTAGAATACTACGCATTGAGATAAACTACGCAACCGATTCTAATGCGGTATTCAGCGATACGTAGAGTGATTCAAGAGAAAGGGATATACGTATAACCTGTGCGAAGCCGGGGCGGGTCCGCTAGTAGCAAATAAACGATAGTATCTTTATTTGCAGAGTAAAATAGACAAGTGCATAACAGCGCTGTCGCGACCGGCGACCAGTCGAGCGGGCGTGTCGCTGCTGTCTGTCGCAAATCCCGTCGCCAGCTCCTCGATTGCCTCCACTAATGGCGACAACGACGCAGGTATTTTATGACTAGCTGTTTGTTTTTAAAATTGATAAATAATAATAGTTATTTAAAACTTATGGACGTGGTTTGGACCCGGTTGTGCACTAATGGATATTTCTGTTAGAAAAATGTATTTGCGCAATGCCAGTGCTCTCGAACGGTGAAGGAAAAACATGTGAGAAAACCGGCATTTCCAAGAGCAAAAGTTTCGACGATCGTGGCCGTCCACGAATCTTCATTAGGTCTGCATGGTGGATCCAATCACTCTCGCCTGAGACTAGATCAACAGGAACATTATAAGACTGTCAGAATTTTTAGTTTTTGGATATGCCGGTTCCCTCACGATGTTTTCCTTCACCGTACGATAGCACTGGCGACCGATGTGGCGCAGCGGGCGCAGGTCCGCCTGCGACACGGAGGTTGCGGGTTCGATTCCCGCCTCGGGTCAAATGTTTGTACGATCTACAAATATTTGTTCCGGGTGTTCTGGGTATTTTCTATAAAAATAAAAATATCTATCTATGTATTGTAATATTGTATTAATTATATATATCAGTCATCTAGTACCCATAATACAGCTCTGTTTAACAGCAACTTACCTTGGGGCTAGATGATACTGTGTGCATTATTTATTTAATTATTTACAGGCATTGCACACATACATTTTTGGAATCGTTGTCGTTGTTGAAAATCGTTTATTTGCTACTAGCCCCGGTATCGGCATCGCACGAAGGCTTAAACTTCGTATAAACCTTCCTATTGAAACTAAGTTGTTAGGCCATGACAGAGGCCTTCGGGTGGCCTAGAAACTCTGTCACCAGAGTTGGCCACTGACTCATACGAACTTACTTACTATGTGACTGATCTGCAATATAAAACAAAGTCTTGTTAGTTAATTAATCCATTTATAACTCGAGAACGGCTGGACCAATTATTTCTTTTGGAATTGTTTGCCGCGTGTCAATAACCACTACGGGGCACGCGATTTCTAACAATGATAAATAATAATTGACCAGAAAAATGTAATCGATTTACTCGAGATTTTTCAGACAATGTAAAAAAAAAAGTACATGGATTTTTTTGTGTGTGGAACATAATCCTTGAATATTATGCACTAATAATCAAATACCCTGTATATTGTTATTCAGAAGAGCATGTAGCGTCCCTGGTGAAGTGCCGAGGCGATGTCGTCTTCCGGCAACTGTTAGAGCGGCGCGCGGGATTGTGCGCGATGGTCGCCGCACGCACCAACACCAGCGCTCAACATAAACTCAGGTACACAAACATAGCCAATCATTACAACCTTCTAATGTTTCCACGACAGGGCACTGGTCTAGTGGTAGTAGTTGTAAACCCCGCCTTTCAATCTTGAGGCCGTGGGTTCAATAAATAAAATAGTTACTAATAAAATCCCCCAAAATCGTATTAGTCAGTGGCACAGAAGTATACTTATGTGGTCAGTGGCCAACTCTGGTGACAGAGTTTTTAGGCCGCCCGCAGGCCTCTGTCATGGCCTAACAACTTTGAAAAAGCCGGAACCTACTGCTTAATTTCTATGTATTTCTATGTATAATAAAAAATATATCTTATAAAAATTGTATTAAGTATATCAGTCATCTAGTACCCATAACACAAGCTCTGCTTAGCCTGGGGCACAGATAACATAATACTAGCCTGGGGCTAGATGATGCTGTATGTCTTGTCTTGATTGTCCAGCAGTATTATTAATGTATTGTTAAGAGTGTCCGAGGTGTGGCGTGGGTTCGAATCCGGTAGTAGAACAATCGATTTTTCTATAAGAAAAATGTATGTGCGCAATACCAGTGCTCTCATAAGGTGTAGGAAAACAGCAATGTGAGTTATGATTGTGTTTGCAGAAGGAGTCCTCAAACTGTGCTGGCACACACCGCAGCCTTGCAATGCAGTCTCGCGCTAGAAGCCTTCAAGAACAGAGCCCACGTCAAACTAACCAAGAAACGATTGGCGTGTGCACTCAATGAACTCAACGTAAGCATTTCAACTTAAAACAAAAAAAAATTCTTATCAATTTTTGTAGGGGGTTGCCAAAGTTGCATAAAAATAACAAAGAATGACAATATTGTAAGTCACTAAAATACAGTATTATTTTGAAAATGAGTATAGACATTTTTGTTTTTGTTATGTATAATTATGGCGCGTTCTTAATCTATATTAATATTATGATGAGAGAAGATTTGTATTTTAAAACTACGGGACTGATTTTAAAAATTCTGTCACCATTAGAATGCTAGATTATCCCTAAGTAACATAGGCTATATTTGTTATTAGCGACCCGCCCCGGTTTTCCACGGGTGCGCTTTCATTGCACCCGTGCGATACACGTACATTTATACTTTCCAGCACTATCTAAACGGTGAAGCGTGCGAGCTTCTAGTTCTACGGTGCGAGCGAGCGCGTGCCTCCGCGCGTGTGACCGCGTTGAAAGCGTTGTGTGATGAGCTCAACACTCGGGAAGGAGTGTTCCAAGCAGCAGCGGAGAACGACGTACCAGCAGTTAAAGATATAGACAATGTCGACAAAGCTATTGTAAGTTATGTCACTTATCAGATATTATTAAATAAAATAATAAATAAATAATGCTGGACAATCTACACAGCATCATCTAGCCCCAAGGTAATCTGCTGTTAAACAGAGCTGTGTTTATGGGTACTAGATGACTGATATATACTTAATACAATACAATACAAAAAGTAAACGTCCAAAAAGGTAAACAATGGTGATACCATAGAAAAATAAAAAACACTTTTTGATAGGGAACTATGTTACGCTAAATTACTGAATAAGAATTTTTAATTCTAGCCATGAAGTTCAGATATTAATATTAGTTATGCAAATACTTAGAAAAACAATATTTTTTTTGGGTAAATATATTATGGTACTTGTCACATTCTGGGGTACGGTAAGGTTTTGCAGTGCTATTACACATTTGGTTTATTTTCATTCGTTTATCGAATGTGCTTGTTAGAAGGTTTCTCGTTGTGTTTTCTTGTCCTGTTCGTGTTTTGTCCAGTTTGTTCTATGGAGTCGGAATAGGTAAAAATAGATTTAGACTTTGTAAGCTATTTATTGAGATGCAGATGAATGAATGAATGAATGAATGAATGAATGAATGAAATGAAAATATTTACAAAGTAAAAACATAAAATAATATAATCTTTATAAATCAAGTTTTTAGTTCCGAGCCAAGTAAGTTCTTGTCATTTTTCTTTCTTCCGGTAACCATGGTGATGATTATGCGCTAAAAAAGTTTCTTTAGGTTGATGAAATGAATCAAAATAAACGCGTGTCTTAGCCCCAAGCTTCAGTGCCGGCGAAAGGTGCCGGCAAACTCGCGGTCTGGGTGGGGTAAGTAAAACCCGTGGGAAGTAGGGAGTGGCCATTCTGTACGTAGAACTAATATCTGTTCTGTGACGTAAGTCAGTCTGTACAGAACGGCCACTCCCCACCAGTTTTACTTACCTCACCCCGATCGCGAGTTCGAGGGCACTTCGAAGGTTCCTATAGAACAATCTTTGCTTTGTTTAAAGCTTGATAACGTTGTGTAAAAATTTCCGCTAATAACCTCTAAGCAGGCCCCAACGGAAGACCAGCGCTGGGTAGCTATGCGACCCAGCAAATGCTGCGTTGGAGCCTTTTTGTAGCGACCGCATTTTTGTGTGTAGGGTACAGCTAATGCACACAACCTATTATAATAAGTGCTACTACAATTTAATTCTTTGTTTTCTGATTATTAGAATAGACGACCGATGTGGCGCAGCGGGCGCTGGTCCGCCTGCGACGCAGAGGTTGCGGGTTCGATTCCCGCCTCGGAACAAATGTTTGTACGATCTACAAATATTTTTTCCGGGTGTTCTGGGTATTTTCTATATATAATAAAAAATATCTATCTATGTATTGTACTGTATTAAATATATATCAGTCATCTAGTACCCATAATACAGCTCTGTTTAACAGCAGCTTACTTTGGGGCTAGATGATGCTGTGTGGATTGTCCAGCATTATTTATTTTTATTTTTATTTTAATCATTAGGTTTGTATATGTACCTAGTCGGTATAAGTATACACTTCCATATGCTCGTCACAAATAAAACTATTTTTATTCTTTCGTTCCAATATTTATTTATTATCGCAATTAAGCAGTTTTTTATTCCACTGGAACCAAACTTTTTTTCCGGGAAAAGTAGCCTATGTGCTATTCCAGACTATAATCTATGCCTGTGCTAAAATGTAAATTTCATACAGATTCGTTTAGCCGTTTTAAAGCGATACTACCACAAACAAACATTCAAACTTTATAATATTAGTAAGATTTATTTATGATACGGTTTTTGTCCGTAGCTATCGAAGCGAGAAGAGCTCAAACGGTTGATTGTCTCAGCGGTGGCTGTCGAGAGGAAAACGCAGAATGTTAAGGAAAGTCTTGTGGCCACGTTTAACAGCTTCCACGGTCATCAGAGCGCGAGTATGTATAAACATTCATCATTCACAGCCTAATATTGATAGATTCAGGCGTTACTTTGCGGAAATCCATTAGATAAAAAAAAACAGACGAAAAATCTCTAGTACTATTCCGCTTAACTTTTTAACTAATGAGGTCACACAGTTAACACACGTCTGCCGGAGTCGGGACATTATCAAGTCGATGGTCCTGATGATGTCCCGTGGAGGGATGAAACACGTGTCGATATTTTTCTTCTGAGGTTACCTGAGTTAACTGTGACCTCATTAGTTAAAAAGTTAAGCGAAAATGTACTAGAGAATTTTTTATTTGTTTTTTATCTTACAAATTAGTTAGTTTAATAATAACTTTATATCCTAGGTCAAATGTCCATCACGAATGCACCTCTGGATTCGATGGCCAGTCTCCGTCAGTTCTACGAAGAGAGGCGAGAGAGGCGTCAGAAGAGAATGGAACTGAGTATGGACCTTGACGTCTCAGAAAACTGTTCTTACAACGAGCTCGCAGGTTTGTTTATATATATTAGCGACCCGGCTTTGCACGGGTGCTTAAACTTCATTGTATAAAATAATGTTTGTCTCAATGTATGTATGTATGTATGTACGCTTAGATCTTTATAACTACGCACTGGTTTATGGTTAATGCGGTCTTCATCTATATATCAATAGATCCATTTTAAAAAGGAGTGTTTTCACGTACTGGTATATCGGTGAAGAGGAACCGACAAGGTGAGGAGGACGCTCGCCGTGTCACCCAACCCTGATGAAGACTCTCGAAATTGAGTCGAAACAGTGTCGGTTCCTCTTCACCGATATACCGGTACGTGTATACACTCGTTTTTAAAATGAATGATATAGTTCACGATAGTTTTAATAGTAAAAAATATCAATAGATTTGACGACCGATGTGGCGCGACGGGCGAAGGTCCGCCTGCGACACAGGAGGTTGCGAGTTCGATCACGATCTGCAAATATTTGTTCCATTTGTTCTGGGTATTTTCTATGTATAATAAAAAAAATCTAATGTATTGTATTGTAATAAGTATATCAGATATCGTACCCATAACACAAGCTCTGCTTAGCTTAGGGCTAGATAATGCTGTGTGGATTGTCCAGGATTATTAAAAAAAAAGATAGAGTAATTCTAGAGGAAGGTTTACAGCACCCGTGTGAGGCCGGGGCGGGTCGCTAGTTATCTATAAACCTTCATCTTGAATCATTCTATCTATTGATGAAAACCGCGTTAAAATCCGTTGCGCATTTTTTTTTTTTTTTTTTTTTTTTTTTTAGGCAACCAAAAAAATTGAATGCATACAGAATAGTAGTTAGTTTAGTTATGTATCTAATTTAGAAACACACAGTAAGTACTTATTCCTAAATTATCATTAGCAAACAAATCAAGTAGCCGTGATTAGGCTCTTAGTACTAAGCTTAAAATTATAAATAAGGTAAAGGTTAATTTTAAATTGAGAGACACAGTAGATACATTTAATATTCAATGAGTAGGTAGAATGTAGAATCTTTCCTTGGGCTCCACACTAGGATTCCCTGTTCTGTGGAGACCAATTTATAAGAGCTAAAAAAGGTTTGTCGTAAGATTTCACGGACAGTGTTCGATGGTTAGTAGGTAGGTAAATAATAAATTAATTTAGGTACCTACTGTAGGTAAAGGTGATCGTTTTAGGTACGTAGGTTTTAGGTTTGTTTAGGTACCTTGGGACAAATTGTGTATGACCCTTAGTATTATTCTAAGAGTAGGTACATAGGCTAGTGTGTGTAGTGACTTAATGACTGTGATGAATGTCATAATACCTAGGCGGTAGGTCAATTATATAGGCATATCTATATCGCATCGAGTGCAAGGTTTGTGCGTGTGCGTGTGAGTATTTTTGTTAGCGTATTGAATAGGTATAAATGATAAGTGAGTGAGGTGTTAGTTTGACAGTTTGTAGTTGTAAAGTAGTTTAATAAGTTTATCGTCTACATTTTTTTTTTTTTTTCTTTTAAAAGATCTAAGCGTATACATACAGAGGGACAAACGGCAGGAAGCAACTACTTTCCATTCCTAATTTTGTTTTGTTATTCTATCACAGAACAGATATTAGTACTACGTACAGAATGGTACCTACCTCCCACCGGTTTTACTTACCCCACCCCGCGTTCGCGAGTTTGTCGGTACCTTTCGCCGGCACGTGTTTATTTTGATTTTGTGTAGGTTTTTTTTTTATACAACTGAAGTGGCAACCAAGCGTACGGCCCACAAGATGGTAAGCGGTTACCGCAGCCTATGGACGCTTGCAATACCAGAGGTATCACTTGCGGGTTGCCCCCTTGAGGCTAAGATCAAAAGCCTCATGAGCCAGTAATTTCACCGGAAACCATACCCTTCACACCGGAACACAGCAATGCGAGCATTACTGCTTTGCGGCAGAAATAGGTATGGTGGTAGTCCTTCCCCGGACGAGCTCTATCACAGAGAACTCTACTACTCTTAAAGGTCCAAGCGCGTGCATGCCAGTGCGAGCGAAAGTTATATCGCTCTTGCTATAATTGGGTGAGGCCAACCATGACACTCACACATACAACGGCACCGTTTACGTACACAAACCATGCATGTGGTGATTGCGACGCGTTTGCTTCATACATTTTATTGAGAGTGTGTGGGGTGTGATTATTATGTAGAAGACATTTCACATAAACAGCATTTTATTGTTTATACCAACATTTTAATAAATCACTGAGTCAGTTTCAGAACATCAAACACACAACAATAACATAACATACATTCCCTGTGTCGTGAGACAATACCCAGACTAAAACAAATAAAAAAGAACTTTATTCTTGTCTGGAAGAGGGAATCGAGTCCGCAACCTCTTTTAGCTCAACCTCTCGATCCTCTGAACGTCCACAGCATCACTGTCTCGAATATCCGCTTTTAATAACCTCATTATTGAAGTGTTTTATTGTCTTAGCAGTTTAATAGATTTAAACGGTTTCGTCTCGCTTTCGTACATATTATTGCCTTCAAACTCTTTATTATCATTCGAGTTAGGTGATCCACCCAGTCTGTTATCATCGCAGGAGTTAGAATCACTTATCTCTGAATCATCCTCTCTAAATATCTGAACCGGAGACGGGATGATGATACCCGGTGATGCTGTAGCTCTGTAGTGATCGACACTTTCTTTGTACATCAGAGTGTTTATTTTATATATTAAAAGGTCTCGGCGTTCTTCGGGTAATTTCCGAAGTTTCCTCGCCCATAGTTTGACTATAATATCGCATTCGTCCTCCTCTTTCTGAGGGTATAGATATCTGTTTGGGTAGGAGTAGAACTCTTGGTATCTTGAGCGTTTCGGCTTCTGGGGTTTGCTGGTCGTCGGTTCCGAGTTTTGTGATCTTTGCTCCGATGGACTGTGGCTTCGTTTGCTGACTGGTGTCTTAGTTTGGTCGTTGTCTTCGAATTCCAATGGGTTGGTGTCTGTATCGTTGGTTGGAGTGTTTGAGTCTGCGTTGTCCGTTGCATCGTTCTGCAACAAGGGAGACATATTTATTTAGTCATCTTTACAGTCTTCCTATATGGGACACTGGCCTACTCTCGAGTGAGAGTGATTGGGTCCTAATCCACCATGCTGACCCAAAGCTGATTGATAGATATTTATTTATTGTTCTTTTAAAAGAGTTTTGTTAAGAATTTTAATTGAATTTTATTCAGTTTGTTCGTTCGTTCGTATGAGTCAGCGGCCAACTCTGGTGACAGTGTTTCTAGGCCGCCCGAAGGCCATTTTATTCAGTAAAATTACAAGGGTCACAATGAAATGTCTTACAAGTTAGGTGAGCTCAGTTTCAACGCGCCGCCCTTGCCGTAAAAAAATCTGACAAAGGCTGCTGGGTTATATTTTTTTTAGCATGATCCTTGCTTCTTGAAGACCTCTGGCGCAGTAGGCGAATGTTTGCATGATGATCTAGAAAGTATTTGTTACGGGTCGTTTCAAAATTCGATGATGCAATTAGAATTTTGCTGTTATTTTATTAGTTTTATTGTGTTGTATTTATTGCGTTGAATTGCTGAGTTGGTTGCTGACGTTGGATTAATTAGGGAATTTAGTTAATGAATGTTGGGAACGCTTAGTCATTGTCACCAGAGACTGACTCCTACGAACTTACTTATAATCATGTACGTTAAAAACTATCTATAGATAGCTCAACTGTTTCATATGTATTTTGTCTAAATTGTATTATGTACCTACATATTTTTATTTTTACTTGTTAGTAAAGGTTTGTAAGCTAAGTACAAAGAACGGGTTTGTACATTAAGTTAGACAACTCGCACAATATCGGCGTCATTTTCATACATTTACCAGCAACGACGCTATCTGTGCCGATATCCGTTATCGTGTCGTCTAGTGTAACCGCCCAATGACATCGTTATTTATTACATAATCTGATTAGATATGGCCGGTATTGCGCGTACACGCGCGGTACCGTACTGTTATAACGGTTTGACAGAACAAAAGCGAAACTCTACCGCTTGGTTACACAGTATTTCTCTTATATCGGTTGGAATTTTCAGCAATTGGTCCGTCTTGGTGGGAAGGGTACACTGCCAAAAATTCTGCCAAGTATACTCACAGTAAGTTAGTACTTACAGTAATGCCAGTAAGCAAGCATTACCTACTAGTAAGTAGTGCTTATGTTCGTAAGTGCTAGCCTTGAAAGACTGTGAAATTACTGAGCGAGTGGGATAATTATCTCGAGGCAACAGTTTTCAAACGACTTGAACATCTCATAACCAAAGGACTCATTTTTATTTTTTTCCTGTCGGATGAAAACGTCGACTACACCGAGTTACCAGTGACATAAGCTTACAAAATAAAAACGTAGCTGTTATCCCTTGTAGTTTTTTTGCACTAACCTCATCAGTGTCGTTCTTCCACTGGGAGGGGCTGCACAGGTAAACGCTCGCCAGGAACGAGTCCATAGTCCCGAACGCAAACCACGACGGCTGGTAAACCGCGCCGCCATTTACCGACGTTGAATTCTTTATCTTCGTCTTGTAAGCTCTGTACGCTGACATCAATGATTCCTTCTTCTTTTTCAACTGTGGTATCGTACACGGGATCGGCATGTTACTTTGGATGTCGACCCACGCGTCGTTCACGCGATTTCGGTTCCTATGGTCCTTGTGTTTAGTGTTCCAAATGCAGGAATGCATTTTATACAGTCTCAGGAATATTAGGATCGAATCGTTGGTCCAATCCATTTTTAACTAACACGTCCACTCGGGTCGGTGATCTGAGTGAGATTGTGTGTGTCGTGTGGCCTGTTTGCACAAATGTTCGCATTATTCGCCAAAGAAAAATCAACCTTGTGTTGCTCTGCGCGGAGTTCAGCTTATCCTGGCCTGGTGGCGTGCGGTGCAAAGCAATAGTTACCGTGTGCGCGTCGCGCAAGGTTCGTTTTGCTCTGGCGAGCTTTGTTTAGCGAGCGGTGAAGGGGAGACGTTTCCAGTCAAATATTTGCTTTTTGTGCGGCGCAGAGCCAACGATCGATGGAAACGCACACAGTACAATGTTTGCCAAGTACAGCAAATACCAAACAAGTTTTTGAGTAAGTAGGTAGGTTTAACCTACAAAAACCCGATTATGGAGCTCTTTGGTGATAGGTACCTCGGTACCTACATAAAGATAACTTCTAAACCTACTTAATAATACTACAAATAGGGACATGTAGGTATTTCAGTTCTTTGTCAGTTCAGTGTAGGTAGGTAGGTACCTTACTTTACTTTGAAAAAATGTTTTTTTTTATTTGTTATCATCATAGCATATTATTTATAAAATGACGAAGACCACTTTGATTGAAACGTCTGATAGGTAGTAGGTAGGTATCTATATGCTCTCTATATCTACATACAAGCAAGCACACAGTATCAACTAGGTAACATTCAGAATATTATTTTATTACAGACAAAAAGACACACAGAACTTAAAATAGGTACCTACGTACTTACCTACCAACCTCAGTTATTATTCTTATGCACAGAATGAATGTGAACATTGATAAGTAGGTAGGTTATTTAGGTACCTACCTACTTGGTACATATAATAAGTAATACCCTGCATACTACCTCTGTGATACTACTAGGTACTTACATGAATTGAACTTTTGTCATAGAGTTGTTGATTTCGCGCAAATGATGCAAAATAGCGCCACGATGACGAAACAAAACATTTGCGCTGGAATAAGGTGCGCTTCTTTTGTCTACACGCCAGGCTATTTTGTACTCTAACACAACATACTAAAATTTACAATGAAATACGAATGAAACACTTGTTTTCTACTTTTAGTCACGTACGGAAGCGGTATTTTATTCTATTATACACCTTATGTGAGGCCAAATAAAGTCTAAATACAGAACGCAGACGGATACCATCCGCGCATGGCTAATCAACATATCGCCAAGCTAATTGAAACCCTATTCCGCTATATGATAATTCAGTTTTGTTTCAGATAATGAAAGTCCGAAGTTCATAGATGAGTTGAGAATGTACTTGAAAAACTTTAGATTGGAAAATAATAGAAAATTGGTGTTAGAAAGGTAAAAAATCCTCCTAAGTATTTAAAATCGGAAAATACGTATGTATGTGTGTACATTTATTGTGGTTCACACTAAATAAAGGCATATTTCACGTTCATCGAGTAGGTTAGTGATATAGGCTAATTAAAGTTGAGTCAATATAACTGCCAATGGTGAGAGACCGTGTTAGCTATATTGTATTGTGTATTGCTAATGGTCAATTAGCCTTTTTGACACTAACTCGGTAATCGTGAAATAGGCCCTGCATGTGGATTGTCCAATTTCGGGTAACTTAACTTGTCATATTTGCTCAAATGTTTGCTTTTCATCAATACAATGTCAACTTTGTGAAAGTATTATGCAAGTTAAGTTTGTATTGATAAAATAACGCAAATTATTCAGCAAAATATGCCAAGTTAAGGAGTAACTTGACATTTACTAGTATTTGACAATACCTTTTTCTCAAAATAGATAAACAAGGCCAGAAGTTTAAAATATATTTATGAATAAGGAAATACTTAAAACTTCTACTAGAAATATGGTATTCAATGTTCTAATATAAGAATGACAATTATATACTGCGGTAGGTGAATTAAAGCCGCGGTCATAATAATGTTTTTTTTTTTCAGTGGTGAAAAGATTTGGATCTTTGAAACGGTTCAGTCTTCTTTAGACAGACTTTACGCGAAATGGCAAGACGATGACACCACTACCTCGATCATCTGTCCGTCTGTCAGTCTAGCTCACAACTTAGCTCGGCTAACTCAGGAGGTGGCCACGAAAAATGAGCTGGAAGCCTTGGTGCTGTTTTTGGAAGATGGCGGGAAAAAACATGAGTTACCTCCAGGTAAAATTTTGGGTATTATACAGTCAAGTAGGCTAATTGCCGGTTAGCCTATAAATTGTAGCACCGAACGGTGATCATTCCAATGGCTAACTGAGAAAGTAGCCTACTTAAACTATCTTGAAGATTGTGAAATAGGTCCTACCTAAGCCGCAGCAACGTCAATTACAATAATTATTTAATATACCTTCATTTGAAACAAATGTTCAACTTGCGGCCTATACAGGGTGGCCCAAACGTGGACGTCAATAAAAAAAAATTGATTCCTCAGATCCAGAGGTTTAGACGGGTGGTGTATATTAATGGATAAGGAATAAAAATATTAAACATATGTTTTAACCACGATAATTCATGGAAATAAACTTAGAGGTTCTAATTGTAGCTTTATCATGTTGGACCCTGTAATTTTGACTTTTATTTTAGACAAGCGCATAGAACTAGATAGAATAGAAATACATATTAGTCATCATCGTGACAGCCTTCTAATGTTCCCACTGCTGAGACACTGGCCTACTTTCAAGCGAGAGTGATTGGGTCTTAGAATCCACCACGCGGACCCAATGCGGCTTGGTGGACATGTCTTTTGAATTGTTAGTTCTTGGGCATGCCGGTTTTCTCACGATGTTTTCCTTCACCGTATGAGAGCACTGGCATTGCGCACATAAATTTTTCGAATAGAAAAATCTATTGGTACACGACTGGATTCGAACCCACGATCTTAGGATCGGAAGGCGGGGTCACTACCACTAGACCGCCAGTGCTCATAATACCTATTACGTACAAAATGGTCATTCACCCCCTACCACCGATCCGAGATACTTCAACCCGATCGGGCCCGATCGCGAGTTTGTGGGCACTTTCACAGGCGCTGAAGCTAAGGGTCATTCGTTATTGCCAGCCGCTTTTAACACACATACAAAGGCACCGTTTACGTACACAAACCATGCATGTGGTGATTGCGACGTGTTTGTTTCATACATTATATTGAGTGTCCGGGCTGTGACGATAGCTAAATTACTAAATGTTTCAGATATTTCGTCCATAACCGCAGAGGAAGAGAAAATTCTGGACAAAGTCAAGAAGCAATTACACGAAAATATACAAAACCTTCAGAAAACAGACAGAACCCTGAGCATTGGTATAGATAACCTGAACGCTTGGACCGAGAATACTGTCAAACAGTACATTTCTGATAACAGGACTGCAGATGGGCGAACTTATAAAGAGTATGAAAGGGTCTTTCTAGAATGTTTAAGAATGTAAATAATGAAATGATTATGATAATGTCATAATAATAGAAACAATAAAATAATTTGTATTTTTAATTTCTTCTTTTTCTTTTAATTTGTGGCGTCTGTGGCCGGGTTTGCCACAATTTTGCCAATGTCAATGTCGACAGGGTTGAAACAGTAAGACAATGGAGGATGGTCGGTATAAAAGAGGGAGACCATAATTTTCTAACAAGGTGATTTGTTATTACATCCTGAATAAAATAGGACAATTTTTAATTTCATTGATCATCATTATTATAGTGACACTCACAGACATAAATGTGACACTAACTTGTACTCTCAATTATTATTTCAAATTAGTTTTTTTAATGTATGAGACAGCCATTGAGACTTAATATTAAGAGAGCACTGGTGGTCTAGTGGTAGTGAGCCCGCCTTCCGATCCTAAGGTCGTGGGTTCGAAACACATCGTGAGGAAACCGGCATGTCCAAGAACTAAAAAAAATCGAAAGACATGTGCCATCTACTAATCCGCATTGGGTCCGCGTGGTGGATTTAGACCCAATCACTCTCGCTTGAGAGTAGGCCAGTGTCCCAGCAGTGGGAACATTAGAAGGCTGTCATGATGATTAAGAATAGGTAAGTAGAAGTGGGTAGGCTTGTAGCTCGCAGAACCGATAACCGCTAGGAAATAAAGGTTCTCGAATGGCGACCACGAACTGGAAAACGAAGTGTAGGACGGTCCCCTACTCGATGGACCGATGAAATTTAAGCGGTCGGTGGATGGTGAAGGCTTAAAATCTGGGCGGACGCTCTGGGGGAGGCCTATGTCCAGCAGTGGACGTCTATCAGCTGATATGATGATGAGACACCTAACATACATATTTTAATGGCAAGTTCACAATATTCCAGTCCAGTAAATAAAGTGAAGATATCAATAATAATCCAGTTAAATGTTATAGTACCTACTCTTATGGTTGTTTAAATATAGCAACCTATCTGGACGAAACATACTGTACTGCCAAGACAACGGATATGGCCATCTTGGAGTTAGCCATCTGCAGACAATACAGTAAGTTCGTATGAGTCAATAGCCAACTCTGGTGACAGAGTTTCTAGGCCGCCCGAAAGCCTCTGTCATGGCCTAAGAACTTTGTAAAAGCCGGGACCGACTGCTTAACGTGACGTGCCCTGTTGAAATTGCCACTGGCGGTCACCCATCCAAATGATGACTACGCGGAACAGTGCTTAACTTCGTTGATCTGTTATTAACAATTTAGCCAGCTACGTCACGAGCGCAATACAGCAAATTTCTCTCTTTTGTTCGTAGAACGTATACCTTCGTAATATACGGAACGAACGTAGGTGCATGCGAGCCACCCTAGTGGCCACTGTGGCCAGAGCCTGGCTGCTGCGAAGAACCGGGTTTTACTAGTGGGCTTTAGTCTCTTACCACCCTACCACAAGGGAGGTTGTAGCTGTGTGGAAGTGGGTGGTGGCTGGCAAAACCCCTATTGCTCCCCCCCTACACCCTACTTACGAACTTGAACTGAACAAAGTCGTATTATCAGAGAATGGATGTATGTTAGGTAGGTAGGTATTGTCGGGGGATTTTTAAACAAAAATAATATAAAATAAATAATGCTGGACAATCCACACAGCATCATCTTGCCCCAAGGTAAGGTGCTGTTAAACAGAGCTGTATTATGGGTACTAGATGACTGATATATACTTATACAATACAATACATACCTAGATAGATATTTTTTATTATATATAGAAAATACCCAGAACACCCGAAACAAATATTTGTTATATGTAATCGAAAAAATCATGCAAAAATTTTTTTTGCAGGAGTTTTTCGAAAATTTTTTATTTGAAATTTTATAGGAGATTTGAAAGAATTTGTAGGTAGGTATAACAAGCCTATTATTATTTAATAAACCGCTGTATGGCAGTAATACCTACAGTATTATTGCCAACGGTGTCGGTGTTTGTTTGGCCATCGTAAAGTTAGCCGTTTGTGATGGGCAAAGACAATTTTTAATTCGAAAAAGCTCCATTGCGCATCAATACGGCCAACTTCATGGCAGGCTGAGATCTGTTGGCAGTTCTATAAGTAGTATAGGTACATTGTAACATGGTAGGTACCTACTTTTAGTAGGTAGGTAGGTAGGTATTGGTAATAAAAAGAGAGGAAGTAGCTAGGTAGGTAGGTACTTACCTTATTGCTACTTTTGATGCTTTGACTATTTAAATCTTTGTTTTGATGCTTCTGGCTATTTGACATGCCAAATTCGGTCATACCTAATACAAAAAGCTGTTTAACCTGAGATCAAAGAGCTGAAGTGAAGTTATATTAATGAAAACACCGTAGAACGATTGAAAATAAAAATAAATCCGCGCTTTCTTGGTTTTTTTTTTTCTTTTTGCCCTGATTGACAGAGGGCGAATCGCGGTATACTCATTTGACTAACGTACTATACTTCACAGATTATTAGTACTAAAGACTAAAGATAACCGTGGTAAACGGTGTTTATTTAAACGTAATATCATTGTCTTTATTAGCACGCTTTACGTTCAGTTACGTCTCGTTAAGTTACTAACCGCCTTGATAACTACTAACCACTTTCATAAACTACCTTCCCAGTAAATCGATTAATATCTCCTTGTAACAAACTCATCCTAACGAGCTTCGAATAGCTTAATAGCGATAAGTAACAAAATAATGCTAATTCTCTGTAGGTAGGTAACTCTTATTAGTAGAACGTTTTATGGTTAATAACCACAGTCTAGATAAAATAATCTTTATTTGAAACTTATCCCGCTTGGTTACAATAACTCTCACCGTAACTAAAGCCTAGTTATCACAAACTAACATGGTTACAGGATCGCGGTAAATGACACAAACTAAGGGAGGCCTATTACCCAGCAGTGGGTGAAGTCAGGCTGCGGATGATGATGATGAACATAGATAAGGTTAAAGCAGATTGGGATGCGGCACGACATGACAAGAGATTAAGACGTCGCACACTAGCCGTCAAGATACCGCGGTATTCCAGCATCTTCCACAGCATCCCGTGGCATGCCGCGGCTTATACTAAATTTATTATTTTTTCCTCAATGTTGGGAACAAAAAACACGTCGTCGTGTCCTCAAAATTAATACGCGCACTGTCTTTAGCGGCACGGACGCAACTGGTTTGCTGTGCTTTTCAGCGCGGCGCCGGCGGGAGCCCGCGCTGCCGGCATCCCTCGGCATAGCTTGGCTTGCCGATGCCTGCCGCAGGACGCCACGGCATCGGCATCCCGCCGCTGGAGTCCGTGGGTTGCACCAATGCCGAGCAATGAAATCCCTTTCGATGCCCCGGCATCATTTTATAAGTATAGAAATTTAGATCGTATTTTTAATTCGATAGAGTTTAATGTCCAATGGTAAATATTTAAATCCCTTGCCATGCAGTCCCAATATGCGATAATATGCTAACATTTAGCACCAACGATATTATTGCTAGCACGCATCATAGCTACATCAACCACCTTAGTAACTACTACCTTTACTAAAAAGGTTAGTAATTTCCTGGTTACTAACCTTTTTAGTAAATGACTAACCTTCCTAATAACCCGCTAAGAATTAACTCTCACAGTAACACAGGCGTAAATTCTGTCAAAGTTACTTCGAATTACGTAGTTAATAAAACATTCACCTATCGACCATAGCGTTTCTAATTTATCGTAGAATAGTTGCTAGCTATAATTTTTACTAATATTCGGTATTGATATACAAAATTCTAGAGGGAATTATTTTCTACCACAGCAGGGGGGCTGAGAGGAAGAGGGTGGCTTCCCTTACAAAGCCGCAGTTTCACCCAGCTATAAAGGGGATCGAGCAAAGCAGGGGTAACTCAGACCCACGACCGCCCGGGCCTCTCGGTCGAGATTTAAAACCCAAGGATTTTAATTTCTTCTTTATGTTCAGCTGCTATAAATGTGATATTCCGAAAAGCTAACAAAAAGGCAGGATTATTATTATACTAACAGCGTGGGTTACTGCTATAATGAGCTACTCGCAAGCAGATTTGAGTAATAGCCTATTCGTAGTCGAGAAGAGAATTCAAATGAATACTAATGATCCGTAATGCATTTATTCTCACTCTGCGAGTTAATAGCGGTATGTATTCTTATATCTACGCAAGATAATAAGTAGGCTAGGCACTCAAGTAAGAATTAGAATATAACATTTAACTAACCTTGGAAAATGTAATTCATAGTACCTACCTACTAGGTAGGTAAGTAAATAAGTAGGTACTTATCTTGTATATACCTATCTCAATCCTAGGTAATGCCACAAGAGATACGGTTGTTTGGTCAATATTAATAAGAAGTAAGTAGCTACCTACTTATTTAATAGGTAGGTAGGTACATTATTTTAAGTATATTATACTTATTAGATAGATAGGTAGGTATTGCACAAAATGTAACATGGATAGGACATGTTCATAGGAGGTACCCACGGCAATAAAATTCGCAGATTATACGAACATGGAAAAGGTCGAACAACATTGTACGTGTCTATCTACTTTGTGTAGATAAATGTAGATTGTACAATACAATGCATGTATGTTGTACATTCTACCGGTAGGTAGGTATTCAGATAAGTCAGGTCGCTTACTGCCTCCATGGGTGCTTTTGAAAGTTACGCTAGTTTATGAGCTTAGTTATACCAATCGTTATACCTACCACAGAACAGATATTAGTACCTTCTACGTAGTTATACCTACTACTAAGTAGGTACCTACTTACCTAAGTAATAATTTAGGTTTAATATTGTAGGTAAGTAGGTACCTACCTACTTATATTTTTTAATTTCAGTTTTTGTCGTCGGTTTTATTTTTTTGGTACAAAATTATATTTAAAAAAACCTAGGTAGGTACCAAGTTCCTACTAACTTAATATGTCTATATGTCAGGTGCCCTACAACAATAAAAAAGGAGTTACCTCTTTTTTTCTACATTAATCAAAATAAATAGAAACAAATATAAATTAATAGAAGTCGTTCGTCAACTAGAAAAAAAAAATCTACTAGGTAAATTATATAGAAGCATGCGTGTAGCGTGCTTATGGCTCTAGTGTGCGCCATGACTATTATGATGACCATAAGCAGCCAGAATTTTATTATAAACTGCGCGTCGAGGTCAACACTCGAGCTCAACCAACTTGCCGAACTCCACCGAAGCGAGAATAGCTAGCTATTGAGCTGATTTGAGCTACTATAGCGAGACAGAAAGAAAGAGAGAGCAGCGGAACCGGTTTTTCTCTGTCTCTCGCGGTCGATCGGTTCATCGACTCAACCTGACTCAACGCACTACGCAGCCAGAATATTTTTACAAAAACACATTCTATTCTAGAGCTGTTTTTGTTTATATTCTGGTTTTGATAGATCAATCTACATTATGATTTATTATTATTATTATCATCTCCGTCCTACCTAACTACTGTATTACTTACACAGTAGTTAAGTAGGTAGGTATACTACCTACATAAATGTAGAGTATAGGCACATAATGTGAATGCAACATTTAATATTAGAGCTAAAGGTGATAAATCAGGGCAATGTGCCTACCTACAACCATTACTGAGGTAGGTACATAAATAAATGTATGTAGAGGTCCCGCTGCCGAGCTAAGAATAGAACCCTTCCCCCCAACCCTATAATTGCAACATCTCTATAATCAACAACAATCACATGCAACAGTGCATGGTGATTATGGCAACCATTCACCCCTCCCCCCTCCTATTTAGGATAACACCAAAAACTGCCCCCAGCCGTGGCTGCAAACTGAGCAAAGCAAAGTCATTTTAGGCAACGGAGCAGTCATGACTTATGGTAGGTACGGTTGGTATGATGGAGCAGGGGGGGTGCAGCAAAGAAAAAGCCTTCCCCCCCACTTGATAGACCGTCGACATAGATAGTACCTAAGTAGGCAAAGTACTCATCATATTAGAAATCAAGTAAGTAGTACTACGGTTATGGTCATTTCATCATCATCATCATTTTCAGCCTGTATCCACCCACTGCTGCCTCCTTCATATTAAGCTACCTACCTTGTTATTGTAGTTGGCAGATCTCATCCAGGTCTTACCCCCTATATTTTCGATGTCACCCGCCCATCATTAGATATTTATTTCTTTTATAATAGTAGGTACACAACAAGGTGTTTTAGGCATAGGTACGTAAGTAAGTAGGTACCTAACCTAGTTGATGAACCATGATAAAGTACGACTAGCAAGAAATTTTCTCAGCACGGTTAATGGGTAAGCTTACTGTCGCGAATGCGAAGACATTATACCTATGTAGGCTAACCTAGCTACTAGCGTGAGTATAGCGTTGTGAGCCTGTGACGTCACACACACTTGACGACGGACGCGCCGCCCGCGCTAGCGCCGGTCCTGCGTGAGGTGGCGAGGAAGCGGGGAGCAAAGGCGGGGTGCGCCGAACATAAGCCGACAGGACAGCACGAGAGTGACATGTGAGTGAATTCAGATTAAACTGTGCATGAGATTACTGCTGTGTGTTGTCCATAGGAATTGCCAATGCGTTGACTAGTTTAGCGAACACTTAGAAGTGACCTGAGAGCCTATAATCTCAACTGTATCACTCTGTTATCTGAGGGTCGGTACTCCCAGCCCGCTGCTAGTGACCTGAGAGCCTATACTCTCAACTGTATCACTCTGTTATCTGAGGGTCGCTACTCCCAGCCCGCTGCTAGTGACCTGAGAGCCTATACTCTCAACTGTATCACTCTGTCTATGTGAGGGTCTGTACCCCCAGCTAGCTGCTAGTGACCTGAGTTTGGGGGGTGTTCCCCCAGTGTGGCCTCCAATCTCCCCTATAGCCACCCCGTGCCTCGCTCACTGATCCGGTACTGATATCGGACAAACTGATCTCTATTATCTGATTTCTAAGTGTTCGCTAAACTAGCCAACGCATTGGCAATTCCTATGGACAACACACAGCAGTAATCTCATGCACAGTTTAATCTGAATTCACTCACATGTCACTCTCGTGCTGTCCTGTCGGCTTATGTTCGGCGCACCCCGCCTTTGCTCCCCGCTTCCTCGCCACCTCACGCAGGACCGGCGCTAGCGCGGGCGGCGCGTCCGTCGTCAAGTGTGTGTGACGTCACAGGCTCACAACGCTATACTCACGCTAGCAGCTAGGTTAGCCTACATAGGTATAATGTCTTCGCATTCGCGACACTTACCTCCTACTAACATTATGCTACCTACTAGGTAGCGAGTTATTAGCACTGTTACTCTGAGTTATTAGCACTGTTACTATTATGGAACTGTACTAACAGCTAATATAAACTTATTATTTTTTTTTTTGTTAACGGGGAGGAATCTGCATCCAGACATCCCGTCGCATAAGGGGTGTCGACGACGGGGGTGTGTGAGGTTGTCGGACTCGACGACTCACTAAACCATCCCCGGTGGCCAGCCTCGATGCATGCCGAGGGGCTCCACGGTCCCCTAGGGCTATCAGTGGTGCCCCTCCCGCATCGCGCTCAAAGCACTTCCCGGGGCTAACAAAAGTCAGCCCCAGCACCTCGCAGTGCTGCGGCAGCACAGGGCCACCCCTGTGCTACCGCCCTTCCCGGGTTCGCTGAAAACGGACGACCAGAGCCCTCACTCTAGACCGCCTACGAACCCGAAAGTTCCCCTGCTCGGCAGAAATTCCAAAAATTGAAAGTATTTTTAGAATAGTACTTACTTGCTTAAACACATTAGCCAAGTATATGTTATAACACTATTGTTGGTGTATAACGCTAGTACCTACTTACCTACCTACTAGAGTTATATCTACAATACAGTAAGCCGCTTCAAGTCGAGCGTTATTTATTATAGCGATCGAGGTCGTTATTATTACCAACGTATGGGGGCGACCGACCGACCCATTCCGTTCCTATCCTTTAATAATAAATTTCTTGTGGCTAGCTAGTAGCGGACTGCTGCCTATATTCTATAGTCGGATAAGAAAGAGACAAACAAAGCCTGTCTCATCGAGTGCAAGAGAAATGGCTATTGAATCGAACGTCAACCGCTAGGAATGTGCAGGCCAACCAATGCTGGCTGGCAGCTAGCCATACAGACTGGCACTGGCATGGCACTCTAAAATCGCCTGGCTGCCTGTGCGAGAAAGGAACAAAATTCCGTTTGACGAGTTCGGTTGAGCTCGCCCCACACACACGTCTCGCTCGTCTAGGTTGGTTTCGTTTCGAAGCGACTTCGTGCCGTGCCGTGCCACGGTTGGCCTGCGCGTTCTCTTCTCTTGTGCGATTATTTAGACTCGTGCGTGAGATTATTGTGTTAATAATAGATATTTGCATTAAGCTATCCAGCAATAGTGAATAATTAATTAGTTCAACAAACAACAATTTTGTTGAAAGTCAAAGTTGCTGACTAGATCGATTAGTGTCTGTCTGATTAAGCTGACTGCAGTAATTTATTTTTATATTATAAACGAAACGAACAACAGCCATTTTGTATTTTCACCGCACTCATTGAGTGACAGAAATAAGCGAAATTATTTCAGTTTTTCAAGGAAATAGTAAATTTTCAAGGTTGTTGTTGTTTTTAAAGAAAATTTAATTATCTGTTTCTTGTTTTTGACTATACTGACACTGTTATTGTGTGAATTGTTTGGTGATCAAAGTCATTTGCGGCGTCCAAGGCATTTTCTGAGTTGCAAAAACGAACTCCGATTCTGATTGAAGGACTAACATTTGGACTGAATTTGTTGTGAGATAAATGTAAGTAAATTTTCAGGATATATTTTAGTTGCTTTTTGATCGTACTACTACTTATCTACTCTATACGCTGCATGTTTATTGTTGTGTGATTCAAAGAGCTTGTGGGATTGTTTTGTTTACATTATTCTATCTCTACTAAAAAGTTTGTTTGAGGAGGGACTGTAAAGAATTGTAGGTACCTTACCGAAAGTAAATTTTATACCTTTTTAGGTAAGTATTTATTTACAAGACCTAGATAACTACCTACATTGATCATTAAAACCAGCTTGATCTTTTTCATTGTAATAGTAGGTAGTAGGTACCTATCTTATTTATTTTCCTGCTCACGGTTAAGTACTTAAAGCCATATATAGGCCTGCGGGTTGATCACATAACTCTGTTAGTGACCAATCTCACCCTTTCTCAATGCTGTGTTCACTGCTTAAGAAATTACATGTGTTTTGACTTTCCTAAGTAAGCTCATTATGTACCTATTTCATGTGGAAATTTCAATTTGTGTGAACCAAATTAAAAAGCTCTAGAGATGGATGGAGATCAATGGAGATTAATTGCTAACAGAGTTATGTGATCAATAAGCTGATCCATCATGACTGATCTTTAGGCGGGCTGTAAAATCTAACATTCCAAAAAAAAAACTTTTAAAAAGTAGCTCTGTCTAATTTAATAGATAATATAATTTATTTAAAGAGAATTAGATTTGTATTTTTGTTTGTGATAAATAAACTCAAAAACTACTGGTCTGATTTAAAAATTCTTTCTTTATTAGAATGCTACATTATCTTTGAGGCTAGCTTAGCTAGCGAGGCTTTTGATAGGCTATATTTATTACTAGCTACCTGCCCCGGCTTCGCATGAAAGCTTAACTTTTCATAGCACCGGTGCAAAGCCGGGGCAGGTCACTAGTACTTAATTAACACAAATCAGTTTGTACTTTGCCTAAATAGTTTAAATATTTTTTGCACAGCACTGGAAATTGGCAGTTAGCGACTAGCACTTAGCCCTGCTTTGTCTTAGCCTGACAGTAGGTAGATACACATGGCTCACAGGCATTAATATAAAATGAATTAAATACATTCAATCATTTGAATGTAATTCACACAATTTTGATATTAGGACTTGAATGTTTTAAAGATTCAGTTGAGCCTTTTAATACTGAGTTGAGCATTCTAAGATTGTGAGTTGGAGATTTAAGATTTTTAAATTATGAGTAGAGCATTTAAAATCAATTTGAGATTTAGTTAAAAATGATTTTATGATTATGATTTGGGCATTTTAAGATAGAGTTGAGCATTTTAAGATTATGAGTTGGCATTTTAAGATTTTGATTATGAGTCAAGCATTTCAACATGATTTAGTTGAGTATTTTAAGATTGAGTGAGAATTTAAAATAGGTTTAGCATTCTAAGAGAAGCCATTATATAAATATATAAACTTTTTTAATATCAACTAGATAATAATTATTTTAATTACAAATCCATAAAATTAGTTTACTAATGCCTGCTAAGTTTGTGTATTTGTTATTGTGTTACACTGTGTTAACATAATACATATTCCATTTCTTTCTACACAACCACACTACTAGTATGTGCACATAATACTAGAAGAATTAGGTAATTACCTATTAATTATGAATTACTTTAGTAAGGATTAAACTATCACTTTTAATTTTTTTTTAACAAGAATTTTTTTTTCATAAGTACCTACTTATATAGGTAAATATATTTATTAAATCATACTACTTTATTAGGTAAATATATTTATTCAATAATATCACAAGGATCATTTTGAAAGTCTTAAAGCTAGGTGAATTTACGCCAGTCCCACGCGCCCCAGCCTAGAGTAATCTGGTAACAAACTCGGCTGGGTTCCTAGCTTTTTTTATGATCCTTCTTTATTCCAATTGTATTCCAATGTAACCTGTGTTAAAAGAAAATAAATATTTATTAATATTCAATTGTGATTTGAAATGCACTTGAGCTGTTATGAAGAGCTAAAGTCAGTTTAATTGTTCACAGGTCTCGTAAAACATGGCAACAAAGTTTGAACCTGAAATTCCATCATCACCACCCAATGATGAATCAGGTTTGTCAAAATTTTGTCAAAACATCTCAAAATGAAATTAAATATTTTAATAAAACATTTCAAATTAATTTAAAGCTAAAACTACATTGTTACACAAAATATTAATAAAAGTTGGAACTTTTTATGTGTTATGTGGGTGGTTGGTAGATAGTTTTAATTATTATTAATTGCGCTTGTTTGTAGCACTGGCATAGATTTCATAATATTTTATTTCATTTTGAGTTTGGCATTTTATTTTAAAAGTTGACTTTGTATTTTGAAAATGTGATGGGTTTTAATATCAATAAATTCTGATGTTTTTCAAAATTCTCCTTTATAAATTTCAGACAAAAATTTTCATTCTCTTCATATATTCATGAAATCAGTGTCACTATGTTTTGGTTTCTTTGTAGTAATTTAGCTTTTGTTTCTTGTCTTGATAAAGTAGTTAGACGACCGATGTGGCAGCGGGCGCAGGTCCGCCTGCGACGCGGAGGTTGCGGGTTCGATTCCCGCCTAGGGTCAAATGTTTGTACGATCTACAAATATTTGTTCCGGGTGTTCTGGGTATTTTCTATATATAATAAAAAAATATCAATCTATGGATTGTATTGTATTAGGTATATATCCGTCATCTAGTACCCATAAACACAGCTCTGTTTAACAGCAGCTTACTTTGGGCTAGATGATGCTGTGTGGATTGTCCAGCATTATTTATTTATTTATATTATTTATTAGTACTTAGTGTTTTAAAAATGATAAGTACAATCTTTATGTAGTAGTATAGGCATAGCAGTTTGTTTATAAATGTTATTTATTATCCCATATTATACATAATGAGTACCTACATAACATATTGTTAAGTAGGTACAAATTACAAGGACTTAAGTAAACTCCGTTTTTCAGATGGTGAAGAACAAGAAGATTCAATAGAAACTCCAGACAACGAACCAAACGACGAACAAGAAACAAAATACCCTGCTAATAACAATGTCGACAACATTCTAAAACGCCTGCAGTCTTCTGGGGCTCTTCTCAAAAAACCAAAGCAGGAGTATTACTGCTTCACTTGCAAACAAGAATATTCCAACTGGGAGGAGTTAGAAACTCATCTCATCACTCACGTGTCACTCCCGTCTTTGATTCTCGACAAGCTGCCGTCCGACGACGAAGATGTCCCGCAGTCGGGCGAAGAAGACTGGTCCGATGAAGAGGAAGAAACACCACCTCTGGCTAAAACCCCTCCTAAAACTCCCCAAAAAATAGAATTATCCCAACTGCTAAAGAAAACCGGCCTTTCCATTAAAAAACCCCCAGAACTACCTAAAAGTTCAAATACCGCGTTAGACAAACTAAGTGGTTTAGGTTTCACAATAAAAAGAAGCACTACACCAATAAAACAAGAACCTGAACTCGAAGAAAAAACGAACGATGTTATGCAAAAATTAGGAAAGCTTGGAGGTTTGAAACTCAAACTTAAATCTGAAGGGAATAATTCGACTAATTTCAAAGTGGTAAATGGCTTAAGAGATTTCAAAACAGAATCAGATGACGAAGAAAAAAGTGATAATGAAAACGAGAAAAGCACTGAAAATCAAGGTGCAGAATCTGACGAAGAACAAGATAAAGGTTTAGATGAACAAGAAGAATCAGACGCCGACAATGATTCTGACGACGAAAAGAGTCAAGCAACAAACAATAAGGCTGTCAACGCAAAAATTGCAAATGTTCTCAAAAATCTGCAAGGGAAAACAGTCGCTAAAGTAGAAGCAAAGTCTCCGGTAAAGCCTGCATCAGTCATTAGGACTCCTTCGAAAGACGTACCTGCTGCCAAACCTGTAGGAAGACCTAACATGAAACAAACACCAAAGAGAGGCGCTAATTTACCACTACCGAAGGAAGGTTCTAAAATCCGAGAAATATCCACACCAGGCAGCGTTTCTTCTAATTCCACTCCAGAAAGAAGACAATCTCACGACAGGAATATGGAAAACGTTGTGGTCAAAACAGAAGTAGAAACAGTTGAATCTCAATCTGCGTCAAACGCACCTCTTTTCTTCGGTCAAATAAAAACTGAACGATCGTCACCGCCTCTTGATAACACGACCACTCCCATAATAGCAGCGGTCAAAACTGAACCTGAGCCACTGTTAACGCAAAACGCTCAAGCCCTTTTCTCAGATCAGGCTAAGCAACCTTTACTACCGGTCACAAAGACCGAAGACACTGGGGTCACCATCATAGAAATCAATGGAGACTCTAATGATGAAGATGACGATTGTTGCGTTGTTTCAGCGACTCCTGCTCCCGACATCAAGCCCGTTATTCCTAAAACTGAACCAGTGTGCAGAGTTGAACAAGTAAACTACCCCCCTCCTGCATATCCTGCCACTTCGAAACCCAGTTTCTCTGCCAGTCCTCAGTCGAGCTACCCTATAACCTCAACCTACGGTAATTCTCTGCCTCGCGGCTCATCGCTTGAGAAGAACCATTCCTTTAACTGGAATGCACCAGACTCAAAACCTCCCCTTGATATGCTCGAGAAAAGCGCTGAAGATATCTTCGAAAGCCTGCTTTCGAATACACCTAAAAAAGAAGGGTTCTCGATTTCCGATGCAAGTGAATACATATCTTTAGATACTCTGGGACCTCAGCAAACGTGTGACGTTTGTAACACTAGGTTTACCAGTTTATCGCTTTTAGATGACCATATAAGAATGACGGGACATTCAAAATCCATAGTCACACCTACGTCGTCAACGCTGCTACCTTACAACCCAGGAGGACCATCAAGCATACTCCAGAGCTTACTTCCAGTCAAGCATATGGTGGAACAAGTTGGGAAAATGACTGGTATGGGTGGACCGGGATTCACGCATCAGCAGAATGTTATGATAAACATTCAGGCTTACCCGGGCGCTGGAGGTGTGATGCCTCAGCAAGGCGCGTACAACGCCTATGGTCAACAGAATCCACCACCAGGATATTCCCAGCCTCAAAATAGCATGTATGGAACACAACAGCAGCAAATGTCTGGTCAATATCCTAACCAGCAGCCTTATGGAGCTAACATGGGCCAGCAAGGATATGGACAGTTCCAAAATTCAATGCCCAAGCCTGGGTACTCACCAAATTCTTATGACTCCTCACCATACTCTACAGCGTCACCCTTGCAAAGCATGCAGCAAACAGTATACGGACAGCCCAATATGAACTCTCAGCTGGGCCAGATGGGTCCTCCCCCCGTGCCACCTCACAACAGTCAATATGTGGTGACTTCAGGCCCTGGCATGATGAAGCCACCTATGACTACCAGCAGCGGAATTAGAATACAGAACATTCAGACGTTTGCACCTGGCCAGATGCTCGGAATGCAGGGTTCAGATTCTTCAGGAACGCAGCCTTTGGCTCCCGGTCAAGTGGTTGGAGGGCAGATGCCGTCGCCTGGACAGATTAGAATGGCTTCAGGTATCAGCGGTCCTCGGCCACGGATGCCCAACGTCAGAGGACAGAGGCCGACTATCAGGCCTGGTATACAAGTGCACGGACAGATCCGAGGCAATAAACCAGGGATGCGTATGCCGATGAAAAGACCAGGCATGCCCGGCCAAGGTGGTCCAGCTATGAAGAAACGTCCATCCATATTGCTCCCAGGTAAACATGACAATGAAGACTGCCAAGTCATGGCACTCCAGAAGCAACGTGAAGGCATGCCCATGATCCAAAGCGTGCAAGGTGCCAAGGATAAACTGAATCTTGGCAGTCAGATCTCAATAACGAAGAAGGTTGTGAATAAAGAGGCTAGCGCAATGGCTAATATCTTAGCTACGAGAGGAATCAGCGTGAAACAGAAGCAAAAAAGTCGATCGCCCTCTCCCGAACGGCCGGTTCCGCATATTCCCAACCTCGGAGCGGGGGTCAGCATCAAACACACGTCCAGATCTAGCAATTTTTCCATCCCGGAAGCCAAAGTCGGCGGAGGGATGCTTTCGTGCAAGATCTGTAACAAAATGTTTATGAACCAGAACTCTTTGACAGCGCACATGTCCGCTGTGCACCCTTCGAGCAAGCTGCCCATGTTCAGGTGTGAGGAGTGTCCTGCAGCTTACCCCAAAATATTACAGCTACAGCATCACAAGAGGGTGTTTCATAATGTAGTTGGCCCTAATCGCGAGTTAGGACTGCCCGTCGTGGACATGTCACAAGAAGATAATCTTAAGAGGTTGAGTAGTTTAGGTATCTATAGTTATATCCCTCTAGCTGGTAAGGACGGCGGCGGTGGATGTTTTGGCCTGCCAATAATCTCCGTGCACAATGCACAAAACGGCATGACTAAAAACTTACAGGCACTTGGTGCAGAGGGACTTTTGAGTTTAGGACCTCTGAAACAACTACCGAACACATAGTGTCTTTGCGTTTAACTCGAGGAACATAATAATTTGGCCTGAAACAGGCGTAATATGTAAATATTTTTTTACGTGTTTGAGAAGTAGCTGAAAACCTGTATTCGGACTAAAATACAAAGTATCTTTTTTAGTTCTGGTTTTCTATTATAGTTGGTAAGACAAGATTCTCTTAGATAAGGCCAATTCATACGATAAAACTAAGTAAGAATAATATTTTGATTGTCAACAACTTTCTAAACAATTAAGTACCTACCTACTATATTTGTTTGCAATTTATTTTATTAATTACTGATATTTTCGTTCTTATTATAATTATGTATAATTAACCAGACAAAAAATATAAGTATACTAAAAATATTTACAAAATATTAGGTACAATATTATGTGTTCTAAATTTATTTACAAACATTTTGCAGCTATTTAGAAAATTAAATATTATTTTTCATTTATATTAAAAGAAATTATTAGTTCCTAAAATATGTTTTACATTCAGAGTACCTACATAAATATTAGAATATATTTTTAGTATGTAATTTTGTATCATACTATTATTAATATTTTATAAGATTCAAATATTTTTTTATCTTCCTTCGCATAAATACAATATAACTTGTAAATTATATTATACTTAGGATGTGCTCACTTAATGTTATTTTGTTAAGTAAAATTAAGTTATGATGAGTACAATAATATAATTAATTGTTTGCTTATGACCCTTGTGATCGATTTTAGTTTATGTCGGCTTCATACTATGTTGCGTTTCAAATGCATTTTTTTTATTAATTTTCTCCAAAAAATGCTTTACTGTAACACATTTAGGTCGGCATTGATTAGTACATAACATAATTTAGAAGTTACAACCGACCGTAGTTACTGATAAGCACTTCGTCTAGAACTCTAGACTGGTGTGTGCTGTTTCCATCATACTTATTAAATACAGCATCAAGCAGTCCTACTGTATAGTATGCCTTATGTGTATAGCATGCTTTAAAGATCGTTTGAGCGAGCCTACAGAAAAACATCGTTTCTAAAGCGTCCATATCAAATTCTACTTAAATTGTATAATACTTTTTATTAAGTAACATTGTCAGTATTTCGATAATATAATTCCCGCGTAATCCATAAAACTCAACGACAACCTTTCGCTCGATAATCGTAGCAATTAACGTAGCTCACTCAACAGAACTATATTTATGTCGGTGTCAACTATGTTGACAGCATTCGCGGACATAATTTGAACCATTAAAATCCTAAATAGCTTTTCAAGAGTAGGTAGATCCTCTATTGGCTACGATACGAATGGCATAAATCGGTATGGCTACAAATATTATTGTAAATAAGTAATGTAGGTACGTGTACCTACTTAACTTATTGCACTTTTCCACTTGTGAGATAATTAATATTTTGTGACATCATCTTGTGATTAACTGACTTATTTTTTTGCTTTATTATTGTAGACTGATTTATCTGTGTTAGGCCTGGTATTCACTTAGCAACAATTAATTACGGTTGAACGCTCAAATATTTGCGTTTGTAGAATTAAAAGAGTTGGTTTTAATTAGTACTTAGATAAATCAAACCAACACTTGGCTCGTTGTAGTTTCTTTATATTACAAAGATTTATTTTCGGTACATATTAGAAACATTACCGTCATCACTCACCAGTTGGCCATTGATTTAGACGATTTTTTGCTGGCATGTTGCGCGTCGCCTGTTGCTTAGTGAATCTAAAGCTTTATTTGTATGAATTATTTAAAATACACACACTAAAGTGATCATGTTGTATAGCATATCAAAAGAATAGTGGTACCACTACCGGGTACCACGCACTTGCGGAGCATAGAAAACTGACTTAGTTTGTTTAAATAGTAACGGCCTATTGACAACTGCTGACAAAAAATTGAATAAGGCCACAGTAAGGCTAAGCAAGGCTCACATCGGTGGCCGTCGGTAGGTGTACATGTACACCTTATGTTGACGATAATATACCAAGATTTTTCAGGATTTTGAAGTATTCTATGTTATATGTTTAGATATAGAAATTTGTAAATACATAGTGCATACTCGGTGCAATTAGATCGTTGCGTTGTCTCGATTTATGTGTAGTGAGGATTATAATTTTTATAATCGTTTAAGTAAGAAAAGAGTGAAACTATAAAATTTATAAAACGAAAATTCTCTATGAATAAAATGTAAACGAAATATTTACGCATTTTTATTGTTTTCTTTAATTTCAGAGCAAGTAAATTCTCAATGTCTTTGCCTTTTTTATTAGGCAGGTAGGTAGAAAAGAAACATAGACTACATCAATAATGCTGGACAATCCACACAGCATCATCTAACCCCATCTTAGCTGAGCTTGTGTTAGATGACTGATATACTTTTAATACAATACAATGATATTTACATTTAAATAAAATACATATAATTTCTCAGAACCCTTGAAACAAAAAATATTTGCAATCTTACATTTTGTCCCAAGGCGGGAATCAAACCCGCAAGTGGCTATTAGTCCGTAGGATATTGGTGTTCTGTGCCTGCAACCTCCTGCGTCGCAGGCGGGCCTTCGCCAGCCGTGCCACATCGTGTGTGAGGAGAGGAAACCGGCATGCGGCATGTCCAAGAACTAGAAATTCGAAAGACATGTGCCATCCACCAATTCGCAATCTGCGTGGTGGATTAAGAACCAATAACTCTCGCCCGAGAGTAAGCCAGTGTCCCAACAGTGGGAACTGGGAACAGAAGGCTGTGATGATTCCATGATCAGGTGATTATATAATGGTCAGAGATCTACTGAGCTAAGTTTTGGTAAGAGACCGTTATATTATGAATTTCTAATTAATAAAGGAATGCTGATGAATGAGAGTAGAATAAAATATCACAATTATGTCTCACAGTAAGTTTATTATCTTAAGTTTTATGAATAAAGCTTTTATAATGAAATCACCGTTACCTAAGTAGAATAAAAAAAACCACAAACGGTGCCTTGTTCGTATTTGTGCAAAACAGTATACATAATCAGAAATATTATATTACGGACATATAATATTAAAAAAAAAAATTGTGAGGAAACTATGTATTAGTTCCGAAAAACATTCAAGATTACAATAAAGTCAAGAATTTCAACAAGTTAACAAAGATGACTGAATTTCACTATCGCAGATAATATAATGAACATATTCCTTGGTTTTCATTTCTTTTTCTTACTAAATTGCCATATGCCCATTCATGTTTGAAATGCCAGAAAGGAATGTGCAAACAAGTGAAATGCTGAGATTGGGGCAAATATACCAGTATAAAGCCTTACTTAAACAGCTAAGAACTACATAAAATTCATTGTAAGTTAATATCATGGCAAAAAGTACCTACCTTACCTATTCATCCACTACATAAGTACCAATTTACTAGAACACATGGCTACATTCCTAGAAAGAATTCATTGGCATTGTCGACATTGATAAACCTTTTGGCTTCCTACCACCTTTTTACTGGAAATGCCCATAACAGGCCTAGTGACAAGTAGTAAATTAGCATATTAAATAAGAATTTCCTCTTGTTCTGCCATATTCATTGCTGGTTCACGTATTCTAGATGTTCTAGTTTAATAGATGGAGAAAAACTCACATTTATCATCTAAGTATAGATACTAGTCTAAGACAATCCATTAATTTCATCCAAATAACTCCTTTTAGCTTTCACCACACTTGATTTTGGTATCAACTTTGATCAAAGTAGCACAAATGTAAAAGGCAGAAATGAACATGTAGATCTTACAAAATGGTTGACATGATGCCTTAACTATTTCCACGCCATTTCATGTCATTTAGATAGGTAAGAGATAAGTCTGCTAAATATTTTACCCAATCCACCAGTTAACTACTATTGATCAAGAAGGAACCAACAATAATAATATGTAGAGGAAAATCTTGAATCTTGATTCTTGAACTTAACTATATGGTAAGGTGATGTGTGATCAGGCTGGGTGGTTATTCAAGGCGGATGAGCTCTACATCAAATATAAGGGTGGAGTTGGGAGGAATGACTCCGGGGTGTCCCTGCTGGCCGTACGCGAAGTCAGGCGAGCAGGTCAGCTTGGCGCGTTCTCCTACAGACATCTGGAATGAATAGGAAAGTATTGTATTCGTTTTTTATGTAGAACAAAGACGATCAATATGGCGCGGCGGGCTGGCGAAGGTCCGCCTGCGACGGAGGAGCGTGCAGGTTCGATTCCCGCTTTTAATTGATTGCAACAATGATGCATATTCGAGGCATAGGTACTATACCCAGCAACACAAGATTTGAATTACACTAAAGTTGTATAAAGATCCTCTTTATGAGTTGTTAAAGTAGATTTGTAGAAAATTACCTTAGCAACACCCTCATCCCAGCCTTTGATCACTTCTCCTTTGCCGATGCGGAACTTGAAAGGTTTGCCACGGTCACGTGATGAGTCAAACTTCTTGCCATTAGTCAGAGTGCCAGTGTAGTGGACCACCACTGTCTGTCCCTTTTTAGGGTAGGATGATTCTGTAATTATAGATTATATTTACAAAAAGTATTGAAAAGCTACAAAAATAATAATTTTGGTTATGATTCCAGAACCAAAACTGACAGGATTTGCTCGGCTAGCGTGAGCACTGTTGACAACAGCTATTTCTCTGATAAAGAGTAGACATAAAGACATTTATATTAGTAAAAAAAAAACTGTAATTTTTTTTCACATTAAATTCATACTTTACAATTTTGTATTTGAATCTGTTTCAATATTTATTTATAACTTATATTTGATAGGTACCTTACCTACAGAGTTATAATTTTATACCTACTAATAATACAGACATGAATATCCAAGGTTTTTATCTTATTACTTCATAATAAGAACTAAGTAAGCAAATGAACAGAGTATCATATTTCAGTTAGTAGTTCAGACCAGTTTCAGTTTCAGTATTCAGTATTCAGTATCATTTATTGCATCATAATTATGAGGGTAATACATGTCACAGGTCTTATGTAATATTAAATAATATCAGAGCAGCCAACACATAGTTATGTACCCAGTAAGGGTGTTGCACTATAAGATTGAGTAGGAGCAGACCGATTTTAGTATTAATGGATAGGTACCTAGTTTGTGATAATAATAAAATAATAAAATCATTATCAACAGTCCCTACGTGTGTAGTGGTTTTTATTATTTAAGTGGTCTTATCTGTGTTGTGATGCAATGTTTAGCTTTAACAATTACTTAGACCTGGGTTTTATGATCGTTAGTCAATGCAACGAGCGCTCAATTTTCAGTCTCGTCTTAGGCCTGTCCCCCGATTGCGTAACTCGGTTTCAATCCGATTTCAATCAGAGAACTGTCAATAAGCTGTCACATTCATACAAAATACGTCAGCTTTTGATAAAAACCAAGTGAAATCGATTGCAACCGAATTACGCAATCGGGGGGCTGTTTTTCTGATCGCTAATCAATGCAACTAGGTACTGGTTGCGTTGATTATCGTTTAAAAAAACTGAGCCTTATTTATATATGAAAATATCACGGGTTTAGAGAAAATATAAATGTAGGTAAGTAAGTATAGTGATAAAAATGCACAAACGTTGTTATTATCCCACAGATATACCTAATATTGTACCTGTTGGTTGCCAACATATTAACCAGTAAGTCAGGTGTAGCAATTTCTGTGTGTGAATGGTCGATAGGTATTATTGTCTTGTGGGCCTTTTGTTATTTAATTATTTTATTCATCAATATCAATGTGTAGGTGCAACCTACCTCTCTTGAAGTGTATTATTTATATTTATATACTCTCAGTCTTTGTGTCTTTCGAATTTCTAGTTCTTGGACATGCCGCATGCCGGTTTCCTCTCCTCACACACGATGTGGCACGGCTGGCGAAGGCCCGCCTGCGACGCAGGAGGTTGCAGGCACACCAATATCCTACGGACTAATAGCCACTTGCGGGTTCGATTCCCGCCTTGGGACAAAATGTAAGATCTGCAAATATTTTTTGTTTCAAGGGTTCTGGGAAATTATATGTATTTTATTTAAATGTAAATATCATTGTATTGTATTAAAAATATATCAGTCATCTAACACAAGCTCAGCTAAGATGGGGTTAGATGATGCTGTGTGGATTGTCCAGCATTATTGATGTAGTCTAGGTTTCTTTTCTACCTACCTGCCTAATAATAAAGGCAAAGACATTGAGAATTTACTTGCTCTGAAATTAAAGAAAACAAAATAAAAATGCGTAAATATTTCGTTTACATTTTATTCATAGAGAATTTTCGTTTTATAAATTTTATAGTTTCACTCTTTTCTTACTTAAACGATTATAAAAATTATAATCCTCACTACACATAAATCGAGACAACGCAACGATCTAATTGCACCGAGTATGCACTATGTATTTACAAATTTCTATATCTAAACATATAACATAGAATACTTCAAAATCCTGAAAAATCTTGGTATATTATCGTCAACATAAGGTGTACATGTACACCTACCGACGGCCACCGATGTGAGCCTTGCTTAGCCTTACTGTGGCCTTATTCAATTTTTTGTCAGCAGTTGTCAATAGGCCGTTACTATTTAAACAAACTAAGTCAGTTTTCTATGCTCCGCAAGTGCGTGGTACCCGGTAGTGGTACCACTATTCTTTTGATATGCTATACAACATGATCACTTTAGTGTGTGTATTTTAAATAATTCATACAAATAAAGCTTTAGATTCACTAAGCAACAGGCGACGCGCAACATGCCAGCAAAAAATCGTCTAAATCAATGGCCAACTGGTGAGTGATGACGGTAATGTTTCTAATATGTACCGAAAATAAATCTTTGTAATATAAAGAAACTACAACGAGCCAAGTGTTGGTTTGATTTATCTAAGTACTAATTAAAACCAACTCTTTTAATTCTACAAACGCAAATATTTGAGCGTTCAACCGTAATTAATTGTTGCTAAGTGAATACCAGGCCTAACACAGATAAATCAGTCTACAATAATAAAGCAAAAAAATAAGTCAGTTAATCACAAGATGATGTCACAAAATATTAATTATCTCACAAGTGGAAAAGTGCAATAAGTTAAGTAGGTACACGTACCTACATTACTTATTTACAATAATATTTGTAGCCATACCGTTTTATGCCATTCGTATCGTAGCCAATAGAGGATCTACCTACTCTTGAAAAGCTATTTAGGATTTTAATGGTTCAAATTATGTCCGCGAATGCTGTCAACATAGTTGACACCGACATAAATATAGTTCTGTTGAGTGAGCTACGTTAATTGCTACGATTATCGAGCGAAAGGTTGTCGTTGAGTTTTATGGATTACGCGGGAATTATATTATCGAAATACTGACAATGTTACTTAATAAAAAGTATTATACAATTTAAGTAGAATTTGATATGGACGCTTTAGAAACGATGTTTTTCTGTAGGCTCGCTCAAACGATCTTTAAAGCATGCTATACACATAAGGCATACTATACAGTAGGACTGCTTGATGCTGTATTTAATAAGTATGATGGAAACAGCACACACCAGTCTAGAGTTCTAGACGAAGTGCTTATCAGTAACTACGGTCGGTTGTAACTTCTAAATTATGTTATGTACTAATCAATGCCGACCTAAATGTGTTACAGTAAAGCATTTTTTGGAGAAAATTAATAAAAAAAATGCATTTGAAACGCAACATAGTATGAAGCCGACATAAACTAAAATCGATCACAAGGGTCATAAGCAAACAATTAATTATATTATTGTACTCATCATAACTTAATTTTACTTAACAAAATAACATTAAGTGAGCACATCCTAAGTATAATATAATTTACAAGTTATATTGTATTTATGCGAAGGAAGATAAAAAAATATTTGAATCTTATAAAATATTAATAATAGTATGATACAAAATTACATACTAAAAATATATTCTAATATTTATGTAGGTACTCTGAATGTAAAACATATTTTAGGAACTAATAATTTCTTTTAATATAAATGAAAAATAATATTTAATTTTCTAAATAGCTGCAAAATGTTTGTAAATAAATTTAGAACACATAATATTGTACCTAATATTTTGTAAATATTTTTAGTATACTTATATTTTTTGTCTGGTTAATTATACATAATTATAATAAGAACGAAAATATCAGTAATTAATAAAATAAATTGCAAACAAATATAGTAGGTAGGTACTTAATTGTTTAGAAAGTTGTTGACAATCAAAATATTATTCTTACTTAGTTTTATCGTATGAATTGGCCTTATCTAAGAGAATCTTGTCTTACCAACTATAATAGAAAACCAGAACTAAAAAAGATACTTTGTATTTTAGTCCGAATACAGGTTTTCAGCTACTTCTCAAACACGTAAAAAAATATTTACATATTACGCCTGTTTCAGGCCAAATTATTATGTTCCTCGAGTTAAACGCAAAGACACTATGTGTTCGGTAGTTGTTTCAGAGGTCCTAAACTCAAAAGTCCCTCTGCACCAAGTGCCTGTAAGTTTTTAGTCATGCCGTTTTGTGCATTGTGCACGGAGATTATTGGCAGGCCAAAACATCCACCGCCGCCGTCCTTACCAGCTAGAGGGATATAACTATAGATACCTAAACTACTCAACCTCTTAAGATTATCTTCTTGTGACATGTCCACGACGGGCAGTCCTAACTCGCGATTAGGGCCAACTACATTATGAAACACCCTCTTGTGAGCCACCCACCTTACCGGGTACCACGCACTTGCGGAGCATAGAAAACTGACTTAGTTTGTTTAAATAGTAACGGCCTATTGACAACTGCTGACAAAAAATTGAATAAGGCCACAGTAAGGCTAAGCAAGGCTCACATCGGTGGCCGTCGGTAGGTGTACATGTACACCTTATGTTGACGATAATATACCAAGATTTTTCAGGATTTTGAAGTATTCTATGTTATATGTTTAGATATAGAAATTTGTAAATACATAGTGCATACTCGGTGCAATTAGATCGTTGCGTTGTCTCGATTTATGTGTAGTGAGGATTATAATTTTTATAATCGTTTAAGTAAGAAAAGAGTGAAACTATAAAATTTATAAAACGAAAATTCTCTATGAATAAAATGTAAACGAAATATTTACGCATTTTTATTTTGTTTTCTTTAATTTCAGAGCAAGTAAATTCTCAATGTCTTTGCCTTTATTATTAGGCAGGTAGGTAGAAAAGAAACCTAGACTACATCAATAATGCTGGACAATCCACACAGCATCATCTAACCCCATCTTAGCTGAGCTTGTGTTAGATAACTGATATATTTTTAATACAATACAATGATATTTACATTTAAATAAAATACATATAATTTCCCAGAACCCTTGAAACAAAAAATATTTGCAGATCTTACATTTTGTCCCAAGGCGGGAATCGAACCCGCAAGTGGCTATTAGTCCGTAGGATATTGGTGTGCCTGCAACCTCCTGCGTCGCAGGCGGGCCTTCGCCAGCCGTGCCACATCGTGTGTGAGGAGAGGAAACCGGCATGCGGCATGTCCAAGAACTAGAAATTCGAAAGACATGTGCCATCCACCAATTCGCAATCTGCGTGGTGGATTAAGAACCAATAACTCTCGCCCGAGAGTAAGCCAGTGTCCCAACAGTGGGAACTGGGAACAGAAGGCTGTGATGAATGAATGAACACTATTGTACACAAAAAAATTACTTATTAATATAAAAAAAAAACATTAACAAAGTACAAAGGGCGGCCTTATCACTAAGAGCGATTTCTTTCAGGCAACCATGGATGGAGAAAGTGAGAGTAGAAAATTAAGTAGTGGCGGATAATATGATTCCATGATCAGGTGATTATATAATGGTCAGAGATCTACTGAGCTAAGTTTTGGTAAGAGACCGTTATATTATGATTTTCTAATTAATAAAAGAATGCTGATGAATGAGAGTAGAATAAAATATCACAATTATGTCTCACAGTAAGTTTATTATCTTAAGTTTTATGAATAAAGCTTTTATAATGAAATCACCATTACCTAAGTAGAATAAAAAAAACCACAAACAGTGCCTTGTTCGTATTTGTGCAAAACAGTATACATAATCAGAAATATTATATTACGGACATATACTATTAAAAAAAATATTTGTGGGGAAACTATGTATTAGTTCCGAAAAACATTCATGATTACAATAAAGTCAAGAATTTCAACAAGTTAACAAAGATGACTAAATTTCACTATCGCAGATAATATAATGAACATATTCCTTGGTTTTCATTTCTTACTAAATTGCCATATGCCCATTCATGTTTGAAATGCCAGAAAGGAATGTGCAAACAAGTGAAATGCTGAGATTGGGGCAAATATACCAGTATAAAGCCTTACTTAAACAGCTAAGAACTACATAAAATTCATTGTAAGTTAATATCATGGCAAAAAGTACCTACCTTACCTATTCATCCACTACATAAGTACCAATTTACTAGAACACATGGCTACATTCCTAGAAAGAATTCATTGGCATTGTCGACATTGATAAACCTTTTGGCTTCCTACCACCTTTTTACTGGAAATGCCCATAACAGGCCAAGTGACAAGTAGTAAATTAGCATATTAAATAAGAATTTCCTCTTGTTCTGCCATATTCATTGCTGGTTCACGTATTCTAGATGTTCTAGTTTAATAGATGGAGAAAAACTCACATTTATCATCTAAGTATAGATACTAGTCTAAGACAATCCATTTATTTCGTCCAAATAACTTCTTTTAGCTTTCACCACACTTGATTTTGGTATCAACTTTGATCAAAGTAGCACAAATGTAAAAGGCAGAAATGAACATGTAGATCTTACAAAATGGTTAACATGATGCCTTAACTATTTCTACGCCATTTCATGTCATTTAGATAGGTAAGAGATAAGTCTGCTAAATATTTTACCCAATCCACCAGTTAACTACTATTGATCAAGAAGGAACCAACAATAATAATATGTAGAGGAAAATCTTGAATCTTGATTCTTGAACTTAACTATATGGTAAGGTGATGTGTGATCAGGCTGGGTGGTTATTCAAGGCGGATGAGCTCTACATCAAATATAAGGGTGGAGTTGGGAGGAATGACTCCGGGGTGTCCCTGCTGGCCGTACGCGAAGTCAGGCGAGCAGGTCAGCTTGGCGCGTTCTCCTACAGACATCTGGAATGAATAGGAAAGTATTGTATTCGTTTTTTATGTAGAACAAAGACGACCAATATGGCGCGGCGGGCTGGCGAAGGTCCGCCTGCGACGGAGGAGCGTGCAGGTTCGATTCCCGCCTTTAATTGATTGCAACAATGATGCATATTCGAGGCACAGGTACTTTACCCAGCAACACAAGATTTGAATTACACTAAAGTTGTATAAAGATCCTCTTTATGAGTTGTTAAAGTAGATTTGTAGAAAATTACCTTAGCAACACCCTCATCCCAGCCTTTGATCACTTCTCCCTTGCCGATGCGGAACTTGAAAGGTTTGCCACGGTCACGTGATGAGTCAAACTTCTTGCCATTAGTCAGAGTGCCAGTGTAGTGGACCACCACTGTCTGTCCCTTTTTAGGGTAGGATGATTCTGTAATTATAGATTATATTTACAAAAAGTATTGAAAAGCTACAAAAATAATAATTTTGGTTATGATTCCAGAACCAAAACTGACAGGATTTGCTCGGCTAGCGTGAGCACTGTTGACAACAGCTATTTCTCTGATAAAGAGTAGACATAAAGACATTTATATTAGTAAAAAAAAAAACTGTAATTTTTTTTCACATTAAATTCATACTTTACAATTTTGTATTTGAATCTGTTTCAATATTTATTTATAACTTATATTTGATAGGTACCTTACCTACAGAGTTATAATTTTATACCTACTAATAATACAGACATGAATATCCAAGGTTTTTATCTTATTACTTCATAATAAGAACTAAGTAAGCAAATGAACAGAGTATCATATTTCAGTTAGTAGTTCAGACCAGTTTCAGTTTCAGTATTCAGTATTCAGTATCATTTATTGCATCATAATTATGAGGGTAATACATGTCACAGGTCTTATGTAATATTAAATAATATCAGAGCAGCCAACACATAGTTATGTACCCAGTAAGGGTGTTGCACTATAAGATTGAGTAGGAGCAGACCGATTTTAGTATTAATGGATAGGTACCTAGTTTGTGATAATAATAAAATAATAAAATCATTATTTGGGGTAGCAATAAAACCTATCATTCGTTATTTGAGTCACTGAGAAACTGATCAAGTGTATAATAGCTTTTTTTTTTTTTTTACTTTGTTGTGTGTAAATAATTAGTGTTTGTATAATGCACTGAAATTTATGTAAATAGATAGGTACCTACATACATTATGAGTGATTGGAGATAACTAAAAGATACCTAGAGGCTAGAGGTAATATAATTGAAGGATAACCTATCAGGGAAAATTAGTTTGTTTGTTGAAATTGTGGATGCCAAGATGTAAAATGTTAATTGAAGGATTATACTTATTTTGATTTGACAAGTTTATGGCAGACTCTGGGAATGACAGTGCTAATTTTTAGTAGGTCTTGATTAATGGAAGATTCTTAGAATAACAACACGTAGAATGATAGTTTCATTCAAAATTATTTTCAAAAGTGTGTTCACAAAACAATTGATGTTTGAGTGAGCGGCCTATGTATTATACGTGATTAATGGTTATATAGGTACGTGGTGTTACAGCAGCCTTTTACCACACAATACACCATTTGAAATTATAATTGTGAGACGTGCGCACGATGACATCACATTAATGAGCCGCTAGACTACGTGAGACTAACAAGTCTCACTGAAAATGATCACAATTTGCGTGCGCGTACTTCGTTTCTCCGTGTTGTTATTTTATCCCCTAAGGGAAGATTATTTAGACAGATTTTTATTATAAAAACATTCAAAACGGATTGAAAGTCACTTTGATGAATTATTTCCTATTGGGTAGGACCATGAAATTAAGTTTTAGACCAATAACCTAAACATCAATAAATCCCTACAGCAATAGTCTAACATTCCCTAGCCGGGCGGATGAGGCCCCTTGCTTGCAGGCAGAGTATAAATTATATTTCATAACAATCATAACGACTTACCGTCTCCGGGGGAGATAGTTTCAACATTCACACCCATGTTTAGTTGTGCAAATTAACTATTTTACCGAATCACGGCAATAAATCAAGCGGATACGGCAGCGGCGCAGCGCAACGCGGTGCTTCTTTTTTTAAAAATAAAATGGCGTCTCTTTCTTTTTTTTTGCTGGCAGCTGGCAGTGCATTGCTTGCCATGATTAAATAATAAATTGTCCTGCTAAGGCCACAGAGTAAGTATTAGTACTAACTACTAGTACTACGTGATGGCATTGATGGACGAGTAGGCCAAGCAATCATTATTTTAGAAGTTATAGGGTTACACTCGTAATAAAATAATGATTAGGTACCGATTATTAGATGGATAAAATTATTATAATGAGGATTTTCGATTCGAGTACTATGACTTTGACACCAGCCAGAGGTATGACAGACAGTGACAGTTGTTGAGCTACCGCCATCTAAATAGACAGGTTTTTTTTTAATAACTTGAGACGAAAACTACTCATTTAGAAATAATTATTCAGGCTAAGACAAAAGAACAAAAGCAAGTAAGCACATTGTACCTACTAATTTTTCAATGTCTGGTAAAGCTTACACTACACACGATCCAATTTTATCGGGCTCCGTCTTACCAAACGGTCTATGCTATGTTCACTTTGCATCAACTTTTAAGTATTGTGGAACGGGCAGGCAGGGCCGCGGACTTATACTTTATCTATAGGTATGTCCATGTGCATTGGGCAGTACAGACATACCCCGGCAGTAGTGATGTCTTTCAAAGACACGGCTAGGTAATTAAAGGGTAATTTAAACAAGTTTTTGTACAAATATAAACATTTTAATAACAAATATCATAATAATATCATTGGTGTGTAGTGCCAGATTTATTGAAATTACGGACGTAAAGGCCTCTGCACCACAAGCAATCCAGTTTTTATCTTCAGTGGCGCCATCTTGTCAAAAACCAATTTAATGGAGGGTTTTCCACAAATTTAACGCGTTTATTCAGCTGGGTTGTGTGTAAGTACTTATTTATTATAGCCAGGCAGGCTAGCATGACACCGTCGACAACATATTATTATAGTATACCTACTATAGTTACTGCTGAAGAGTAAACAATTTTTTTTTCAACGAAAACTGTATCTAGTTTTCTTCTAATAAAATGTCAATTCTTCAGCAGGAACATTATGAGGTCAATCTTTAAACTTATGTAGGTTTACTAACGACCTATGTGAGTAGTTAGGTAGGTATAGTTTAAATATACCTAGTTTATAAAGAATACTGGAAGGATATTAGTAAATACTTATATTCTGACATGTAACTTGCCGTTATAAAAACTATTGTATTACATTGTATTGTATATAAATATAAATAATACACTTCAAGAGAGGTAGGTTGCACCTACACATTGATATTGATGAATAAAATAATTAAATAACAAAAGGCCCACAAGACAATAATACCTATCGACCATTCACACACAGAAATTGCTACACCTGACTTACTGGTTAATATGTTGGCAACCAACAGGTACAATATTAGGTATATCTGTGGGATAATAACAACGTTTGTGCATTTTTATCACTATACTTACTTACCTACATTTATATTTTCTCTAAACCCGTGATATTTTCATATATAAATAAGGCTCAGTTTTTTTAAACGATAATCAACGCAACCAGTACCTAGTTGCATTGATTAGCGATCAGAAAAACAGCCCCCCGATTGCGTAATTCGGTTGCAATCGATTTCACTTGGTTTTTATCAAAAGCTGACGTATTTTGTATGAATGTGACAGCTTATTACAGTTCTCTGATTGAAATCGGATTGAAACCGAGTTACGCAATCGGGGGACAGGCCTAAGACGAGACTGAAAATTGAGCGCTCGTTGCATTGACTAACGATCATAAAACCCAGGTCTAAGTAATTGTTAAAGCTAAACATTGCATCACAACACAGATAAGACCACTTAAATAATAAAAACCACTACGCACGTAGGGACTGGCTTTAAAGCTAATCACGTTGGATTATAAACTTACATTATGTTTACCCTCACATCAAAAAACTCATTCTCATTATTAATTGTAATCTTAACCACAATAAAATACAACAAATATTATATAACGCATTGATGCAATTAATCTAATAAATTATAACAGTTATAATGTTATGTTAACAAACAATCAACAACATTTTCTAAGTAGGTACCTACCTACATGGTATGGCATTGCCAGGTATAGGTCGCACAGCAGTTGAAAAAGCTCTATTGCGCATCGAAACGGCAAATTTCACTACGGCCGAGATCCGTCGTGACACCTATACTTAGGTATTCTGGCAATGCCAGATCACGTAATTACGAAAACATCTACTATCCGTTACTATCATAGCTTGGTTTAGTGGTAAAAAGTACCTGCAATAAATGTGAAGTTGTTAAATTAAAACCGTATTCTAGTAAACAGACAACAATTTACCACTAAGCCAAGGTGTTTTATTTGTATGTAATGGGTGTTAATGGTAAGCCCGCTAACTATTTTGTATCTGCCCGGTAACATGACTACCATACACAACGGGTTTCTCTACAAAGAGTAGATAAAATGACATTAGTATAAAGATTGTACATTGCAATTTTTTCTGTTTTTAATTTTTAGAGACAGTGTAAGCTGTTCATGCTAGCCGGGCAAAGTGACAGTGTGGCGACTGTATAATATCGACCGGTATACAAGGACTTTTAATATCCCGGAACACCAACAATATAAAACAATGCTGCCTCATCCTCAATGCTACTAACATTATTTTACTGGCGGGCTTAGATCAAACTTCAATCAAAGTCGTTTACAGCACGCACGTACAGAAAGTTGGCTGCGGTTATAAATTTATTAATAATATAATCTAAGAGCACATCAAGATTCTACGAAGCGATTTTTTAGTTTGACAGACTTTTATAATTAATTTTCAACAACATTGAAAGCTCTCGTTGATGATCGCTTAGCCATTCATACTTCGTTAAAACAAATTATTTATTTCTTCAAAAATGAATAGGTACTTGCTTCATCTTGCTTTTACTTTACAGTGATCTGGGGTTGGGCATCATAGATTATTATAATTCTATCAAGAGTTATTTCATCTAGAAGTAAAAATGGTTATATAATTCTAATTCTAACCAGTGCTCAACCTGTAAATATTTTTGTATCAGTTTTCCATTCAACAAACATTTTATTTATTAGGTACAATACTTACATAGATACTAAGTAATTAGAATTCTACAAGAATATAGAAACATTGCAAAGAACAAGAGATAAGTGAATTCAAATCGAAGGGGAAAATCCTATTAATTATTAGTAAAATGCGAAAGTCTATGTGTGTGAATGTTTGTTTGTTAGGTACCTACCACGTACCTTCCGATTTTGATGTTTGAAATGTGGAGTAGGTGGTTTAAGTTCTAGAATAACACATAGACTTCAGATACTTTACCTTTTGTACTGGAAAAAATGACAGTTCCTGTGAGATAGCATAAGCTCGTTTACATTACCGCGCAACACACACAGCGGGCGGGCGCGGGTTGGGTCAGATCCACCGCGGGTGTTTTTTGTTATAATTAGTATGGACGACAAGGATGACAACACACTGAACGCGGGAGCGGCTGACGCGCGCACCCGACCCGCGCCCGCGTTCAGTGAGTTGTCATCCTTGACGTCACTACAAATACAACAAAAAACACGCGGCAGATCTGCCGCGGGCCCGCGCCCGCGTTCTGTGTGTGTTGCGCTTAAGCTAATAATAGTTTTAGAGATAAATATTTTCAGTTTTAGGTTTAGTACTAATATCTGTTCTGTGGTTTATGTAAGCTTTATTTTGGTAGTACCTAAAATTTGTTTTTAGGAACGCTCTAGTAGCGCGTCAAAAAGTGAAGAATCATTACCTACTGGATTGTATGAAATGATATGTAGTTATTGTAATGTCTATTTTCCCTAAGTGTCCATTAATCCCGCGATGTTTTTGCAACTTTTCTAAAAGTATTGTTAGTTTATTATCTGCCGAGCTAGCATAAGCACCGTCGGTAGCGTTTTCATACAGTACAAAAATATCATGAAAAATTTTTTATGTAATTTTTTTCGACATTTCTGTAGAGAAAACTGTTGCCTGTATATACTACGTGCTTTAGGCTAGCCGGGCTGGCACGACTTAGCCACTTCGTAATAAGTGTTTTATTTTATATGCTGCTAGTTCAATAAAACAGACTCATTTTATCGGTAGGCTTTGCCGGTAGGTCAACGTAAGTCTATCTGTCGTCAACCTGTAGCTCCAAGCTGAGTTCGTCTCTTTCAGACCTACAGTGCTTACCATACGTGTGTAAGGGACGTCCTGACAGCGACAGGCTTACCTAACAACCCTAGGGATTATGGTACATAAGTAGGTAGGTAGGTACTAAGTACATGCTAATATTAGGTACAATATTTTGGCATTCGATTTGGCTTAACGATACAGAAATATAGGTTTTTTTGCTAAAAGTTAACTAAGTTCATAGATTCACATATTGGGCTTGTTCTACTATACCCACTAAGTACAAACATTTTTGGAAAATAGATATGCTAGGATCATGATCTGAAAATTTTCGCTACTTCACACGGTAAAAAAATACATCAATATTTTAACAAATCTACCATTCATATACATAGGTAGGTACTACGGCATGTACACAATGCACATTGAATTATTTACATAGCAATTAATTATTTTTTTTTAAATAACTAACACCTTCACAGAGTTTTTGTAGTTAATTTTACGTACTATAGAGGCGCTGAAAATCACGTTTGTCAAAAGCATTAAAGGCTGGTCACACCATTATGTGCACGCGTAGACGTGCGCGTACCATGATGACGTAACAATAAATGAAACTGATGTGACATGGCACACCGCTTGCGTGACAGCTCTCAAGGTGAACACGCGCGTGGCTACGTCTACGTGCTACATAAACATCTGGTGTGCCGTGGCCTTTATCCCGGAATCCGGACACGACCTCAGTCGCTAGCGAGTCCGGTAACATGTCAAGTAATAGGCAGGTAGGTGCTTAACTATAACCCGTATTGCGAGCGCGATTCTTTGCAGCACAAAACTCATACTAAGGCCTCTGCCACCCTAATCCGAATGGGAATTTAACCATTTTGTAAATTATGTATAATCTTATTCAAGAATAATCTGCGTGCCAAGCGCGAATAAGATAATCCACGGTAAAACAGCCTGAAGCGCCTTGAGTTAGTTGCTTCAAAAACGGTTTCACAGTACGAATAAGTAGTACGTTTTTATAAAAATAAATAATTACGTTAAAATATTTTTAATCCGCGTACTATCTGATTCATGTTAGTAGGACGCCGCCTGCCGTTCTAAAAATTCGTTCGGATATCGGGACGGAGTGGCTTGGGTGTTCGGATACACTTATGGAGTAGCTGGTTCTTCTTCTTGATGGTGCTTGGCGAGGGCTAAGAGTATCATGGTTAGTTGCTTTCGACTGATCTTCCCCTCGCTACTGTATTCCACTCCCTGTAGAATGGTCTCTTCGAATTCTAAGAGGTCTTGAGCATCGTAGTCCTGAAAGTGACGAAAAAAACATAATTTTAGGTAAGTTTAGTGTAGGTAAGTACCTAGGTACCTGCATAATATTTTCTTTACGTTAGTTCCTGTTTGAGTAGGTAGTTGTAAATAGATGTTTAACTATAACTAACACTTGACTGCGTGGCTATTTTTAGTGGTCTAACAAACAGCTTTTTTCAACAAGAGTTTTTGATAAACAATTAAAAAAAGTAGTTCCGATTTCCTCGATAGATGGCGCTAGCTGGCGCGTGCTTGTTACAAAACTTAAGTTTTTAGGTCGATTCTAGCCCCGAACTAAGCAAAGCTTGTTTATAAGAACTGGATCACTGAGAGAATAGGTAAACAAAATACCTGGACAGAAATGCCGAGACCCGGAACTTAAGATAATGAAAATAATTGTCACGCAGCGGGAATTGAACCTTCAACATCAAGCGCCCGCCGCGCCATCATGATCGATATATTTTAAAATTAATTTTTAGAATTATTACCTTTTTCACTAATTCTAGGAGGTCTTTCAGAAACCCTCTCAGTTCTTCGTTCTCGATTGAGCCATTGTTATCCTGAAAACACATTTTAATATTCCATAATAAACTTAACGTTGGTAGGTATTAGGTACGTCTACTTATTTTCTGCGAATGTAATAGTAAGTAGTTATGTTTTTTTTTTTTTATTCTTTATTGTAGGTAGGTACACAAATAATACATTAAATTTTTTTATAGAAAAGACATATACAAAAGCGAGCTTAACCCTAAAAAGAGTTTTCTTCCAGCAAACCATTGAGGCTAGAGAGAGGTGATTATAGTGGTAGGTACGAGTACAGAAAATAGAAATAGTAATATACCATAAATAAATCAGATTAAAATTAAATACTTACTAATAAACTTACATAAACATACATAAGATATGCCTACAATATTATAATATACTTACATAAACTACTTTTACTACTACTTACTGCTCATATAATAAACATACATATTATACCAAGTTTTCAAAGTTTGTCTCGCATAAGTTTCTCCATGGTAAATTTATTTTCTTATCCTATGTACGGGTACCCGCAATTCAGGCCATTGCCTAGTGCGGAGGCGGAGCCCATTGCTAGTCTGTGTCACTTGAGTTGTAAGGTTTTTTTGGAAAATAAATATTTTGTATTTTTTTTTTTCTTTTTGTATTTTAAAGGATTTGACCAAATTAGAGAAACCCTATTCGCAGAATAAATAGTCGGCTACCTAATATAGTACAGCTTTAAAACACCTAACTTCTCAAAATAGTTATATAGGTATTACCTACTAACACAACTTGGGAAAATCTACTTAGTTACCTAAAACACATTTAGTTATGTCTTACCCTATCGTACAATGAGAATACTCTTTCGATGTCATCTTTCGTCAGTTTGGTCGCACCCTGTAGATATAAAAATGTTATTCACAGATAATTAGAAAAAAAACAGAGAGATATAATAAAAGTAATTTAAGCTTTACATCATCGGTAATAGGTAGGTACTAGACATCATCGTCGTCGTCTGTCGTCGGTCGAACTTTACTTTTGGTGTGCTTTGGGTCATAAAAGATGGGACCTACCTAGTAATTTTTTGAACTTATCATCAACAATCAACACACAGAGCGGAACCGCGTCAACCAATAGAATAATGTCAAAATATCGCGATATTGTCGTGACGCGATTTTGACAGGTTTCTATTGGTTTATTAATAGCTCTAGAACGCTCAAACGTAAAATATTGTTTCTCGTTAATAAAAAAATCTATGGTGTTTGTTTGTACATACTATTTTTAAGTGTACTGGTGTACCTACTCATTCTATAATTAATTCACTAGTCTAACAGTGTTGCCTATTCATTCAGATACTTCAGTCTTAAAATGATGCGTTGTTTTTGCATAATGTAGGTTAGACCACATATACATTAGTAAAAGATCTACCTATGTATATTTTTCTGAACATAGTTTTGGCTGTACCGGGTGTAATAAATTCATTCACCCACAAGATGACATCCAGATTAATCTATAAAAATAAAAATGAATGGGTAATACGTTGCTAGGCGCAGTACGCGCAAAACTTGAGAATGGCAGACCAATTCGGTGAATAAAAACATTGTTGAAGTCCGAGGAAGATTCAAGAAGAGAAAAAAATAGAAAAATTACACGGAAAAAGGTTTGGACTGCCACGGAACAATAGCTTTCGACAGAACGACGTCTAGTGTCAGCTAGTTTATAATAAAAATCAATCATCACCTCGATTTCTGAGTGAAAGTACGGGTAGGGGAACAGGGGGTCCAGTGGATCAAGGGGCACAGTGGATTGATACCTATATCTCATTAACTATAACTCGCACACATACGCAAACATAAGCCAAGCGGCGGCTCACCCAACGCCCCTGCCCCGCGCCAGTGACCGCTGGGCTTCGAAGGCGAGAACACGCGCTGCGGCTACTACGTGACCGGTAAGTGGCTATTTCTTTTTTTTTGATCAATTTAACCAACGTTTTTGTCAAAACTCAATGGCAATATTGCTCTGGACTTTATTTATTATAAACAACGATTTTAATAACTATATAAATTGTTGTTCAATTATTCCGTATCACTTAAAAACTTACCGTTTTTTACGAAATGTTTTCAAATTCACCTTGTGGGGCACTCTGGACTAATCCGTCCGGGGGTGCAGGGGATCACGATCCACTGCACCCCCTTTGTATTGTTCAAAGAGACCAACTATTATTTTTTTGTTATAGGTTGGAAAATGGTTCGTAACCGAACGAGGAAGACCACTATTGGTCTACATAGTGCAGATTTGATAAAGAAGGGAATAGATTTGATTTTAGATGGACAGAAAATTAGAAATGTGGCAAAATCTTTGAAAATTCCTTATACAACTTTATACAGATATTATAAAAAAGCAACAAAGTTTCCAAGTACACAGACAATTAGATTGACGCCAAATTATGCGAGTAAAAAAGTATTTAGTGACGCACAAGAAGAAAAATTGGTGGATTACATTATAAAGTGTAGTCAGATGTTTTATGGATTAACAACAGCTGATGTCCGGCGATTGGCATATGAAATGGCAAAACGAAACGATGTTAAAGTACCTCAAAAATGGCACGAAACACAACTCGCTGGTATCGATTGGTTATACCATTTCAGAAAACGCCACGAGTCTTTAAGCCTTAGAACTCCAGAGGGATGCAGTTTAAGCAGAGCCACTTCATTCAATAGGCATAATGTAGGTGTGTTTTTTGACAATCTTGAAGATGTTATGGCAAGAGAGCCATCGTTTGGAGATGGAACCAGGGTTTTTAATCTTGATGAAACCAGCACAATGACTGTACAAAAGTCTGGAAAAGTTTTGGCAGCAAGAGGACAAAAACAAGTAAGTAAGGTGACAAGCGCTGAAAAAGGTACATTAGTTACCACATGTTATATCGTCAATGCTATGGGTCACGCTTTACCACCAGTAATGATCTTTCCACGCGTCCATTTCAAACAACACATGATTGCTGGTGCTCCTACTGGTACCCTTGGACTTGCCAATCCATCTGGGTGGATGAACTCTGAGCTGTTTGTGAGAACTATGGAACATTTCATTAAACACACCCAAAGCAGCAAAGAAAATCCATCATTGTTGATTATGGACAATTATGAGGCCCACATTTGTCTCGATGCTATAACTTTGGCAAAAGAAAATGGAGTAACAATTTTGACGGTTCCTCCCCACTCCACAGGGAAATTGCAGCCGCTTGATGTTGCGATTTTTAGACCCTTTAAAATTGCATATAATGCTGCAGTAGATAGCTGGCTCATGAGGAATGCTGGTAAAACTTTTTCAATTTATGAAGTTGCTCAAAGCATTAAGGAAGCTCATTTGAAATCAATGACTCCTGCCAATATCTGCAGTGCTTTTGAGTGCACCGGTATATACCCTTTCAATAAGGACATATTCACAGATCTAGATTTTGCTCCAAGTGAAGTTACAAACAGAAAATTTGCAAGGTGACACCGAGAGCGAATCAGCCGTTGCTACAGAATTGGAAATCCAACTTTCTAGATCCCCGAGAGACAACTGTGAAATAACTCAGGCACACCAACCTCATGAACCTATAGAATGCCTACCAACAACGTCTGCGGGCTTTGTAAGTCCATCAATTTTGGATTTGGACTCCACTGATATTTCGGATTCCGAGCTGACAACACCACTGACCATACAGAAAACTGCAACAATCTCCTCTCAAGACAATATCCTGATTCCACAAGCCGGTCAAAGTCCTTCGAACAATAACACATCGATTGAACATCAACAAGCAGTCTTTGTAAGTCCATTTGAATTTCGAGGACTACCAAAAAAGCGGTCCCAGAAAAAATAATAGGAAGCCACGCCGTAAGGGAAAATCGATGATAGCTACTGATACACCCAATAAAACAGAAATAGAAGAACGCGAAGAAGAAAAGAAAAGAAAGAAAGACCGAAAAAGTGGAGCAAAAGCCAAGAAAAGAAAAGTTTTACAATCTGAATCTAGCGCCGAAGAAAGTGATAGAATAAGTGTTTATTCAGAAGAAGAAGGTGAATATGAAGAAGAACAAGATGAATCAGTTTTGGATCCAGATAAATTTCCAGACAAGCTTGATGCAATGCCCAATGAAGGAAATTTTGTCTTAGTACAGTTTGATACTCACAATAAAAAGGTATTTTATATCGGAAAGGTGATTGATGAAGGAAAAGGGAGAGAAATAGTAGTGAGCTATCTCAGGAGATCTACTAAGGTAAAAAATGGGTTTCGTTTGCCAGACGTGGCAGATATTGCTACAGTTGATATAAATGACGTAAAGATGATATTGCCGCAGCCATCATTTACAGGGACCAAGAGGCAGCAAGGAGTATACAAATTTGAACTTGATTTTTCGAATATAGATTTACGTTAAGAAGGCATTATGTCAAATCTACAAGCAAATGTTGAATTTTATGTAGAATTATTAAAGTAAGAATACAACTTAAGTGTGATTACTACAAGAGTCTCGTAATTAAAGATCGAAGATCGACCGGGTGATACAAAGTGATTAAAGAAGTTCCTAATTATTATAAAGACTATAAATAATGTACGTTAATTATTAATAATATGTAAAATTGTTTAACATGTACAAGAGACTGTTATTTTATAGATTTATAGAGAAAAAAGTGATTTTCAAAGTTCCTAATTATAAAAAGACTAAAAAAGAAACGTGTTGATTAATAAGTAGGATTATGTAGTATCTTTGTTTGTCTCCTATCCACCTACTCAAAAGACTTTTATATCAAAGATTGAGTATTAATATTAGTGTATTCTTAATAAAAAAGTTGAACATTAAGCATTTTTGTTTTATTTTAAAAACATACCAGTTGGTTCATAGTGCCCCTATAATAACTTCTTGGCAAAATGAAGGCAACTATCCACTGCACCCCAGTGTTAGCCACTGTACCCCTAGTCAATATCCAATGTACCCCCATGAAGGGGCACAGTGGATAATTTTCCTTTTTTTTTTCAAATGCTTGTAAGGTACGACTCTTTTGTTTTATTGACGATATTATCACACAATATTGTAGCTAAAACAACAACCTACGTTTGAAACTAAACATGTTAAAGCCAACCTTAATATTAATGGAGTTAGAGCTCTTGAAAAAACAAGTGATTCACTGTGCCCCCCTCTCCCCTACTTACTTTAATTAGGTACTTGATAAGTTCATTTTTACTAGTAATAAGTTGCCTCGCTAATAACGCATGCTGTAATACCCTATAATTACGGGAACACTAGGCTTAATACCTTTGGAGTTTATGTTTTTAATGAGTAGTGTAAACCTGCGTTGGGTGTCCTATTTTTATCAAATAAAAATAAAAACAAATAAAATAAAATTATTCAGGTGCTTGTGTCAGCATTGCAAAGATTATAGGCTTCTGTGTAATTACGATATTATTATTTGTTTTATTGTAATCAGTTTTCGAGAGCATTCTTTTTACACCCATTAGACCCTGATGTTTATTTGCATCATTTTAAGACCAAATAATAGTTAAACTCACCTCTATGCCTTCCTATGTGTGCGGTGCAGGAGACAAGCGTTAGTGTCACAGACAAAAAGACAGGCAAACAAACAGGACATGCTAGTTTAAACAACAAATTATTTATTAAGGTTATTGAATTGGTTATCCAGTTTATTATTAGTTTTTTTGTTGGTCTTAATGAGATGTTCTGTGGTTTTTTTTATAGTGATGTGGCAACCAAGTGTTTAATCAGTCTTCGTGTTGTTATTTTAAGAGACCGTGTATCAAAGGAAGATGAGAGCAAACTATTTCATCATCGAATCATAATTGTACTACTTATACTATGATCTATAGTTCCCTCTCACCGATACAAGGCTGACAGCTTGAGTTGACAACTTGCAATGAGGCCTCTGAGGCCCATTTGTAAGTTATTGTCAATTCTGTAAATATAAGGTCATTCATTATCAACCTGACAACCTTAAGGGATAGGTTCCACACATGAAAAAAATAATACTGGTACTTTTATTTATTAAAAAAAAATTACGTAATTCTGCTTGATAATTAGTTATCCTTGTTAGAAATCGAAAAGGCAGCGCACGGCACGTGTCAGTGACCCGCGCGTCAATGAACCGCGGGTCAATAACCCGCGCGTCCTTGACCTGCGCGTGTTAAGGACCCGCTACGGGGCGTGCACACTCGAATATTTCATTATTACGCCGCTTAACTCGATTCCCAACAATGATAAATAATAATTGAGCAGAAAAACGTAATCGATTTTTTTTGTTTACTTCGGATTTTTAAGACAAATAATACATTAAAAACAATATAGGTACATATATTTTTTTTTATGTGTGGAACCTATCAATTAAGTTTGTCAGGTTGATAATGAATGACCCTGTATAGTAGGTACTTAGATGTTGATTTATTAAATACAATGAACTACGAACATTTGTTCGTAGACAATGAAGGGTTAATAGATAGGTAGGTACTAACTATATTACTTTACGTAGGTACTTACTTATTTGAGTACCTACCTAAGTGTATTAGATTAGCTATCTATGATATTCAAATGACATTCGATTATTACAGTGAATCAACTAAGCTATGTTATGATTTTATGTAGGTAGATAGGTAGGTAATTATAATTTATGGTTATTTATTACAATCAGCCAATTATGTAAGTCGGTATTTATTTATTTAGGTAAATAAAAATTAAAATTTTAGGTTTTTGAATTTTTCAAAGTTCTCATTTTAATTCATTCAACTTTTGAGGGTGATGGTAATCTAAACATATTTATTTATTTATGTAGGTATGTTATTTTTTTTATTTTAAGAGTCCGTTCCAAGATCCAGCGCTGTCAAGTTTAGGTATTTACGGGCGCGCGACGCGAGGCTCTACGTGTGCGCGGCTCACCGTTGTGTGCGTTAGTAACTTACACAACTAAGTAAAGGACAAATACATTTGATCCTTTGTCATGTCGACTGGGTGATTATGTTTAAAAATAGGTGTCTACTGCATACTCTTATGTTCCTACCTAACTCTACTTGTTGAACAGATAATGACGTGAATAAAAATAGGTAGGTAGGTATACATATTAAATATATATGTAAGTACCTACCTACTTACTTTTTTTTATTAAAACCTAGGTACCTACTCTAGCTAGGTTAGGTACCTACTTACCTATTATTATGACTGGGGACCACACGCTCTTTTCAACGTTATACCTACCTACTCTCAGTTTTGTCCTCAAACAAGAACCATTACATGGTAGGTAGGTAGGTAGGTAATACCCTGTAGTACCTATTTCTGCTGCCAAGCAGTAATGCTCGCGTCTGTGCTCTAGTTTGATGCTCTAGTTCGATGGGTATGGTTTCCGGTGAAATTACAAGCACATGATACCTACCTACTTTTGATTGTATTAGCGCGTGTAGCGCGCGGCTACCATACAGGCAGGGCTGGGGTTGGAGAGTACTAATACCTGTTCTGTGGTTAGAGGTACAAATAAGGGTGACTTGATGAAAGTGCCCGCGCGGCACTTTGCGGCTAATTTGAAATCACACTAACAGTAAGTACCTAGGTAGTTACCTAAAACTATTTATCTCGACGAGACGAGACGAGATAAAATAGTTTGAAGCGTATACAACTGCCTGCCAGGGCGGCAGCATAGTAAATAAGTGCGGTTGAAAAGCGCGAGTGCTATAGCCGCCGTACTATGCGAGCGGAGCAATATAAACTTTCGGGGAACTGTGATAGAGCTTGGAATCGCTGGTAGTCCAATTCTTGAGAGAGTGCAGTTTTAGTCATGGTCATGAAATATTTGAGTTAGTGTTTTTCATTACCTACCTACCTATTTTATGATGCGCTTGATAAAAACAAAATCGTACTGATTATTATCTAAGTACCTACTAATGTTTTACAATACACATGCCATAATTTATGATTTGGAAGAACACATAAACCAGGTAGGTACGCGAACGGATGCTAGTAATAATTTAATTAATCTGGTATGATGATGTATGATATCTAATTATTTAAAACGTGTAACATAATGTACCTATAATCCCGAAAGGGGGGTATTCCACCCATGCACGTGAACACTTTGACGGTGCAAAAGTTGAATTAGTATATCGTATTTAAAAAGTCCAATTAGTAAGTAAGTATTCATTTCATTTACCTACGCATACAGTACGCATTTCATGAATGAAAAACTTTGAAATTTAAAGTCATAGTGCATAAAAGAGTATTAGAGTTCTTTGTGATAGAGCTCGTCCGGGGAAGGACTACCACCATACCTATTTCTGAAGCCAAGCAGTAATGCTCGCATTGCTGTGTTCCGGTGTGAAGGGTATGGTTTCCGGTGAAATTACTGGCACATGAGGCGTTCGATCTTAGCTTCAAGGTGGCAACCCGCGAGTGATACTTCTGGTATCACAAGCGTCCATAGGCTGCGGTAACCGCTTACCATCTTGTGGGCCGTACGCATGATTGCCACTTAAGTTGTATAAAAAAAAAGTAATTGAAATAACATTGGGGGTATTTTTTTTTTTTTATCGAGAATAGACCTTAGTTTGACCACGATCTCGCCTGGTGGAAAGCAATGATGTGGCCGACGGTGGAGCACGAAGGTCTATGAGACACCTATTCACTCTAGCCTTGAAGAGGCCCGGATTGTAGTTGTCAGGAAAAACAGAAAACGGCAGAGTATTCCACACCTTGGCAGTTCGCATAATAAATGTTGAGCTGTAACGCTTGGTGCGAATGGGTGGTATGCTGACAAGGTACGGGTGGTACTGCGCCGTACGTCTGCTACTCCTTTGATGAAAAGGAGATGGTGGGATAAGATCATGCAGTTCCTGGGCACATTCACCAAAATGCAATCTGTAGAAGATAGATAGGCACGCAACTTTGCGGCGGTGCTCGAGACTCTGGAACTTAGTCTCCGCAACTTGTTGCTCACCCACAAGTCTCAAAGCCCTTCGCTCAATCGAGTCTAAGGCAGCTGGTGTTGAGCTGAACCATCCCATAGGTGGCAGCAATACTCCATACCTGACCGGACTTGTGCTTTGTATAGAGTGAAAAGCTGTCCAGATCAAAAGCTGTCAGAGTATTCCACAGATCTTGCCAAATTTTGGCAAGACCTGTGAATACCCCCTTTTCGGGCATAGAGGGACATTAGGTTACACCATGTACTTATACAGGGTGTAAAAAGACTTCTACCGTGATTAATCAGGTGTGAAGATCAGACAATGATTCTGAAAATATTTAGCGGAAAAAAACGCAAAAAATAATGTTGTCTTGTTTACGTCCTTTTCGTTTTTTTCTAGTTTCATACACATAGTACAACAAAATAAGATCACAACTTTATAATTATCTCTAGTCGTTTTTTTACACGCTGTGTATTTTGTATCTTGAGTATTTTCTTTTTCTAATAAGTAGGTAACCTCATAATAATTATGAATTTTTTTCTTGCAAAAATAAATAAACAAGAACAGTTTGACTGTACTATAGTTATATTACACTAAAACATAAAATCAAATAACCCCTCATCTGTGTCGCAGACTATTTATATAAACAGAGTATTTATTAAACGTATTTATTAAAACGCAATATAATGTTGGTTTCTTGAAGAAACCTAAACGTTGGAAAATATTATCGAGGACACGAAAAAAACCTTTGCTTAGTGGATTTTAATATACTGATTACAGATAACTATCAACTTGTATTATGCAATTTATTATTACTTCATCCGAAATAACTGTGTCATAATCATCCGTGTCATCGATCATTTCATCATCTTTCTCCTGAACTAATCCAATATTGTTATGGTGAATAAATCCACTGTCGTTCTCAAAAACCATTCCATCATTGTTCTGATGAATAATCAATCTATCGACGTTTTCATTTGTCAATATGCGCACATTTTCTGTGGCTATAGAGTTCACAGTATCAGGGGCCAAGAGTCTGTAATACAAGTAGCATTTTATAAAGGAACATTCGTTTTATAATTTTACCTATAATTCTACAGAAATGTTAGGTACAATATCTGAAATTCCGAAAATTTGGAAGTGATCGGAGGTCACTACAGCTTTTAGGTGCATTGGGCACTCACTAGACCAAGAATGAATGGGGAAGCTCAGCTGTGGTTTATGGGCTTTGGATGATGATCCATATTTTTTTTGTGAAGTTGATATAAACTTTATTGAACTACAAAGGTTTCACCAAAGTGCTACTACTTCTACAGCGAACTATTATCGAAAAGTACATAACAAATAAATTGAAAATAAAAAAAAAAGTTTCAATATGTTTTTCAAACCTTTTTTTTCTTTTAACGCAACCGAATTTTTCGGAATAATCTGAAAGTTACAAACATAAATATGTTATTATTTACGTAATTACATAATTTCACAAAGAAAATGAGAATTATTTTCATCTATATCCATTATATTATTACATTTTCATTTATATCCATTATACCAACTGCTTTGTACTTTATTGAAAGAAGTACTTATGTATATTAATATTTTATGCTATAGGTATGTTACTACTTGATGCACTACTATGCTATACTTTTTTTGCTTTTATTGCTTTACTATCTACAGAGTGAGTACTTTCAACCGCCCGCTGAGGGTAAAATCTAAACGACAACATTTTTCCATATCTATAGCCGTTTTTCTTTTTTATACAACTGTTGTGGCAACCAAGCGTACGGCCCACAAGATGGTAAGCGGTTACCGCAGCCTATGGACGCTTGCAATACCAGAGAGGTATCACTTGCGGGTTGCCACCTTGAGGCTAAGAACGCCTCATGTGCCAGTAATTTCACCGGAAACCATACCCTTCACACCGGAACACAGCAATGCGAGCATTACTGCTTGGCGGCAGAAATAGGTATGGTGGTAGTCCTTCCCCGGACGAGCTCTATCACAGAGAACTCTACTACTCTTAAACCGTTTAGATTTTACTCACAAAGGGCGTTCGAGAGTAGGTATTCACTTCATACACGGTGTATCATAATGTCCCTATAAACTCGAAAAGAGACTATTCCACAGGTCTTGGTGAACAATGTTTTTTCAACGACTTTTGACGACGTCGATTTTTCATTCATAAATTAATAATAAATAAATTATCTGTGTAAACTCCAAGTTAATTAATAATGTTACATTAATTTTTGTAAGGTAATGAATGAATTACGAATTTATGATGTACCTATTCAACTTTTGCACACGTCAAAGTATACACGAGGACGACGTGTATTATACGTGCTTCGGCGGGATATCCCCCTTTCGGGTTTATGGGGACATTTTGTTACCTACACGTCTATGATACTAGATCATACCGTACCATACCGTCGTGCTTATGTTTTTTTTAAACTAACTAAGTAAGTGTTCTCATTCATTCTACCATACCATACACCATCATAAAACAAAACATACCATACCATAACCTATGTATTATTCCAAGACATAAACTATGTGTATTTCAAGTATCAGCCAAATCCGTTCAGCCGTTACGGAGTAAGCGCAGACAAACATACACTCTCACTAACTCACAAACTTTCGCATTTTACCATAAAGGATTCTGTTTTCTCATCATCATCACCATGACAGCCTTCTAATGTTCCCACTGCTGGGACACTGGCCTACTCTCAGGCGAGAGTGATTGGGTCTTAATCCACCACGCGGACCCAATGCGGATTGGCGGATGGCACATGTCTTTCGAAATTTTAGTTCTTGGACATGCCGGTTTCCTCACGATGTTTTCCTTCACCGTATGAGAGCACTGGCATTGCGCACATAAATTTTTCGAACAGAAAAATCCATTGGTGCACGACCGAGTTTGAACCCACGACCTTCGGATCGGAAGGCGGGGTCACTACCACTAGACCACCGGTGCTCCGTGTGCACCGGTGTTCTGTTTTCTATTAGATTCAAAAGAAATTGAGGCTATCTACTTATACAACTGCTTCATCTATCCTGTCAATAATTTTATTAGTACCTAGGTAAGTACATAGGGAGGGTGATACTTACATAAGTTGTTACTTTGGTAGGTAAGTCTAATAATAATTAAATAGGTAGGTAGGTACTACTAGTAAGTATATAATAATAAATAAATACCTACCTACATGATTTACGGGAAAGAGACCCCAGCTAGTGAAAAAAAAAACGGGTTTGACCCGAGTTTGTCATTCCGTGGTCGTTTCTATGTTTACATTTTTTTACATAGAATTTGGCCGGAGCACTGGTGTTCTAGTGGTAGTGAGTGACCCTGTCTTGTGATCAAGGCGCAGGCCAGATAGAAGACGCGCGGGCGCGCGGGGGCGCGCCCCGCCATCGGCCAGCGCACATTATTCTTCTATCTGTTTTGCACCCCGATGCGCGCCGGTCGCTTTTTTCTGGCTTGCGCCACAGAGTTGCGCTGCGCTTCGAACCGACCGACGACCATAAGGTCGTGGGTTTGAAGACGGTTGGTCGCACACCAATGGATTTTTTTATTCGTAATAATAATGTGCGCAATGCCATCAGGTCAAAGAGGCGATTCAAAGTTTTGATTTTATCAAGAGTTAGCGAGCTCGGTAAGTGCAAATAATAACATACCATAACCTGTGACAATAGAGTCCAAATTTGAAAGACAACCGAGGTCCAGCGGTGCTGGAATGACATTGAATTTAATTGTCTATCTTTACCTACTTACCATAAAAAGATAAAAACCATATATAGATAAAAACTTAGAATCGCTTCTCAATGATCTATCTCACACGGTGAAGAAAAACATCGTGAGGAAACCAGTAGGTACGTACCTATGTCTAAAAACTAACATTCGAATAACGTGTTATTCATCATACCTATCGGTACTTGTATAGTTACGGTAGGTTCATTATTTTGCATACCTACCTACAGATACACCTACCTGTACTTATATAAAGTTGGTACCAGCTCTCCTAACTAGATTCTAGTTAGTAAATCGATAAATGCAATTGTATCGCAAATAGAAAAGTAGGTACCTACTTATTTCATTTCAAATTCCTAGGTATCTATTTGCAGAACACGCAAACATAATAACCACTGCAAGAATCGAACCCGCACTCCATGCGTCTCAACTGGACACTCGCCAGCCACGTCACCGAGTTCGTCAAAGTAGGTCTGGTAAGTTTAGTTTAGGTCTAGTGTCTACCTACTTAGTAGGTAGCTAGATTGTGTAAGTACCTATGGTATAGGTACCCATATACGTAGGGACATCCGTGCCCTTTGTAAGCTTACGTAAAACAATTTACCTAGTACCTGATCTAGGTCACAGAGCCTAGGTACTCTGACGATCTTGGTGGCGTGGCTGGCAAGTATTCAGCTGAGCAGCTGAACTGAGCTGAGATGCAAGAAGTGCGGGTTCGAATTCTGCAGTGGTAAAAATGTTTACATGTCCTGCAAACACCTAGGAACTTACTAGGAACTTGAAATGAAATAAATACTTTTACTTGACACGTAATTGCTTCTTCTGTCTGGGTCTTGTATTACCATGGTAGGTTGGTACTAGAGTTTCTGATACCCACGATTTAGCTACTAAGTAGGTACGTAGGTAGGTATCTGTATCTAGGTAGAAATTTTACCTACTACTTAGTGCTAGATTATGTACCTACCACGAAGAAGGTAATTTTAATAATGTCATAAAAGTTTACTACTAATAATACTATGTATTACTACTATGTACTACTACTAACATTCTAAGCTACTTACTCGTATCACTAGTTCTCTAGAACCAGTGTGGTTTACTACTTACATTATTATATCATAGGTACTTACTTAGAGATTTAACTATCACGGATCAAAACCACACGATCGCTTTATAATTTGTATAAGCTCCCTATGATTATACGTAACAGCTCGCGCGACAAACAGCGATACGTCCTCCCTCCACGAGCGCTTAGCGCGTAGTGAGAGCAGCCGCGTTTTGCATCAAGCTATAAAGTGGATTCGGAGGATTCTTTAAAAAATCGTATAAAAATAAATTAAAACTTTTAGACCATTTTTTAAATTTTATTTTGTAAATAAATATCAAAACTTTAATGTAGTAGGTATATTTTTGTTATAAACTTTCTAATTTCGAAGAAACAACGTGCGTAAAATTGGGAAAAGTACGCGTTTTTAGACCTTTTTTTTTTCAAAAATATTGAACTAAGGTGATGTTTTTAACCTACTTACTTAAATTTGAAAACTATGATTATTTGAATTACATTTTTGGAAATATGTTAGACCTTGTTGTTTCATAGATATCATGATCGAAAGTTGACTGAAAATGCTCATTTTACGAAAATGTGCGTTACTAATTATTTTTTTAATCAGTTGTGTCTTGAGTTTATTAATATTTGTCCTACTTACTTAAATTTTAAGGGATGAAGCTTTAATATGTTTTTATTTTCGTTAAAATATCTCCAACACACGAGCCACATTCGTGTTCGATCTTCACGGGCTATCATGGATAGGCTTCTTAATATTAAAAGAAACATGAAGCAAACAAGAATGAAATTGAAAAATGACAGTTAAAGCCAAACATGTGTTTACAATAAAGAAAGTGCACTAAAAAATTGCTACAGTGCGGCGAGTGTAGGTATGTTTTGCAAAATATTATTCTGTTGAATCAAGATAGTACTTTTGCTATGTCTAATGTTGCTATACTTAGTTTACAGCTAAACTAATTATGTAGGTAGTTATGTAGTAGGTACAGGCGGCTAAACAATATCTGGGGCACCTTGGGTCCGGTATTTTTTTCATGTAACCTTTGTTAAATTTGCGGCGGATGGTGCTGTATGGGGAAATAGCCGCCAATAATAAATGAAATAAATAAATAAATAATTGCTGGACAATCCACACAGCATCATCTAGCCCCAAGCTAAGCAGAGCTTGTGTTATAGGCTAGATAACTGATATAATTAATACAATACAATACATAGATAGATATTATTATTTATTATGCATAGTAAATATCCAGAACGCCCGGAACAAATATTTGCAGATTGTGCAAACATTTGTTCCGAGGCGGGAATCGAACCCGCAACCTCCGCGTCGCGACGGACCTTCACCCGCGCGGCGCCGCTTCACATCGGTCGTCAAATACATTTATTAATCTAGTTTTTTTTTCGGTAGACCACCTATTTGGCCGCCTGTACGTACTCAGGTAAAGCATGTCGATGTAATGTAATGTAGAATGTAGTACCTACTTACGTGAGTGAAGTGTTTATTATATACATGTAGGTACACTTGAAATACTGAAACACTATTTATCTAACACGTGTTTAAGACTTTTCTTGGGACTTTTTTGAAAGATAACGAACGACAACGCCCTAAACAGCTGATGGTCTCTTGTAGACAAAAGCGATGTGTCAGTTAGTATGTCAGTGATTGCTCAGGGGGGTAAACACCAGCTCTTATAGCAATATTGAAATAATATTACACTGTTTTTTTTTATACCGAAATGTCAGTCTATCAATATTGCTTTTGAGCTTGTGGTTACCCACCTAAACTTAGTTACCCATCACCGGAACTAATAATATTAACTATACAATTATCGTTTGTCGCTATGCAGAATAGACCCTGTTAATAGTCAACTTCACCGTCGTCGTTCGTTTGTCGCGTCGTCGCGTCAAATAGTATGGGAGTTTTAACAGCGCCTCTATAATGCGTAAAATGAACTAATGTAATTTCATACAAATTGACAGCTGAACGAGACTAGTTTTTCGTGCTTTTTTTTATGCCAGTGTTGCATTGAGTTCCTCGCTCTAACTAAGTAGAGACCTGTACGTAGATGCGAGGGATCTCTGCTTCAGCTAATACTCAGTTTTTCGTGATTAACTCCTAAGTCGTCCTTTACTCCGTGTTATGAAGAAAAGATGGTTCGACGCAGCAACAGGCGGACGACAGCGACAGGTCTCGAATATGTATGTAAATGGCGTTTCAGTATTCAGGCGTTACTTTGTTACCTTGTATGGGCCCATCTAGAAATCTTAAAAGAAATAATATTCTATACCTACCTAGGTATGTTCCTGATAGATAATAATAGGTTAGGTAATACCAATGTTTAAAAAAATATTGTTACAGCAAATATTTATTATTTGCATAGATAACAAATAGGGTTTTCCGGTTTCGTTCCAGGAACAACAAACCCTAATAACAACTTTTCATTGAATCGATGACAGCCTGACAGCTAATCAGATATAACTAAGTAATAGGTATAGGTCTCACAACGGATCTCGGCCGTAGTGAAATTAGCCGTTTGGATGCGCAATGGAGCTTTTTCAAACTAAATTGTCTTTGTGCATCACAAACAGCTAACTTCACGGAAGCCTAGATCCGCTGTGCGAACTATAAGGTAGGTACTGCCAGCGGCTCTCGGCCTTCGTGACGTTAGCCGTTTCGATGCGCAATGGAGCCTTTTCAAATTAAACTATCTTTGCGCATCACAAGCTGTAACTTCTCGACAGCCGAGATCCGCTGGCAGTACTGTATCTACTATCTAATAATAGGTAGGTTCGTGGTAAACTCTAGCCTAAAACTCGTTATCAAAAGTATATACCTATCTTCTCTTGATCGAACCAAAAATGAAGATCATATTACACTGAGGAAAAAGACGTGTCACCCCACTTACCTTGAATACCTGTCTGCAGAGAAAGTTCTCTTTGACCGGCAACAACCTGGAATATTCAGAAAGCTTATTTTACAAATCCTGCTAACTAACCTATCTACGCTCATACTTAGATCATTAAAAAAACAGCGTTAAAAATGTGCGATTTTTTTATTTTTTTGCTAGTACTGAATGTGTTATGAAACACAAAAAAGTTTAATACATACCTAAGTTACTAGTATTATGTTATCTGTGCCCAAGGGTATTATGTTATCTGTGCCTAAGTATAAGTTTAAAGAGTTCATTGCATGGCTCATGTAAGCTTAGGAGGGCAATATTATACCAAGCTAGCATTCAAAATACACGGTTTTGGTACTGGGAAAAAAATAATCATAAAATTGGAAAGAACCATGAGCTGGCAATACCGCCTAATCTGTTAAATCTAACAAATTTTAAAATCTGGCCCTGGAAATCTACAGCGGGGGTCTACTCTTGCAAACAAGCCAGACAGACAGTTTTCGTGGTTCAGCTTATTTCCGTGAATGGTCTGAACTTGGTAGTCACCAACATAAGTTGAACTACGATATTTGCCACAATTATCGTTTGTCGCTTTCAAGAGTAGACCCGCGCTCAATATCGAATTTCCCATTTTAATCTCTACCTCGACCCTGAATGAGCTCGATTGAGCAAAGAAAACTTAGAAATTAAATTTCAAGACCTGTTTACGTAAAAAAGCTTGATGGAAAATCAAAGGTTTGTATAGGCACGAATACTTACGTAGTTTACCTAATTACTATAAAATAAGGTATGGTACACTTATTAGTTAACTAGGTTAGGTATTGACTAATAACTGTGCCAAGCGGTTACCTGCGCTTATTAGTCTGTTATACTATTTATACTATAGATACCTACTATTTTTCCCACGGAAACCGATAATTTTTCCGGGATGAAAGTAGCATATAGTGCTATTCCAGACTATAATCTATGTCTGTGCCATAGAGATTCTGCCTGTGTATTGCTAAGAATTGTCATTATTTTGTCAATGAACAAAGATGATGATAGATTTGAAATGAAACACACAATAGCTAACAGAAAATTATAGTAATTATTATAAATAACGACCAGAGTGTTCAAAAGCTCGCAATTAGCCTGTTACTAAATTTTGTAGGTAAGTTCGTATGAGTCAGTGGCCAACTCTTGTGATAGAGTTTTTGGCCGCCTGAAGGCCTCTGTCTGGCGTAACAACTTTGAAAAAGCCGGGACAGACTGCGCGCTCAGTTGATTGATTCACTGGCGGTCACCCATCCAAAAGGTGTCTACGTGCTACGTTGATCTGTTAAGACAACTTAGCCAGCTACGTCACGACTGTTACTAGGGGTATGTTAATATTGTACGTATATTAATTGAATTTGAAAGTGGAACTCACTTCGCCATCTCTGAAAGCTGCAATCTGCCATCTTTGTTAGAGTCGAACACTTGGAGCTGTGAACAGAGTGAAATGTCCGTTCAGTGACACACTATAAAAGTTTTATGGTCATTCCGGCTGATTTTAGAGACGAATAAAAGTTATTTGTACAACTTCTACTTTATCGTTGTTTTTTATTGAAATAGACAACGGGGAACTTTGTTTTTATATTTGTTTTTATATTATTAGTTGAATAGCTGACCGGATGACCTAATATTGCCGCCATCCTACCTGCCATTGCATTGTATTTTAAGCTAGTTGATTACAAAATGAAAACTATAATGATAAATAAAATAAAATGAAACTCTTGAGAAATCACTCTTGAGAGTTTTTTAGAGGACACAGGCACTGTGATTATTCAACGACCTTGGTGGCGCGGTGAGCGAGTGCCCGGTTGAAAAGCAAGAGGTTGCAGATTCGATTCCCGCTGCGGAACAAATGTTAGCGTGATCTGCAAACATTTGTTCCATTTATTTTAAGTTAAGTATGTCAATTTATTCATAATTTATTTCATAATTACAAGTTCAATTTGGATTTTTTAAAGTAGTATATGTTTATAGTTATCGATGTTTATAGCGTTCTTTTAAATGCAACAATTTTTACCCTTACCCCTTAATTCATAAAAAAACTATCATTTTATCGATTAGTAAAATAAACCTTAACTTATTATTGTCTTCCCTTAACATTCTAATCTCATTGAACAAAGATGATGAGATGACTAATTTGAAAGACATTAGCTAACAGAGGTTCATAATATGATTATGAATAAGTCCCTTTAGGAAATACTATTGTTCTGAGAGTTGTGCACTTGTCTAAGGTCTCGAGTGTCTATTGTATATTTTAAGAAGGTAAGTAATAAGAGTGTTAATATATTTTATTACTTATTAGATATTGTTTTATTTACCATTGTGTCTGTATACTCGATGAGTTTATCTTCCGACACGTCGTTAATTTTTTTCGCTTCTTTCAGCAGATCCCGCAGAAAATTCTGTTGTACAAAATGGTAGATATAATGATATACATTAGAGTTATTATACCTAATGTATATCAACTACTATTAAAAAACTTATTTTATATGTATTTTATTTTATTTTGTATACCTTCTGGTATTTCTATAGTAGTAAAACTCACTATTCTATTTACAATTCATTTGATTCAGTTAAAATGTATGTCAAATATAGAAAAAATTATATCCAAATTAAATCTAATAACTTATTTTACTGTAGCTAGTGTTTGAGTTTTTAAATTATGCAAGCCTAACCAAAACGAATTAAGCCAATTGAAGAGCCCACCACCAGAGATCTCAAAATACCCTTACAGGTATGCTTGTTTGCCATATAAGTCGTATTAAACAAACACACACCTTCAATTCATCAGCCTCTATGTACCCGCTGCCATCAGTGTCATACTCTCGCCATATCTGAAAACGTTTCAAGAATCAATTTCAATTCAAGCACCTAAAGTGAAGAAACACTTTATTTCCTTGAATATTTAATTATCTTATCTCTGTGAACTGCTTTTTGCAAAATAAATAACAGCTCATTTACACGAGTGCCGAGTTTTGCCTTATCGTAGTTTTTTACGGTTCGTGATTTTTTGAGGACGGCTCTGGTTTTAAACGGCCGTGCCCACACGAATCACGTCGAGAATCGATCGATCGACTTTTTCGTTTGTTTATTTTGACGAATCGTCAATGACGGATTATGTCCGAGTGAATGAGCCGTAAGTTGAAAACGAATTCAGTAGGATGGCGCTATTTGAGTCCAATTATGTTTGTCTCGAAGCGGGAATCAAACTTGCACATCTCTCGCCTCAGCCGGGACATCAAAGGATTTCTGCAGGTAGATGGTAATAAGAGCATCCTACCTTCATAAACTCTACGCTGGATTCTAAAGGGTTGTCGAACCGGAATAGAAGTAGAAAGTTTTCCTCCATTGGTAATAATTGCGCCAACTGAAAATAAAATATTTTTTATATCAATACAAGACCACGATTCCACTAATGCACAACGGTTAACGTTCCACTCAGTTCCAAACTATAGTTTAGTTACATTCAATCGTGGTTTTTTTGCTCCAGTCAAAAAAAAATATTTTGTTTATCTTCATTTTTAAATATGTTTGTGCGCGTGTGATATTTCATGAAAGGGCTTATTTTGACCTAACTCTACACAAATAGAGCACCTCACGAATATCAATCTTGCCATCTTGATTATCGTCGTATGCCTCCATGAAGCAAGCTTTGAGTTCCACCAGCATGTCATCTGACACCGCCTGGAACAACAAGAGAAATTAGTGGACAATGACGTGGTGCGAATGGCGAGTGCCTAGTCAAAAAACGAGAGGTTGCGGGTTCAATATCTGCTGTCGGATGCAAAAAGTCCTTCCAAAAATCATGATCTGCAAACATTTTTTTTTCGCTATGGGTTTATTCTGTATATACAAATACAGCCTTACAAATAAACGTGGTATAAAGTTATTCCTTAGAATATATTAAGAATAAAGGAATTCCTAGTTTACTTTTATTTTTAGTTAACTTTACACCAAGTTTATTTGTAAGGCTGATAGAATATAAATTGTGTATTCTATCAGTCATCTGGTTTCCACAGTAGATACATGCTTAGATGGGAGCTAGATGGCATTAAGTTAAAATGTCCACCATTATAATTACTTATATAAAAAAAGTAGCTGTAGTAGGTATGAATAAGAGTCTGACTTTGTGTGTACCAACACCGCAGTGCTAGTTATTTTGCTCCCCAGGCAGTAGTGTGCAAGCATTGTTTAGGGTTGAGCGCAGTGGAATAAAAACAATAAACAAAAAAAACATGTTCTCTAAAGATTAATGAGGTTCTTTGAATAAACTTTTTAGGACCATTAAAAGAGAATAAGCAAAAGTCCCCATTTCACTTGAGCCATATTAAACATTCCTTACGAAATTATGCGACCCTTTTCAAGACATTGGAGACAATTCACCCCAACTTATGCTCTCCTACTCAGATGAAACGACGAAGTAAAATCTTACTCCCTTTATTATAGGTTAGATACATAAGTATATAAAAACTTCTTTTTGTTTTCGGTAAAAACTTTCCGGAATCGGTCTGGTGGAGTCGGATAGCCATTATTGTCAGTTGAAAGGAAGTAATTTTAAACTTAGAACGTAGCTTGTCGCCAATTCTCGTACGACTCCTAGACGTTCATGCGGCATGACAGCACGTAAATGCATGTCATGCCGCATGATCGTCTAGGGACCACATAAGTTGTTTTTCTGACGTTTGTACAATATCCGTATCTTAAATCTTAATCGTTTCTTTAAAAGTGTGTAAATCTAAATATTACACGTGTGTAACTGATATTTTTCATTCTTACTTTGTGTCCGCCATTTTTTAAAAGTAAAAACAAATAAAAACATTGTTACTATGTTATTTTCCCAAAAGTTTTTGATATTTTTAAGAAATAAATCGAAGAGACCTATAGGTTTATACCTCTGTTAGCAATGTGTCTTTCAAATCTGTCACCGTCTTTGTTTATTGACTTAAGAATGACAAGGAAAAACAAAGTTAGCGAGCCCGCAAAATTGATTGATTTCTTTTATAAATAAGAGCATAAATTCATTAGTTTAATATAATGTAAATACTTCGGTATTCAAATAAATAGAAAACTCTCAAGAGATTGTAAAAATCTTGAAATACAAAGTAACACGGCACTCCGTTGTTAGTGAAATGGAAATTCAAATGAGCTGATTGAGATGCAAATAGCAATGTCAACAATTCTATAGACACGTGCCTGCACGCTGCGCGGCTGTACCGTTGGAGGTACTATTTTATTGTTTTACTAATATTATAAAGGGAATGTTTTGATTTTTGTATGTTTGTGAGTATCACGCCGAAACGACTGAACGGATTAAAATAAAAATTAGCCAAAGATTGTAATAGAATAGCATCCTGGAACAGCATTAGGCTACTTTTTATCTCAGAAATATCTCTATGTTTTTCACGCAAACAAAGTCGCGGGCAAAATTAAAAAAAAAGGTCCCGACAGTTTAAAGTATATACACTTTTGTTAAAATTGTGGAACAAGGGTGTACAAATAAATCACGACTACTCGAAAGTTAGTTTGTGTAGGCGGTAGAACATAGTTGGATGAAACTTAACATAATGTTTTAAAAATTATACCTCGAATAAAACATATTTAGGCTATTATTATCCTAGAGTAAAATACCTTTTCTAACAGCGGTCGCGGCTAGTCACGTTAATAAAAATGTATACTTAAACATATTAAATTATTATATCGCTCAAAAATAAACAGATTTCGTCTTTACCTATCTCTAAAATCCCATTTACCCTAATTCCTAAATCCCCTTTCAACAACACGTTTTGGCACACACCTTAAGAACTTCCAAGCTGTACCGATTTGCAAAGTTTAGAACTAGAATTCTTGCTAGAATTGCGCAAGTTTCGTAACCAATAAAGTTGAATGGCGACAGCGGAACGTGCTGGGGACGAGCCAACGCAGAGACGGGACCAGGGGGATCAGAACACTCCCTTTATATTGAATAAATTACCCCCTTAAATGCCTACTGTACGCACTATTTTATTAATTTTATGAATATTATATTTATATTTATATTATCTATATTCTATATACATATAATTATATACTATAAAGAGGAAAGATTTAATTGTTTGTTTGTTTGTTACGAAAATACTGGACTGATTCGAAAAATTATTTTATAGTTGGGAAGCTACACTATCTCAGTGTGACATAGGCTATATTTGTTTATATTTGTAGCAACCCGCCCCAGGGATTGCACCCGTGCAAAGCCGGGGCAGGTTGCTAGTAAAAAAGCTATATAAAATTGTTGAGTCATCTATAGACAACACTCATTATTATAATGATTTATATTTTTTCTTTTTTTTTAAACAAGGTCTTCTAAAAATCTTAACGGCTATAGTTATGAAAAAAATGTTAGGAACCACGGATTTGAAATATTTGTATTCAAATTATTTATATTTTATTTATTGTTTTCTAAAATATATTATCAGTCAAAATCGAATTGAAAACTACGACGTCACTATTATTTCGCTTTGTTCCAAAGAGGCTCGTCCTCTACCCCCTTGCTATCGAGTACTAGAAACGGCTCTGTGCTGTCGCCAGTGAGCCACGTACGGATGTAGCCTGACAAATTGCCTAGATTATTGTATTGTATGCGATTTGGAACAATTTATTAATGAAAATCTCTTCACATAGGAATAAACGGTGAAGGTCAAATACGCATTAGGTCAAACATTCAAAATGACAAGTCAAAGTCAAAGTCAAAAATGATTTATTTCAATAAAATCACGAGAATCATTTTGAAACGTCTCAAAGCTAGGTGAATTTACACCAGTTCCACGCGCCCCATTGTGTGACATTTTGCGTGTGTGACATTTTGCGGAAACTTACAAGAGAATGTAAGTTTCCGCAAAATGTCACACACGCATATTGTCAAACTCGTATATTGTCATAACGACAAATGTCAAACTTAGTCAATTTATGCTAACATAATTAAGCAAATTAAGTTTTGAAAACAATATCGTTTTTATAAGTTGGGTTCTAAGTAGGTTTTATGTAATTATGTTACCTATGATAATTTATAACTAAATCTTATTTAACTTTTTTTAAAAATCTAAGCAAAGCTTGCTTAGTTGACGACCGATGTGGCGCAGCGGGCGCAGGACCGCCTGCGACGCAGAGGTTGCGGGTTCTATTCCCGCCTCGGGACAATGTTTGTACGATCTACAAATATTTGTTCCGGGTGTTCTGGGTGTTTCCTATATAATATATAATAAAAAATATCTATTTATGTATTGTATTGTATTAAATATATATCAGTCATCTAGTACCCATAATAAAGCTCTGTTTAACAGCAGCTTACCTTGGGGCTAGATGATGCTGTGTGGATTGTCCAGCATTATTTATTTATTTATTTAGTTAGCTTGGTTTAAACGTTTTACATGCAGTTCTTTTTTCGTTTCTTGAAGTGCGTTCTTTTGTTAAGCCGGAGTACAGAAGCGCTCAGTTGAAATTGCCATCAGCACAACTCATCCAACTGGTGACTGCACGGAACAGTGCTTAACATTGTTGATTTGTTATGAAACGTTACGAGCGTTTCCGATAGAGTCTTATACAACCCAGCATACCTATCTGTAGTTGTGGGTACTTACGAGACAATTAACCCACAAATCCAGCTAATTGCCCTCCCTATTATTATGCATGAAGTTCCCGAGGCACAGCTGTGGAGCGGGGGCAAGAACAAACTTCTGTGGAAAATTATCCTATTCATAGAAATTTACTGGGCTGAATTCGATACTTTAAAGTTTATTTTAATTCTGTTGACTGTGGTGGTGAAAATTTAAAACACTGTACTTACTGAAACTACCAATTGATTAATTTATAAATTTAATAGTATCTATATAATATGTATAATAAAAAATATCTATTTATGTATTGTACTGTATTAAATATATATCAGTCATCTAGTACCCATAATACAGCTCTGTTTAACAGCAGCTTACCTTGGGCTAGATGATGCTGTGTGGATGGTCCAGCATTATTATTATTATTATTATTATTAATATCTCTGTGTCTGTTTTGTTTTCACGGCTAAACCGCTGAATAGATTTGGATGGATGTTTTGGCATAGAAGTAGATGAAAGTCTGGGCTACTTTTGACCACAAGAGCAAATCTGTGGTAGCTATAGTTCATAATACAGTTGAGGTGACGTTGATCTGTCGCCGATGCGATTGATCTGCCATAACATTATAATCATTATTTACAATCATTTAGCATTTATTGGAATTCATTATCGATTAAAATATTTATCAATAATTGCTTATCTTTATCTACATATTGATCACAAATTGATAATAATATCCTATCTCATTTAAAAACTATAAAACCCTTATTTTTCAATTTATACCAGTAGTAGCCAATAGTGATATACCAAGGTAAGATTAAGGTGTCGATTTCGATAGTATTTTATAAACAATATTTAAACTGTCCTTTTCTAATGAACTATACAAAGAAGGCGATATACATAAGAGTAGTAGACCTCTTTGTGATAGAGCTCGTCGGGGAAGTACCACTTTTGATCTTTTGACTTTTGATCTACGTCTCAGAGTAGCAAAGCACGTGTAACACCCCTGGTATTAAAAGGTTTTATGGGACAAGGGAAGTGTACAATACCCTTCCGTTGTCCCTTAAAATAAAAAAAAAATAATATGCTTGTTTGAAGAATAAAAAGTGAAAACTTCTCAACATTTTTAGGGTTTTTTTTTCAAAACTTGTACGTTTTTGTTCAATACAAAAACGCGGATTCAAAACCGCAACCAATAATCCGAGAACAGGCTCAACTGTTTTTACTGCAATTCCCTGGTAGAGTCTATCGTCAAGTGACTTTTATGTCGTTCGTTCGTTCGTTCGTATGAGTCAGTGGCCAACTCTGGTGACAGAGTTTATAGGCCACCCGATGGCCTCTGTCATGGCCTAACAACTTTGAAAAAGCCGAGACCGACTGCTTAACGTGCCCTCCGAAGCACGGGGAAATTGCCACTGGCGGTCACCCATCCAAATGATGACCCCGCGGAACACTGCTTAACTTCGTTGATCTATTAAGAACAACTTAGCCAGCTACGTCACGAGCGCGATGTCGTTGAAATCGTCTAGCAATGAATTTTTCATTTTAGATGAAATTCGCACTAGCTCTTGCTATAGTCCTGGCTGCTGTGCTGGTCTGCGGCTCCTCGGTCATCAAGGATAACTCCAGAGCTAACCTCGGCGTCGGCTACATCAGACCAGGCGACATACGTCTTTACACGTAAGAAATTAAAGTTCAAAACGGTTTGTCGACCTCAGTGGCGCGGTGAGTGCCCGGTTGAGAAGCCGCGGGTTCGATCCCCGCTGAGGTACAAATGTTTTGCATGATTTATTTACAGATAAATCTGTTCTGTGTCTATGTGTTTTTTATCAAAATAAAATCTTATCTTCTTATATTTAAAAATGAATCGCTGTGCGTTAGTCTCTTTAACTCGAGAACGGCTGGACCGATTTGGCTAATTTTGATCTTGAAATGTTTGTAAAAGTTCAGGGAAGGTATAAACGGTGAGAAAATATACAGGGTGTAAACATTTCCTAAAAAAAATAACGCGAGTGAAAACGCGCCGGGTCAGCTAGTCTTGTAATAAAATGAAATTAATAAATAAAATTAATAAAATGGTATTTATTAAAACTATCACAAACATCCTAACATACATAACAGTTATTTTATTACAATCTTAGTGGAGTTATACTTTACATTACATGATTCAAAATACAATTACGCAAAATGTTTCACGCTCGGTTTCCATACAAATCGAACTCTTTCATTCTACTTAAATATAGTTCTGTGGGTTTTAATCACCACACTACTGAGTCGATGTCTCATCAGTCCGATCATCGGACATGAGAAGCCGCGGGTTCGATCCCCGCTGAGGCACAAAACTTGTGATAAACTTCGTATCGGTTGCGCGATCTCGTTTATAATTTAGGTATACTTCTGAATTACGAACTGAATTAATTATAAATATTGGTAGATATTCTCACTCAGCATAGCTAATCGGATAAACCGGACCTACTGGTACTAGGCCAATATTTAACAAGTGTTTGATTATTTTATTTTTTATTTTTAGGAGGCGCGTCCTTCGCAACGCACTATCAAACACAATTCAGTTCGAAGATGTGGTCTGGCGTGGCAATAACAGTACCGTCAGGATCTCAGCAGTTCAGGCTTACGAGGTCGGCGGGACCCAGTTAGCCAGCGCCTGGATCTACTCGGGTGGTGTGGGATGGAACAATGTCACTGTCAGGTTCCAGTCAGCCAGGTCCAGGGGGTACAACTACCAGCTGGATATCTGGGGTCGATAATACTTTAATCTATCTGACAAATCCAAAAAAATTCCACTAGCGACAGATTTAAGGTTTTGTACTGCATTATGCATGATACGTTTATGGAATTATGTTAATAAAGTGTAAAGATTTCATTATTTGGTTTTATTGTTTACGATCATTTTTCTACAGGCTTCTTAAGATAGTTATTATCCTCTATAAATCAAACATTTATATGAACCCCATAAATGAACCCCCATGAGAGTTCCCGAAGACGATTCGTGTTTTTTGCCGTATCGCAATATTTCACGGTTCGTGTTATTTTGACGGTGGCAACGGTTTCTAAATGGTTTGAGTTCATACGAATCATGAAATAAGAAAAATGACGATACGGCAAAAAACACTTATTTTCTTAATATTTTTTGGATGAATCAACAATGACCCCTGCGTTGCCAAAAGAGATGGCAAAAGAGATTCCATGGAACTGTCTAAGTGGAACATCACGACTTTTTCGCATAATGTCATTTTCTCACAATCTTGAAACCATTTGACAAAATGTACGTATTTGTAACGCCCAAATACTCAAACGCCATTTAAACAAACTTGTTATGTTAGACTAGATTAGCGTAACGCCAGTGCTCTTATGCGGTAAAGGAAAACATCGTGAGGAAACCAGCATGTCCAAGAATTAAAAATTCGTAGGACATGTGCCATCCACCAATCCACATTGGTGGTTGATTAAGACTCAATAACTCTCGCTCGAGAGTAGGCCATTAGAAGGTAACAGTGGTAACATTAAAAGACTGTCATAATGATGTTAGACTAGAGATATTTTATATTTTAGATTATGACCAATATTATGTAGGTACAACAAACAAACTATAAACAATAATTTTATTTTAATCTTATCTTGGATTTATCTTTATCTTTAAACACCTTTAAGAATTAAATATTGGAAAATGTTTGTGCATCATTATAATCTGCATCTTACCGGCGGCAGTACCGCGTCAAAAACGATAGACGATGAGCCAAGGCGATGACGATATTGAGACGTCTGCGTCAACCTTCAGGCAAACGTAACGATTTTATTTTATAGTTAATATTAAATTATATCCGCTAGAAGTTCGCCTCAAATTGAGATCTTACGATGTCAGATACAGTCGATTATACATTTTATCGAATTTGATTCAGCGCTTTCTGTTGAAATCATAAAAAAACTTATCGATAACTTCTGACATACCTACCTACGTATTATCCACAATATTGAAACATAAATAATTAAATACCTATGTTCGTATAGTTCTCTCAGCGGATCCGTGAAGTTAGCCGTTTCGATGCGCAATGGAGCTTTTTCTAACTAAATTGTCTTTGCGCATCACAAACGGCTAACTTCACGGAAGCCTAGATCCGCCGAGAATACATGGTAAGTAGAGTCTTGAAGACGGTCTTTGTTTTTTCTAATAAGTAATTATTTTGCCTTTATCTCATCGATAGAATAAAAATGCTTTATGTTCGACGATTGGATTTATCTTTGATGTAAAGTTGTGATAAACTTCGTATCGGTTGCGCGATCTCGTTTATAATTTAGGTAACCTTCTGAATTACGAACTGAATTAATTATAAATATTGGTAGATATTCTCACTCAGCATAGCTAATTTAAAAAAAAATCTTAAAAAAGATTTGGCTCTTAATAAGCGACAAACGATAGTTGTGGCACAGATAACATCGTTCAACTTTTGTTGGTGACAACTTATGTCAATGCATTCTCGGATTTATGGTGATTAATGGATGATTGACACGATATATCGTTTTAGTACGCTAGAGTAGACCTACTGACTTCCGATTTGAATAATATCTAGGTTCAAATACATACGAATTATTTGTTTTATTATTATGTGCATTTTTTTACACCACTAAAGGCAACCAAGCGTTGATGCTAAAAAAAGTAAAAATGTGCACACACGGTGAATGAAACATTGTTATGAAACTCACTGTTTAATTTCCACACGCAATACACGTATTTATTTTGTATATTTACTTTATTGGAAAACTAAAAGCTTATTTTGACGTAACAAATCTAAAGTAGCAGAAAGCAAATTACAGGTTTTCAGGATTAAAACTCAAGTATTGACCATTTATTTTGTGTTAGACTGGCTATGCTGAGATGGCTGCAAGCCTACTGCATCTAAATCTGTCCTAGGCACTGCATTTTACATAATTCGTATGGGCAAAGAAAGTATAGTTCTCTAGATCTAGGCTTCCGTGAAGTAGCCGTTTGTGATGAGCAAAGACAATTTAGTTAGAAAAAGCTCCATTGCGCACGGAGGCCTAGATCCGGCGAGAGAACTTCACTAGCTAGATTCACTAGCCACTAGACGCTGTTGAAATAAATCATCTTCATTTTATTGTAAAGACCTCACTAACATGTTGTAGTGGGACACCCTATTTTTAATTATGTATTTATGTATGAATACTTATATAGATAAATTATCATAATGTGCATGTTAAATAAATGATTTGATTTGATGATTTGATACAAGTGGTTTTTTATCTTATCTCGCAACCTGCATTATTATAAATACGCTTTACAAACTTAATTTTAATGACTGCATATTAATTCCGGGAGTGAATACGAGTAGCAAAGGTAAATAAACATAATATACTCGTAACTTAATATATTTTTGACCTTATATAATAAAAAATCTTAATTTACCCTTATTGGTTGATTTAGTTCATATTTCAGCTCAGCTAGTAGACTGATTATATCGAGTACCTTGTAAAGCTTTTAAGGGTCATGAAAAATGTTGTGGGTATATTTCATTTTAAGCTTTGCCCGCCCAGATAATTATAGCGCGTTCGCAGCATTTTTATTTGTCAATGGCGTGAAAATTTTGTGAGCGAATGTTCTGCGCCATTGTAATAAATAAAAATCTTAGTTAGGTACTTTAGGAGTTATTTGGTAAAAATCTTTGTGATAGAGCTCGTCCAGGGAAGAACTACCACCATACATATTTCTGCTGCCAATCAGTAATTGCTGTGTTCCGGTTCGAAGGGTATTCAGTTTCCGGTGAAATTACAGGCACATACGACTTTAGATCTACGTCTCAGGGTGGCAACGCGCAAGTGATATCTCTGATGCCGCAAGCGTACATAGGCTACGGTCGCCGCTTGATGGTTGATTATAAATCAAGTTGTAATCAAGTGAGACATACACTTGGTTGCCGCTTTAGTGGTATAAAGAGTGAGAGTGCTTAGATATTACTTTTTTCAGATGAACTACACATTAGCACTCGCCGTCGTCCTGGCTGCCGTGGCCGTGGTCTGCGACTCCTCAGTCCTCGAGGCCAGTCCAAGATCCAACCTGGACGTTGGTTTTGTCAGCACTGAGGACACGTTGGTGTACAGGTAACTAATCGTTTCAAATATTTTTTATATACTTATGTATATTTTTTTTCGCGATTCCTCCGTCAATTTATGAATTGATTTTGATGATTATTATTTTGATTGATAGGTCATCCCATATAAATTTTAACGAAAAAGGTTCGGTACTTTTTGAAAAAATCGTAAAAAACATGTCAATAACTACATCCTCTCGTATCTTTACAATCCATCGAATCCATTTTAGTTTGAAGTCAGTTTTTGTATTTCTAAAAATGAACAATGTTGCAAATAAATCTTATTTTATCGTTCAGAACCAACGTATACCGCCCTGCTGAACCAAACACCAACCAATACGAAGACGTGGTCTGGATAGGCGATGCTGGTACAAAGATTTCAAAAGTACGGGCCACCGAGGTCGGGGACCCCCAGGCAGATGCCTGGATCACCTCAGGAGGTCTTGACCGCAGCAACGTCACTATCAGGTTCCAGGCATGGAGGGGACGAGGGTACGACTACATTCTCGAGATCTGGGGCCGTTAACCAGTCGTCAGCTACCATCAACTAACAAGTTATTAAAATTTTTAATAATTTTGATAAAAATCACCGAATGTTTTGAATAAAACTGTGATTAATATTGAACATTGTTTTTGTTTTTGGTATTGTGATTAATTGAAGTTATGCGGAAAAGATGAATGATAAGGACCTTATTCATAAACGCACTTTAAACCTACTCATACAATCGTTCGTTCGTATGAGTCAGTGGCCAACTCTGGTGACAGAGTTTCTAGTCCGCCCGAAGGCCTCTGTCATGGCCTAACATCTTTGAAAAAGCCGGGACCGACTGCTTAACGTGCCCTCCGAAGCACGGGAGATAAGATAAGATAGCCCTTATACAATAAGGGCCTTATTCATAAACGCACTTTAAACCTTCGTTCTTTATCATCAAGGACAAGGAAAGACAATATTAGCCAGCCGTAGAAATGACAGTTGGCAATTCAAATTGCAATCTATCATTTCGCTACACACTCATGAATCGCTATAAATATAGAAACGGGTAGCAATTGCTATACGGAATTGTGGTTTCCGAGTAGGTACTGACTTACACTTGACTACTCTAATGCAATTGCACTGCTCGAGATTGTGTGTGATAGAAATATAATTAATAATTATTGAAACGTGCCTCTATCATGATATTAATATCGCGATGTGAAATCGGCGTGAGGCATTTGACTAAGCAGGAACACTGTCCTTTTAAAATCGTATCGTAATCGTCTGGCTGCCAATATGTATGGAATTTTGGTAGTTCGTTTAACCCATGTTTCTGTTAATGATATTTTATTAATAAATATTGACGGACATTTTTACTCAGCACCATCTAACCTCAAACATAACTCATCAGACTATTATTACTAGCAGTTCTCCGAACAGCAGACCTCGCAAGCACAAACTTGTAAAGTGAGCTTTGAAAGTGAGCAACATATTGCATTTTGAGGAACTATTTTGCTCATCACGCTGAAAATCCTCATCAGATATTCACCAAATATCAGACAAATTTAAAGTTAATACTTACCTTTCAAATAAAATAAAAATCATCGACATTAAATCACATTGGGCGGAGATATTCAGCAGCCCCCTTTTTACCCTTTTTTAGAGAAAGTACGCCCCCTATCAAAAATCCCCGACGACAATCAATTTCTATAAAGTCATAAAACCTGTATATCAAGTTTCAACCAGATTGGTTGAAAAATGCGACCTGTAGGCGAAAACACAAAAAGACCGGACAAACTGACATCCAAAAGCATTTTTGGCCAATCTTGAAACTTAGACGCTTCGCTCGCTCGGTCAATAAAATAAGGCGAAGGTTTAGATGATTTGATGTTTGTTCCTCTATAACTTGACAAACACTGACTAAAATATATTATATATTTTAAATTTTAGCCAAATCGGTTCAGTAGTTGTTGAGTTATAGAGAAACAACCATCTAAACATCTAAACTTTTGCCTATTTAATAATATTCTGATGATTAATGAAGTATTTACAAAAAAATAATTATGGAAGTATAAGTTTATATTAATGATAGAGGAAGAGGAGGAATAGGACATAGGCTACTTTTTATCCCGAAACAAAGTACGGCTCCCATGTTCCACGCGACAGAAGTCTCGAGCAACAGCTAGTAATACATAGAACATAGAAACATAGAACACCCAAAGCTAAAACATATAAGGTCATTTATTAGGAATAGGTTTTTTTTAAATAAAAAAAAAAAATATACGTAATTCTGCTTAATAATTACTTAACTGGCAATATCATATAAATTCAGTTTGTGACAAACTTCGTGCTATACTTGCTAAATTCTATATCATTAAGCCTAAAATACCATGGAAAATACTACTTAATATACATATACACCGCCTTAGCAGAGTCAATCGTAGCTTATGGTATAAGTAGCTATGGGTACTAGTGCTATATACAGTTGTGGTCATATAATTAAGAACGATTTGAAGTTTTTTATTTAAATCGTATCATACACAGAGATGTGTACCTTTTGAGAAGCAACTATTTATGTTATATAATAGTCACATTAATAGAGCAACCTGAGTTAAGAATAAAGTATGAAATCACTAACTATTTTTTGCACATTTTATTGATTTTATCAAAGTAACACATTCAAATAGTACTGAAACTGGACAAATAATTAAGAACGATTTATTTAACTGCTCGGGAATTGTTTTGTATGACACTTAGATTTAAAAAATCACAATATTATGTAGAACAGGAAATATAAAAAGAAATATTTAACTAAAATTAATAGTTAATAGCATATCCACGGCTTTTAATTACAGCTTTACACCGGCGAGGCATTGACTCTATTAATTTTTGACATTTCGCAAGAGAAATAGAGTTCCATTCTTTTAAAAAAAACGTCATACAGCTCTCTTAAATTTCCACACTTTGTATTTGAAACCTTTTTCTTTACTTCAAACCACAGATTCTCTATTGGGTTTAGATCTGGACTGTTAGCAGGCCAGTCTAAGACAGAAACTAATTGCGCTGTAAGAAATTCCTTTACGGTGCGTGCAGTGTGCTTTGGATCATTGTCATGCTGGAATGTCCAAATGACCGGTAGAACGTCTTCAGCGTATGGTAACATTGTTTATTCCAGTATATTTTTGTATTGGAACTGATCCATGTTACCTTCTATCAACTTTACAGGTCCTACACCATGTCCAGAAAAGCAACCCCAAATTTTTACATTTCCACCACCGTGCTTTAATGTAACTTTCGTGTACTTTGGGTCGAATGCTGTATTCGGGGAACGTCGTACATATCGTTTTCCATCAGAACATACTCTGTTTATTTTCGTCTCGTCAGAAAAAAGTACATTTTTCCACTGTTGCACAGTCGAGTTTTGATACTTTCTCGCAAATGCAAGCCGGGCTTGCCTGTGGCAAAGTTTTAACATGGGTACCTTTCTTGCTATCCTACCGTGCAATTTTTCTTCTACCAAACGTCTTCGAATAGTGCGTGTTGAGATTGCTGAAAAGTTGTTTTCACCAAAATATTCTTTTCTAAGCTCATTGGACCCTTTAAAAGGATTTTGTTTTGCCATACGAACGATGTTTCGGTCATCTCGAGGAGTTGTTTTTCTCTGTTTAGGTACACGTGGAACATTCGAAGTAGTTTGATACGTAGCAAAATGCTTTACAGCGTGGAAAACCATCGTTTTTGAACATTGCAGATGGTCGGCTATCTTTTTATAAGACCAATTCTTCCGGCGAAGTTTTATTATTACTTCCCTTGTAGATTTATCACAACTTTTATTTTTTCCCATTGTTTTTTCTAAAGAAGCAATCACCTTTAATCTTTTACAGCACGTAATTGCGCCAAAATTATACAAACAGTAACAAATCGACTGAGTGTTCTCTATTTAAATTTGAATAAAGGTATAAACTACTTAGCGTTCTTAATTACGTGACCAGCCAGTAATAAGGAATACTTTGTTTAAAAGTAGTGTAAAAAGTTTGCCTATTGATTTTTAGCTAATCATGTGTATCAATGAATACAGTGGTAATATGGAAATGTTTTACGATACCGAGAGAAATAAAAACAAATGCATACAATTAGTTTTGAATCTTAGTTGGAAAAAATCTTCCCTTTATATCAGCGTTCTTAATTATATGGCCACCATTGTATATTAAACTTATAAAATAAATAACAACTTTTTTGCAAATTACTTATTATATTGGATCACCTGTATTGCACTAGTTCGACTTGTTTACGACCGGCCGTAGCCTGCATGAGCACAGATTAGCTGTTTTATTTAATCGCACTTTGTATTGCATGTTAGATCTAATGTAGGTACTTATTTCTTGTGTAATTATGTATGTTTAGTATTTAAAGTGATTAAATAATTAAAATTACGACGAATGTGACTACCTGGACAAACCTATATAGGTTTCTAATGTACAATAAAAAAAAAAAGTTATCCTTTTTAGAAATCGAAAAGGCAGCGCGCGGGTCAATAACCCGTGCGTCCTTGACCTGCGCGTGTCCTTGACCATATTTGGCATATTTTTTTTTTATGTGTGGAACCTATCCCTTAAGTTTGTCAGGTTGATAATGAATGACCCTGTATATTAATTTGCTGACCATGCAAATATTTTTCTCGCAGCGGGGATCTAACCTGCTACCTTGCTTCTTAATTGAACACTAGCCTGCCGCTCCACCGAATCGTCTAAACCATGTGACAATCAGATAAGTCTTGGGATTTTTCATAAAAAATTGATAAGATATATCTGAAGAAGTCCACGGACGGACATTTTATATGTAAAGTTTGTCCCAGGATGGCGCGTTCGTAAAATTATTTACGCTGGAGCCAAAGTCGCCAAAGCCAAAGTGCTCGACGGAGCAACACGTCTGCCGGAGAACAAGTTGATGGTCCTGATGATATCCCGTGGAGGGATGAAACACGTGTCGATATTTTTCTTTTGAGTTTAACTGTGTTAACTGTGTGACCTCATTGGTTAAAAGGTTAAGAGGAGTAGTACTATAGATTTTTCGTCTGTTTTTTATCTTGTAATGGATTTCCGCAAAGTAACGCCTGAATCTATCAATTGTATAATGTTGTGAAAAAAAAAACGAAAGAATTAAAGTATTTTTTGTAAGATTTTGTGTAAACACGGCCATTCTAAAATATAGCCGCCTCCAGTTAAAAAAATACGAATTACTAAAAATGACAAAACTGAAAGTTTAGTACTTTTATAGAAAGTTTATATTTCTAGTATTTAAACAAACAGATAAGATCGCTTAGGTATCTTACTGCACTTGGCAAAATAAAATAGGTGTGTGCCTACTTATGATATTATCATAATCTTCAAAAGCATTTAATGTTACGCAGGTATTTAACCATGGTACAATAATAAGTAATGTTCTTATCATGTTTTCCCCCTTCATGAATCATTGATACCTACATAAGAGTGAGACATATCTTATCTTGTCATCGCACTATAAATAATACTCTTTAGAAATGTGTCTTATACAGTTTCTTCAGACGTAAGAATTCACCTACAGTTTTAGATTAGCATCGGGAGTGAATAGGTTGCAAAGGTATGATTTGTTAGTTCAAGTTTGTAATATATTTTTACAATTTTTTTGTAATATTACGACGACACCGCTGTCATCGAATACATCTTCCTGTTGCATCCTCTGGGAGAAACATTACAATCTTTTTTTTAATGCATCCCTTTATTTAGACATCAAAAGGAACACATTCTCTGAATTTCTGTTTGAAGTTTGTATAACTAATTGGTGTGTTGATTGACAGTCAGAGTCTTTCATTAAATCGGTACCAAAACGATTATAAGATTTGCGAAACTGATAGGGATCAAATGGTGATTACCCGATTTTATTTTTCAGATGAAATACATGCTAGCTTTCGTCGCGGTACTGGCCGCTGTGACTGTTTGTGACTCCTCAGTGGTTAGGGCCAGTCCGAGGTCCAACCTGAGCGTCGGCTACGTCGCAACTGGAGACAGGCTTTTGTACAGGTAGGTGCTTTTCGTCATCATGACAGCCTTCTCATATTCCCACCGCTGGGACACAGACTTACACAAGGGTGATCGGGGCATGATCCAGCACGCGGACCGGATGTTAAAGTTCTGCGTGGCACTGCACTGCGCTCGTCACCCTAAGACGTAGTTACTAAGTCTTTTACCCAGTAATTTCACTTGCTAGATTGGCTTTTTGCTACAGTACTTTAGTGCAAAAGTGCTCTTAAAACCTAAACACAGTTTGCACACTGCTGCTTGGAGGCAGGATATCTGGCACTGCGGTGGTCCCGTCCCACCAAGGCGGGCTTTACCGAAGAGTTTCACCACCAGGGAAATGGATGGCACAATGTCTTTCGAATTGTTAGCTCTTGGGCATGCGGTTCCTCACGATGTTTTCCTTTACCATTTGAAAGCAAAAAAATCATTCTTGTGCGACCGGTTTCGAACCTTAGTATCAGAAGGTAGTGTATATTAGATAGTGTGTTTCACAAACAGTTCCTATGACTGTTATTATTATTATTCTAAGACGTAACTAGACTGACGCATCGTCTTATCTGTTCTACTTGTTATTGTGCTCATTAACCAAGTATTGTAACAGTAGTCCCTAGGTAAGGTACTTAGCATAACATTACATTGAGTGTTGACGCACCCAATATTCACGTACATACAGTGTGGTACCGGGCAACAACCAGGGTCCCGATTCCAATAATGTTTTGCAGGTACTTTATTTGGCTAACGTTTTACTCAGTTTCAACTGTAGTTTATTTCCGATCGCGGTTTGGTTTTTGCTCATAAACCTATTCCACTAAATGTTGAGCCAGTCCTAACTAAAACGCCCCTTAGGTGATGATTTTTTAAATAAATTTTGACTATATTTTTTAGAAGTGTTGTTGCTGTGGTGATTACGTGATTGTGTCAACTGTCTGCTAATATTGTTTAGTTTAAATAAAGCAAATGTTCTACTTCTAGAACCTACTTATACCAGCCCTCTATATCAAACACCATCCAATACGAAGACCTGGTCTGGCGTGGGAACGTCAGCACCAGGATCTCAGCAGTGCAGGCTACCGAGGTTGGGGGCACGCAGTACGCGTCTGCCTGGATCATAGGGGGAGGTCTCGGTTGGAGCAACGTTACCATCAGGTTCCAGTCGTATAGGGGCTACGGGTATTACTATATTGTTGATATCTGGGGCCGTTAAATTACAGTATAGTAAGCATTGTTACAGTAGAGTTTCTTAGCATTGACTAGTTATGCAGTTAATCACAATAATTTATTATAATTATACCTACTAATAATACTCTAAATGCAAATGTTTGTAAGATGTATGTTTAATATGAGTATTATTTGTTCAATCATACTGAAATCACTGAACAGACTAAGTTTAGAATGACATAATCAATTGTCTGAAAAATATATAGGTTACTTTTTATGCTTATGAGTCTGGGGTGCACGCACAAGGGGTGTCAAAGTATTATGAAAAATAAACGATGGTTCGTTTAGAAACTAATTAGGTATGAAATAGAAGGGCAGTGACAAATCTGTACGGAGATCGTATTGTTTAAAGTTGTGTTTTGTTTTGTCAGTTACGAGACTTGGTGAAGTTATAAAACTTGTCAAATAAATTGTGTTTGCCAAATAAAAGTTTTGATTCATAAACACCCTGAAGTTTCAATTCTAAATGTATGAAGAAGTTTAGTTAATAAAAATAACATGGTTTGTTTATAATAAATAATAAGTTTAATAATCAATAATCTACATCAACACACACTGAATTAAACTTAACCATACCCGTAGCACATTCGTCACCGACAAACGAAGCGTAAGGGACTATTTTATCACTTAAATCGTCTCCCATTCCATGTTTATTATATTTCCCATCGGTTTTCCCATCACGGCCATCACTTTCCCAATCAGAAAATCTATGATACCTTTCGTAATGCTTTGCTTCACTGAGTACATATAATAAAAAAATATATATTAAGATATTCATGTTGTACAACACTGTACTGTGACTAAGTTACAAATGATAAAATCGATATAATTAGACTTATTGATGTAGTAATGGCTATAATAATTACACTAATTTATACAAATCGGTTCGAGTTTATTTAGTTTTAATGTTTCGTGCATTTACAAGCGATTATTGGTTGGATATTGGTTGCAGATTTTTTTAGACATCGTCGCTATAATTATGAACAAATCGGATCCCGTTTTGATCATAAATTAGTTTTTTTTCAACAGTACATTATTAAATTGTAACTTTTGTCGTAGATACTGTAACAATTATTTAAATTGTAATATAATAAATTAATACTCATCTAACTTATGAATCCCCTGAAAGAGTATAGCCACACACAACACAGGGAATCCTAGTGTGAGGGCTAGCAAAGCACCTATTACTTACTAACTAGAAAGTATATAAAATATGATATGATTTTGCATGAATTTATGTTTATTGAACTAGTGGTTAAGTAAATATTGTAACAATGTATTTCTTGGTTTCAAATAAATGAATTATGAATTATGAATTATTAAAATTATTATTGACAATAGGTATTGAAATTCAAATAAAATATTGTATAAAGAGGTTTTTCTCTCTAATTAAATATATGACAAATTTTATTACTAATCTAACAATCGCTTATCTCCGTTATATAGACGGCATCGGCGATGTGGTAGAGTAACAAATCTGGCTTTATTAACAAAAAAAAATGTAACTCACATCTGGGCTGAAGTCATTGAAGTTAGCGCTTGATACGAACTCCTTCAGGAAACCGTCCAGTTCTGTTCCTTCTATGTAGCCGTTACCTGAAAAATAACAATAGTATTAATTATTATAATTTAACTATACATTCACCCCGTTAATTAGATTGACTGCAAAGGACATCAGGGAACGTTTAATCCTTGCAAAGGAACTGCGCAAAGTATAGTCCATATCATCTGTTCTGTGGTAGAGAAAGAATCAGACTTTTATTTTTAAAAAGATGCAATGTAATTTGATTTTTTAAATGAATGCATGTAAGGTATAGTACAGCCAGTGGATCTCGGCGGTCGTGAAGAGTTAACCGCACAGAACTATATTTAAGTGGTTTTAAATGTTATTATTCTAACTTTAAATAGTATTAATAATTTGTCAAATTGGTAATAAATAAAAAAAAAAAAGTAGAATGAAAGATTTCGTCGATTTGTATGGAAACCGAGCGTGTAACATTTTGCGTATTTGTATTTTACACACAAGTGTATTTTAGTGATGGGAAACATAAGCCGCGCGAAAATGAATGATTTATAAGCATCGATTAGCACGCGGCAAACCGATTCTAGGCACTGCCACACCACCACGCCGCCTCTGGTGCCTTACTCTTGAATCCAATGACAATTAAGTTCAAGTGTTTTAGTTAGAAAAAGCTCCATTATTAACTCCATTATAAGTCTACCGCAGTGCTAGGTATTCTGCTCCATTAGTGGTATGCAAGCATTACTGAGTATAGCTTTTAAGGACACTGTAGCAAGTGGAACTACCGGGTGAATATCTACGCAGTCACAAAATATAACTTTAAAACTTGAATAAAAACGTGTTCCACCAGTGGGCTATTAAACTGCCAGTGTAGTCATTAAAACATAGAAGGAATTATTGACACCAAAAATTAAATCTTACATGGTGAAAATTAACTCCAACAAAGTGATTACCTATCGATCTCGATGGTATGGATGGATATGGTAAATGGGTACCTTTAATAAATTTGGTTGTAGTTGGGTCATTACTTATTGAGTACGAACGATTTGACCTACATCCATTGCCCACACTGATGGACACATTGGTATGTATTTGGACATCGTTTGGTAAAGGTTACGTTGCTATATATATATTTAGATTATTATAATTTGCTGTATTTATTTAAATATTTACCTGGGTACCTAATTCTAAAATATATTCGTTTTTTTTTGTTTGTCAGCTGAGGTGTATAATGTACCTAATATTCAATCGTATCCTGGTCTCCACGATTCAGGCTTTGCCTAGTGAGGAGATCCTCAGATAGATCTATTTAGTCTAAGCACATCAACGTAAACCGGTTTTATGGTTAATAGTAGCATAATTATAATATGTAAAAGGTTAAGTGTACTGAACTATTTATGTTGCAAATCAATATTTTTTTCATTTTTCATTTTTTTTTCATCGAGTCCAGTTTATACGCAGATTTTTTCGACTGCATCGCATTTGTAAACCTTCCGATTTCGTAAGAAGATATGTGTCAGTCAAAACGATCAAGACGTTTGCCTGCAGTTAAGTGCCACGCCTGACAATAACAGATGCACCCAAAGCTTTACGGATTTTTAATGGGACTCATAGCGCCTTAGACCATTCAGCCTGCACCCTAGGCCCTTAGGCTGCGTTTCCACCCGGGATGTGCGAGGATGTGTAGCGAGGGATGTGTTTATTAGGAACCGAAAGAATCACTTCATTTACCTAGCCTCGCTCTGACAGCTTTAATGAAATGATTCTATTGGTTCCTGAAACACTTTCCTCGCTACACATCTTCGCACACCTCTGGTGAAAACGCAGCCTTAAGCGTGCTAGCAGTGTGGCCTTGGCCTTAAAAAAAAGGTTCTAATGCTGATTGACAGAGACAGACAAGACAGACAGTGCTGTGATGCGGGATTCTTTATCTCTTTGAGTGATAGATCTAAAAATAGCAGCATTTGATGTAGGTATCAAACTTTACTATATAAGGTCATTCATTATCAACCTGACAAACTTAAGGGGTAGGTTCCACACATAAAAAAAAAATACTTGTACTTTTTTTTTTTTCTAAACGTTTTTTTTATTCAATAAAAAAAAAAAAATACGTAATTCTGCTTCATAATTAGTTATCCTTGTTAGAAATCGAAAAGGCAGCGCTCGGCACGTGTTAGTAACCCGCGCGTCAATGAACTGCGGGTCACTAACCCGCGCGTCCTTGACCTACGCGTGTCCTTGACCCGCTACGGGGCGCGCACACTCGAATATTTCATTATTACGTCGCTTAACTCGATTCCCAACAATGATAAATAATAATTGAGCGGAAAACGTAATCGATTTTTTTTGTTTACTTGTGATTTTTAAGACAAAACATACATAAAAAAAAAATATATAGGTACATATATATATTTTTTTAGGTGTGGAACCCTTAAGTTTGTCAGGTTGATAATGAATGACCCTGTATATAATTTATATTAATAACACATGCAAGCAGTCACCTATAAAGTTCTAGAGGCCGATTTTATAATACCCAAACAAACGTTTGACAGTCTATATTCACTTCAAATTCTAGTTTAGCAGCCCTACCATGAACTCTTATAGCAATTCAAAGTAAGACCTAAATTGTCAAAATATTTTGTACCATGACATCAATAAGACATGCCATTGCGAACAGACCAGAGACAAAGTTCATTCGTTCAACGATTCAAGTACGATTGCGTTGTTCAGAGGTCATGGTACGAAAAAATGCGAGCCAGTTTAGGAACTTACAGTCAATTGCATCAGAATTGAGACGCTAGCTAAAATGTCATGGTACGCCTGCTGTTCCTATCTAGAAAAGCTAAGGCAAATTAAACAAAACACTCGATCAACTGTGGTTTCAGCGAAAAAAACGTAACCGCACCTAGATCAATGTTCAATGGTGACAGAAAACCCCAAAAACAGATGAAAGCAGCCGTTCAGCTATAGGTTCGATTCGTTCGCAATCAATAAAAGTCTTTTAAAAAGTTTGTATATAGAATTTCCGTTCTGGCCCTACACTACAAGCTGTGTGAGACTGTGTTGTGGGTAAATAAGTCAAAGAGTAGGAGAGCCCGACAGTGGTTCCATCACTTTAAAATGTGTGTTGAAAGGCGTGAGCTCACACCATTTTTATCAGTCGACTAGCAGACGCTAACCGTTGCGCATCGGACGAATTTGTAGAAAATAGGCGTAAAACGCCGTCTTGTGCATTTAAAATACCAATAACTGTAGGTACCAATAACTCTAGGAACTATTCTAGTTCAACTACATCTTGTGATGCGCAACTCAACCAGCCACTAACTTATGACCAGCGGCTATGCTTATTATACGTTATTAAGCCAGAGGTTCGTTTTCTGGACTGATTCGTTTGGTGGACTTCGATGACCGTAGATAACATTACTGTGCGTGTAGGAGCGCTCGTGACGTAGCTGGCTAAGTTGTTCTTAACAGATAAACGAAGTTAAGCACTGTTCCGCGTAGCCATCATTTGGATGGGTGACCGCCAGTGGCAATTTCAACTGAGCGCTCCCGTGCTTCGGAGGGCACGTTAAGCAGTCGGTCCCAGCTTTTTCAAAGTTGCTAGGCCATGATAGAGGCCTTCGGGCAGCCTGGAAACTCTGTCACCAGAGTTGGCCACTGACTCATATGAACTTACTTACTTATCATGTTTTATGCGATGTTTTACAAGATCCGGGCCCTTCTACCCTTTGACTTCTTTGGTCGTGGGTATCAAAAACTATTACCACAGCACCCAGGTCTGGAATAAATATTTGCAGATCTTGCAAACATTTCTCTAACAGCGGAAATTTTGAATAAGTGAATATATGGCAAACAAAACAAGGCACCAAGGCTTAAGGTATTATTACAAGTTCTTTGTCGGAAAGTCCAAAGATCAAGTGCTCTCCAAGATTGTATGCCGTGAACCTGGGGTATAGATGCTGACGACTCATTTAGAACGGGGCTACGAAACGTGAAGAGTTGTATTATTATTTTATAGATACTAGTTACTGCAACTCAGGAACCAGTTTAGTCTAAGGCATCTGACTCGTTACTAATTCGTTTTAAATCGGAAAATTCTCGCGAGAGATTTTATAGGAATAAAAATTCTAAAATGGTGACTGCGAACTGTAATACGAAGCGTTGGAAGCCGACTTCCTGCGACTTGTCATCGGTCCAGGTCGGTGGATTGTGAAGGTTCAAGATCGGTCATCATGGCACTCTTTTGGAGCGACCTGTTCATGAGATTCATCATCACAGATAAGAAAATAGATGTCCAATGCTAACTTCATAAATATATTAGTCAATAAACATTCATTATGTTGCTAGCCTAAAAAACAACAATATTTTGAATCCCCATGTTCGTGGCCATTACTCTAGCAGACTTTGGCGTCATTATGTCGAGTTTACAGTCCTTTATCTTACGAGTGAAGGATGTTGCGTAACTTCCCTCATTTTAAGAAGAAAGAATGTCAATTATTATGAGAAATAGGGCGCTGGGGCTACGCATTGGGGTTTATTATTCAAGATCCAGTGAATTTATGTGTAAAAATAAGAATCATCGCCATTTTTAGGGATTATTTACTGTAATGGACGAAACTACTGGCAGAATGTGGCCATGCGACAAAATTTAAGGATCCAAAGTACCTCTATGTACCAACTAAATCCCCAGGGATCTGAAGAGAACCTCATAAACATGATAAGTAATCCAAAAAGAGCCAAAATGTAACACTATAGTGTCGTCTAATAATTATTTTTGAGGCCCCTACATGGTAATTGTATAGTTTTTTTATAATAAATTATGATGTTTCGTTTGGGGAGCAGACCCGAGAGTATCCCTGCTGTGGAAACATTAGTAGACTGATCACATGATAATGCATGATTACTTGACGTTTTCATCGTTTTTAAAGAAGTCATCAAGTCATCTGAACTGCTACCATTCTGAAATAAACTAGATATTTGTGGCCCACTTTTCAGTCTCACACCACAATAGCAAGCTCCACAATACATCTCAGCTAAGCATTATTTACTGTTGGAAATCATCTCTTGACGTGAAGAACTGCCTTTCCACCTCAAGAGCGGGATTTAACCTTTTGTTTGGTAGAGTTAAGCCAGATAACAAGCTGTAGACCTCAATTATAGTAGAAAGGTAGAGTTCCTTTGCAACGGGGACAGTTTAGGGTAGGTTATTCGATCATATGAGTAATGATATATTTGCGAGTGCAGTAAATTTGCAGCGGAACCTAGCGACTACGGATTTTTTGTTTGAAGTTGCCATCGATTGATGTAATTTTCTTCGTTTCATGTAAATCGACGTTTGTGTCTAGATTTGGTGCGTTCGGAAACACAGCAATATCGCGCGCTGACGTTCCGATGTTGTTTAACTAATCTTTTATAGATCAAACCTCTGTATTTTTTCATCAGCATATGACGAGACGGTCAAGTCGTTTGCCTGACCTTAGAAGCAGAATATCTCAATCAAGAGTTACCAATTCAAGTTAATAACCCCCTAGAGTTTTTTTTTTTTTTTTTTTTATACCACTGAAGTGGCAACCAAGCATACAGCCCACTTGATGGTCAGCGGTTACCGTAGCCTATGTACGCATGCAACATCATAGATATCACTTGCGTGTTACCACCCTGAGACGTTAGATGGGAAGTCTCATGTGCTTGTAATTTCACCGGAAACCATACCCTTCGAACCGGAACACAGCAATGCGAGCATTGCTGCTTGGCGGCAGAAATAGGTATGGTGGTAGTCCTTCCCCGGACGAGCTCTATCACAAAGAACTCTACTACTCTTAAAAACTTAGGTAACTTTTGTTTTAAAACTGTTAAAATTTGCGTAGCAATAAACTGGCTTAGGAGCTGTATTCTTGCAGCTTGGCTGGTCGTTTAGACTCTGAACCAGTTTTCCTTACATTGATCAGTTTTAACCAAAGCTGTTAGTTGTACAAACTTGTTTAATAAATGTCCAAATGCACACGAATGTCCACGTATAAAAGGAGTTGCAGAAAATCCCAGAGGGATAGTATTAGTTACGAGTAAAAACAGCTAACCACAGCGGTCACCACGGCCGCCTAACGATTCAAGCAACAAAACTACGGGTGCAAACCACTTTAATATTCAAGAGCCAAGGTCCGTACTACGTTGTTATTTTTAAGCATTGCATTGTGGGTTTTTGGGGGGAAAGTTGGCTTTGGTTTGAGGTATTGCGCGGTTTGCAGTGTCCTCACAGAGGAATTTGTGATGTTGTTTGAAATGTGAAGCCCTTACAACAATACTGAGCGCTTATCACGAAAAAGTCGTTTGAAAATCGTATATATTTAGGTAAACGTATCGTCCAGCTGTCAAATTTTATAAGATTTTTAACAGCGCCTCTTAAGTGCGTTAAATGAACTACCAAAAGTTCATACACTGGACGATACGTTCACGTTTACGATTGTCAAACGACTTTTTCGTGCTAGGCACTCTGAGCGTCTAGTGGCAAGTTGTCTTTTTAACCCCCGACAAAAAAGACGGGTGTTATAAGTTTGTATCTTTGTATCTGTGTTATGTATCTGTAAGAAAGTCTGCTCAGCCGTTTGAAGATCATCATCTTTCTTTTTCATTCATCGCCCACTGTACTTCCGTTTCTAGTTGTATATATTACTCTTGTGTTTTTATTTCTTTATGTGTGGTGTGCGATAAAGTGAGTTCTATCTATCTAAGTATCTATCTCTTTTAGTCGATGAAGAGGTAGATATAAATGATGCCTTCACCATACACCGACTTTCTGCGACCGCTCTAAATGACATTAGAGCGGTCCATCGAGTGAGGGGTCGTTTTATAGTTCGTTTTCCAGTCCGTGCTCGGTTCGAGATCGGTTCTGCGAGCTGTGACCTGCCCAAGCCACTTCAGTGACCTTGGTTCTTCTACGGACTTCCTCATTATTTCTTTGTTTATTATGAAACGCAGGTAGGTACTTATAATAATTACATACATTTCAATTACTAACACTTGTGCTAAGTAAACAAGTTAAATTGGATAAACTGCCACTAAATTTACGAAATAAAACTTAAAATAACACGAGAAAAATAATTAAAATGGGAAGACCCATGTCGTTTTTTTATTTTATTTTTATTTTACTTTATTTGGGACAACAAACAGTTTAGCACATTTGAGACTTAGGTACTAGGTACTTATAGTAATTGTGTTATAATTAAGGATGAGTAAATGCACAACCCACTACGTTATCCTCGGGTAATTAAATCTTATTGTTGTTGTTACAGTAGTTTAAGCAAGTACGGCAGTGTAACAAAGTGTGGTTTATTTTGTACGTTTATTCATTTAGTAACATGTTTAACAATTCTTTTTTAAATCGAGGTTCAGACAAAAAGAATATGTCAACATCAATGAACTTACTATTGTACATATCAACAAAGCGGCGTAGCGGCGATCGCACACCAGCATTAGTCCGACAAGTGCGTATATGGAACAAACGGTGCAAGCGAGCCGCTCGTACGCGCACAGTACGAGGCACCACGTAATACAGTTCTTTTACTAGGTTTGGACAATCATATTTACTGTGACATAATCCATGCAGTAGCATAGTCTGGAGAAGAATGCGTCTGGATTTCAAAGTAATCATTTTGTATTTGCTTAGTATTTCCCTATAGGATAAGACACTACCCTTGCACCTGTAGTTCATAATTTTTAAAAACCTATTTTGCACTCTTTCTATTCTGACATTATATTTTTCATACAATGGATCCCAGATGGCGCAAGCATACTCCAATTGCGGGCGTATGAGAGAGTTATAGAGATATATGAAACTCGAGGGCTTAGTAAATTCATTCGTCGCTCGTGTCACAAACCCACACATGCGAAACGATTTATTAATAATATTTTCAATATGCTGATCCAGATGTAACCTATAGTCTAACAACACCCCAAGATCCCGCAAGGAAAATACTTTTTTAAGGTGTTCATTGCATAAATGATATTGAGAATTGATTATACATTTGTTTTTAGTAAAAATAATGAAGTTACATTTAGGTATACTCAACTTTAGTTTATTAACCTGACAGTAGTCCGTAAGGCGATCAAGATCGTCTTGAAGAAGGGAGCTGTCGTTGACGGTGCGAATGGGCTTAAAAATTTTAAGGTCATCAGCGTATAGTAGAAAACTTGAATTAACAAAGCAGTTCTTTATGTCATTTACATAGAGGATAAAAAGTAGGGGGCCGAGAATTGAACCCTGCGGGACGCCTGAGGTAGCAGTGACGTTAAAAGAGCGAAAGCCATTGATCACAACTCTTTGATGTCTGTTATTGATGTAGGAGAAGAACCATTTTAAAAGGTTTCCCCTGATTCCGTTATATGCCAATTTAGAAAGTAGTATCTCGTGGTCCACCCTATCAAAGGCCTTCTGGAAGTCAGTATACACAACATCAGTTTGTGTTCTCTTGTCCATGTTATCAAAAAGATGACCAGTAAATATCATAAGGTTAGTTACAGTAGACTTCTTTTTCACGAAGCCATGTTGTTCCGGTATCAAGATTTTATTAACTATAGGATACAACGCGCAGTGCACAAGTCTCTCAAAAAGCTTCGACAGGGTGCATAGAATTGATATGGGACGGTAGTTTTGTACATCATTTACTGATCCTCCCTTATGAACCGGCACTACATTAGCACACTTCCATATTTCAGGAAAGGTTCCTTCCACCATACATCTATTAAATAGTATCTGGAGAGGCCTACAGATCGAATCGGCTGTGCGTTTGAGAAATAATGCAGGAAGGTGGTCGGGGCCTGGGCCCTTAGATGCGTCTAGGTTTTTTAAGGCCATAAGGATTTTGTGCTTACTGAAGTAGATGTTGTCAATAAATATGTTTTGACAAGATAGCCAAAGACAATCCTTTATTATAGTTATAGGGGATTATTCCCTTTCTGTCACCTAGTTATGTCCCCTGTCTGCTGACAGGTCGCACAAAGAACTGCGTACTGTCACCCTTTTTGCAATACGGTGACAGATCGCGCTTTTTTTTTTAAAGCAGTAGTATGCAAGCGTTATTGTGTTTAGGTTTGAAGGGTACTGTAGCAAGTGAAATTACTGGGTGAAAGAGGCTTAACAATAATGTCTCGGGGTGATAAGCGTAGTGCAGTGCCACGCAAACACTTAAAAACTTTTAGCTTTGGGTGGCACTGCATCTGTAATAGTCAGGCGTGGTGCTTAACAGGTTAGCTGTCCGATGAGGCACATGTGCCTCATGGGTGATTGCACTGGTACGTCCATGAGGCATATGTGCCTCATGGCCAATGATATAGATAATGCAATCGATCTATCGATATTTTTTTTTAATAATTATATTATTTGTAGCATTAGTAAATTATACTACAACCAAATTCTACCAATCAATTTATTATTGAACTTAAACAAAAAATAAATTTCACTTAAAAATTAACATTAACCTTATTCAAACACAAAATTATTCTTTCACCGATGTTACTATTATTGTGAGACCCTTTGAACTAGGGTTGCCAACAAAAATTAGGAAACTAGCCTATTATCATCAAAACCGAAATGGCGATTGTAGACCTGCGATTATATTCCCTCATGAAGAAAAGATTTGATAACCTTTTCCAAGAAGATCGGTAATTTTTCCATCAATACAAGCCGTCCAGACAATAACGAAGCCAGCAAAGGAAATTAGCCTAATCGTAGGACCTTTCTCAAGTGAGGAACCGTCATAGATTTGATTTCTTTAAATTTTTTTCTTGTTTGGAAACTGGTGGCCGAAAGGGTACCTAATTGAATGGTGCAATTCAATAACAGAAGATTGTTTTCAGAAAGATATTTTTCAGATGTCTAAAGTGTTACGAACATAAACGTACATTTTATCATTAAACGTAAATAATTAATTTCTTATCATACTCATCTAACATTAGCAATTATCGATATAATTAATTTCAATCACTAGGACACATAAAGTATCATAAAATACTTGAAGAGAATGACGTAACTTAATACGAAACTTCATGAGCGTTAGCTGTCATTATTTACTACGAGGACGTGTACAAAGAAGATCGAAACTTGCTTCGGGACAGCTAACCTGTTAACATCAGGTGGGAGCCTTGATTGTCCTGTCACTTGTGACATAAAAAAAAACAGTTTTTGTTCCGCTAAAGTTACCGCTACGTTACGGTCATCAGTATAATAAACGGCGATGATGATGGATTCAATTTCCAACATGTTACATTGTGGCGCGTACACAAAAATAACTCTATTCTTTATATTCTAAGTTATAAATTCCACTGGCTTGCTTATCCCTAATGTTGCTATTAATATTATATATGCCTTATGTTGTTAGAAATAGAGTTTGGAAGTGCTTGTGGTATAATAAAGGTTTTGCCGGCATCAAGGATTGTTTGCGAAGTGTCTCGTAGTTAGAAGTTATCTATGAGAAGTAATAGACTGTCGCACGAAGTAGAACTAACTGAGACAATTTAAATTCAGATTAAATAAATAATAAATTTATTGAGGACACAATTTGCATGATAGTTTTTCATACTTAGCATACAAAAAAAAATACATACAAAAAAATACACATAAAATATACAATTACATATAAAAAATAGTCCTACAAATGGCGGTCTTATCGCAAATAGCAATTTCTTCCAGAGAACCCTTATTAGCTAAACTAAACCTAATAATTATAACTAAGTTACTGATACTGTTAACCAATGGATTTGTCATCGACAACGAGACCGAGACATTTCATCATCATCATCATCATCATGGCAGCCTTGTAATGTTCCCACTGCTGGGACACTGGCCTACTCTCAAGCGAGAGTGATTAGGTCTTAATCCACCACGCGGACCCAATGCGGATAGGTGGATGGCACATGTCTTTCGAATTTTGAGTTCTTGGACATGCCGGTTTCCTCACGATGTTTTCCTTCCTCACCGTATGAGAGCACTGGCATTGTGCACCTATTAACATTTGATTTTATGTTATTTTTTTTCATCAACATTGTCATATATCAGCCATAGATGTCTACTGCTGGACATAGGCCTCCCCAAAAGAGGGCTATGAGGACCGATCTTGAGCCTTCACCATCTACCGACTTCGTGTCATCCAAAGGGGGGCCGTCGTACTTCGTTTTCCAGTTTGAAGTCGCCATTTTGATTCCCCTGCGGTTATCGGTTCTGCGAGCCATTATATGGCCTACCTGCCTAGTACCTACCTAGTACTGCCACTTCAAGTTGGTAATTCTTAGAGCTATGTCGGTGACCTTGGCTATTCAACGGTTTTTTTTATTAAGTAGGAGGAGGATGAAATAAGTATCTTACAGAATCAAAAGCAACATGACCGCCTGTGGTCGTTCAGCTGTCCTTTGGTCTTAGGTAATTTTTTTTTATTTTTATCTATGCATATCGTGTACCGATGAGGTGAAGATCACGCTTTTAAGGCATATTGTCAGAGCTTCTACACGGGAAATCTGTGGGTCAAATACACCAAAAGGTCGATGCCCTGCGTGTTCAATATAATAATATCTTTAGGATGCTATTGGGGTTGCCACGGTTTTGTAGTGCATCAGGGATGTTTGAGCTGTACCACACTGATGGCTTTCAAGCCATCATTCGCAAAAAAGTGTATCCCTGATCGGCAGAACGCGGGGTAGCCACCATAGCATCCTGAAGACCCTAGCGGACAGGCACTCATCACCGCTATGGAAGTGCCTTGTGTTACTAACACACTATGGATTTATGTAATAAGGAGCATCCTATATAGATAACTTTATTATTATTTTCTATTCACCTCACTTGCCTGACGGGGTTTAGCTGTAGGTATTTGCTGACAACGAGTGTTGTTATAGTAATTGCTTTGATACCTACTTTCTTAGTGATGTAAGGTGCTGCGCTTTTTAATTTTGAATAGTTTAGATTGTAATATAGATGTACCTTCCTATTCAATGCAATCGTTAGGATCACTTTGAATTGTCTTTGTTTTTGTATGATATCGAGAACCTAATGTCTAGATAAACCAAACATAGGTTTTTAGGCATTATTAACCAGTGTTGTAAAAAGTTTTTTTGTGATGAATAAATTATCTATCTATCTATCTATCTATCTATGTTGTCCGAAATAAAAACTTTTTTTTTTTTTTTATTTATTACGGTATTACACCAAGGCGCTACGCAATGATGGAGGCCTTCCCTCAAAGTTGACCACTGACTCATACGAACTAACTTATTCAGAGCTTGGATTAATATTCACTACGCACGCGTATTTTCGATCTGGAAATGTGTACTTTGTGAGAATCTTACTTTCTCTTATCTGCTTAGTTAATGTTAATATCTCATTTCATTCGTAACATCTTTATTAGCTCTACACACACAATGATACTTATTCCGTGTCGGCAAATATTTATCATTCAGAGAGCGTGCAAACGATTCCTGAAAAGCGGCAGCCGTAAACTGACATCCGTAATATAACACATGCAACAACTTGCCACTAGACAGGCATTTAAGCAGTTTGCTAAGTATTGTTTTTCTTTGTCATTCTTATTTCAATGAACATACACTAGTTTTTTTTTTTAAATGCTGGACAATCCACACAGCTTTATCTAGCCCCAAGCTAGGATACTAGGGTACTAGATGTCTATGACTGATATATACAATAAATAGATAAATATTATTTTATTTTAAGTACCTAAGTACATAGAAAAATACCTCGAACACCTGGATCAAATATTTGCATATTGCACAAACATTTTTTGTCCCAGGGCGGGTATCAAACCTGCAACCTCCTGCGTCGCAGGCGAACCTTCGCCCGCCGATCCACATTGGTCGTCAAATTGATAATGAAAGAGACATTAGTTAGACGACCGATGTGGCGCAGCGGGCGCAGGTCCGCCTGCGACGATAACCCTATCCGCAGTAGAAGAGTAGGACGTCGATGGAGACATCGACCCCCATAATGGAGGCTTAGGCGGCGGCACCGGGGGGTGTTCGTCGCCTACTAACAAGCCTCGAGGCGGTGCGCGTGGAGGTTCCGCGTGCCTCTCATAAGTGAGACGTAGGTGAGAAGCATGCTTCAATTTATTGGTGGTGCTCGTAAAGGGCAAACGGTGTCTAGGCTATGGAAGATTGTTAGCGCGCTCCCACAGCCTAGGTACAGAGCGTTATGTTAGAACCCCGATAGTTTTTTAGTCGGTATGCCGTCATTCTGGTGAGTCCGACATATCCCCCCGGTTCCCCCGAGCCGAGGGGAATGCGTAAAGCATTTACCTATCGATAAAAAAAAAAAAAAAAAAAGGTCCGCCTGCGACGCAGAGGTTGCGGGTTCGATTCCCGCCTCGGGACAAATGTTTGTACAATCTACAAATATTTGTTCCGGGTGTTTTGGGTATTTTCTATATATAATAAAAAATAACTATGTATTGTATTGTATTAAATATATATCAGTCATCTAGTTACCCATAACACAGCTCTGTTTAACAGCAGCTTACCTTGGGGCTAGATGATGCTGTGTGGATTGTCCAGCATTATTTATTTATTAGAGTTTATGTTTATGAATGAGTACCTGCATGTTTGACATGCATTTAGCGGCCATCGCTTTGAAGAAATCCAGGGCTTAGGAAGTATTCTCATGTGAATGTGACCTACATACTCGTTATATAAATACAATGAGAGACAATTTCACTGAATAGAAACAGCTTTGTAAGGCATAAAAGAAAATCATAGACAGATACAAGCCGTTAATAATATTACTTTCTTATTTTGAATACCTACGTGCTTTATTTTACTTTTTAGCAATTCTGCATTTTGAGCTATACTTCTCAGCACGCTGAAGATCCTTATAAAACTTTTGCCACCTGTAGGCGAGAATATCCACACGGACAAAATCATTTATCCTACTGTCCCCATTAACGGGGACACGGTTAATGGGGACATCGGGAATACACGCATTTTTTGACCAATTTTAAAACTGAGACGCTTCGCTCGCTCGGTCATAAAGTTAAATATACATACCATCTCTGTCATAGTGACTCCACACTTCCATGAACTGATTGGCTGATAGTTTCTTCAGTTCCCTAGAGTCAGGATCCCGGAACTGCCTCATGAAGTTCGAAGCTCTCTCCAAGTTCAACCTCTTGGCAGACGAAGTCGAGTCTATGCTCATTTTGAAATTTTCAAAAGTTAATTTGAAACAGATTTCTCGAGTTTTGAATTTAGAATTAAATTAATCGATAGTTTTTTCCGTCTCGATTGCAATCACTGGTGTTCTTTTTTTAATAATGTTATAAATTAGTAGTTACTAGATTTTTTTTAACTATATTTAAAATATTTTTTTTGTGTTGTATTTATGTATATGAAAAATGTATTGATTGAATATAATTAGGTACAACAATGCTTATAACGATTTGGCGAGTTTTATTGTCAGTAGGTATGACTTGCGTCTATTGAGTTATTTATTTATGAGCCATTTAGGTAAAGTTCCTGAAACAAAGGAAATAAAAAATATTTAATAAAGGACATTTCGTAGTTTAAGAGCCTTAACATACCTACATGCTTACATACATAAAAATCTGCCTGCGACGCAGGAGGTTTCGGGTTCGATTCCCGCCATGTGACAAATGTTTGTATGATCTGCAAATATTTGGTTCAGGTGTTCTGGGTATTTTCTATGTATAATAAAAAATATATACTAAATATTGTATTGTATTAAGCATACCAGTCTTATAGTATCCATAACAAGCTCTGCTTTACTTGGGGGCTGGATGATCCTGTGTGGATTGTTTCATTTATTTTTTTATTTATTTACATACAGGGGCAGAGACGATGGGAAGCGACTTTGTTTTATAGTAGAACGAGCTGACCCGCGCGGCTTCACCCGCGTTTTTCAGTTTTTATGCTATCCCACAGGAACAGCACATTTTTCCGGGATTAAAAGTAGCCTATGTGTAATTTCAGGACTTAATCCTACATTCCAAATTTCATCACAATCAATAAAGTCGTCACGGAGATACGTGGGCGTGGGAACAAACATACACACAGACTTTCGCATTTATAATATTAGTAGGATATATAAAGATAATAATACCTAGCTTACAGCCTATATCTAGGTTCCAAGGTCTACGTCTCGTGCACAGAATAGCAATAGGCCAAATTAGGGTGTAATATCTCAGGGTCTTTCATCCCCGGCCAAGTTAATAAATTCTTATAAGCCCTACGCAATCTCGCGTCGGGAAATTTGCTTGTCCGTGCGGCAACTCATCGCAATTTATATAGTGCTTTATTTAGTAGAGAATTTGTTAACTACTTGGTTATTTTTTTTTTAGCGTGATGGTAATATAAAAACTAAAATAACCAATTGAATAAGCAATGCGACACCTCTCCTAAATGAACTAAATTAACTTTAGTCATTGAACAGGCTTGGATAACTGCAGTGTTTTCCCTGTAGGTTGATCTTGAGCTATCGGCGCTTCGAGCAAAAAACATCCCTAGGATTATTTTGAGCTAGTGAGATATGTCTCGATAGGTCAATTGAAGGTTGCGGGTTCAAATCCCGCTTGAGGTGAAATCGTTTTTGGGATATTGTAATATTTCTAATCTTTTGTCAACTACTGTTATTATATGGTTATTGCCATGCAAGCACCTCTAGTAAGTAAGTTAGCTAAGTTAACCTCTGATTTAAGAAGTTGTTTATTTCTTTGGAAACTAACTCTGGCTCTATTCTGTTCCGTCCGAAAATTTATGATAAAATTAAAATACATTTTTAAGATAATATGTATTTTTTTAATCGGAACACGGAAAATCTAGCAATCTTTATCAGTAGGCTATCTCCATTTTTTATTTCTACTACCAAAACAGTCAAAAAACACACATTTCTGTGTCGCTGCATGCTTGTTTGCTTGTTTATTATAAAGTAAAACAGTTGTTTGTTTTCAAAATATTACGAGTATAGCAAAAGACAGCTAGCGCCATTTTCCCGTTACTTTCTAGAAAAGTTTTCTCTCTTCGGAAATCCTTAGTAGGTACAAACGAGGACAAATAAAGCGCCAGGTGACGCCAACTTCGCCTGGCAAATGCTCAGTGGCAGCAAGTTTTCCGAATTCATTGTCCCATTTTGTTCCTATCGTAAAACCCCTGGCTCTTTGCCATGAAAAGGATAACGGCTTGTACAGTTGTGCCAGTGTCCAGAGGCTTAGAGTTAATTCATAAGCGTATTTTAAGCCTCTGTTAGCTAAAGTATCTTTCAAATCTATCATCGCATTTGTTCATTGAAAAGAAAGGAAAGACATGGATTTATAATCCGAATTATTTTATGATGAATTAAACTTTATATAATTTTAAAAATTAACTACAGATTGGGCGATGTGGTCGTTCAGCGTCAAAGCCCATTTTCATTGATGACTTTTTTGACTCAAACAGTCATTTGATAAACAATCTCAAATATTGAAATGTCGTTTCAGTATTCAAACGATAATTATGACAGCCTTCTAAATTCTAATGTTCCTACTGCTGGGACACTGGCCTACTCTCGCTCGAGAGTGATTGGGTCTCAATCCACCACGTGGACCCAATGCGGATTGGTGGATATTAGATTGGAGATTCGAACGATAGAGTGAAGAAACTTTTTCCATTCACTGGTATCAGTGCCAACTTCGGCAATTTTCGTGATATTTGTTATTGAGAATAGTTTTTATGGGTGTCCTAGGTTACTACTTGTTTGTGACGCTATACCTAATCTGAAAGGTCATGGATTTAGTATTTATTGCCATCCTTTATAATGTTTACAGGGTTTTATAAAATAACGAGCTGACCCGCGCGGTTTCACCCGCAGTTATTCAGTTTTTATTCTATACATTAGTATAATGTTTTAATTTATAATATTAGTATAATGTTTTATTTCTCGGGAGCCTTTATATCTCAGGAATCACAGTCATAATCAGCTTTCTAATGTTTATACACGACATTCCTAATCGATTTAGGCAAACTGTGAAGCAGGCATATTTAAATTTAGCTTTTAGAAATTACCCGGCCCGGCTAATGTGCCGCTCTTGAATCACTCTCACTCTACATATACAGGGTGTAATCGTTAAGTGTGCACAGGCGATTATTCCGTAACTATTGCAGATATCAAAAAACTTTAAACTGATATCGAAAGTACTTTACCTAATGAGTAAAATGACATTAATAACTTTTTAAAAATAAAACGAGAAATATCCAAAAAAATTACATTAATCACTCCCATACATTTTATTTCTTAGTAAGTACAAAATTTTGTGTTCAAAGCATATGTTCGAAGTGACGTCCTCCTTGTGCAATACAATGACGAGCTCTATTTACAGTTTCTAAATGAACTTTCCTTAACATTTGCGGAGTAATTAAAGCAATTGCACGACGTACACGATTCTGTAACTCTTCTAGGCTGTGTACTCTCTCAGCGTACACGTGGTCTTTGACAAATCCCCATAGGAAGAAATCACAAGGCGTGAGATCCGGGGATCTGGCAGGCCAAGGGGTACTCTCTTCTGTAGGCGATAATGGCCGCCCTATTGTTACAATCATGTTTGTAGTACATTTTTAACATGTCCCTCTTTTCTGTATTGGAATATGCCATTTTTCAATCAATAAATGCAACAATCACGATTATTAACGCAAATTGAAAAATACAATAAATTGGCGGGAACGAGAACCCGCGATAAAGAATTTGAATTTAGAACGAACACCAAAGAGTATCTTTCTTTTTGTTTTTATTTAGTATGTTGCTTTTCAGCTAGTTCAAATCAATACAATATTGAAACAAGGTTTATTATAAATTTGAAGTGGTAAGATAATTAATCTACACGTGTATCTACTTGAAATTCATTAATACCTTCATATCGTACATAATTATAAAATGACAAGGGTAAAATGAGTAGGTACTATTCCACTTAAAATAAGGAAACTAAAACCTTTCTACTATCTCATACTAAATGTATGGGAGTGATTAATGTAATTTTTTTGGATATTTCTCGTTTTATTTTTAAAAAGTTATTAATGTCATTTTACTCATTAGGTAAAGTACTTTCGATATCAGTTTAAAGTTTTTTGATATCTGCAATAGTTACGGAATAATCGCCTGTGCACACTTAACGATTACACCCTGTATATATATATATATATATATTGATGAAAACCGTGTTACAATCCGTTGCGTAGTTTAAAAGATTAGCATCACATCCTGGAAGCTACTTTAAATAAATAAATAAATAAATATTGCTGGACAATCCACACAGCATCATCTAGCTCCAAGGTACGCTGCTGTTAAACAGAGCTGTGTTTATGGGTACTAGATGACTGATATATACTTAATACAATACAATACATAGATAGATATATTTTTTATATATAGAAAATACCCAGAACACCCGGGACAAATATTTGTAGATCGTACAAACATTTGACCAGAGGCGGGAATCGAACCCGCAACCTCCGCGTCGCAGGCGGACATGCGCCCGCTGCGCCAAATCGGTCGTCAAACACAAGGTCTTTGTTTTATACATTGAAATTTGTAGGTATTCAATTTTTCCACTCTACTCAATCAATAGCTAAGTATATATTAACATTACGTTTACGTGGCAAAAGTACATTTGCTTTCAATCTAGCGAACCAATATCGGTGTGGGATTGCCCGTAAATAATAAACATCAATCGTAATTTTCGCATTACATCTCGTAAGTCGTAATATCCATTCAGAGGCTCGCGTTTATAGCTAAGGGCTACGAACGCTACGGCGTAGCACTTTGAGCGTTTAAATTTCGCCGTGTGAAGAGGCTACGAATATTTTTTCAATAATGGTCTTGTTTTTAAAACAAGCAAATACTGATCTCCTTATTCATAAAATAAACTGTAATTTTAGCAGTTTTTCAAGCGTAAAACCCTGTAATCCAATTAAAGTTATTGGTCGAAATCCTACCTTAGCCATTCCAGTTTCCAAATTAAATCAGAGCGATATCACACTTTCATTGGTCCGTCCATTCCGGTAATCTAAAATTATAGTCATTGGATAGCGGTACTGTTTTACGGTGGCCGTCAAATAGTGCAGTACAGTGGGTACGCGTTAATCTAACGCCCTTATTCAGAAATTGACATTTCAGCGGCTTGCTAAATGTTCTCATTCCTTGTGATTCTTATGTCAATGAACAAAGACGATAGTAGAGTTGAAAGACACATCTAGCAGAAGTATATAGTACGTTTATGAAGCTTAGAGAAAATAGCTTTTATAAATAAAACAAAAACAAGTGATTGGTTTACGTGTCCGCTTTATCATTACCGTTATAACAGCCACAGTTTATTATCAAATTAAGGCTTAGTCTTCGCTTCGTTGACGACGGAAGTCGAGGATAATAATATGGCTTATCGAGAGGATTACAGACATTTTGATGAGAACTGCCAAATAGATAGGAACATCTTGAAACTTTTTTGTTGCTCGCGACTTTCTTCTTCTTTTACTTATGGGTTCGCGTAATCAGAATTAAATAAAAGGCTGTCGTGACTGAAAGATCAACGCACAGGCTAAACCATAAGTCCTTGAAACGTTACATTTCGAGGGCACATTGCTCGTTTGGTGTAGGGGTGCACTAGAAAAGGAATTCCTAAAATTCTACTCTTAGAGGACGCAGCCAGCGGGAAGATGAAGTTTCTATAAAAAACTCAATGCAGAAAAGTCGCGGAGCTGTATTAATTAATTAAATAAATAAATAAATAATGCTAGACAGTCCACACAGCATCATCTAGCTCCAAGGTAAGCTGCTGTTAAACAGAGCTGTATTATGGGTACTAGATGAAGGATGTATTATATATTTAATACAATACAATACATAGATAGATATTTTTTTATTATTATATAGAAAATACCCGGAACACCCGAAACAAATATTTGTAGATCGTACAAACATTTGTCCCGAGGCGGGAATCGAACCCGCAACCTCTGCGTCGCAGGCGGACCTGCGCCCGCTGCGCCACATTGCTCGTGAATTAATTATGAAATAAGTACTCGTAATTGCTATTTATTCAAAAATAATTATAAGTATTATATAATTAAACTGCTCCTTGTATGTAATTAACTAATAGCTGAATCCAATGCAATTATAAAATTTCCCTTTGAATCGTCTTTTAAAGACGTATTAATAATATTGTTATCGAGAACCTGGTGACCTATAAATCTAACAGGTTTTAAGACATTATTAACCAACATTGTACCAAGTTATTTGATGAAATAAATTATCTATCTATCTATCTAATAATGCACAACTCTGAAAAATATTACGTATCCACCTCGCAGTGCACAACTGCCTTTAAGCGTGTAGTATCAACAATGGTAATGGAACACCCATTAGCCACGTTAAATCATTTGTAACGAGACTAAAGTGGCAGTTAAATTTAACTGGAAGTTTAATGCCGCAATTACTTCAACCTGTTCTCATTAGTATTAGCTCAGTGAGCATAAAATAGGATTTAAACTTATCGTATTCGATTATGTTATAGATACAATTTCTGGGACAGAATACGATATAGTTCTAATCCATTTATTTATATTCTGCTGACCTTAGATGTTATCTGTGCCTTAGGTAACTGAAAATAATTTATTAAGTGTTTAAAATAGTCTGCTTCATTTATGAGCACTTGTTTAGTGGTAGTGACCTCGCTTTCTGATTCTATGGTCGTGGGTTTGATCCCGGTCGTGCACCATTGGATTTTTATATTATACGAAAAATATGTGCGACATGCCAGTGCTGTCATACGGTAATGATATCGTGAGGGTACTGGCATGAGCAAGAACTGAAAATTCGAAAGACACGCATGATCTGAACCCGAGGACTTAAAGGCTGCGTTTCCACCAGAGGTGTGCGAGGATGTGTAGCAAGGGGGGTATTAGTTCTAACAAATACCCCCCTTGCTACACAACAACCAATAGAATCACTTCCAGCTGGGCAGAGAAGCTAGGTGAATTTAGTGATTATATTGGTTCCTAACAAACACATCCGTCGCTACACATCCTCACACATTTCTGGTGGAAACGAAACGCAGCCTAACAATGACCGAGGAAGCCGTGGAGGTGGCGGCTACTTACTGGTCCAAAATAATCGAAGTTGAATATTTGACACGAAAAGAAGAAGATAGCTTCGTAACGTCACTCTAAACGTAGCTTTAGTTGACGTAAGCCGCACTGCGTTGCAACAGCCCTGAGTCTGCATTGCAGTTGTTCCAGACGCGGATCTGCCTACCTGTTGAAATCCTACTTACACTGTCATAAGAGCTCTATCACAAAGATCTCTTTGTGATAGAGCTCGACCAGGGAAGAACTACCACCATACCTATCCACCGCCGAGCAATAATGCTCGCAATGCTGTGTTCCGGTACATAAGGCGGATCTACGTCTCAGGGTGGCAGTTCTCAAGTGATATCTCTGATGTTGCAAGCGTATAGGCTATGATAACCGCTTACTATCGAGTGGGCCGTACGCTTGGTTGCCACTAAAGTTGTATGAAAAAGCATCATCATGACTGGCTTCTAATGTTCCCACTGATAGGACACTAGCTTATATCGAGAATGAGTGATCTTTTCGCTTTTCTGACTCTCTGTATGTCCTATGTGCGCTTAGATCTTTTAAACCACGTGCGGTTTTCATCAAAAGATAGAGTGATTCAAGAGGAAGGTTTTTAGCACCTTCGCTTGCTTGGGAATTTGATTATATACAGAGTAGATGATCCCTAGATGATGTCACCAGTAATAAATATTCATTAAAACTGATGAGAGAAAGTTTATTTGTGTTTGCTCACGAAAACATATAAAGAGAGAATATGGTTTACTTGTTTGTGTTGTTTGATGAATGGGAATATTTACATTGAGTTTCATTATGATGGGTTATTTTTAGAAAGGTATATTACTTACTTCAAATCTTAATAAATTAAAATGTGAACGTTTAAAGGTTGTATGTGTATAATAAGAAAACATAATCTTTTTGATGTTCATACAACAAGTTACTAAAGTAAAGTATAATCATTAAACCGAAGAAACTAATATCTATTCTGTGACCGAAGCATATAAAATGAAAATTAAACAATGCTCAAAGTAAAAAAGTGTCCTTTTAATAATCATTGAACCGGATTACATTTCAATAATGTGACTGAAATATAGCCACTTATCCGGGCTGAACTCAGCTAACTGATCCGGCACCGCACGATGCGACATTACAATCATCATCATCATCATGAGAGCCTTCTAATGTTCCAACTGCTGGGACACTGGCCTACTCTCGAGCGAGAGTGATTGGGTATTATCCACCACGAGGACCCAATGCGGTTTGGTGGATGTCTAATACGGATTGGTGACTTTACAAACCACAATGCCATCAAAAGATGGAATAATGGATACGTCTAAAGTCGTAAGCCAGTAAAGTATACTTCATTACTTATTTGCTGTATGTTTGCGTTATTTCATCAATATAATGTCAACTCAGTGAAATTATTACAAAATTAAGTTTGAATTGATGAAATATCGCAAACATTTGAGTATAAAATAACGGATGCAGTTTTCATCAATAGATAGAGATTCACGAGGAACGTTTATACGTATATTTTAGCACCTGTGAAGGCGGGACGGGTCGGTAGTCAAAAATGAGTACGAGGGTCCGTATCTGCTAACACGAATAGCTGTAAGTGTGCCGAATCGCTTGATATTGAATCAGGGTGCCGATTTCAAATGACCTCTGTCTGGGTTTCTAATAATGATTTCGTTCGATAATCCATTGAGCTTCGTTTATTTGAGAATATTCGGTCTGCCCCACTCGACCCGACCACGACACAATTAAAGCAGGGTTTTATTTACAAGCTCGAATATCGCTAGAACCAATAAATCTAATTAATGTTGATATGATCAACTAAGCTGTTGCCCGCGGCTTGGCTCGCGTATACTACTGTAGGACACTATACTCTTTTTCAGCCGTAATCAGCACAATGTAATTTCGAATTTAAAATTTCGGGAATTCCTTTCATAATGCACTTCTACACATTAAAAGAAACATACTACCTGGAAAATTAAAGCTATCTAGGACGTAAGTCGTAAGATTAATTTCCTTCATACATTACAATACTCGCAAGAGACGATTTAATATCAGAATACCAACAAAATACTTGTTCGCAACTGAAGTTTCGTACATTATGCTAGAAAACAAATAAAATTGCATCATAATAGACGTTTTGTGGGCAGACTGGAGTATCCCAGTCGTCCCAGTATAATATTGAACTGGCGTTCCGCCGCCATTTTGCAAATATTCGTACGAGACGCACGTAACGCTCGGGCGAACGACATGGCGGGTATCGCGAGACTATAGTCTGACAAATAATTGAAAATACTTTTGAAATTACGTTCTGAGGGGCTACTCTTGCGGATTAATGCGATAAATCGTGACACTTTTCGTGGTTCAGCCTAAGTCTGTGAATGCTCTGAACTAAGTTGTCACCGACATAAGTTGAGCTACGATATTGGCCACGATTATCGTTAGTCGCTTTCTAGAGTAGTTTATGATATGTATCGTAAAGGATCACCTTTTTTTTTTGTTAACGGGGAGGAACCTGCATCCAGACATCCCGTCGCATAAGGGTACGACGGGGGTTTGTGAGGTTGTCGGACTCGACAACTCACTAAAACAAGGCCAGCCTCAATGCTTGTCAAGGGGCTCCACGGTCTCCTAGGACTATCAGTGGTGCCTCTCTCGCATCGCGCTCAAAGAGCACTTCCCGGAGCTAACCATAGTCAACCCTAGGGTTGACTACGGCTAGCTCCGGGAAGTGCCGGGAAGTGTCGGACACCTGCCAGGCTGTGCGTTGATTGTCAGTCACTTAGTAACGTACCGATTTTATACATTTAGATTGCCAACTTAAGACAAGTGCTGTCTGAAGTGGCTTAATTGGAAAAGTTTAATTATGATGTAACAAGTTAACGGCAGATGTTCCGAAACTAATTTTAAGCTTTTAGGGTTGTTTCGGCCGCTTTAAATAATTTAGGCTTTAATATTTTGAGTGTAAGTATAACCCTCGTGATAATTTTATAGTAATTTAAAAAAATAATACCGTGACTTTGTCAGCGCCAATTTTTTTCCTGCAATTGTTTTCCGCTGCGTCCTAGGAACTGAATTATTGGAATACACATTAAACACACCCTGAATTGTAGGTTTCTAGGACTTATCATTTCGGCTGAGCGTGCAAATAAACGTAACGTAGTACCTAACGTTAAAATTTTATATAATTATTAGAAAATTAAATAATATCTACTTTAGATTGACAAACACACACAGCGGGCGGGCGCGGGTCGGGTCAGATCCGCCGCGGATGTTTTTTGTTCTAATTAGTATGGACTACAAGGATGACAACACACTGAACACGGGAGCGGCTGCCCCGACCCGCGCCCGCGTTCATTGTGTTGTCATCCTTGGCGTCAGTATGTACAAATACAACAAAAAATACCCGCGGCAGGATCTGCCGCAGGCCCTGTGCCATCCATCAGGCTGTGTCTTGCGCTTTGACATTGGTACCTAAGGGTGCATTATGAAAGGAATTCTTTGAGTTATGTGAGTGTGCTCTTATAATATAACGAATACATTAAGAAAACGGTATTCCCGAAATTCAACTCCCAAAGGAATTAAGCAGCGGGAAGATGATGTTTGTGTAAAAGAATAACTCAAAGCGTACAAAGTCGGGCTATACGTTAGTAAAGAAATAAAGACGCGCGTGAAACAAGGGTGTGAAATCCTTCAGCCCTTGTAGAAATAATGGACTTGCAGGTAATGCCTCCAATCGTTTCTTATAATAATTTATAACCTCTTTAACCGCAGCTCAGAAGAGACGGCTAGGCCAGTGGTTCCAAATAAATTAATTATGAGTAATATTATGATTAATAATGTGAACTACTTAGGTACTATAATTTCTGAATATATAAATCTAAATTTAAAAATCTAAAAGTCGTAAGGCCCTAAAATACGGGTGTCTTGATGACGGTTCTGACTATCTGACATTTTTCCGTGCGATGTTTAAAACCAACGACGCTGACGTCTCAAACAGTTAATAACATGTATGTTTAAATGGTACTTTAGTGTTCGGCCGTAAAAACTGTCAAAATTATAGAGATAATCACAAATGATAGAGCTCTACACTCTCACAATCATTTTATGCTTTACGTTATCTTTGTATTAATCGCTACGCCTGATATAGTTAAATAGTATCTAATAAACAACAGTATCACTCGAAGCTATAAGTTTGAGAAGTTCTGCGTGGCACTGCACTGCGCTAGTGAAGTGCTGGAGTTAGAGCCAAACTAATTAAAAGCACTCGTTTGATTAGAGTGATGTAGCTTTCAGTTCAATGAGCTGTAGGTATTTATCGCGCACGAAAGTAATAATCAAGGTGTTTTGATGGTATTTTGTTTTCACAAGCTAACTTTGCGTGTCGGCCATTTTTGAAATGAAACGATTCAGGTAATTGTGTTAATTTGATGACGGTATAAATACGAGTGAGTAGCCGAGCCAATGTCGACTACGCATTGAGTCGAGTCGTGTCGTGTTGTGTCTCAATTCGCATTGTAATTTTAAACACTTGAACGTACAATCAGTGGGCATAAATAATAATCATGTCTTTTAATATTCTATCTGCGATATATATATCTGCTGAGGCCAGCAGTGGGAATATTAGAAAAATAAGAATATCGTAAAGGCCCTACACGGTCCAATAATTGCATGCAAGAATTGAAGATTTCAGAACTAATGTTTGATATTTTGCTCCGAAATCAATTTGACAAAGCAATTCTTGGATGCAAATATTGAACCGAGTAAATGGGCCTTTTTTTTATACAACTGACGTGTCAACCAAGCGTACGGCCCACAAGATGGTAAGCGGTTACCGCAGCCTATGGATGCTTGCAATACCAGAGGGTATACCAGAGGGTGTTGAGGCTAAGATCGAAAGCCTTATGTGATCGATATTTGATGAAATCAATATTAGCGACTTACAAAGCAAGCTGCTACAAGCTGAAGCAAATACAAACTTCTATCTACTCTTACAAACTTTTGGAAAACCTGAACCTTGCTCTAACTTTGCACTTTACCGCTTCTGCGGTCAGGATTTATCTTCATACCCCCTTATTCATAACCATAAAACTTAAAATAATACGAGCAAATAATTAACATAATGAGTAGTACTAACATCAGTTCTGTGTTAAGAGAACCGTGTTTGGCACGATGGCTGAAGAAACTCCGATGTCTGAGTTATTTGGTCGATGTGATAAAACTCTCTGGTGACACAGTTTCTGGGCACATAAGCACTGAAACCTGTTGACATCTCTTTTATTGACGTGGACAGAGCACTATATCGAGCGTACATTAACAATCGCACGCCCGCTACTGTAAAATCAGTCGTTATTATTCACGGTGACAAGGACTACCCCAATTAACAGTTTACTATCAACAGGTAAAAGTAAGTAAGTAACAGGTAATTTCAATCTATAGAAGGTTTTAAAAAGAATTGTAAATAAGGGGGTTAGTAGCGAAGAAGATTTATATTAGAGTTTAGTATCCATCGTCATATGGATTCACTCTATAGAATAACACTATCACACTTCACATCACACTTATCACATTTTGGATGTTTGGATGAATGTTTGTTCCTCTATAACTATAACCACTGGACCGATTTGGGCGAAATTTAAAATATAAATAGATAATGACCGGGAATAGGACATAGGTTACTTATTATCCCGGAAAAAGTGTGGTTACCACTCCGGAACTCCGGAACTTTCCACACGAACGAAGTCGCGGGCTACAGCTAGTATACTCAATAAAGCTAATGTTAACCCCTTAAGAATAAAATACCTTGGAAAACCGCACTCAAGACTCTGACTATAAGCATACGTGTACTATAAGCTCGGTCCGTTCAGTTGACTCGATAAGGCTTTCAAGGACTTGATAAAGGCGTTCATAATTGATATATGTCAAATGGTGGCTGGCAAGCAGGTGACCACATACACATTATATACTTAACATCGATCGGCACATACCTACCTATTTATGTAGAAGTTCAAGACTGCTTCAAGGTATTTATAAAAATCTATTGTTAGAATCCGTGGATTTTTCTATTTGAAGAATATCATTTTTGCATTTAGAGACTTGTTAACTACGGTTTGGGGCTTAGGGTGACCAGCGCAGTGCAGTGGCCGCAGAACTAAGTTTTAAAGATAGTCTGTCTCCTCATTTGCTCACATAAATAAAAATAAATGCTTAGGTTACTTGCTTACTAAGTTTTTTTTCAAATATTTATAGAAAGAAAGAAAGAATGAAAGAAAGAATTTATTTGACAGCACAAAGACAAAGACAAAGACAACAGAACTGAAATAATACAATAAATATAAAAAAAATTAAAAAAACAATCAATAAAAAACATACAGCTTACAGTACCTACTTAAAAACATAAATTTTGAAAATAATAATAATACTAAAAACAAAATTACAAAATAAGAAGAAGAAGAAATTATTATTATTATTATTATTTACCATTAAGTACATGCACAAGGCAGGTACCAACTATGCTCGCTCTGTGTCACATGAGTGGTGTCAAATAGGCCCTGACTCATCTAAATGATTTTCAGGCAGGGCCTTTTTTGTAGGGTGACGTCACAAATACTATGTAGCATAATTATATAAAATACACGAGAGTAAAATAAGTACAAATACATATGTATATAATATAAGAATAAATACTAATAGGTAGTTGCTTTGTGCCGATACACGCAGCACAATGTTATAGCCTACTGATCAGCGTGTGTGTGGCTTATGGGTTAGATTATCTGTGGCTAGTTTCGAAAGGTGAACGAAACAAACAAGGAAATAAGCGCGGGAGCATACGGGTTTGAAAAGTCTGATTTGGTTTAGTTGGGTGCAAAAATTATAATAGGTAACTAGGTTGGGTTAGTTGTTGACGTTGTTGGTTTTTTGTGTCAGGTCAGGTCAGGTTGGGCTGAAAGATTTGAGTGTTGGATTGGAAAACTTGGTTACAAAGTTTGGTTTGTTTGTTTGCTTGTTTATCTTAAGCAAACTAAGCAAACTAAGCTCTATAATCACTTAACTATTACAAAGTATTAAATATTGTACCTTATAAACCTAGTTAGTAAAAATATAGATATTGGCGGACATTTTCACACAGCGCAATCTAGCCCGAAATTAAGCAAAGCTTGTACTATGGAAACCAGTTAAATGAAACGAGCAGACTGAGTTTCGCGGCGAGTAAAGAGGTTACTCAGCCCTTACTTAGCCCGTCTTTTCGGCACGCGAGGTACTATCAGCAACACTCAGACTTTACCACTTTTGAAACTGTTTCGCTTGCAAGCAGATAGCTACCTGATCCCGCCTTTTTCTTTTGTCCTGTTATTTTGACCAATCGAAGACTAAGCATCTGTTTATTTTTGTGAATACTCTTGATTTTAATGGTTCTTTTTTTGTTTCTATGGTAATACCTACTTCAGAATAGGTCCCATTTAATATAGGTTAATTAGGTTTGACTGCCTATCACTAAGCAAAAAACTCACTCATTCTACTTAATACTGTGGGTGCCTAGGTAGGATAAATTCTACAACATACTCTTCAATCGAATGCTAACGAATCGTAGCTAAACCCTTGCTTTTTATCTGTTTTTAGGTGTTTTCTTCCGCTATTGAACAACGTTTCAGCTAAATAAAGCCTCAAAGCCTTCTTTATTTCATCTGTTCTCCATCTGTTTAGTAGAATAGCTTTTCAGCTAAAAATTGAAACTCGATAGGAATTAGAGTTGAAACTAAATACGTCTGATACGGCCTTCTGAACGTGGCGTGGTAAGACATACCAAATGATTTACACAATTTCGAAACGATTCTATTCGTTAATCTCTGCTTCAGTGGAAACATATCCTTAAATCATTTAATAGGCCTGAAAATAGCTCTTTTATTGAAAAGAAGCAAAAGTGGAATTGAAATTGTTTATCAAGATCAAAGCAAACAGATGTATAAAATCATATTTCTATTATTTATATGCTGATAAGTTTTTTTTATGTGAGCGAGTACTGACCATTATAAAACAAAATAAATTTTAAATCATTTTTTTTCGCTACATTTAAAACATAAAAAATAACAATACAAATAAAACTATGCTAACGTAACAAAAAAAGGCAACCACTCAGCATTTGCTAGAGATTTGCATGGTGCCTATCTACCTAGCGCTACGGTTTTCAGTGGCGTTTGCGAGTAGCAGCGGCAGTGACTGCGACAATCATTAAATAGTATAAAAAAAGCTGATTTGTGGATGGCACATGTCATTCGAATTTTTAGTTCTTGGACATGCCGGTTTCCTCACGATGTTTTTCTTCACCTTATGAGAGCACTGGCATTGCACTGGCAATGCGCACATACATTTTAAAGTATATAAAATAATAGAAAAATTCATTGATGCTCGACCTGGTTCAAATTCACGACCTGCAGGGGTATTTTGAAACTGTCGGAAAGCCAATTCCTTCGGTATCGGATTCTTCCCGACAGAGATTCCGTAATTCGAAATTCGAAAACGTTCCTGACAAAATCGAAGTTTCCGACCCGACACCTTTCCGACCGTTTCAAAATACCCCCTTCTACCAGTTTATATTTTGTAATATTTACCAGTAGACCACCAGTGCTCTACTCCTTATTACTTAAACTTGTTGCAGACTAACATCCAAACTTAGAAGTGCCTAATCGAATCTTCGCAACCTGTACTCAATAATGAACTGTAATCGGTTCGTACAAGGTATATCTTCCGTAGTCAAGTTATTTGTGATCAAGTAAACATCTTTGCTTGTCACCCCAAATCACTGGGACGTTAATGTTAGGCCTAAAAGCCTCCATTTTTAGAAATTGGAGCTTATTACAATTTACTCTTTTGTGGTAATGTTCTTTTGTAGTCAAAAAAATGTCGTTAGTAGGTACCTATACCTACTCATTATTTATCAGACGGACAAAATAATAAATTATTTATTTCGTTTCATTATTCCAGTAAAACAATGATAGAACTGTGTACGGAAAACTAAAATAACAATAGCTGTATGAAATAATAAAAAATCGGAAATGTATCAATTTTTAAAATTAGCTACACTATAAAAATAGGTATGATGACTGATTTTGGAAAAGTTTTCTATTGTGTTCTGAAATATCAACTTTATGCAAAAAATAACATAATATTTCAAAAATTAATGGTTAGTAGTAAAAAAAACGCGATTTAAATTTGAATCGCCAAAACGGACACGGCGGGACAGTAATGATGTCATAGTTAGGTTTTCATTGTTAAATTTTAACCTTATTGGTTCAAAGTTCTGCAATTTTATTTGATGCCACCAATCAGATAACTAATATGCTCTTATTAGTGGTCATAATTATATGGCCTTATATGGCGGATTGCTGTATTTTGTAGTTTTATTTTATTAAAAATGGTATCATTCTCGCATAGAAATATAGTTTTTATATTCCTTGAAACCTTTTTCATTAGGTGAAGACGTAATTGTAGTGAGTAGTAAAAAGTAAGAGTAGTAGAGTTCTCTGTGATAGAGCTCGTCCGGGGAAAGACTACCACCATACCTATTTCTGCCGCCAAGCAGTAATGCTCGCATTGCTGTGTTTCGGTGTGAAGGGTATGGTTTCCGGTGAAATTACTGGCACAATGAGGCTTTCGATCTTAGCCTCAAGGTGGCAACCCGCGAGTGATACCTCTGGTATTGCAAGCGTCCATAGGCTGCGGTAACCGCTTACCATCTTGTGGGCCGTACGCTTGGTTGCCACTTCAGGCAGAAATAGGTAAGGTGGTAGTCCTTCCCCGGACGAGCTCTATCACAGGGATCTCTACTACTCAAGACATTCTTTGTTTATATGCTCGAAGCCTATACAATAAAAATTGCAAGTACTTTATTAAACAAGCTTTACTAGTTGCGGACTCGTGGTCACACCAGATTTATAGACAGACAAAGTTACTTTCGCGTTTATATTATTACTAGCTGCGGCCCGCGAATTCGTTCGCGTGGTTCTCGGGAACTGTACTTTTTCCCGGGACAAAGCCTATGTCCTATTCCCGGTCAGTATCTATCTGTTTTAAATTTCAGCCAAATCGTTTCAGTGGTGTTTAGAATAAACATCCAAACTTTCGCTTTTATAATGTGTAAATGTGATGTAAATGTGTGATAGTGTGATAAGTGTGATAGTGTGATAGAATTCAGTGATGGAACGCGCTGTCTCAGTTCGGTCCTAGTGGTCACGCTCATGTTTCCGACGCGAGGCTAAATGCATTATGAATTCTCTTAGTGCAGCTACTGCTCATACATTCCGGATGAGGCTGGCTGTTCTAATTAAATGTGAATGCTTTAAAAACTGCATTAATAGGCACTTAGAATGTTCAGATTACTACTTACTTTATTTTGGAAAATAGATTTTGTGGATAAAATTTTGATGCTTTGTCACATAGAGAGCGCTTTAGCGTCGCGGTATACCGTCGCGCTAAGATACAAAGCAGCTCTAACAGACGATGGTAGCCTACAAATAATTAGTGCAGCACTACGACAATAATTATTATTTATTAATATTTAATTCTTTATTGCACAAATATAAAGTATAAAATGTGGGCTTAATGCTAACAGCATTTTCTACCTGCCAACCTCAAAGGTAGGTAAAGAAAAAAGGCGTGCTTTAATAATAATCATGTCTTGACGTTGACGCGCTAAGAAAGTCTAGCGCGGTGTTTTTAGCGCTACGCACGGCGCTGGCTTTTATATTAGCTTTTGCAGCTCGCTGCTTTTCTTAGCGCGACGTCACGGTTTAGTTGTTTATTTAGTTATTTATTAATGTAAACTTAGAATTAACATTAGATATAGCGATGTTGCCTAAGCGTCGCGTTATGACAAGCCTAGCACCCGCAGTACGACGCTTTGAAGACCATCAAACAGAACGCGTCAGAAAATGCGCACGTGCAGTGTGGCCGTTCTGGGGCAGTGCAAACGTATCCTAGCGCGACGCTATGCCGCGACATTACAGCACTTTCCTTTTTCAAGCCGTTAAAACAACATTGCCATGATGTAGAATCGTAAAATATTGGCCTTATTCCAGGTTTGTGGTATTATCAGTCTTGATTTCCTAAAAGGCGGTGCCTGTAGCATTTGTTTAAAATCTAATGCCGATTAAAATAAGAAGGTTTATCAGTTTTTGAATAAAGATAAAATATCTTCAAAATGCGTAATTTCGTTACTGATAAGTTTTTTACTCTCTTTTTCTTCATTTAAGGTTGCCTGGAAAAAACAAGAATTTTAAAAACAAAAAATAAGAGATTTTTATTGCATTGGGTACGCGTGGTGGATTAAGACCCAATCCCTCTTGCTTGTGAGTAAGTCCCAGCAGTGGAAACATTCGAAGGCTGTTAAGATGATAACGATGATGTTATCTTGGCGTAAAAAAGTGTTCATTCTCTCATGTTTAACGATTTATACCTAAGATTTATCGTGTTAGAAGTCGTGTCAGTAAATTATTGTACAGTGAGTAACGTAATATGAAAATCTCAGTAGTCATCTTTCTACTAGCAAGATATTTGATCAGAGATTTTGTCCATTATTTACGCGCCTAGAAACGCTCTGCAAAGCCTTCTACTACTGACCATAACTACCGTTTTATAACGTCTACTACTTTATAGCAAACTTAGCGATAGCACGGCCAAGGCTCAGTGCACACGCGAGCTCGCGACTTGAACTTGCCCTACAGACTTACTTCACGTAAACGCAATAAATAAGTTATGATCCTTGAACTGTTGTAGGAACTCAGAGCTAGAATAAACTTGGAAATGTTATTGCCAAGATAACGTTTCTTATATAGAAAAATTGGGTTTAAACTACAGTAGATGTTTGCTAAAACTTATCTTTCTTATGGTTTTGTAGTCACAGCGCAAATTTATCACTTACTCAATTTTTATTTGGTATGTGATTTTTGTTGTTGATAGTCTTATAAGAGTACGATGATACAAGCGCCTACCGTGGTGTTACCACATTGTAAAAATTTACCATTTTATAGAGAATCTTAAAGCGCTACAATGTACCAACACTTTTTCTATATTAGGGAGAAAATAGGACATTTTGTAACTTATCTTTATGCGCGCAATGGGTTTGCAAGGCGTCGCCCGGAATACTAAATACTGACAAAACGTGTGCATGTGATGATGCTTGGACGTGCCTCGATGTCCCTTTACTAATGTATATAAATGATAAAGACCGTTAAAAAGCGATTAGAAAGACTTGCGTGGAACTTCCGCCTTTTATTTCAAATTTGGATCGCCCAGGACGATGAGTTTAGAACATTTTTATTTATTACAATGAATGGCGCGCATTTTTCTAATCATGATTGTTCGGCTACCTCTTGCCTGATTTGTAGACACTTTCAAAGATCTGTGTAACTAGAAAACAAAACTTGAAAATATTTATCTACCCGCCCTGGCTTCGCACGGCCTTAACTATACGCACAACCCGGACACTCAATAAAATGTATGAAGTAAATGCGTCGCATTTACCACACGCATGATTTGTGTACGTAAACGGTGCCGTTGCATGTGTGAGTGTCATAATTGCCTCCACCTAATTATAGCAAGAGCGAGATAGCACATACTTTGGCTCGCATGGCATGTGCGTGCTTGGACCTACACAAAACCAAAATAAACACGTGCCAAATAGCCCTTAGCTTCTGTGCCGGCAAAAGGTGCCGGCAAACTCGCAACCGTGGTGAGGTAAGTAAAACCGGTGGGAGGTAGGAAGTGGCCATTCTGTACGTGGTACTAATATCTGTTCTGTGCTTCAAATAAAGTTAAAAAAAAGCTATTCCCTGTAGCCGAACCCGGCTAGGATGGTTATTATTATTATTCTATGCTTCAAGAGGAAAAACTCGAAAAAGGTCTATTTCCGTATTATCATAATATACAACATTTATAAGCCGCAACCGTAAATAGCCACTACAGTCAACATCAAACGTAAAATGAGTGTATGTACATAATTTATGTGCTGACTGCCGATCGATGGCAATATGTTATGTTAAACATACAAGTTGAACCTATAGGAAAGAACGTTGAAAGTTCAGCTATCATCAGTTTTTTTTAAGGTACACACCTACTTTTGGTTTGCTGACCCTATGCACATGAAGGTTGTAGGACAAGGAAATATTTCAGAATTCGCTGAAAATTCACATAAGTTTAATTATGGTGTATGTAACCGTAAACAAATATTTGAAGAGTTAAGACGCAATTCCTTTGCTACGCACGCTGATCACGCTGCGCGAGTTTTCCCATCAGTACCTATACATACTCGTACATTGAATTAAGTACATTAAATTAAATTATGCTTTAGTAAATAATTTAGAACCAAATAGAAACAGACTTTAAAAGACAACCAGGTTTATAGGAACCATGGTTTCTTTTTTCTGCGGGCCCAAACGTCTACCTTCTCTAGTTTCTACCACGTAAGTACAAACTTAAACTAAAAAAATATCCTTGGGTTGTTGAAATACGAGAGGGTAATAACTATATTGACAAGTTTGTTAAGGTTTTTCAAAAAGCGCTGAATCTATTTCGATAAAGCCGATAACAAACATACAATAAAAAAAAACTTACAGTCGAATTGATAATTCCCTCATTTTTACGAAGTCGGAAAAAAACATGGCGGCACTGGCAATGGAACCGCGCCCTTATTCAATCCCAGACACCACGCTGTAGATAAGTTTGCTTTAATGAGTTCTTTTGTGCAACTTCATTCGCTTTCATCTTGTCTACGTTCTGACACTTACTATGGCAACGGTTGATGTTACCAACAATGTTTAGGAATTTACAGTCTTTAAACAGTTAAGTGTACCTTAGCATAGTCAACGACCAGTGTGGCGCGGCGGGCGAAGGTCCACCTGCGATGCAGGAGGCGGGTTCGATTCCCGCCTTGGGACAAATGTTTGTACGATCTACAAATATTTGTTCCGGGTGTTCTAGGTATTTAGTCATCTAGTACCCTTAACACAAGCTCTGCTTAGCTTGGGACTATGATGATGCTGTGTGGATTGTCCAGCATTATTTATTATTATTTATTTAATAAACGAAGCTTGGACTTTAGTGACTGACGTCACATTGAAAAAGTCCAGCAATGTTCAGGTGTGTTCTTTTTAAGGGTACTGTAACAAGTGAAATTACTGGGCGAAAGACTACCAACGTGGAGTGACGAGTGAAGTGTCACGCAGAACATTAAAACTCAAATTTTTGGGTGACACTGCAGCTTTATATGGCCAGGCGATCGATTTGATCTCTCTCGATTTGCTGACAAAAAAGGTGTTTTTTATATTTTAATGTGAGTCGCGTTTGAGTATATGCATTAATTTTAAGGCAAGTCTGAGTACGGCTTACCATACGTAATTTAATCATCACATGGACCCCTATGGACCCTATGGACCGATGACATTAAAGCGGTCGCAGGAAGTCGGTGGGTGGTGAAGGCCTAAGACTGGTCATCACGGTGCTCTTTGAGGGAGGATATATGTCTATTGGCTGATATGATAATGGTGATGCTACAAACCTGACGTCAATAATTTTGATACAAACAAAATTATTTATAACGTTGGATTGTTCAAACTGGAGCCCATACAAGACTCACCTTTAATAACTCTCATAAAACATGTCACTTGGCGAGTTTCAAGTCTGGCCTGACAGCCAGAGGCGTCACACACAATACGTATAATCATTTGTATTGCCTCGTAGAGGTGCTACGAAATACCGTAGCGGTCGTCTACAAACTTGCTACGCGTTCGAAGTTGTTCCATATTTTTGTTAGTAAAAAATAATTAAATCGAGGTAGTGTTTTTAAATAACCAGCGTTACCTGTATAAAGTATGAGGAAATATTTTGTTTTATAATCAAAAATATTGTTATACTTTAAATAGGATTGTTGTGTTAAATATAATATTTTTCAGTTTGTTTCATACAACTTTTGTAGGAAAGGTAATAAATAATATAGATTCATTATTTTAATAACACGGGGCTATGTTTAGACATTCAACTTACGCCACTGTCCTTCGAAAACAAAGAGCAACAAAAAAATATATCGCCACGTTTTCACCTGAAGTCAGGCCTATCTAGTCATAACACGAACAAAAAACGACAGACTTGTAAATAAAAGAAACCAGACCCATAAAAATAAAAAAATAACAACTGTAAGTCATTAATATCACTCACCTTATTTTTTCTGCTAATACTCGGTAACAAAACGTATTGTTTATATCGGTTTGACACGTAAACCGCGGGTGTTACCAGACGTGTACCCTGCTCGGCAGCTGGGACCCGAATGAATGAATCTAGGGACGGGGAACCAACAGGGGCGGGGCATCCAGAGCTGGTTATCCTACTAATTGGAAAGTAGTCAGCTCCCTTTGCAAGTTGACGAAATATGCGACTGCTTTTCCTGAACGGGTAATGGAATTCTCTACGGGATTCTGTTTGGGTATTATTCTGCGGATTTAAGAAGATAGGGTGATAATAAGGTTGTAGAAAGATGCGAGGGTGTTTTCTTTTAGTCAGCTGTCTGTTTGGTAAATAGGAATGGCAGAGGGGAAATTTTCTCGGAAATGTGTCGCCATAATCGCTGTGGTGTCAAGAATGTTGAATGAATTAACATTCTTTTTTGATCTATGGGGTTGAAATTGCTTTTTCACTGTGCTGAATTCCTGAATTTAGAAAAGATGACTTTATGTCATCGTGGCCTTCTAAGTTTTCACTGTTGGAACTCTCGTTGGCCTACTCTCGAGTGAGAGTTGGTCAGATTGCAAGGATTAAGATGTATGGCATAATACAATGCGCTTAAAATGTTTAATTCTTGGAGATGCCGGTAACCACAGTTGCAGACACCCTAATAAAATATAGAAAAATTATGTCTAAAGAGCGAAACCAAATCTCCAATGAAAAACGAAGCAATTTTATTTCGGTATACTTACCATGAAGTTTCATACCATTTGTTTGACTGTGACTTGTAGTTTTTGCTCTACGCCAAAAGCATTATTCCGGGTACGGCCACTGCCGTGTCACTGGCGTTTTTTTTCTATTCTTGCACTTTTGTAAGTTTGCGGGGCGACGACTGAGTTATTTGGTACTAGCGACCCGCCCCGGCTTCACACTGGTACCTTATATAAACCTTTCTCTTGAATCAAATAAGTAAATTGTTAGATAGTGAGTAACTCGTGTCGCAGCTAACTGCTGCTACTACTACTTGTAGGCTACACTGAAAACCAGCGCTACAGACACATTATGTCTGCAGCACATGCTGAGTGGCTGCCTTTTTTTCGTCACAATAGTTTAGTTTTAATTTGTTTTGTTATTTTTATTTTTATGTTTATTGTGTGGCGTTAAATAAATATTTTTCTATTCTATTCTATTCTAATCACACTACCTATTGTTTTTTTAATTCGGTTTTACAAACTGGTTATTCAACCTTATAAATGTGACACAGCGTGCAAAAAAGAAAAAAAAAGAAAAGGTTTTTTTTTACTAATGTTAAACAATTTACAACGAAAAGTAAAGCTAAAAATGGCTTTGTGTCTTGTCTGTGCTAAATAAACGATTATTCTGTTATATCGTACTTAAAATGATTATTATTATGGTGTAACGTCTGCCGATCCAATGTGTACATAGGACCAGTAACATTTTGTCCACGCTACGATCAGTTTGTAAACACGCAACATCAAAGTAGAATTCGATCAAAGAACTTATTTTTGGTATGGCCATCTGTTGATGAGCGTGCTATATTATAGCTATTAGGTAAATAACTCAATCGACACGCATGTCTGAATATATAAACTAGGTATAGTACTCGACAGATTTCGGCTATCGTGAAGTCAGCCGTTTGTGATGCGCAGACAAGTTCAAAAAAGCTCCATTGCGTATCAAAACGGCTAACTTCCCGATGGCCAAGATCCGTCGAGAGTACTATACCTACGTGACTCACTGATAATTAATTGCCTAAGAGTTGATATCCACAGGAGCTATAGTCATCTCTTCCATCTCTACATAGCTTAAAACAAAGGCACTTTCGGTCGTGTGCCGTCTTCTAGCAGTTCGTCCCAGCTTCGTGCGGGTGCATTGAAACCGCACCCAGGCAAAGCCGGGGCGGGTCACTAGTAATAAATATAACATAATGTAGCATTCTAATGGTGAAATATTTATTTAGATCGAATTAGTTTTGAAGTTTATTTGCAGAAAAAAAAAATACAAAAATAAAAAAAAAACCACTTTATAATATTAGTATAGATGTGTACGTACGCTTGGATCTTTTAAACTATGCAAAGGATTTTAATGCGGTTTTCATCAATAGTAGAAACTCGAGAAGACACGTATAGTTTAACACCTGTGCAAAACCGGGGCGGGTCGCTAGTAAATTATAATTAACACCCTACCCTCTTGATGTCAGAGGAGCGGAGGATAATTTGTTGGTCCTCACTCAAGTTACGAGAACTGTCATGTCAAGTGTCTTTAGAAGGATATGTATTACGATATGTATGGTCTAGTATTATGTTATCTGTGGTCGGGTTGGTAGGCGACTGTAGACAGCAATTTGCAGACGACGAACGTGTCGTCGCGTTACGTCATAGCTTAAAGGTCAGGTCACACCGCCTGCGTATCATGACAGCCTTCTAATGTTCCCACTACTGGGACACTGGCCTACTCTCCAGCGAGAGTGATTGGGTCTTAATCCACCACGCGGACCCAATGCGGATTGGTGGATGGCACATGTCTTTCGAATTTTTAGTTCTTGGACATGCCGGTTTCCTCACGATGTTTCCCTTCACCGTATGAGAGCACTGGCATTGCGCACATAAATTTTTCGTAGCGAAAAATTATAATATAGCTCGAATAATATAGGTTCGAATAGCGATTCGAACCCACGACCTTAGGATCGGAAGGCGGGGTTACTACCACTAGAACACCGGAGCTCTAGAACACCGCCTACGTAGTTTACATTATTCTGTCGTGGCGTGTCGTGACGCGTCATAAGCATATCATATGACATATACTTATGGACGCGTCGCGACACTCCACGGCAAAATAATGTAGCCCTGGTTAAAACGTATAGACTTGCGCGTACCATAGCGTTGCAATGTATGAAACTGCATGTGACATGGCACACCGCTTGCGTGACAGCTCTCAAGGCGAACACGCGCGTGGCTACGTTTACTTGCTGCATAATTGTATCCGGTGTGCCGTGGCCTATATACGATGAGCTATGACGTAATGCGACATGTCTCCACTTGCTGTCTGCAGTCGCCTACCAACTCGTACCTTTAGGCATGGGTTTAATAATAGAAGTCACTCAGCACATGCTAACCTGAGCACGTCCCTGCAGCCTATAGATATAACAATGTTAATTTGAGTGTGAATTTGAATTTTATTAGAATAATAGGCTAATAATCACACAAATTATGTGTTGTGAGAAAAAGGAATATCAAAATATATTTAATAAATTGTGAAATTACTCAGGTACTTGATAATAATTTTATTTTCAATAAATTAAAACTTAAAACCCGTTGCGTAAGTAGTTTAGAAGATCTAAGCGCCAGTGTCCCAACAGTGGGAACCTAAGAAGGCTGTCATAATGATGATGATGATGAAGCGCACAAACATACATACAGAGGGACAGAAGGTGGGAAGCGACTTTTTTATCTATGTAATATTGATATTATAGTATCGGCACAGTAAATTGTAATTAACTTCAATGATATTTAGGCAACCATTTTCGCTTAGAGTAAATGGAAAATAAACCAACCCCATTACAAAGCTACGCCTTATGCATTCCCATGAAGATGGCGCGAGAAATTTTAATTCCGGAAAAGGTTTGGCAAATTGCTTAATATCCCTTTGGGGACGGGAGTTTGAGGGAAAATGCTTTTTTATTTTTTGCAAATGTAAATTTAACGCCTGTTGTAATTTGATTTACATTTTTATATTATTTGCCGTATTTTTTTTCAATCACAATTGTATTGGTAACTGTAAAAAAGTACTTGTAAGTATGTAAGTTTGAATGAGTCACTGGAGAAATCAGGTGACGGAGTTAATAGTCCTCTCTTAAGCATGTCCAAAGCACGTCTATTGATCAGATGATCGGTCGCCCATCCAAGTACTTACCACGTAGAACATCATACGCCAAAAGCGCTTCGGTAGGAAAAGCAATTTATCACGATAGTGTCGATTCTGTTGTAGCATTTTCTAAACTTAGCTACCTAACACTATTGCGGTTCTTTGTATTTTAATTCATTATAAAAGGACGTCAACAATTTTAGTTAGTTTAGTTTAGAAAATGTTATAATATTGAATTATACGAAATCACTATAAAACAAACTTCTTAGAACACTTCAGAAACTCCTGTGTAGTTTTTTTTACCTTTACTGCGAAAAATCCTCGTCTCTAGCAAAGGATTTTTGAATTTGTTTACAAGTTGTAGTCGTGTGGTTAACTTGTACATAAAATTTTCACTCACTCTTGTTTGGACAAACAGAGCTTTTCTATGAAAAAAAAACACATTTGAAATACTTTAGTGAGTTCAATGGTTGGGATAGGATAGGAAGGGTCTGTTCCGCTGTTTCTCAGTGCCCTCAGTCCCTTATTCACCCGGCGCGTTCTCACCCGATTTGGTTTATGTACGATCACTTTCATTCAAAGCGTATAAATGTGTTGTGTAGTAATGTAAAAAGTAAAATATTGTTTTTTAAATTGAGGACTTCTTGAAGTAAGTAAGTAAATAATATTTAAATGTGTAATCTGCTGGTTTTCTCCACAGAAATGTATTGAAAAATTACAGTTTTGTCTAGTCTAGATAATGTATAGAGAACGTGTCTACATTAATGTTAATAATGTAGACAATGTAGACCTTCTGTTTCCTAATACAACCCGGCGTAACGTACTTCTACAGTACGTTACGCCGGGATGTATTAGGAAACAGAAGGTCTCAGGCGAGGCCAGGCGGACTGTAATGTTGAGCTATCGCCGGCTTCGCCTTTGCTCAACAGTGGCAGGAAGAGTGAGTTTTTTAGTTGGTATACCTCTACTAGAGAAGGGAGTCCCACATACCCCGCCTGTGCCCCCCGGTCAGGCGGGGATGCGTAATGCATGTTCCTCACTATAAAATAAAGAAAGGAAACAGAAGGTAATAGGTACACTTCAAAATAATTAGAAATCCGAAAACGCTACTGAAGTCCGACATGAAATACTGTACAACACAAACTTTTGCAAGCTTGTAAACATCAACGGTCCGGTGCGTTGATTACAAACACCATTGTATAACAGGAGTTTACTGTTTGGGAAATAGGTATTTTGCGACAAAATGCTTATTGGATTTTCGGTGTAAAAGCTTTTAAAGCCTGTTAAATGTATTTGTACTGATGTTTATAATCTCTATAAAACGGATGGTTGGAATGTTTACTAGGTATCTGCCTTTGGCTTTGACCGTGTAGTGTCTACGTAAAAAAGCATAAAAAGTTAGTAAATTCGTATTGAATCAGTTTCCAACTCTGGTGATGAGTTTATAGGCCACCTGAAGGCCTCCGCAATAGACTAAACCTTTGAAAATCTAGGAACCAACCGCTTAACGTGGCCTACGAAACACGGAAGCACTAATTTTAAATTGTCATAGCGGTCACTCATCCAAATGGTGACGCGGTACAGTGCTTAACTTCGTTGATCTGCAACGACTTCGGAGAAAATGTTTCCATGATGTGCAAATATTTATTCAGGCCCGTATTCAAGAACCATACTTGAGTGTGAATCGTGACTCAAGCATCGATTTTTGACAGTTCTTCATAAAAAAATTATGTCATATCAATGCTTGAGTCACGTGAGTATGGACCTTGAATACGATCTTAGTGTTTTGTATAAAAAAAAAAACTTATATTTAGGTATTCTATCAAGCTATCTACTTTTCATAGATCCCAAAAATGTGTTGCAATATTTATTCATTTACCTATACAGAATTTAATTTAACAGATCAACGCACAGCCTAAATCATAAGTCCTAGAAATATGAAATTTGGGGACTGCATTGCTCTTATGGTTTAGGCGTGCACTATGAAAGGAGTTTTCGAAATTCAACTCATAGAGGACTCAGCGGGAAGAAGAAGTTTGTATAAAAAACTCAACGCGGACAAAGTCGCGAGGTGTTCCACTAGTATATCTATTTTATTTACACAGTTATTTCAACATCTTAGCATTTTACATAAACCAGTGAAGTTTCCTCAATTAAATAAACAATAATAAGCAAGTGAACAGAAATGAATGTGGAGTCTTAGCGTTAACGATTAGGTATGTAATGTAAGAAAAAGCTAATATTAAAAAAAAAACATACAAATAAACGGTCAAACAGCACGAGATCAAGGTGATACGGGACATACGTAACTGTAATCAATACAGAGGCATTATTAGACATTTATAAAAGCCAGGGTTTTTCTGTAAACACTTTTATTATTCGCACTCAGGGCGTTTGAAGGACTTCGGCAGAAAATAAAGTCGAATAGCAAATTATTTTGGAATAATACAAAAAACGGACGAAAGATAGACATCGATTGACACAGCATCTGATGTTCCCACTAATGGGACACTGGCCTACTCTCGAGCGAGAATCACTGGGTGCCACGCGATGACATGATCTCCCACGCCTCGACCTAATCCTGATTGGTGGCACTATCTTTCGAGAGCGCCTGGCATTACGCACATAATTTTTTCTTACTTTTGATTCTTTGTTCCGACTTTTGAGTTAGAAAGGTCTTCTCAAGTGCTTAGTTTTTTTTTTATGTAAGCAAGTGACAAGACGGTTAAGTCAATCGCCTGATGTTAAGCGCCACGCCTAACCATAACAGTTGTGATAAATAGGTAATTAGGTACCTACTTAATAATAAAACCATTTGAACATTAATTTTGTCATTTTAAAAATTAACATTGTAAAGTTAGAGTGCTTTGGACCTGTCTGTAAACCCTTACTTTGTTTTTTGAATAAATATTTATATAAATATAAACTTGAAAAAAAAAACATCTTATAGTAGCCAACTCTCAATACTGAAAATAGTCGAAAGACTGTCCACCAATCTGCAACACTCTTGTTCGAGAATCAACACGAATTCTCAATTCCGCTGTCTCCTAGATCGGAACCAACGATGTTTGAAATTCGAGCTTTGACCAGCTCGGGCTCTGATTGGCCTTTATTCAGCAGCCGGAAGTGTCCTTAATTACATTAGCTTTTGAGTTTTGACCTTGGAACCGGAAGCATTCACCTCGGAAAACCACAACGCGGAAGTTCAAATACTGTTTCATGCGGAAATAAGTGTTCTTACAATCGGGGGTGGTTCAGTTTTACATTATAATTTAATAAAATAATTTACAAACTGCCCCTGGGACGAATGGTAGTTGTTTTTATATTTTATATAACCTTGAATCCATAATTCCAATACTTACTGCTTTGAATGAATTGTTCAATTCAAAAGTTTAAAGAAAAAAATCGAGTTTTATTCGAAAATCTTATTCACGAGAATTCACAATAGCGAATAAAAATAATATAATAACATTAATATACTATAATATCATAACAAATACTGCCACATTTTTATTTTCAGTCATAAGATAATAAAATAATAAGTGTCACTAATATTTTTTTATAATAATGCTGGACAATCCACACAGCATCATGTAGCCTCAAGTTAAGCGAGTTTGTGTTATGGGTACTACATGACGGATATTCTTAATACAATACAACAGGTACATAGATAGATATTTTTTATTATACATAGAAACATAGAAAATACGCAACCTTAAAATCGTGATGATGGAGCCCTAACGATGGATTATGTAATAGTACCAAACCTTATCTACCTACCGACATAAACCCTAATGTACGTAGGTACTCGTAAAATAATACACAAAGCTGAAATACCGGTTGACATAACTAATTTACCCCTAAAAAAGTTTACACAGAAGCTAAAAGTGTTCTTGACTGAAAAATATTTTTATAGTGTAAACGATTTTTTAAACTATAGTGAAAAATAATAATTTAATTTTTAAAACTTGACATTTTTATTATTATATAACTTGACATACTACTAATTAATCATTCTAAATTCTCGTTGTGTTCTTTATAAATTGTATTTTTATTTTAAATTTGTATTTTTGCATGCCGAGTTAAACGGTAAAGTGTGTGACACTTATACTTACGTAAACAATAAGACCTTATGTAACCGTACTTCTAGCAAAATAAATCATTTCATTTCATTTCATTTCATTTCATTTCGAAATCTGACGCGAAAGATCCCACCCAACATTCGCTTCTCCGGTCAAAGTCAAAGGTAAAGTATCCCACTACCCCCACTACTATATATAATAATGTGTAATAACTTTTATCTCTTTTACTTACTAGACTGGAAATTATAGACATATAAGGGGCTGGCCACACCATAAGACGTAAGACAATGACGCGTCTTGGACAGGGCGCATAATGGGCGCAGACGTGACTAGAAAAGACTGGGTATAGATAGACGCATCGACGTCCCCGCATCGACCCGTCGCGAGAGCTGGCGGTATTGTGGTTTTCGGCATTCTGCAAAGGCAAAGGAGCGCAGCGTCCGCGACGCGTCTTTGTCCTATTTTTTTTCTGTGTGACCAGCCCCTAACAGTACAGATAGAAATAAATATTCAGTTTTTATGTATTTTGCTAGAAGTTTAATGTCAGATCTACCAAACACAAGGCAAATATTTCTATATTTTACGACTTTATTAAACGTAGAATAATAATTTATCTGAATTCATAAAAACGTTGCGTTAGGCAGTTGCCCATCTAAGAAGCAAGTGACGTGACAATCAACAAAAGAATATTTACTTTAAATCGATAGCAGTTGATCTATTTTTCGACATTACATGCTCGCATAGCGTTATATTTTCACTCTAAAATTTAGAGATGCACTAAGAAAGGAACTTCTAAACTTCAGCAAGAAAAACAACGAGAAAATTACGTTGCGCGCTAAAAGACTACCATTTTTCACTAGTGTACTTATTTATTTAACGTACCTTAGTAAATATATTTTCTTAGGACTGGTTACTTATTTATTCCTTTGGGAAGCGACCCTTTTGATCCGAAACGGAGCGATAGTTACATACAGAACCACAATATAAACAATTTTATTCTTCAATCAGAATCAGAAATTCAGCAGCGTTTTGTTGGCCTACCTACGTGTAGTAGCGGTAGTTGACATGTAGTAAAGTTATATGAGTTAGTGTCAGTCAATTAGAGCCTATTCAATCTTTAACAAACACGATTTTTTTATCGTAAATCTGTCAGTGGCCCACTCTGGTGACAGAGTTTTTAGGCTGCCCGAAGACCCTGCGGGTTGATCACATAACTTTGTTAGCGACCATCTCCATTGATTTTTTTTTTTATGTTAGTTAGACGTAATAAAACAATCAAGACGCCCGCCTGATGTTAAGCACCACGCGATGCAGTAACAGATGACAGATGAAGTGCCACCCAAAGCTTAAAGTTTATAAGTGTTTGCGTGGTACTGTACTGCGCTTAGCACCCCGAGACATTGTTAAGTCTCTTTCGCACAGTAATTTCACTTGCTACAATGCCCTTCAAACCTAAACACATTTTGCTTGCACACTGCTGCTTGGAGGTAGAATATCTGACCCACCATATCTACCCACCAAGACGGACTCTTGCTGAAGAGTTCTACCACCAGGTAAATCGCCATCTCAAGCGGTCTATTACGACATATAAGCTATGGAGATCGATGGAGATTGGTCGCTAACATAGTTATGTGATCATGGGGCAGTAAAAAGGTCATTTTGCATTAATACACGCTTCAATAAAAAAAAAAGTACTTGACTTTTCTGTTAACGAGCAAAAAATTTACATAGCGATTAGCTCCGTTCTTTTCAGACCACTGAAATGCCAAAGCAAGAGAAACTTCGCTTGTAGTGATACGATAATCCATCCAACTAGGGTAGGTAAATCCGTGGCCGACCAGCGTGTATAAATTCGAGAGTACTAAAAAGGTTATATGTAAGTGGGATGTGAAGTAATCAAAAAGGTTGTATTTTGTAAAACATAAAAACTCTTTCACTCAAACCTGTTTAGTCCGCTCTACCGCCTCCTTACTTATCTTCAATCTTTTTTATTATGTAATTCGGTTACAATCAATTTCAGTATGTTTCAATCAAAAACTGACACAATCTTGCACGTAATATCAGCTTAGTGACTGGTTGCTTATAGAAATTGGATTGCAACACAGCTGCGTAATAGCCATGCTGAGCGCATATCATTTTGACACGATTTTGACAGATAACAGATGATTTTAGAAAATTTACCACCGTTTGTAAACGTTATTTTATAGAAGAAAGTGATGATGAACGTGCTTCGGTCCATGTTCGGAGTCTGCAGCAGCTCTGCCGAGAAAGGAGAGGTGCATGACACTATAAGAAAAGTGTTTGGTAACGAAATGGTGATGAAAGACAATACGGATAAACACAACCAGTAAGAAAGAACATACCTACGTTTATTCTACTAGCTGTTGCCCGCGACTTCGTTCCCGTGGAACTCAGGAACCGTACCTTTTTCCTGTATAAAAAATCGCCCAAATCAGTTAGTGGTTGTCGAGTTATAGAGGATCAAACATCCAAACTTTCGCATTAATTATTATAGTGTGATTAAATAAATAAATAAATAATTCAAATGACTGCCTGAACCGCGCTGTTTCCAAATTTTCTCATCGTATTAACCTTTCCTGGATTCCTACAAATATTGCCGCTAAATTGGTATAGCCGATCTCGAGTTTTAGCGAGACTAACGAACAGCAATTCTTATTATATACGAGATTATTGTTAGAAGGAGTAAATACGTGAGCCACATCCGCGACAACCTCTCCAAAAGCCTTGATACCAAACTCGTGAGCAACAAGAAGACCGCCAAGAAACATGCCCCTATCACACCTGCCGAGGTATGTACTATAGGTAACTCTAATTGGTTACCTATTTGTTTTTAAAAGTAATACGACCTCAGTAGTGCTGTTGGCAAGTGCCCGGTCAAAAGCGAGAGGTCGTGTGTTCGAATTTCAATATTGGTTGCGGGTCTGGGTGTTAAAGGGCTGTCCTTGTGTTGAGTTGGGACTAAACATTCGTTTAAAAGTTTAAGCCACACCTATTAAAATCTTGTGAGTCTAATACAAAATGTTAAACTTTTGTATAGTATTACAAAACTTTATCGATCGCCAAAACAGTAGTTTTTGTTAAAGTGTTGTATTTATGAAACGTGAGCCAAGTATTTTTTATATTTATCTTACAGCCGACTGAAGCAACAGACGACAGAAACGGACGGATCGGACCGAAAATCGTCGTATTTGATGCATCAACCGGTTAGTTCTGTGTGTAACTATAGTGTACACCTACACCTGCGACGCGGAGGTTGCGGGTTCGATTCCCGCCTCGGATCGAATGTTTGTACGATCTACAAATATTTGTTCCGAGTGTTCTGGATATATTCTATGTATAAAAAAAATATTGATCTATGTATATTGTATTGTATTAAATAATTGATAGATTCAGGCGTTACTTTGCGGAAATCCATTACAAAATAAGAAACAGACGAAAAATCTCTAGTACTATTCCGCTTAACCTTTTAACTGATGAGGTCACACAGTTACCACAGTTAACCTCAAAAGAAAAATATCGACACGTGTTTCATCCCTCCACGGGACATCCTCAGGACCATCGACTTGTTCTCCGGCAGACGTGTTGCTCCGTCGAGCGCTGGAGCCAAAGTGAGAATTCGATGCGACAACCCCACTATTTATAGTCTCAACCGGTATGGCCACTCCCACCTGCGTTCTCTGAGTCAACGCTACTTGTTGTAAACAAACGCAACAAAGGTGACCGTGGATAGGACATGTTTAACTCGTTCAACAGTGTAAAATTTGAAGTATTATGTTTAATAATTTCTAAATTTTCCAATACAGTTAATTTTAACCCTTTATTACAAGTATGCAAAATATCAAATGAGTGATTGATACTTAGCGAATGCCCGGAATCAATTAAATGCTTAGCAAAATGTGATCTATCTGGGTAATTATTTCTATATGCAGCTATGTGTTCTTTGTATCTTGTTTGAAAAGTACGACCAGTTTGACCTATATAAATACTACCACAGTCATCGCAAACCAACTTGTAAACACCCGATTTCTTGTGACACTCTAACCTGTCTTTCCCATTACAAATCTTACGTAGTGAATTGTTTGTGTTGAAAGCTACCCTTATTTCATTTTTAAACAAAGTTTTTGAAACCTTATCACTAATTGGTCCAAGATAAGTCAAACTACCCAAAAATCTTTGTGGCTTCTCAGGGGGAACTGGATACAAAAGAGAACGAACGATGTTACGTCGTTTACTCATAATTAATCCATCTACTATACTTTTATCATAACCGTTTCTAGTAGCTATATGATAAATTATATTAAGTTCCCTATCATAATTCTCTTGAGAGAGTGGCACTGAAATCAATCTATGTACAAAGCTACGAAAAGCTGCTAATTTATGCTGATAAGGGTGACAAGATGTTGCCGGTATAGTAACGTCTGTGTAAGTTGGCTTCCTATAGATTTTGAAATCGTGCTTGTCGCCTATTCTTGAAACCGTTAAATCCAAAAAATTCAAAGATCTATCAATTTCTAGTTCTAATTTAAACTTAATTTTGGGATGTATTCCATTAATTTTGTTTACAAAAACATCTATTTGACGAAGTGTACCGTTCCAACACATAATAATATCATCGACATATCTATAATAATACAGTATGTTTGGCTGACCTACTATATACTGGTTTTCAAAATGATCCATGAAAATATCAGCCATAAGTGGACTTAACGGAGAACCCATAGCTAAGCCTTCTTTTTGTTTATAATATTCACCATTAAATCGGAAATAGTTTTGTTCCATACAAATCTTTGTCAGAGATATCAATTCCTCGATCTCTCCTGGATGCATACGTCGTCTTTCAAAATGACCTTCGAGAATCCTCAAACATTCCCCATATGGGACGTTCGTAAACAAACTTTCTACATCCAAAGACAACAACTTAGCATTCACAGGTAAACTGACATCTTTGACTTTATCTATTAAATCTAAACTGTTTTTCAAACTAAACTTAGGATCGAAATTTGATTTGGATTTTAACAAAAAGTTCAATTGTCTTGACAAATTGTGTGCCGGAGCACCGATATAAGAAACTACTGGGCGAATAGGAATGTTATCTTTATGAATTTTCGGTAAACCATACAGCATTGGGGATCTAGGGTTCATCGGGATTGCATATTTTAAAGAATCTGGTGATACAAAGGATGTGTTACTAGTAATACTCTTTAACTCTGATGTGAAAACTTTAGTAGGGTCAGAAGCTAACTGTTCAAAATCATCACCCTGTATAACCTCATTAACTTTTTGTACATAGATATCCTTATCCATAATAACTACTGTATTACCCTTATCAGCTTTAGATACTATTAAATCGTTTTGATCAATTTTCAGTTTTAAAGACCTGAAGATATGACTTTCTGATGGAGTTGACGATCTATTTATTTCAATAAACGATTGTTTAATTTGATCTGCTACTTGGTATTTGACTGATTCCTCTTTCTTAGATCTAAAAATGGCTATTTCTGAATCTACTGCTAAGGACTCTAAAGGTTTTTTAGATAAAACAGGCTGTATGTTGTATTTAAGGCCTTTCTCTAAAAGAGAAGACTCTAGAGTTGTAAACTGTATGCTACTAAGGTTTTTAACCCGCTCATGAATTCAAAATCTATAGGAAGCCAACTTACACAGACGTTACTATACCGGCAACATCTTGTCACCCTTATCAGCATAAATTAGCAGCTTTTCGTAGCTTTGTACATAGATTGATTTCAGTGCCACTCTCTCAAGAGAATTATGATAGGGAACTTAATATAATTTATCATATAGCTACTAGAAACGGTTATGATAAAAGTATAGTAGATGGATTAATTATGAGTAAACGACGTAACATCGTTCGTTCTCTTTTGTATCCAGTTCCCCCTGAGAAGCCACAAAGATTTTTGGGTAGTTTGACTTATCTTGGACCAATTAGTGATAAGGTTTCAAAAACTTTGTTTAAAAATGAAATAAGGGTAGCTTTCAACACAAACAATTCACTACGTAAGATTTGTAATGGGAAAGACAGGTTAGAGTGTCACAAGAAATCGGGTGTTTACAAGTTGGTTTGCGATGACTGTGGTAGTATTTATATAGGTCAAACTGGTCGTACTTTTCAAACAAGATACAAAGAACACATAGCTGCATATAGAAATAATTACCCAGATAGATCACATTTTGCTAAGCATTTAATTGATTCCGGGCATTCGCTAAGTATCAATCACTCATTTGATATTTTGCATACTTGTAATAAAGGGTTAAAATTAACTGTATTGGAAAATTTAGAAATTATTAAACATAATACTTCAAATTTTACACTGTTGAACGAGTTAAACATGTCCTATCCACGGTCACCTTTGTTGCGTTTGTTTACAACAAGTAGCGTTGACTCAGAGAACGCAGGTGGGAGTGGCCATACCGGTTGAGACTATAAATAGTGGGGTTGTCGCATCGAATTCTCACTTTGGCTCCAGCGCTCGACGGAGCAACACGTCTGCCGGAGAACAAGTCGATGGTCCTGAGGATGTCCCGTGGAGGGATGAAACACGTGTCGATATTTTTCTTTTGAGGTTAACTGTGGTAACTGTGTGACCTCATCAGTTAAAAGGTTAAGCGGAATAGTACTAGAGATTTTTCGTCTGTTTCTTATTTTGTATTGTATTAACTATATCAGTCATCTAGTACCCATAACACTAGCTCTTTTTTTTTCATTCTACTTTTACAAACAAACAAGTCCATAGTCTTGAAGTTACTTTCGTTATCATTATACGCAAACGGTGAAAACACTGTAAAGAAATATGCTCAAGAGTAAATAAATCAAAGGTTGTGAAAACACCAAAGTCAATAGTTTTATTCTATTAAATCACAAAGATTACTTGGTTCGTCCTCTTAAAACAAGAGTAATAAGGTTATCGAAAACTAGTGTCTAGACAGAACTAAAATAGTTTTTAAGAGATAAATAATATAATATATATATTTATTACCAGTCTGCGTTTGAGAAGGTTAGTATTTCAGCAGCGAAAACTTTAGGGGACTGATCACGCTACCGACTAAACAAAATGGGATTATTGCTAAAAATACAAAATAACTTTTTTTTTCTTTTTTTTAAATAAATAATGCTGGACAATCCACACAGCATCATCTAGCCCCAAGGTAAGCTGCTGTTAAACAGAGCTGTATTATGGGTACTAGATGACTGATATAATTTAATACAATACAATACATAGATAGATATTTCTCTTCATGTTTCTCAATAAGTCTCTTTATCTTTATACTAAGGAATGTCATAAGTAATCATTAAGCGACTCTGAGTGTGGCTGTCATAGATCTACCGATATTGTACCACTGATCAGTAATCCTCTGATTACTAATTTGGGTTTTAGTACCTCTGATCAGTAATCATCTGATTACTAATTTGGGTCTTAGTACCGCTGATCAGTTATCCTCTGATTACTAATTTAGGTCTTCGAGCTGACCGTAATCCCCGATTCAGGAACAGGCAGACTGGTTCTAGTCGGGGACGAGAGGGTGAGCGTCCAGGGTCTGTCCAGCTTCGCCACCATCAGGGCTACGGCGTGCACTTTCTCCGGTAAATGGATGTACGAGGTCCAGCTTGGGACTAAGGGAATCATGCAGGTATGCTGTCAGTTCCTGCTTGGAAAGAAAAAAAAAAAGGAAAAAACAGTAACAGATAACTACTAACTCTCTCAGGTTTCTAGAACTTTTCATTATGCACACTCAATTTATGTGTGCGTGAAAGTCAACCACCTGTCACTATAAGTTTTGTATATTAAGGGCTTTATTCATAAGCATACTTTAAATCTAATTTTAAATGAATATTCATTTTAAATCTATCATCGTCTTTGTATGTACATTAACAAAAGAATAACAAGGAAAGTCAAAACTAAGCTACTAATACCTATTCTGTGACTTATCAAGCCACTAAAATGACAGTTTTTTTTAAGAATAAAGGCATTTAAGTGTGTATGAATTATAGTTGAGCTAAATGTCACGGAGCCTTTAAAAGAGGTAAGTTGTATCAATTATGTTGTAGAGTCAACTCTCACGAGTCAATAACCGCCAAAAAGCGTCTGTCATTGCTAAGGACTGATATAGCTAGGAACGTTATCTTTCAACCAGCACAGTAAGCAGTTAATAAATTTGAAATTTGGACTTTACAAAGTCAACTAAATTAATATTGTATTACTGGCGGCTAGCCAGGACTGAGCGTGACCGGTGAATTATTAAAAATTTCATGAAATAAACTTTTGAAAGCATGATTTATCTGAAAACTTTACTTATTCTATTTGAAGTTTAAAATTCACCTCGTATTTTTTTCATGTTTGAGAACTTTGATTGGCAAATTAGCGAGGGGTACAGATTTCGGAATTCGATGCGAATGGTGACTGCCGCTGACACAAGAAACCTTAGTGTAGGGTCTTGGAATGTGACCGTTTGTTTGTTTTTGTTTATTGGTGTGACAGATCGGCTGGTGCACATCAGCTTGCGTGTTCTCAATGGACACGGGAGTAGGTGACACGGCGCATTCGTACGCGTACGACGGCGGCAGGGTGCGCCGGTGGAACGTCGCCACATCGCCGTATGGGCAGGCGTGGCTGCCCGGTGACGTCATCGGCTCCTGCATCGACCTGGACAGGGGTACTATGGAGTATTACAGGTTTAACATTTATGTATATATTTATATATATCACTAGCTGAACCGCGCGGTTTCACTCGCGTTATTTTTTTCGCAATTTTTCCACAAACCTGGACTCGTACAAATATTTCAAGACCAAAATTAGCCAAATCGGTCCAGCCGTTCTCGAGTTTTAGCGAGCCTAACGCACAGCAATTCATTTATAAATAATAAAGTAGATATTAGTAGGATAAGTGTAATCTAGCTCCTAAGAAACAAGCCTGTACACGGGCTACAAAAATTGCATCTTGCTGGCAACTTTATTAACCAATATAGCTCAGTGTAGTTGAAACATATACCCTTATTGCAATTCCATTGTGAAATACATTGCAATCTAGCCGTCGAGACATTAAATACTTGCGATTACGATGAAATCAAATCAAATCAAATCAAATACATTTATTGCTGTCATATGGTACATTATGTAGTTGTTACAGAATAAGTAGTATCACACATGAACCCTGTTATTAGGGTATTGCAACATGGAGAAAGGCCGAGGTTTATGCATTCGGTATTTGTAAAAAAGTAGATAGATAGGTAAGTATGTAAGATTTGATTAATGTTAATATGTATCTAAATAATAATAATTGTCATGTCATGTCAGAAAATATGAACAATAATAGTTATTGGTCAATAAAATCAATTAATAATAGTAGCTAATGTCATTAAAATAATTATGTTGGTATACTATTGAATTCAGTAGGTAATTAGTCTAGGTATTCTCTAAGGTCATAGTAGCATTTGTCAATTAGATATGTTTTTAAAGTTTTTACAAAGAGTGAATATTTTTTTATTTCTTTTATATTTGTAGGAAGTTTGTTATATATTGTTATTGACATTATGTAAGGACCATCGCTATGTAGCTTTAGATTAGATTTGGGTTTTACTATTTTATTTCTACCTGGTCTGAGTACATATCTTCGTGGAAGGTCGTCTAAATTTACGTACAAATGTGGATGTTTTTTAACAAATTTGCTTATTTCTAGGATGTAGATAGATGGTAATGTTAACATTTTTAGGTTTTTAAAATGGGGTTTGCAACTATCTCGTTTTTTTATATTGGCTATGATGCGCACGCATTTTTTTTGTAGTATAAACAGGTCATGTGCATTCGTGCTATTTCCCCACAGTGCGATGCTATGGGATAAATGTGTATATGTATAGGCGTAATAGGCCGATAAAGTACAACGAAGATCAGTCGTCTTTTTTAATTCGCGCAATGCGAAAAAAAAATGCAATAAATAATTTATCGCCGGGCTACACGCATGATTGCAGCAATTGTTGCACTGTGTCAAGCGATTTAATATGCAACTTGGTGGATATACTTACAATTGCAGCAAAAAATAGTCAAATAAACTAGCTAATTTATGAGCACCTTTTGGTTATTTTAGCTGCGTTCTTGATAACGCATAGATATAACAACATTATTCAGGTCGTCTTCATTCACTGTTGGGAACCTTTAATAATAGGCATCTTCTTTATTTAGCCATTATTTTCGATATCTAGAGTCACGTTCGATTAATTCTAGCGTAGCGTTAGTATAGTTGGTATAATAACAAAAGGTGCATACGACCTGTATTAATGATGATGATTTACATACTCTGGATCAAATAATTTGCATGCAGCGCAAGTTTCCAGCACAGTATGACCCTGACCTAACGATCAACAGAACTAGTAAACAGTAAACACAATTCCACAACCGGGAAATTCTGTCCACAATTGAAACCCAAAAGCAATTTAGCTGTTCAAGCCGGAAAACAGAAAAGCAAACATCGTGTCGGAAATAGACCGCAATACACGGAATTTGCATTAACCTAGTGCAGTTCGACGTCGCAAAACCAATCATCTCTGAGAATGGAACTATAAGATCACGAGTGTGTATTAGTTCTGGCGGATTTCGGTACTGGTGAAGTTAGCCGTTTCGATGCGCAAAGGAGCTTTTTCGAACTGAATTATCTTTGCGCATCACAAACTGTTAACTTCACGAAAGCCGAGATCTGCTGGTAGTACTTAGTACTGTACGTGGTAAAACAGATACGTTGAAACAATTTTTCAGCGTAGCCGCACACGGATTAACCGTTAAAGGTTATGATAAAGGTACAAAACGCCGGTGCGTCCTAAGGCTTATAAATAGTGTCCACCTTGTGCCGCAAGCTTATTTGACTAGTGTACAGATTTATTGGTGAGCCTCAAACGATGATGATTAAATAACGTAACACTTGTGTGAAACGAAGAAATGAGCGATTTTCATCAGGACCTGTCTATTGATCATTTAATTAAGTAACTAACATCGATATTATTTCTATTCTGTCTTTCGGTGCTAAAGCCTATTTATATACAATATTTTCTACTTGCAGTGGTTATCAGAAATAGCTTATTGATTTTGTATAAACCGGACATCCTTATTTATCCCACTGGGCCAAGCAAAAGAGGATTATGAGGTAGCTCTATACTGCTTGCCAGATGGCCATTTTAAAAGATATGTAGTCCGGATAGATTTTATGTATACTTACTTTTGTCAGCACGAGTAAAGTTATTTTAGATGCAATAGAACTTTTATGAGCTGTTATGAATGCGTCCGTCAATATACCAGCGTTACATAAGATGCTATTTATATTGATGGATAAAGTGTAAACTAGTGATTATATAATACGTGGTCTCGATACACCAAGTAATATTAGGTATCATGACACGTGTCGTTGATACGGATACGGCGATCGGATCAGCAAAATGAATTAACCAGGTGGTAGGTCTCTTCAGCAGAATCCGTTTTGAGGGTACAACTGCATGCCAGATATTCTGTCTCCAAGGAATAGTGTGCAAGCATTACTGTGTTAAGGTTTGAAGGATACTCTAACAAGTGAAATTACGGGGTGAAATAAATAAATAAATAAATAAATAATGCTGGTCAATTTTCACACAGCATCATCTAGCCCCAAAGTAAGCTGCTGTTAAACAGAGCTGTGTTATGGGTACTAGATGACTGATAATATACTCAATTGCAATATAACACATAAATAGATATTTTTTAATTATATATAGAAAATACCCAGAACACCCGGAACAACTATTTGTAGATCGTACAAACATTTGACCCGAGACGGGAATCGAATCCGCAACCTCCGCGTCGCAGGCGGACCTGCGCCAGCTGCGCCACATCGGTCGTGAAAGAGACTTGATACCAATCTGTCTGTCTCCGAATGACGAGCGCAGTGCAGTACTACGCAGAACTTAAAACGATCAAAGCATGACCTGTTAATCAGACGTGGCGATTAACATTAAGAGTACTAGAGTTCTTTGTGATAGAACTCGTCCGGGGAAGGACTACCACCATACCTTTTTCTGCCGCCTAGCAGTAATGCTCGCATTGCTGTGTTCCGGTTCGAAGGTTATGGATTCCGGTGAAATTACAGGCACTTGAGACTTTCCATCTAACGTCTCAGGGTGGTAACACGCAAGTGATATTATGATGTTCCATGCGTACATAGGCTGCGGTAACCGATGACCATCAAGTAGGCTTGGTTGCCACTTTAGTGGTATAAAAAAAAACATCAGGCTAATTACTTGATTTAATGTTCTCCATAGGAATGGTACTTCGATGGGTATGGCGTTCGACAAGGTGACCCATGGCTCAGGTCTGGCGTACTTCCCAGCTGTCTCCTTGGCGATGCAGGAGCATCTGTACGCTAATTTTGGACACGTACCATTTGTGTAAGAAAATAGAATTAATATCTTTATTATACCTTAATTAAAAGACCTCCAAAACTCTATTGATTTTGACCGTTTCCGGCCGTTTCGTTCTTTTCTTAACTTTTCTTTCTTCTTTTACTAAAATTGTCTACTAATTTTGTACAGGCCCTCTAATTTTATTTGTAAACAGGTTTCCAGTAGAAGGTTATGCCCCCCTGCAAGCGGCACCAAATAAAGAGTGCGCGCGCGCCGCACTTCTTTTCAAATCGCTTGACGCTTTGATTGATGAGATCGCTCGACTGACTGACTTGAAGGCTTCACTCACAGCTAAGAACAGCAAGGTACATATATAAGGTCATTCATTATCAACCTGACAAACTTAAGGGGTAGGTACCACACATAAAAAAAAATACATGTACATTTTTTTTTCTAGTTTTTTTTTATAATTAAAAAAAAATTACGTAATTCTGCTAAATAATTAGTTATCCTTGTTAGAAATCGATAAGACAGCGCTCGCTGACGCGTGGTCAGTGACCCGCGCGTCAATGAACCGCGGGTCAATAACCCGCGCGTCCTTGACCTGCGCGTGTCCTTGACCCGCAACGGGGCGCGCACACTCGAATATTTAATTATTAAGTCGCTTAACTCGATTCCCAACAATGATAAATAATAATTGAGCGGAAAAACGTACTCGACGTAAACGATTTTTTTTTGTTTACTTGGGATTTTTAAGACAAATTATACATAAAAAAAAAAAATAGGTTCATATATTTTTTTTTATGTGTGGAACCTATCCCTTAAGTTTGTCAGGTTGATAATGAATGACCCTGTATAAAAACAAAGTCGCTTCTCGCCATCAATCCTTCAGTATGTACGCTTAGATATTTTGTATTACGCAACAAATTTGAATGCGGTTTTAGATTTAGACAATTGGGGTGTATTTATGTGAATTCAGAAGTTTCAGTTACTCTTGAAACCGAGAAGTTTCTCAGGAATATTTTTAGAGTAGTGTTTTTAGTGTAGTTACTCTAAAAAATATTTGTGTTATTTTTAAGGTGTACAATAAAGAAATATCTATCTATATAGATAATACGAATCCTCTCGTCAATAAACTGACCCATGACAGAGGCCTTCTGGCGGCCTGAAAACTTTGTCACAAAAGTTGGCCACTGACTCATACCAACTTACTTGCTTTATAAGCTGAATCACAAAAACTGTCACGATATTATCTCTTTTGTCCGCTACAGTGGATTCTTATAACTATGTATAATAACTGTATGTTTAATTATTAGTAAATGTATCTGCAGGCTAAATCAGAGTCTTCTAAAGCAGCAGAAGATGAAGTGGCCCTGAGGATACACAGCTCGAACTCTGTGTACACTCCTCGCGCATCGCCCCACTCCATGGTAGACTCCCAAAGTGCTGAGTTGAAGAAGATGTCGAAGAAGGTCAAACTCTTTTCAACATATAGCAAGAGTCTTAGTGGGCTAAAATATAGGATATCAAAATTCGACTTGTTGATTGACAATGTTTTTTTTTGCATGTATTGTTACGCGATTTCTTCGCCTATTATAAATTGATTTTGATTATTTTTTGCTTGAGATCCCTTATAAGTTTTATCGAAATCGGTTCAGTACTTTTTATATAAAATAAATCATACAAACGTGTCAATAACTACATCCTCTCGTATCACCACGATCTATCGAAACATTTTTTAGTTTGGAGTCGGTTTTCTTAATAAAACTTAATTATCTCATGTTTTCCAGGCATTTCTGATGTCGCTAGCGAGGATAGTGGTGGTGGAGCTGGGCACAGCTCTCCGCCTCTCCTATGTCGTAGTGAACGAGCTCCTGCCGAGGTTCCGCGGCGCGATCGGCCTGAAGACACGCGGCAGCAACACCGACCTGCACGCTGCTGAGTTCTACGCGAAGGCTAGGGAGGAGAACTTTGTAAGTATAGAGTGCCTTTTTATGTCAGGAAATGATGGGTAGAAATGACAGTAAGAAATTATAGGAAGACATTACATATAAAAGTGGCAGTGTTACCCAAAATTCTCAGTTTTAAAGTTCATCATGGCATTGCACTGCACACTGCGACGTCCCCCACTCGATGGACCGATACCATCGGTCCATCGAGTGGGGGACCGTCCTACACTTCGTTCCACGGTTCACGGTCGCCGTTCGAACGTGACCTTAGTCCACTGTAAACGGTCAATGTCTGGCTTGCTTTGTTTTCAGTTTCAACTCTATTTTAGGTTCAAGTTTATTTGCTGCTTAATTATGTATTAGTGAGCCGCGCTGGGGCTTATTCTAGGAAAAGCCTCTTAGCTTAACATTATTTACTAAGTAAGTTTGTATGAGTCAGTGGCCAACTCTGGTGACGAAATTATGAGGCCGTCCGAAGGCCTCCGTCATGGCCTAACAACTTTGAAAAGTTGGAACCGATTCTTTACTGTAATTATTATGATTGGGATGTATAATGTAGTGCTTAGGCATAAGCTATGAAACATTTAAAAAAAACAAACAAAGTGGGTATAAAGAAAGGGTTTTTTAAACTCTACACGAACGTTGCAATTAACGTAGAAGCTTGTGTAAATATTATTTGTCTGATGAACTGGAGAGTTCACTGCGATCCTCTGGGAAATTGAGACAAGGGAATCAGGGGAGTCTTACTGTACAGTTATTGAAATATTTGAACCAATTAGAATAACATTACATTACATTACATTACATTACATTACACAACCAACATGAACAAGTCAGTCACAGTCCTGACCGCGGGGTCTAGGTTAGGTTTCCCTATATCGTAACGACGTATTCATAACCGATTCACTTCCTGCTGCATACCAAATATTTGCAAATAAGGCAAGAATTTGTCCCGTAGTAAGAATCGAACTGGATTAGTCCCAGCCAATCCAATTTTTTTCCTAGTCAATCCACCGGAATAAACCAATGAAATGCCAAGCTGGGTGTTTAATTTATATATTAAGAACTGTTTTCATGCACGTCATGACGTACGTTGTATAGTTCGCACAGCGGATCTAGGCTTCCATGAAGTTAGCTGTTTGTAATGCGCAAAGACAATTTAGTTTGAAAAAGCTCCATTGCGCATCGAAACGGCTAATTTCACGACGGCCGAGATCCGCTGTGAGAACTATACCTACTACTGTTTACTGTTTATATAAGTAGGTATGGGCCTCTTGGTTCTAGACTCGCCCACCGCGCCACCGAGGTCGTCAATAAACTCACCGGTTCCTCACAGGTGGATCTGGCAACAAAGATGCAGGCTCAACCACAGTACAGACTTTGCGCCATGATGGATCTCCTCTGGACGTTTCTAGATGAGTCTGCGTTGTGCGACGTCTTCGAGCATTGCATCGTGAGGGAGTGCTTGCTGTTTGATTTAGTGTCACCGGTAAGTACTATCGGGTAATTCTCTTTTAAGCGCAACTCACACCGAACGCGGGCGCGGGCCCGCAGCCGATCTGCCGCGGGTGTTTTTGGTTGTATTTGTAGTGACGTCAAGGATGACAACACACTGAACGCGGGCGCGGGTAGGGTGAAGCGCGGCAACCGCTCCCGCGTTCAGTGCGTTGTCATCCTTGTCGTCTATACTAATTAAAACAAAAAACACTTGCGGCGGATCTGACTCGACCCGCGCCCGCCCGCTGTGTGCGTTGCGCGTTAGAGCGAAACAACATCCCAGACTCAATGAAATGTGTGAAATAAATGCATCGTTGTCACCACATGACAAGGCAAGGCACGACCAGAGGCCTAAGGCTGCGTTTCCTCAAGAGATGTGCGAGGATGTGTAGCTAGGAAAGTGTTTTTAGGAACCAATAGAATCCCTTCACACATCACTTCAATAAAGCTGTCAGAGCGAGGTAAATGAAATTCTATTGGTTCCTAACAAACACATCCCTCGCTACACATCCTCGCACATCTTTGGTGGAAACGCAGCCTTACTTTTGAACAGATCGTTATTGGACAAGTATTGGAATATGACATTACATGACAAATTTGCTCCAAATTCAACCTTGTTTCCAAGAGTACAAAAATTTTACAGCAGTCAATTAGAATTGGATTAAAATTGGGATTGAGATTGCGTTGAAGAGTAAGGCCCCCCAGGTGCTGTTCTATTATTAAAATTTTATACTTCAACACAAGTATTTCCTTCTTCCATGGTCAATGGTCCAGCTTGAAGGACGAAAAGGAATTAAAAATGAAAAACAAGCTTGTCTTCAGTTTATTGAAAAGAGAACGAAATAATTAGATAGAGTTACATACAAGTCCAGATGAATTAAATTAAAATACTTTGTTTCCAACTAGTAGCAGCAATAGTTTAAACCAAAATACACATTTGTCAGGACATGAACTTTACGCAGCAAATGGAGGGAGTGTACGTGCTCTGCGGCCTAATGCAGCATCAGGAGACGAGGCACCATCTCGTCAAATACGTGTTCTTCAATAAAATCACGTAATTATATCATTCTAACATTTGTTCAACTGCTAAACCGTTTTTTTGCATTTTATGCAAAACCATAAATAAATTTTATAATATATAAAATCGAACTAAAGGTCTATTTACATCATATAATAATGGCATGCAAGAACTGCATTGTCAAATTCAGTTTTGCAAAGGCATTTCTTTTCTTTCAAGGCATTTTGGAACATTCAAAATCCATTTGACAAGGCAATTCTTGCATGCAATTACTTTTCTTATGGATTTTAGAACCATTGTTCTAAAATTAATTTGACTAGGCAATTCTTGCATGCAATTAAGGTATGGTGTAAATGGGCCATTAGTCTTATTTTAAATCCATAATTCCAAAAGTTTGCACATTTGTTTGTGTTCTAATCATACTGTTACGGCTGAACCGATTTTGATGAAGCTTGGAATAGTCATAATTCTGTAATGGTCATGATAGATTTACAGAAAAAATGTTTTCGTAGGTTCGACAACTTCCTCAACGTGAAGTGCCCAGACGATAGCGTGTTACGGACTGTGATAAAGAGTCCGTGGTGGCAACGACCCACGTCTGTTCAGGGGGAGACAGATCCGAGAGTCGCTGGTAAGAATGTAACATACATACATACACCCATACATGCACACATCGAATCGACAAGAGACCATGGATTTGGTTCCATTTCAATTACTTACACTTGTGCTAAGTAAACAAGTTAAATTGGATAAACTGCCACCAAATTTACGCAATAAAACTTAAAATAACACGAAAAAAATAATTAAAATGGGAGGACCCATGTCGTTTTGACAAGATAGCCAAAGACAATCCGATATTTCAGGTCTGTAGGATTTTCCGTTTAGACTTCGTTGATTTTCATCTGTCAGTCTGTCAGTCAGTCAGATTACAGTTAGTCAATCTGTCAGTTAGTCAGTCAGTAAATCAACAGTTTGATACAGCTTATTTTTATTTATATAACCATACCCAAACTCACTCCACTGAAAAATTACTTTGCGTCAGAATATTATAACAGATCTGCTTTAATATTCTGAGTTATTGTTATTGATTCTGACTTATCTGTTTCCAGAGATGGCGGAAAAGGGAATGATTAAGAGTCAATTCGCTCCGACTGTTACAGGTTAGTATTGCATTAAAAAATAAACTTACTAGAGCCTTCCCTAGCGATTTGCCACCATGTTTTCAGCGTTTCAGCCGCAATAACGTGACTTCGACGCGTTCTCAATCGTCAAACGCAAATCGAAAGTTCACTGATAACCAGTGCTGCGTTTATTATACAAAGGTGTAGTGTTTGTAAAAACAAAAGACCCATACTAATAGATAGTTCGACGATACGTTTACGTTTCATTATGACAGAGTTCTAATGTTTCCACTGCTGGGACACTAGCCTGATCTCGAGCGAGAGTGATTGGGTCTTAATCTACCACGTGGATCCAATGAGGATTGGTGAATGTCACATGTCTTTCAAATTGTTAGTTCTTGGACATGCCGATGTGTCCAAAAATCCTCTTTGAGAAGCGAAGAGTGTTGACAGCGAGAGTTTTGAGAGCCAGAAAGGGATTTTAGGACAAAAACTTCAGAGAAGGTTCATAGCAGGAGATTTTTAAAATAAGCCGTTTCCTGGTGATGTTTTCCTTCACCGTATGAGAGCACCTTAGTATCGGAAGACGGGGTCACTACCACTAGAGCAGTGCTCTTTTACGTTCAAATAAGTTTACGATTGTCAAACTTGCTTTTCGTGATTTGACATCTGCATAATATTTATTTAAATATGCAGACAAAATTTCCAAACTGGTACAGTCAGCGCAGGACGATGCGGCGCGCGAGTTGCGATATCGAGATGATTGCAACAAAATCACAAAAGCTATAGAGCCTCTGGAACAAATTCAGGTGAGTTTGTAACTTTTACTTCAGTTCAAAGAATTTTATTCAATAATACCTACTCATGTCATGAGTAAGCATTTTGCAAAATAACAGAGTTCACTTAATGATCTTAGACTATTGATGTAACTAATTAAGTAACAAACAAACATAAACACAAAGACTTTTTTTTCATAACAAAAAAACATAATAATAAGTCATAAATATTTAAAAAAAACCCTCAGGGGTTTGTCCTAAATGCTTAGAGTCCTTAAATAGTTAGGAAGGTGTACTTAACATTTTTACTCACATTCCAATGTAAACAAGGCTATAAAAGTATAAATTAGTAATATTAATAGTGTGGCCTTTTTTATCTATGGCAAATTGGGCGCTTTGCAAAGTTTTGTGATAAAAAAAAATTAATCTGATAGTTCTTATTGACTTTCAAAGTTTCTTCAAACAATTATATTTTCTCTACAACAAACACAATTTCAATGTCAGAGATAATGGCTCTGACATTGAAATTGTGTGAATTGTGAAATCAGCTTCAAAGGCAATTCTGCTAACAAAGATTGCAAACTAATTGTAGCTGAACCGCTGCTTTTTGTCTGGGTGTTTTAGTAATTCAACTATAATATAAGTAGAAAAACTATCCAGCCGCTGTAGCTTCAAGTCGATCGATCGAGTATTTTGTTTAATATTGACCACATTAGATCGATGGATAGATATTTGTTAGAAAGAAAGAAAGAAAGAAAGAAAGAAATAAAGAAACGTCTGAACGAATCTGTGTTGACAACCGATGTGGCGCGGCGGGTGAAGGCCCGCCTGCGACGCAGGAGGTAGCAGATTCAATTCTCGCCTTGGAAAAAAAATTTGTACGATTTGCAAATATTTGTTCTGGGTGTTTTAGGTATTTTCTATGATTTTTTTTTATCTATGTATGGTATTAAGTATATCAGTCATCTAGTACCCATAACACAAGCTAAATGCTGTGTGGATTGTCCAGCATTATTTATTTATTTATTATTATTTATTGTTTATTAATAGAATCGGAGTAGCTTCTTCTCGAGCCGTTATTAATTTTACTTCTGAGAGTTTAGCTGTTCCTCCAATGTTTATGGCGATCCTATGACCCAGCGTTATCTAACCCGCACTAATTTATAAACTATTTTTTGAAACTATTCAAAAAGTTTATAGGTATATTAAGTCAGTAGTATAAAACAAAGTTGCTTCCTGTCTCCCCGTTGTATGTACGCTTAGATCTTGTAAACCACGTTGCTGTTTTCATCAATAGATAGAGTGGTTCAAGAGGAAAATAATCATATATCACGCTAACAAAGAGTAGTAGAGTTCTCTGTGATAGTTCTCGCCTGGGGAAGGACTACCACCATACTTATTTCTGCCGCCAAGCAGTAATGCTTGCATTGCTGTGTTCCGGTGTGAAGGGTATGGTTTCCGGTGAAATTACTGGCACATGAGGCTTTCGATCTTAGTCTCAAGGTGGCAACCTGCGAGTGATGCCTGTGGTATCGCAAGCGTCCATAGGCTACGGTAACCGCTTACCATCTTGTGGGCCGTACGCTTGGTTGCCACTTGTATAAAAAATTTGTAAAAAATTTGTAAAAATTGTATAAAAAAAAAAAAAAAAAAAACGAAGTCGGGGGTAACAGCCAGTAATAAGGGTAGCAAGTAGAACTTAAACAAAAATTTTTGATCTATCGCCCTTTTTGCAATAACGGACAGATCAAACATTTTGGTGCGATCTGTCAACCCAAGCGGTCAGAGCTGGGTGACAGACGGGAATAAACTAGTAATAATATAATTCAGAAATATTCTTAAACGCAATCTCAATCCCAATCCAATTCTCATTTACCTACTGCTGTAAAATTTGTAAGCTTTTGGAAATAAGGTTGAATTTGGCGCTATATAGGTTTTCATAAAATGTAATTTTCCAATACTTGTCCAAGACCGTTTGCATTAAAGAGTAAGGTCCCAGCGTACGGTTGTAAACAGCGCGCGCTGGGTCAAAGGATAAAACCGCTGATCTCGGCGCGCCACGATAGAAGATTGATGAGTTTCTAAACAACTGGTCATAAATTGATTTATTTTGTTATATTTCCAATAGAGTTTTCTATCTAATCCATCAAGAAGAAACTAGTGTTCACTGGCATCTTTCGGCATCAACAGAAAGTTTTTAGTGTAATTGGTATCACGTAATTTTATTTATTTATGTAGGTATCGGTTTTGTTTTCAGTTTATATAGAAAAAAAATATAAAAATGAATTGATGTTCGTTAGTCTCGCTAAATCTTGGGCAATGTGAGCATTACTGCTTGGCGGCAGAAATACAAACCTAGTTTATTATTGGCTTTAGCTGGAGTTTCTCCTGATGCTGCTGGACAACGCAGACGGCACTAACATGGTGCCTTCCACCAGGAAGATATACTTGGAGAAGTTCCGGCGATACATCATGGACAACTGCATTCTAGATATGGTAAAAAAACTGGTAATTTCTATAGTAATTAGTCCTACTATCCTACTAATATTATAAACTAGCGGACCCGCCCTGGCTTTGCACGGGTGGTAACAACCTTTCTCTTGAATATGCATCAAAATCCGTTGCGTAGTTTTTAAGATCTAAGCATACATAGAGACAGGTAGTGGGAAGCGACTTTGTTTTATACTATGTAGTGATGTAAAAGTCTATGTGTGGTGTTAGTAGGTATGTGAATGTTTGACACTACGTATCTCCATGACTACTAGACTAATTGTAATAAAATTAAATTGTAACGAAAATAAGATGGCTTAAGTCCTGGAATAACACATAGGCTACTTTTTACCCAGCAAAATGTACTGTTCCTGTGGGATAGCATAAAATGTACTGTTCCTGTGTGATAGCATAAAAACTGTAAAAACGTGGGTGGCGCGGGTCAGCTCCTTAGAAATAAATAATGATGGCTCATATAAGTGGAGGCCTAGGCTATGTCCAGCAGTATTCATTTATGATTGATGATGATGATGAAATGATCTATTGGTTTATCCACCAATCCGCAAAATAATAGAGTCCACGTGATGGATTTTGACCTGAGTATTCTCGCTTGAGAGTAGGCCAGTGTTCCAGTAGTGGAAACTTTAAAAGGTTGCCATAAGATGTAACTGATATTTTTCCGGGGTAAAAAGGAGCCTATGTGTTATTCCTAGACATAGGCCGTCTACATTCATACAATTTTTTATCACTATCGGTTAAGTTATCGCAGAGATACGTGGTAACAAACATTTACACACAAAACTTCGCATTTATAATATTAGTAGGATTAGTGTGATTAGTGGAAGTCAATGAAATTGAAAGTAACTAATGTGAATCGTTCTACAAATTAGGTAAATTTAGGCCAGTTTCAACGCGCCTATGCCGTAAATAAGAGTAGTAGAGTTCTCTAAGAGTAGTAGAGTTCTCTGTGATAGAGCTCGTCCGGGGAAGGACTACCACCATACCTATTTCTGCCGCAAAGCAGTAATGCTCGCATTGCTGTGTTCCGGTGCAACGTAGGGTATGGTTTCCGGTGAAATTACTTGCACATGAGGCTTTCGATCTTAGCCTCAAGGTGGCAACCCGAGTGATACCTCTGGTATTGCAAGCGTCCATAGGCTGCGGTAACCGCTTACCATCTTGTGGGCCATACGCTTGGTTGCCACTTCAGTTGTATAAAAAAAAAACTGGCAGCAAGATCGGTTCAAAGTGATCCTTGTGTTTTTATATATAACTCTTTTGACTTTGACTTCGAATTTGAATAAAAAGCTCAGGAGCACATATTGCAGAGGCTGTTCAACATTTCTCGCAACTCCCCCGCCATCTCGTGGTGTTGCCACGCCAGGCTCCTCACCGCTATCATGAGGCTGTGGACTGACAATCCTATTGGAAACTCGTTAGTGCTATCCTAATTTATCTTATTTTATTACTATTATAAAATGTAAATATATATGTGAAAGTTTAGATCGATGGATGGATGTTTGTTAGAAAGAAAGAAACGTCTGAACGAATCTGTGTCGGCGACCGATGTGGCGTGGCGGGTGAAGGTCCGCCTGCGACGCGGAGGTTGCGGGTTTTTATTGCCGCCTCGGGACAAATGTTTGTTCGATCTGCAAATATTTGTTCCGGGTGCTCTGGGAATTTTCTATGTATAATAAAAAATATCAATCTATGTATTGTATTGTATTAAGTATATCAGTCATCTAGTACCCAAGCTTTGCTTAGCTTAGGGCTAGATGATGCTGTGTGAATTGTCCAGCTATATAAAAAAAAAACAAATAAATTGGGTGCAGGGATTAAAAAAATTCAAAAAATCCATAGCATATTAATTGCAGAACCGTGGATGAAACTGAGGAGCACCAGCCAGTTTTCTAATAAATACTGACGCACGCGCCGAGCATTGTATCTTGATGTTTATTTCAAATGTTCAACGAGATAGCTACTTGGTTGCGTGCTACGCGACGTAGCAACGTAGGTGCGCGTAGCAAAGTCGTAGTAGACCTGCTAAGAGCACTGTAGCACCTTGACGGTAGCAACTTATTAAAAAAAAAGAAAAAAAGTTAAAAATATATTTTTATTTCAGTTGACACAATTTTTCGACTATCAATAAATCTATTGAAATTTCAAACCCTCTTATCACAGTCAAAATTATTGTTGACCTGTGTTATGATTTCATTATCTGAACTTATTTTCTTCTGCTGTGCCTTAGTTTTATACTGTATCAAGATTTTATTTATTTAAACCTACATTTTCTTCCCAAATAATCCAAATAAAATCTTTTCCCTAGTCAAATGCCACCTCACATCCCAGCTAGAACCTTCATCGAGGGAGAGCTAGATTTCTACAACGTGGATCGTCTTGGAGGCGTACTGCCTTTCTTAGTAAGGACGCTACGGTAAAATTAACTTATTATCTCTATGTCATGCATCAAATACTTCATCATCATCATCATCATCATCAACCTATTGCAGTCCACTGCTGGACGTAGGTCTCTCCCAATGCGCGCCACTGAGCCCAATACTTAGATGAACTTAAAGCTAGAAAATGCTTAAGTTTTCTTATGATATCGATTTTTCTGATTTGACTTTTTTGGTGCAAATATAATAAATTGTAACGTAAATAATCAACGCATCACACAAACCGTAATCCTTAGGGACTTGTGCCCATATTCATAAAGATCTGTCTGAGTCGGCTTGCTAAATAATGTATTTTCTTATCATTCTTGTCAATGAACAAAGACGATGATAGATCTGAAAGACACATTAGTTAACAGAGGTTTAAAGTAAATTCGAGGATGAGGCCCCTGAAGTTTTAAGGGTTATTAAATTCTAGATCTTAAGTAACATTACGAAAACTCCAAAGTTACACCCTTAGGGTTAAGTGTGTAATCAAATAAAAAGCAAAAGTCACAGGAGAGTTTCATAGGAAGGTTTATTTTAGCATACTCTTCTGTGTTAGTAGATAAGATATTATTATAACCGTTTAACTTTACCCTAGCACCAACAATGATTGAGCATATATTATATTCAAACAACCACAAATTGAACTTTATTACCTCAGGTATAAAGGATAAACTAGTTTGATATATTTTTCAGACAAGACCTCGTCAGTGTTTTGGGTGAAGATAATCCGTTTATACAAAGCTTTGAGCCGAATTACAACAGAGCTGGGGGCATTGACACAGGTTAGTACTTACGACTTTATTGCGTAGCGGGTAAGTCTTGGGCTGATAGGCTGGTGCTGGTTCGCTTCCTGCTGCAAGACAAAGTTATCGCAATCTGAATCTGTAATATAATACATAAGATTCGATGCACAATTCAAGAAAGTCCACAGCTGGATCGTTGTTCAAAATACGATACCACCCATCCTACTAATATTATAAATGAGAAAGTGTGTGTGTGTATGTTTAATTCCTCGTATCTCCGTGACGACTTAACCTATTATGATGAAATTTGGAATGTAGATGGCTTAAGTTCTGGAATAACACATAGGCTACTTCTCTTTTTCCGGAAAAATGTACTATTCCTGTAGGATAGCATAAAAACTGCAAGAAGCGCGGGTGAAGACGCACGGGTCAGCTCGTAACAATTAAAAACCAGCGGTTCAGCAACGATTCGTGTGTAACCTTTTAGTGGAGTTGCCCTTGTGAACTTCTCCATAGGTGTGAGCGAGATGGCTGCGGGCTCCCCGGGCCTGGCGACATTACCGCAAGTGATATCCTCCATGGCGCGGTTCATGCACCAACCCATGCCGACGATACCGAACAGGTGAGCACTAAGTACTAGTGTATGCTTATAAATGAAATGAAATTCGTTTATTTGACAAACACACAGAAAAAAAACAAAAAAAAAACAAGGGACTTAAGTAATAGAAAAGAAAAAAATAGGTAGGTAAGTAGGTAAATAGGATAAAACAACATGACATTTAAGCAAGATTACCTACTGGTGGACTGTGCCCTACTGCGCCAATAAGTTTTCTGCTGTGTCAAAGAGGCTCTGTCTCAGTTTAAGCTGCGACATATACACAGAGTGTGATATGAAGCTGCACTGGTTTTCAGTTTACTGATAGGTGTGAGCGAAATTAGACGACATAGTCAAATTCGCAAGCCGTAAATGGATCAGATTAGCGCAGGATCGCGGATCACCCAGATCTGGAACAAATATTTGCAGATCTTGCTAATATTTGTCCCGCACCAGGGATGGAACCCGCAACCTTTCTAAACCGGGCACTCGCCTACCGCGCTACAGAGGTCGTAGTATTAATACTCCTTTAGAATAATTTATAAAAGTTTTTTTTTATACCACTAAAGTGGCAACTAAGCGTACGGCCCACTTGATGGTAAGCGGTTACCGTAGCCTATGTACGCATGCAACATCATAGATATCACTTGCGTGTTACCACCCTGAGACGTTAGATGGAAAGTCTCATGTGCCTGTAATTTCACCGGTAACCATACCCTTCGAACCGGAACACAGCAATGCGAGCATTACTGCTTGGCGGCAGAAATAGGTATGGTGGTAGTCCTTCCCCGGACGAACTCTATCACAATGAACTCTACTACTCTTAAGTACTATATTCTTTATTACTTTTCACAGAACAACGGGTGAAACAGCGCTGGCGTTGAAAGGAACTCGGTCAATGATGCCGGGGGCTGGTTCTATCGACGCCAGGTCAGGCCACCTCAGGCTGATAGACGGTCTGCTGGCGCTGTACCACGGAGCGGCTATCAAACACGCTGAGAAGGTACTGTTGTAGTTATTTAATTTTTACTAGCACCCACCCACCACAGAACTATGTCGTATACCGACGCTACAGGGAGGCGCGACTGACGAGAAATCTCTGATAATATTAATAAGAATATGTACTTATATGTATAAAATATGTAAGTATAGGTTTAGCCTTTTTTCGCCTGAAATGCAGGTTTTCCTAGTTCAGGCATATCTAAATTTTATTAGCTCTAAATTTATTAAATTGTATTAGCACTAAGAAAAAATTAATAAAATTATTATTGTTAGTATTATATTATAAGTAGAATGAAAGAGTTCGTCGATTTATATGAAAACCGAGCGTGCAACATTTTGCGTATTTGTATTTTACACACAAATTTATTTTAGTGATGGGAAACACAAGCCGCGCGAAAATTAATTATTTAAAAGCATCGATAGCACGCGGCAAACTGATTCTAGGCACTGCCACACCATCACACCTCCCCTGGTTGGTAACAGACTGAGTTTCGAGGCACGTAAAGAGGTTACTCAGCCCTAACTTTTCTACACTCACTCATTCTACTTAAATATAATTCTGTGGCACACACCATGTCTCGCCCGGATGCTTACTACAATAAGTAACCTCTTAAATCACTCATGTATTGATGAAAACTGCATTTAAATCCGTTGCGTAGTTTAAACGCCCTTTGCCCTTTGCCCTTAGTGCCTCTGTAAATATATACAGGATAATTAGAAAATGTAGGAAAAGGGGAAGCGATTTTGTTTTAATACTGTGTAAAGAAGATGAAACGTCTTTGTCCAAATGCGATCCATAATTATCTAAACAAGCGTGTTAGACAAACAACCAAGTACAAATTAAACAAAGTCCTTTTTGCAAAAATCTACCAAAAGACGTACATTTTGTATTTATTTTGTATTAGTAGTTGTATTGCGATTTGCTATTGTTTTATTAACTAAGTGTACTAAGCATGTTTAGTAAGCTTTGCTCAATTTATGTAGCAGCAGAATCTGTGAACAAACAAATAATGTTTACAAAAGACTCGTTACACAGTTGCAAACCAAGCTCCCCACCACGATGACCTTGGGATCCAACACAACACACTCTTTTTTTTGTAAATACATTCTTATTAAACGGTAGCGGCTCGTCCCGGCTTCGCACGGGTGGACATAAAATATAGCTTATGTTACTTGCATTTCAAAGATGGGAAGGAGATTTTAAGACAGCAAGACCGCTATGGAAGAGAATAGCTCATGATCGCATACTCTGGAGTCGTATGGGGGAGGCCTATGCTGAAAAGCAAAACAACCGTATCAAACTGACATCACTGATGTCATAGATTATAATTATAATTTGCAAACTTAGTTTAAGATTAGTATAAAGGCTTTTGAAATTGAAATTGAAATTGAAATTAAATGTTACTCGCATTCTAATGGTGAAAGAGTTTTTGAAATCGAACCAGTTTTGAATTTATTTGTTACATACAAAAATAAAAATCTTTTCCCTATAAAACACTAGTTTAGATAGCATCCAGGCCCGAAAAATATATTCGCAGATAATGCAATCTCCCACAGCTGGGATTGAACCCGCAACTACTCGTTTCTTAACCAGCCACTCGCTCACCGCTCCACCGATTCTGTCGAAATAAAACCCGTAAACAGGGATCTTCACCTTGAGATTGTTATTGTTGTTTATTATACAGCCTCCTTTTATGAGTTGACAAAAACTTTCCACAGAATTTGTTTGTTCGCTCCACTCAACGGAAACAGATTCCAGAAATATGTTGCTCTCCTTTCTGGAACACTCTATTCTCGAAGCTAGGGTTGCTACTGAAGTAACTAAATATATAAAATAAAATAATTTGGTACACAGGGTATTTCGTTATTAGTGCATAATATTTAGGGAATAGTTTCCACACACGAAAAAAAAAATGTAAATACCTTTTTTTTAATTTAATTTTGTCATAAAATCTTGAGTAAATCGATTCACTTTATCTGGTCAATTATTGCCAGATAAACTTATCTAATCGAGACGGGCATAATAATAAAATATTCGAGCATGCGCGCACCTTAGCGGTTACGGGTGTGTCAATGACCCAGGTCATTGACGCGCGGGAAACATTAACCGTAAAAGAAACTTAAAGCGCAACTTTTAAGGCAACAAGGCTTAAAATGTGGTTACAAAAGCTGCTTTGGTACTGGTTATTTACATTATTTGTTTAAACTTACAGTAAATAAATAAAAAAATTTGGACATTCCGATTGACTAATAATGCTTGCCAACATTTTGCTCGAGGGGCAACCCTATTTTCGGCAAAATTCAATTTCCATAGGATGATCATTAAAGAGGTCTAGCTTAGTGCGACGCTTGCTCTTAATTAGTGTTAGTGCGTGGGTAATGTAGGTAGCTATCCTGCTCAAGTTAATAGGGTTACTTCATTTATTCAGAAACGGAATTTCTGGTCTGCACTACTAATTACACACTTACTAATTAAGAGCGAGGGTTCTTTTCTGTTCTGTGGTTCTACTGCAAGGTCGAAAACCACTGTCTGGCAGGGTTGTTATGTACCTACGGTTGTCCGTTTGTCGTCTCGTCAGGCCGTCCCTTTCGTAAAGTACCTACGCACTGTAGGTGTGAAAGAGACGGAGTGACGCAGCACTAGGCGGACGACAGCGACAGACATACATAATAACCCTACGGAGCATGTCCTTGTCCCAAGGTGACAGTAGCATCCAATCTTGTAGATAGTGGCACACCCCGAACACTCTCAATAAAATGTATGAAGCAAACGCATCGCAATCACCACATGAATGGTTTGTGTACGTAAACGGTGCCGTTGCATGTGTGAGTGTCAGGGTTGACCCCACCCAATTATAGCGAGAGCGAGATAGCACACTTTCACTCGCGCTGGCATGCGCGCGCTTAGACCTACACAAAATCAAAATAAACGCGTGCCTTAGCCCTAGCTTCAGTGCCGGCGAAAGGTGTCGTGTGGTGCCAGAAAACTCGCGACCGGGGTGGGGTAAGTAAAACCGGTGGAAGGCAGGGAGTGGTCATTCTGTATGTAGTACTAATATCTGTTCTGTGATAGTGGTTTGATGGCCAACCACACCTCTGTTGGTTACCAACCACACATTTGTTAGTTGCTAACCGTAAGGTTGTCCTTACGGTTAGCAACTATCAAAAGTTTGGATGCAAACCACACCAAGTTTCTAGCTGGCTGGTTTCTGGCCAACGACATTTTCTTGGTTTGTAACCGTGTAGGTAGATAGTGGTTTGGTGGCCAAGGTGTTTTTTATTTATTTTCTCACTCAGTTGTGTGAGCTGCGTGACAATCAGTTGGACATGGCTGACTGTCTGCACGACATTGAACAGAGAGTCGCTTCAGTCTCAGCAGAACTGCTCACGGGGGAAGGTATCTATATTGTTATAAGTCCGTTGTGTGATTGTGTGAGCTTGCTCCCGGAACTCATTAAAATTTCGGCATGATACTATTAATCTGCGAGTAAAGGAATGAGTAAATTGTTAATAACATACCATAACACACAAATCAGTATACCATATACAGTGATAGAAGGACTGTATTGAAATGTGCCTAAGGTTCTTCAACAGACTTGGCTAAGGTTTTTATACGGGTTTAAGCTACCAGCACTTGGTAGCTTACTTCTAACTTAACTTCTAAAATGTACCCTCGTGTAACTCGGGCATTATTTAAACCACCAGTCGTCTGACATACTTATAAAAGTTGTGGAATATTAATTAGGTCTGTATGCCACAGGCGCTGAAAGTCCACAGGTTTCGCAAACCGAAGTGCTGAAATTAATTCATTTCAGCTACGAACGCTTGGTCAGAACAGAGGAAAGCCAAAAAACAATTAACGGAGAAGATTTTGAAAGAGCTGGAGAGATCTAAATCGGTCTACGAGGTAGCTAATATAGTTTTCTTCTAAATCTAATTTTAAAATCACTTATAATGAAAGGTCAATTTGAGATTGCATTACCTAACTATTTGGGTCGTCTCAAACTTACTCCTCAGTCGAGCCCAATTACAGGACGAGCGTCGAAATGTTGATTAGTTGAGTATCGATTCAGTATTTTTGGGAACCCAAGTTTTTCATCGATGATTACGAAAACTAAGCGCTTTTTATCAATTATTGGTAGAGTTATTAAGTCTCATTCACCCAGTTATTTCACTTGCTACAGTGCCCTTCAAGCCTAAACACAGTAATGCTTGCACACTGTTGCTCAGAGGTGGAATCTGGCTTTGTTTTTTTAGGAAAAGTTGGAAGCGGGCGCATTGCAAATGGGCTGGGTGATCGGAGCCATCTGGACGAAGCAGAGGCAGCACGAGCTGGCGAAGCACTTCTCTGGGACCCTGCACTCGCTGCGGGTCGCTTCGGATCCCGATTATGCAGCACATGTGCAGGTTTGCTTCTCAGGCCACTGGTGTTTTACACCACTCAAGTTACAAGCATTCGACACACAGTTTGGTGAGGGTGCTGCTTGTGCGTTTGTTCTCGCTCAATGGCTGAACGAATTAGGTTGAAACATGAAATATACATAGTTTGTTACCTGGATTAATACATAGGCTACTTTTCTCCCGAAAAATTTTACTGCATAACTGTATGTCCTTAGATACCGCAGCTTACCGACGCTTACAATACCAGAGGTATCACTCGCAGGTTGCCAAGGCTCAAGTGTTAATTAGTTTATCAACACGTTTACCAAGGACCTAGAGTAGAGAGTAAGCACAGATACGCTCAAAAGAACAATAGCAGTTATTTTGTCTCTCAGGTAGCAAGTAAAGAGATCCTGCCTGGGAAAAGCTCACTTCTTGGCGCATCGAGCTACGCGTCTCTTCAGCTGGAGTATACTTCCAGCTCTGACCAGAGGTTAGATGACCATCCTTTTTAAAGAGCTCGGTGGCGCGTCGAGGGAGTACCCGGCTGAGAAGCGAAAAGTTGCTTTCGATCCCCGTTGCGGGACAAATGTTTGCATGAGAAATGGTGGATGATAAAATTACTTTAAAACTATCCACGACTTAGTCCGTGATGACTTTTTTCCATGTAAACTTCTTCCAGCTGCGTCTTCTAGAAGTTATTTTCAGAAATTCCTTTCTTATTGCACCCCTACAAATTAAAAGGCAACACACTCTACAAATTTCTAGTCTCTTTGATTTACCGTTTTGGCTGTCCGTTGATTGTAAGTCAATTAGCCAGTTAGTCAGTATCGCAACGATTTACATATTTATATAAATTATTTGTATCTTTGTTCTTTGTTCATCCAACAACTCTATATCCAGATTATTTGACAGTCCTCAAAGTCCTACATCGAGAGCAGCGACACCAAGAATCGGGTCCAACTCACAGACTGGTTCTACAAATCGTTAGTACTATACTTTTTGTTCTTTATCAGTAAAGGAGGAGACGGTCAAGTCATTCGCCATATGTTAAGCGCCACGCCTGATCATAACAGGCAGTATCACCAAAAAAGTTAGTTTTACAGTCAGCGTGCAGAATAGAAATATAGATAAAATATTTATACATGTGAAAAGTCGCAGATAAGTACAAGTATAAGCTTACAACTCAGGTTGAATTCATACTAGTGCTGCCAATCCCATTATGATAAAACTACTGAAACTCAGAAAGTTATTTAGCGTAATAGAAACAAGTTTTGCTATGCACAAAAACAATTTGGCTCTATTTCAATAGTAACAAAAACTTAAACAGGCTTCACTGCAAACACCATCTTCAAAAGAAAAGAGATAGTTATCTTTAATGGTCTAAATAATTGGCCCTGAATAGCAAACTATGTAGATAGTAAATACAACGCTCACATGGCTACCATGAAAATGTCAGTTCGAAACTTCGGTGCCGAACAAAGTTTCGAACAGACGAAGCACAAGCTACCAAGAAGTTTCATTAAAATTATTTCACCGTCACATGCCGTCTTCAAGACTGATTTCGGAGCTATTGTGATTCATGGTACAAATTGATGGGTCAATTTTGCAGCTGTATTCACAAAATTGCTCAATTATTACGCTTATATACCATGTTTTTGATAAAATTACTCTTTCATTTTTTGGGGGCCTTACTCTTGAACGCTATTACAATTGATCGTATTGGACAAGTATTGAAATATGACATTTTGTACTATTGAGTGCAAACCTAGCGCCAAATTCAACCTTGTTTTTAAGAGTACGAAAATTTGTCGGCAGTAAATTAGAATTGGATTGAAATTAGGATTGGATCGGAATTGTCATTGGAATAAAAAATAATGCCCCTGTTATAACTAGCGACAGTGCTTACCTACACGGCTTTGGTAGAACCGGTCTATAGTATCATATCTTTTTAATTGCTTGGAACCGTTCCAAAAGGAGAAAAACAGTGGCATAATTTACACTAACCCTAAAGCGCCATCTAGAACGCTTACGTGTTACTTTTCAGACAGAAAATTGGATAGTATTTTCGTGATATCGTGACCTGAATATCAAATTGACTTTTTCTTCTAGAGGTGTTAGGCTTTGGAGATAATCGAAGAGCGAAAATTTATTCTTTTCTTGCGAAGTGAAACCTAATTAGGTTTCCTTTTGTGTCCTTTTGGTGCGATTACATCACATCGTTATAGTGAAACGTGCCTGGGTTATGCGATTAGAGGCATAAATATAGCTTGATATTATTTCTCGATAAATCCTCCGTTTTCTAAAACAGTTTGACATAGATAACAATCATTTTAAATGATTTTAAACCAAATGAATGATGATTATAACTGATATTACTTCTCAGTATACGCAGTTTTCTTGAAATGGGTAAATGCATGCTCGTAGTTCAGACCCCATTATCATCTCACTGGCATCAATAGTCGTTAACTCACTCGCTCAGTCAAAAACTTATACTGACGTAAAAACAAAGTTTCTCGTACCTTCATAATTCTAACTAATCCCAAAGCACTTGCACAGCATTTATATCTTTTCTCAAAGAATGCCATAACGAATGATTTGGAGTCATCACTATCCACTTTCTGAAACCGCTTTAATGTCAAACTCGCTCCATCGAGTGGAATCCTTCTACAATTCGTTTTCCAGGTGTAGAATAAGCAAGTTGAAGTCTAGAGGTTGAGCTCGCAGAACTGATAACCGTTAGGTAATAAAGGTTTTTAAATGGCGACCGCGAACTGGGAAAAAACCTCCATACGTCTCTCGGAGAGGGAATACCTTTGCCTGCACAGGTCAACCGCTCGTCGGTAGCGTTCAAAAAACAACAAGCCTATTCACTTTACGGTCTTCCCGCGCAGGTATACCTGCACAGACAGACTTCTCCGGTGAACCGTAGTGTGTATGGATATCATTAATGCTTGTAACTTTTAAAGGTAATGTAAATCTTGCAGGCGCTGTGAACCCAGATTTCACCGAGTCGCTCTTCGCATTCGTGCCCGAGTACCACGTGGACACAATGCTAGAGTTATGTAACACGCTGCGGCTCTACATGCATCCGACTGTGCCGCTGCAGCAAATACCAGGTTTTTGTGTTTCTCTAACACCTTTCGGTACTACGAGTATATATTTAATATCGATATTTAATACGAGTTATTTTGGTACCAGAGCTCAGAGTAATACAAGAGAGCGTATCACGAAAAAGTTTGACAACCGTAGATGTAGACCGTGTAAACGTATTGTTCAGCTGTCAATTTGTACAAGATTTTTAACAGCACCTCTTTAGTGCGTTAAATAAACTACCAAAATTCCATACAAATGAACAGCTGGACGATACGTTTACGTTTACGATTGTCAAACGAGTTTTTCGTGTTATGCACTCTGTTGTAGATTCGGTATTACGCATACCATAGACACAGATACAGGATTGTTTATTATTTTATTATAAATGGAAGATTTTGGAGGAGACCTTTGCTCAGCAGTGGGACAAGATAGATTGTTAAAATAAAACATCAATAATATGACATAACTGGTGGTAGGACTCTTAAGCAAGAGCCAGTCTTGGTGGGTACCACCGAAGTGTCAGATATTCTACCTCCAAGCAGTAGTGTGCAAGCATTACTGTGTTTAGGTTTAAAGGGCACTGTAGCAATTGAAATTACTGGGCGAAAGAGACTTAACAACAATGTCTCGGGGTGATAAGCGCAGTGCAGTGCCACGCAAACACTTTAAGCTTTGGGTGGCACTGTATCTGTAATAGTCAGGCGTGGTGCTTAACATCAGGTGGGCGCCTTGATTGTCCTGTCACTTGCTGACATATAAAAAAGACATACCTACTCTTGATTAACTGGTCACCAGATTTGGCCCACTGACTTTTAATTCCTTCTTATGGTGAGCAACCAAAGCTCTACTTCTACTTATTACAGAATGGGAAGAGCTGGTGGTATCCTGCGCGGCGTTCCTCTGCGCTGAGTTCGCGGACCAGCGTATAGTGCTGGCCAGCACGAGGGAGTCGCTGGTCCAGACGCTGGCCTCCTTTGCCACGCAGCCGGCTACCATGAGGGCGATCGAACGAGTGCCCCAAAAACAGTAAGAAAGAAAGAAAGAAAGAACACTTTATTAGGTCCCGCACATTTTTACATAAACTAGGTACGAACTATTAGTCAGGTACTTAAACGTATAGATACGTCTAAGTAGTACCTGCCTAATAGTTAACCTTCTCTGATCTGAAAGGACTGATCTGACAGGACTCCAGTTAGACATAAGTAGATCTACTTATGTCTAACTGGAGTCCTTTCAGATCAAGGTACACCATACTAAAAAAAAACCATAGAAAGGTAATGCTGTGTTATGAATGTGGGGCCCAAAAGGTGCCTAATATAGGTGTTAGTGATAGTCCTAAGTATAAGGACCATCATTAACATACTTTAAACCTATGTGATATTGTGTCGGGTCAGTACTGACTTCAAATACTCGCGTACTGATCCTTCGTAAGCAGAGAAAGTCAGTTCTCAAAGTCAGCAGTGACTACATTGTAAATCGCACTTTATGCTTACTCTACTTAGGCAGATGTGCATGGTGGAGGAGCTGGTGCGTCCGTACCAGAACCGCGCGTGGGCGCAGTCCAACTGGGTGCTGGTGAGGTTCTGGCATGGAACCGGGTTCGGGTTCAGGCATCGGCAATGGCCTCATTTAGCCGCGAGGTAAATGAATTATAAAAATAGTGTATATAATTAACATTAGCAGTTTCTTTCTTTACCTTTACGACCTTCTTTGTCTACTGCTGGGACACTGGCCTACTCTCAAGCAAAATTGCTAGCCTTGCTGGCCCAATGCGGATTGGTAGATAGCTCGTTATGACTTTCGAATTTTCATTTCTTGGAACGTCGCCGTCGTGACCTACACCATCAGTACCAATATCAAAGTCGACAAGATTTCGATCGATATTGATATTTTTTTAAGTATGAAAAATTATCATTTTAACAGTGGAATACTCAACCATAATTTGGAATTTTGAATCAAGGTGATTTATTTTATCATAAAAGAATAGGACAACTTTTGCATGCTAAAATCTGAAATTATATCTGTGACGTTTACCTTAATGGATGACTGAACTGAGCGACTGTTCAATCATCCGAAAACCTTTCGTTTGAATAAATTGGTACTGATTCACATCTAATACTGTTGAAGATGAAGGAACAATTTAGGAAGAAATTCTGTCACATCCATCATCGTTAGATAAATTGCATGAAAGTGCTATATAAAAGAAGAGTAGTAGAGTTCTTGCGATAAAGCTCGTCTGGGGAAGTTACTAACACCATATTTCCGCCAAGCTAGTCAGCAGTTTCTGTATATTATAATGTTTACAATAAAATATATTCATGTATTCTATGTTCCCAGTCAGTTTATATTTTAAGTATGTGTTTACAATAAAACATATATTATGTATTCTATCAGTTATCTGGTTCTCAGTCAGTTTGTTTATAAATCAGAATTTATTTGCGCAATATTTTATTGATACTTCAATCGATGTGTTTCGCTCTAAGTTATTGCCGAAACGTCACAATGATTTATTTGTCTAATAATCTAAAAGGATATAGATATCTTCATATTATAAGGGTGTGTACAAAGCACCTGCTGAAAGAGTTTTGCGTTCTTCTCTGATTGTGCTACCCTTTCAAGAAGTACTTTATTAGAGTACCTAAGTACTTTATAAGAGTTCGTAGTGATAAAGTTCGTCCGGGAAACGCTACGCTACGCTAATTATTTCTTCCGCCTTCTAATTACAAATGCTCTTGTTATTGCTGTGTTATTGTTCGAAGAATATGATTCCTGAGCGCTTTTAAATCCAAGCGTGAGTGATACACTGACGAGCTATTCTGAGGCTTGGCTCTAGTATTGCAAGCGTCCATAAGCTACGGTAACTGCTTAGCAACAGGTGGGACCATATGCGTATTTACAACATGTGGCTTAAAAAAAACGAGAATATGACAACAACTACCCATCCAAAGAGTTTTATGATGTTTTAGTGCAAGCTAAGATTAAAAATATTTTATCATTTTTTAATAATACAAATTTTTCTACGAGGGTGTTTGTGAGAGTGTAAGGGTATATATATGTATATCACGGACTCAACTAAAGTAAGTAAGTAAGTAAGTTCGTATGAGTCTGTGGCCAACTCTGGTGACTGAGTTTTTAGGCCGCCCGAAGGCCTCGGTCAAGGCCTAACAACTTTGAAAAAGCCGGGACCGACTGCTTTACGTGCCCTCCAAAGCACAAACTCAACTGAATTTGGTCTACTTAAAGTAAATCATGCCCCAGCCCTAATGCCTGCCTGTATTAGGTAAATTAGATTCACAGACCACTTAGGCCGCTGGGTGAACTTCACCAATACGATAACGGACAGTTAAGCTTTGGTTAGCTTAACCGCGTAACCACCTGTCCTAAATTGAAATGGTTGAGTTTGGAAATCATTTTTATGAAAATATAACTGCATTGGTTGCTATTGGTTTTTAATATTTCGTCGGAAGTAAGTGAATGGTAAAAACTTGAGATATCGTGAATCGTCATGGCATTATTTGGGAGAGGCAGTGGACATCTACTGGCTGATATGTTGATGATAATGACCTTGTATTCATATTTTATCCGTCATTTTAATTTGTTGGTGAAATCTGACTTTAGGACTAGGAGAGCCTAGCAATAACACCATCTCGTTATATGATGCCACTCCTGTTGTCTAGAATCTGGTTTATTATTTTGTTTTTTGACCTTCAATAGGTACTGGAATGGCTCTGAGAAAAAGTGATTTTCTTGTATAAACACCATATAGTTGTTAAACAACATACATTCACACTTATTATATGAAAGTAGTCGCCTTTCGGTATTAAGGTTGTGGGTTCGAAACCGGTCGTCCACCAATGAATTTCTCTATTTCTAAAAACGTTAGGTGCGCAATGCCAGTGCTCTCATACAGTGAAGGAAAACATCGTGAACTAAACATTCGAAAGACTTGTGCTATCCACATCGAGTTAGAATACTAAAGAGTACCAATCTCTAACTGACAGCACTCAAAAAATGTCCGAGCGCCGTTCTACATACCTATACATTTGTTGTTATATAGCTCACAATGACATTTACGCGAATTAAGACGTTATCTTGGTTATATAATGTTCAATGTCGCTTGTACACAATGTCATAATAATGCACCGAAGACATACCGAAGATTTCCGAAGATGACCGACGGCCATGCGTACGAACCGGGAACAGGGCGAGTGGTGGAGACGCTATTTGTACTAAATAATATTAGAGGTTGTATTTGTGATATCATTATATGTGAATGTGAGTACTGAAACCTTTCGTTGTTTTGTAAATATCTGATGCGGGAAAGTGGTTGGAGCAAACAACCGACCCTTTACATGGCTTGTAGTTCGAATCATTTCGAGCTTTTCTTAATATGAATGTCCATTCAGAGCACCTTACGGGGTTTCGAGGAAAACTGAAAACAAAGCATACGAAATATTGTAATTTACACTATAAAATAATAGAACGCTATCGACTCATCTACTTTTTGTTCGGACAAAATAAAACATTTAACAACATGGTAATATTATTATGTAAGTATAATAATTAATTTAAAATACGTAAAAATATTTAGTATCAATCAACTCCATAGTTTTGTCGATGGAACACAATGTGCGCGTCACAAGCTCACGCGAGACTTTGTCTCTCTTTTACTCTTGCGTATTTGTTTAACGTGTGAAAGAGATACGCCTACGAGGTGCCAAGGTCAAGCTGTGAGCATTTTATATTGCAGAGAAAATTAAAAATTATTGAAATTAACATGGAAATACGTACTGTGGATACATAAATTCATAAAATTGTTATGATACTTACCTAAAATACGAAACACCATCCTTTTTTTGCACGTAGTTGCTGTTATTTGGGCAGGAAATCACCGAACACTTTGGCATCGCGGACGTTGTACGAGGACTGCGGTCGCCTTACAACTCAACACAAACTCTGCACGTAGCGTAGGTGATGCAGAGTTTTAGCGCGGACATTTTATTTCTATGATTGTGACTCTATAGTATTCTAACTCGATGGCTATCCACCAATCCGCGTTGGGTCCGCGTGGTGGATTAATACCCAATCACTCTCGCTTCAGAGTAGGCCAGTGTCCCAGCAAAGGGAATTAGTCCAGCAGTGGAAGTCTACACTGATATGATAATGGTTGTTCTGCAGGTACGGAGACCGGGAGCCGACGGTAAATAACCTCGGCGCTAAAGTCGACGCGGGTCTTATGAGTCAGTGTTTCGGTAAATATTATATTATCTCTACATCTATAATATTATTATAAAGAGGAAAGATTTGTATTTTTGTATTTTTGTTGTACGTTTTGTTAATTAACTCATAAACTACTGGTCCGATTTCGAAAATTCTTTCACCATTAGAATGCTACGTTAACCCTGAGTAACATAGGCTATATTTATTACTAGCGACCTGCCCGGCTTCGCACGGGTGCGGTTTCATTGCACCCACGCGAAGCTGGGACGGACTTCTAGTCTTTACATAATCACACTAATATTATTAATTCGAAAGTTTGGTAACTAAACCAATTTGGCTGAAATTTAAAATAGATAATAATTGGGAATACGACATAGACTATTTTTTATCCCAAAAAAAGTACTCTTGCCATGTTACACGCGGACGAAGTCGCGGGCGACAGCTAGTATTAAAATAAAATCCTTTTGTAAGATTAGAACTTGTCGAATCTTATTCTAATCTTATTCTAAGCGAGGGAATAAGACTGCACTGACGTTCCGCGTCGGGGTGTATTGTGCATTGTCCCTCTACTAACGTGACCCTAGACCTATCCGTTATTTTAAGAAGTTTTAATTATCTGAGAAGGACTTTAGGTTGATGGCAGCACTGTTCCATTATGTGCATGCAGCAGGTGATCCTGTATCGATTATAATCTCTTTGGTTTTCTCTAGGTCCGTGTCCATCAGAGGTGATCCAAAGTCGTATCAGGGACTACCTGGGTGCTCATCCGAAGGAGGCTGCAGCGTTTCTGAACTCTTTGCTCAGTCAGCTGAACTGGGCTTTCTCGGAGTTTATCACTATGATGCAAGAGGTCATTATTTTTACTTCTATTTGCTTCTGATATTATAGTCTAGTGGTAATTAACCTTAATCTTGATCGAGCACCAATTCAGACTACAATAGTTATTTGAATATAGTTTCCACTCGGCAGATCTAGGCAGTCGTAAAGTTAGACGTTTTGATGCGCAATGAAGCTTTTTCTAACTAAATTGTCTTTGCGCATCACAAACGGCTGACTTCACGACTGCCTAGATCCGCTGAACGTCGAGGTACCTATATTTTAAGCTAAATTCATCGATACGCAAAATGTCCACTGAAACCATTAATAATCTATCTATATTATACAAATAGGTCAGTGATATTCAATTAGCGGCGATTCAACTACAGGTTTTGAAGTATTAAATAACCTATGTATACTTTAATTCGTTCGTTCGTTGTTTTGTTTTTGACACTGTTTTGTTATTACTTGGAGAGTTACCCCCTGATTCATAAAATAAACTGACATTTTAGAGGCTATTGTCTTTCCTTGTCATTCTTTGCCAATGAACAATAAACCAACAAACCCAACTCAAATTAAATTTTTATTCAATAAAATTACAAGGATCACGGAACGTCGAAATCGTCGTTTCAAAGTGATCCCCCACCAGTCTAGAAAAATCTGGCAATAGACTCAGCTGGACTCCTTACCAACTAACAGCAGATGGGGGTTTATTTATGAACGTACTATGCAGATGGACAGAGTCCACATAGATGCCCAGCTGGAGTCGCGGCAGATCAAGCTGTGCGCGACCTGCTTCGATCTGTACCACGGGCTCGCGCGGGCTCTCGAGATGGCGATGTGCCTAGCGCCCACGCTGCTCACCAAGCCAGAGGCCTGCGACAAGCAGAACGAGCTGCTGCTGGGCAGGACTTGTCAGGTTTGTGTTCATCATGAGCCTTTTAAAGTTCCCACTGCTGGGACACTAGCCTACTCTCAAGCAAAAGTGATTGGGTCATAATCCACTACGTGCACACATGGCTGGACATGGAGGCCTGCGACAACCACAACAAACTGCTGCTGGGCAGTTCTTGACAGGTATCTGTTGATCATGACAGCCTTCTGATGCCCCTGGTACTGGCTGGACGGGGACACTAGCCTACTCTCAAGCGAGAGTGATTGGGTCATAATACATTACGCGCACCAATGGCTGGATTGACCAAGCCAGAGGCCTGCGACAACCAGAACAAGCTGCTGCTGGGCAGGACTTGACAGGTGACATGACAATCTTCTAATGTTTCTAGAACTGGCTGGACGGGGACACTAGCCTACTCTCAAGAGAGTCGATAGGGTCATAATCCACAACTCGCACCCATTGTGCTTGGTATGTAATGGTGAATGGCATATGACAGGCAAACTAACTTTTATTACCGTCCAGATACTTATGGCAGTGGTGTCGAGAGTGTGCATCCGTGGCGGTGGCGGTGCCGGGTTCTCTCGGCTGGTGGCAAGAGGATTGCCAGATACAGACCGAGTGCATTACTACGTGGCGTTAGCTCCCGTATCGGGATGTCTGATCAGGATGTTGGATCCGAAGCTTGCGCCAGAAGTAAGTAATTTTTTTATCAAATAAAATGAGAATTTCGAATTTTGATTTTAGCAGTAGTTAAATACGGTAGATACATTGAATGAATGAATGAATGAAAAATGCTTTATTGTACACCTTAACAGTATTAAAAACATAAAAACAAAACACATTTTATAGTCTGAGTACAATGGGCGGTCTTATCGCTTAAAAGCGATTTCTTCCAGACAACCTTTGGATGGAGAGAAAATAAAATAAATAAAAGAATGGTTGGGGGTGTACTTATATAGGATCACAAATAAATTGTGCAACTTGCTACATATGAATAAATGAATACAAATGAATAATACTAATATTTAAACATAAATACCTACTTAAATAATCACAATAAAATACATATGAATACATAGACATACTTAGATATAATAAATATAATAATGATAAACTAATACATATTAATATTGAACCTAAATATGAAATTATAAAATAACTATTCAATAGGCGATATTTCAGATAGGTAAAAGCTTTTCACTCGTGATTTGAATACAGCTAGAGATGTAGATTTCCTTATAGAAATCGGTAATTTATTCCAGAGACGTACAGCTGTAACAGTAAATGAATTATCATAAAAACTGGTTTTGTGAACAGGAGTTTTGAGCTGTAGATTTTCAGACGATCGAAGAGAGCGAGGATTAGATAGATAAAGGTATTCAAATCGCTCTTTCAAGTAAATAGGGCTCGAGGGGTTATGGAGAATGTTGTACAAAAGGGAAAGAATGTGAGTATTCCGGCGAAGACGAATTGGGAGCCATTTCAGCTTAACACGGAATTCAGAAACATGATCAAATTAGCGTAGACCGAAAATAAATCGAATGCAGTAGTTCTGAAGTCTCTCAAGTTTGTTGAGCTGGTCTTCAGTAAGGTCAATGTAGCTGGCGTCAGCATAGTCAAGGATAGGAAGTAGGAGAGATTGTGCAAGCGCAATTTTTGTAGTAGTAGGTAGAAAGTTTCGCAGCCTTCTAAGAGAACCTCCAGATGCAAACATCTTCCGACTTACGGATTCTAACTGCTGACTCCATGACATACTGCTATCAATATAAACACCCAAATTCTTAACATACTTACTAAAGGGTACAGTAACACTATCGAATACTACATGGGGTAGTGTTGTCCAATCTATTTTAGAAAGTGTACGTGAGCTTCCGACTACAACAGATTGAGTTTTTAACGGATTAATTTTGAGACCGTAAGCTTTACTCCAATCCCGAATCAGGTTAAGGTTGTCATTCGTGTGGTTGATAGCATCCGCCAAGTTAACAAGTAAAGCTTGACTATAAATTTGGAGATCGTCTGCATAGAGATGGTAGGAAGACGTAAGTTGATGTGATATTGAATTTATGAAGAGTGCAAATAGAAGAGGAGACAGAACGCCACCTTGCGGGACACCGGTTGATGTGACACACCAGGACGATAAGGAATCATCTATTCGTATTCGTTGCCGGCGCCCGTGCAGATAACTGCGAAACCAGTCAATCACTGATGGAGATATGTTAATTGAGCGTAACAAACCGAGTAGAATATCAAAATCAACAGTGTTGAACGCATTGCTGAAATCTAACAAAGTAAGGACAGTGAGTTGTCCGTTCTCCATACCCGATCTTATATCATCAGTTATCTTTACAAGAGCAGTAACCGTACTATGACCGGGTTGGAAACCAGACTGGAAAGGATTGAGTAGACTATTATTATTAAGGAAATAACTGAGTTGATTATGAATAAGGCGTTCCAGGACTTTGGATAGGAAAGGAAGAATGGAGATGGGACGATAATCGGTACAGGTAGAAGGTTTAGATTTTTTTGGTAGAGGAATTATGTGCGCTTCCTTCCAAATTGAAGGAACGGTGCCAGAGGTAGCAGAAAAATTTAGTAGATAACAAATTATAGGGAGTATTTCATCGATGATAGGAACTATCATATTTCGACCAATGTTATCCCCTCCCATGGCGTTTGATGAAATGGACAAAATGCTCTTCTTAACATCACATGCAGTGAATTGGCTAAAAACGAAAGAAGGATAATTAGGAGTTGGCAAGGAAGAAAGATACGCTAAGGTTCTGTTTTTATCATCTAAATCCATGTTTGATGATGACGAGAAGTGATGGTTAAGAGAATTTATATCGAGATCTTTATTAGCTGAGTCATGTCGAGATTTGCCAACTCCTAGTGTTCTAAGAAATTTCCAGACTTTGGCTGGATCCACGTTGGAGACAGAGGCGTGAATATGGCGGCGTTGTGCCATTCACATTTAGGTACATTGGTACCTAAATGTACATTAACTATTGAAAACCATAAGAATGACGCATCCGACGCCACGGCTCGCTAAGCGTTTTGGTTTGAGTTATTTTTAATTATGGTGTTGTTTTACAAACCATTAATTTCTGCAAAAAAACATTTTTTGCATTACAATATACTTCTAATTAAAATAGAACAGTTTTTCTAAATCAGTCAGCCTATTTAGTATGAAAAAATGAAAATGAAAAAGTGTTTATTACTGCATAATACAACATAAAAAAAGAACACATACAACTAGGTAGGTACAACAATGGGGTATCCAAAACTGGTAGATATATGTATATGCAGAAACTGTTACAAAAATAGGGTGATATCTTATGATCCCCACACTAGGCTAAGCCTGAATCGTGGGAGAATAACATAATAAGTCTTAACCGTACGATTTCAGCATTTGGAGAAAGTCACGAAGGCACTAGTCACAGAGCCACTTTTTAGAGTGGACGGCCTTGAGTACATGCTGGGGAAGCCGAAGGGAAAGCACTTTTCCTTCTACAAATGTTAGTAATAAAACAACACTTTCATGTCTCATACATAGTCCTAACTTTCGAGCTTCGGGAGACATGTTAAGCAGTGAGCCCCGGCTTTTTTAAAGTTTTCAGGGCATGTTGGAGGCCTCAGGCGGTCTTTATACTCCGTCAGCAGAGTAGGCTTCAGACTCATACGAACTTACTTTACTTACCTACCCGACACTGTCGTTTTATGGGTATTAGAAATTACGAGTAGATAATATTGTATTTTACCATCCCATACTACCTTATACGCATGAATACCCATACCTATACACATGCTTCGAGAAAGTATTTGTTATGCAAACCCTGCAAGTAGATTGAGCCCAAAACCTTTCGCTTCTCAGCCAGGAACACCCACCGCGCCTCAATGTCAACTGGTTTTATGTCTGATGAACTTCGAAGCACAATGATGAAGCCTTCGTAGTGTTTCAAAGTTTCCAGAGTTTTCAGACCATATCTACTAATCTTGCTCAAATGCAAACCAGTGTTCCAATAGTGGCAACATTAGAAGACCATTATGATGATTTTATGGTGGTTTGGAATTCCAGATCCTAAAAACGTGTTAGCAGCTCGCTCAAGAGTAGGCCAGTATCCCAACAGTGATGATGACAGCCTTCTTTTCCAACTGCTGTCATGTTGTGTCATGTTGAGAACAGTGCAGAACAGTAAAGAAAGCCTTCTATTTTTCCCACTGCTGTCATGTTGTTGAATCATGTTGACTGTTGTGTTATGATGATGGTTCTATTATTGAATTCTAGATCCTGAAGACGTGTCAGTTGAGGAGCTGCGAGCTCTCGAAGTGGTGATAGACAGATTGCGCGTAGCCCGCGACGCCGTGGTGCGGGCGAGGTCGCCAGGGTCTAGCGGCGCGCAGTCAGACCTGCTCTGTACCATCTGCTACGCGAGACCCGCTGACACCGCTTTCAATCCTTGCGGACACCATTCTTGCAGGTAAAGCCAATAGAATCATAATAAAACTGCGCGAAATTTACTTGTGACGCAATAATAAAGATGTTACAATAGATTGAGGTGGTAAGCTGTCATATTCATACAAAATACGTTGGCTTTTGATTAAAATCTAGTAAAATTGACTGCAACTGAGTAGTACATAAAGGTACACAATTACTCATTACGTGGTTTATATCACTGGAGATCTAGTGGTAGTGACCCCGCCTTCCGATCTTAAGGTCGTAGAATCTGACCGGTCGTGACCAAAGTGTGATACAAAAAATATATATACACGCAATGCCAGCTCAAACGGTGAAGAAAATCAACTGCCTTAAAATTCGAAAAACAACCGATTTCTCGCTTGAGAGTAGGCCAGTGTCCTAAAGTGAATGCTGATGATAAACCTCTCTTCCAGGGCTTGTATTATGCAACACCTTCTGAACAGTAAACAATGCTTCTTCTGCAAAGCCGAAATAGAATCTGTCAAGGAAATTGAGCCGGCGAATAATTGAAGGTTGACTTACCAATGGAAATTACATGACTAGAAATTAATAGATATTTATTTCTATGGGCTTTATAGGACTCAGGGTACCTACAATAAATAGTACTGTAATATTATTTCAATAATGCCAGAGTTATGCTTGTGGTAGGTACCCTGATCGATTGGTGAGTAAAAGTAAACCCGTTATTTCAAATGGACCAATCGTGCTCGATTCTAAATTTGAAACAGTCGACATGTACGTTTGACGCTGACGTTGACACATACGTTTTGGTATTTTAAATAGGTAAATCAAAGTTGTGATCAAAGGTGTGATTGTATGAAAATATTTTATGATTATTACGAAATAATTTATTAAATATTGTGATTTTATTATAATCAATACTGTATGAACAAACAGTTTTACTGATTTTAAGTTTTAAGTACCTTACACAATGACATATAAATATATGTACAAATAATTTTATATTTTATGATCGGGTTAGTGTCAAACCCCTTTGAAGATCCTCTTTGAAGGGGATTTTGGGAATTTTAGTGACAAAATCCCCTTGGGTTTATGATCCTATACCTACGTGCCAGAGGTCAACTTCATCAAAAAAAAACATAAAAATAGTTTGAAAATCAAAAACTTTGAATGTAAAAACGTATATAACTTGTAACAAAATATAAGTGTTTTGCCCCTGGCGCGTAGTATAACCATTGTGAAGATGTACATTTTAAATTTGGCACTATTTTTGTAAACTATTAAGGTTGGATTCGACCAACATCTGGTATAACTATTCTGAGAATAAGATAATGGTGTCGATTCTGTTGTAGCATATTCTAAACTAAACAAGCTAAAATTGTTGCCGTCCTTTTCTAATGGATTAAAATACAAAGGACCGCGATAATTTTAGTTAGCTAAGATTAGAAAATGCTACAACAGAATCGATACCAAAGTCAAATACTAGTAAAATGACAAATTACTCATAAATAACTACGATTTGTAGTGAGAATAGTGCTTAGACTGGTTCGGTCAAATTCAACTTTAGTTAAACAAATGTTTTATAAGGTTTATTGGAATGATTAACAGTTCTAATTTAAGGTCCTTTAACATAACCCGGTCCATAAGCGTAGTAGGCAGGGGCAGGACAATCACAGGACCCCCTGGGCCCAGGTACACCTCTAGGCCCTATAGGACCCTCTCTGCCTGGGTCACCTCTAGGACCCGATCGGCCTTCCGATCCCGCCGGACCTATTAGACCTGGAAGTAAAGTATTAATGTTCAGTAATTAAATGACATAAGCAATAATATTGCTGCTACACATTTGCAACAAGAGTGCTTGGTTACAGAATGTTTTAAAAAGTTTTTGGGTAGGCTAAGCTATAGCTACTGGCTACGGTATAGCTAAGAGTTGACTCAATACTCAATACATTTATTGCTGTCATATGGTACATATGCAGTTGTTACAGAATTGGTAGTATCACACATTAACCCTGTTATTACTATGTATTAGTGTATTATTGACTATGTATACGGCATATAGGTACGGGTCGGCTAAGCAGCAGTTACAAGAAGACAACGGAATAGCTACGGACCAGCTATGGGATAGCTATAGACGGTCTACGCAATGCTACGAGACGGCTACGGGATGGTTACGAGGTGGCTACGCAATAGCAAAATACAAAAAGTCTACGTCTAATATAGCGGAATCGGAAAAGCTAAAGGTCGGCCATGGAATAGCTACGGACCGGCTACGCAACAGCTATGAGGTGGCTACGGAAAAGCTACAAGGCAGCTACGAGATAACAACGGGACGGTTCGGAAAGTTAGCACTCTTCTACCTTTTAAGACGACGAATGTTAGTGCGAACTATAATATTATAATATGTGTGTCCATAGCTATAATTGATTGATCGATGATATTAAAACGGCCGCAGGAATTCTGTGAAGGCTCAAAATTAGTCTTCATAGCGCTCTTTGAGGGATGCCTATGTCCAGCATTGGACATCTTTTACCTAGTGGTAGGACTTTTCAACAATTGTCCGTCTTGGTGGGTAGATGCCAGATATTCTATTTTCAAGCTTCAAGTCTCCAAGCAAATGTGCAAGCTGTGGTCTGACCATCGTAAACGTAAACGTATCGTCCAGCTGCTAAATTGTATGGAATTTCAGTAGATAATTTAACGCACTAAAGAGGCGCTGTTAAAAATCCTATACAAATTGACAATTGGACGATACGTTTACATTTACGGTTATCAAACGACTTTCGTGATTCGCTCTCTGTGGCAAGTGCAATTACGAAAGAGACTCAACAACAACGTCTCGGGGTGATGAGCGAAGTGCTGTGCCACGCAGAATTTAAAAACTTAAAGCTTTGGTTGGCATTGCATCTGTTACGGTCAGGCGTGGTGCTTAACATCAGGCGGGCGCCTTGATCGTCTTGTCACTTGCTGACATAAACAAAAACTATCGGCATAAATGTTGATGTTAAATGTAGATTCACTATACTGACCTGGCATGCCCCTCTGACCTTCCGGGCCTGGCAGTCCGATGCCCTGAGGACCTCTTTCCCCTTTGTCCCCCTTCTCCCCCCTAGTGCCAGGTTCACCCGGTTTACCCCGCTCGCCTGCTTCACCGGTGGCGCCTCTAGGACCCGTTTCTCCTGGATCGCCGGGAGTACCTGGAAATGTAGTACATAAATTTAAATAGTTACATTACTGATTGTCTAGATAGATATTATTTATTATATATATAAAATACCCAGAAAACCCGGAACGAATATTTGTAGATCGTACAAACATTTGACCCGAGGCGGGAATCGAACCCGCAACCTCCGCGTCGCAGGCGGACCTGCGCCCGCTGCGCCTCATCGGTCGTCAAATACTGAAATACTATCCTAACTAATATGACGTTTTTGACGTTTTTCTATACGATTTTGAAAACTAACTAAGCTCGTAAACACCTTGCACGATCTTAAATATTTAAATAGCGTTTGAGTATTCGGGCGTAAGGGCAATATACATAAACGTACTTTATACCTCTGTTAGCTAATGTGTCTTTCAAATCTCTCGTCTTTGTTCATTGACATTTTTTTTTCTTACCTTGTGGTCCAGATAAGCCTGGTCTGCCGGGAGGGCCTCTTTTACCAACGGTAGATGTAGGCTGAGACTGTGGTAGTGATACACTGAATTCTCTTAACCGCACTGAAAAAAAAATTAAACCAGTAGTTAATCTTATTGCCGACTTTTGTAACGCGGTGAGTGCCCAGTTGAGAAGCGAGAGGTTGCGGGTTCGATGCCCGCTGCGGGACAAATGTTTGCATGATATTCAAACATTTGTTCCGGTTCTGAGTACTCGGAATGTATTATAAGTAGGTACTACGTATTTACAAAAAAATAATATATAAATAGGTATTTGATCAGTTATTTGATTCATTTCCCTTAGTTTGGGGCTAGATGGCGTTGCGTGAAATGTTATATATTTTTAATTTTTATTTCTGACAAAATAAATAAAATAATCTCACCTCTTATTATGTCTTCACAAATATTTCGAATTTCGCTTTCAGTGATCGGTTGAGACTGGAAAATATAACATTTGTATTACTCATGCAATTACATAAATAGGTAGCCTTTGTTTCAACTGAAGAAATAGTTTACCTGAATCACTTGATTTTGTAGACCAGGAAGACCTGGAGGTCCAATAGACCCCGGTGTCCCAGGGACTCCATTTATTCCATCTCGACCAGGCATGCCTGGTTGACCCGGTTCACCTTTCTGAAAATAGTGTCAAATATTTTTAAACTTTAAATGCTGCTTACGACTAGATTCAGATCGTTAATATTTGTAAATAAAATAACCTCTCACACGCACATTACGAATTTTATTGTTAAGTACAATACTCTCAGTGGTTTTTGGCAATTGTGACCGTTTGTGATACGCAAGGACAATTTATTTCGAAAAAGCTTCATTGCACATATCGAAACGGTCTCAAATCGGAAATCTCACTTCACGATTGCCTAGATCTGCTGAGCGTACTGTATCTACAACCAACCATGACAGTATACCTATACTATAATAAAAAATGTACTTACTTGTCCGCTCTCCCCTTGCGGTCCAGGCGGGCCTTCTAAACTGGTCGCTTGTGGGGTTATAGACGTCCCAGGGGGGCCCGGTGGACCTGGTTTCCCAGCCGGTCCTTCAATACCCTGGGGTCCTTCAAACCCTCTTTCTCCTGGGGGTCCTTGAGACCCAATAGAACCGGTGAGTCCAATAAAGCCTGACCTTCCCATGATGCCTTGTGGCCCAGGTTGACCCTTCAAATATAGTAAGTAAGTAAGGTAAGTGAGTAAGTTCGTCAGTCAGGTCAACTCTTATGACGGAGTTAATAGGACGCCCAAAGGCCTCCGTCGTGATCTTATAATCTAGGCCACACATGACTGACCTCAAGGATTTTTAATAAATAAATAAATATAGGTTTTTAACTGTCACATTCTACTTTTTCTTAAATTTTCTGAGAGTTTTTATAAATAAAATGTATAAAAATAGGTTACTAAACCGGTGTTCCATCCACTCCTGGTGGTCCTCTTTCACCGGGGTTTCCATCTCTGCCTGGGTTGCCTGCTGAACCTTTCTCACCTCTCATCCCTAAATACAAACACGGTCTATTAACTTGTGTAAAATCTTCTTTATAAACCGCAAACAACCTTCTTTTAGCAAACTTAGCTGAGAAAAGTTTCACTTATAATGTTTTTCATACAGCAATTAAATTTTCGAAAAGTTTGTTTCAAATTACTATGTCTAAACTAAAAAATATTGATTACACGATATTTTTCCATACATCATCCCTTCCTATTTGTAATAGATAACACAGTAAAACGTTTACCTCTTACTAACGAAGCGTTAATATTAGCAGCTGGTCCTGGGGGGCCTGTCAGACCTATCTCCCCACGAGGACCAATAGGTCCAGGTGACCCTGGTTCTCCCTGTAATATTATAAAATGTATATTATGAAATACTTCTCGCGAATATTAGGAAATAAATATAAAATACTTACATTGTAGCCATTTCTTCCCGTTATACCAATAGGCCCTGGTGACCCTGTATCTCCTATAAAAAATTTAATGGGAAAGTTACTGTTATTTAAAAAAAATTAGAAGCGACCCGCCTCGGCTTCCCACCGATGCTTGTATTAAATGTATAAACCTTCTTCTTCTTGAATCACTCTATCTATTTATGTAAACTGCATTAAAATACGTTGCGTAGTTTAAAAGATTTTAGCGTACAAAGGAACAGGATGACGACTTTGTTTTATATTCATAAGTATGCAAAGAAAGATGTGTCGTACTCGTAGCTTCCAGCGCCTTTCCTTAGAACTAGAGAAACCCAAGACGTGCATCATGATTATTATTTATTATAATTATAAACCTATGATAGTCCACTGCAGGGCAAAGGCCTTCCTTCCAATCATCTCTATTGAGTGCTAGTTTAGGTCAGTCTTAAATATAGGTATCCAGTTCGTCTCATCATAATATACAAATAAAATATAGTACAGACAGTGAACTAATTACCTTTTTCTCCAGATTCTCCTTTATCTCCCTTGAGACCTTGCCTCCCTGGTTCGCCAGGGGGGCCTTGCACTGCATTACCCTTTAAAAAGTATTTTCTTAAACAGCTATGCTAAATTTTACTTACTAAGTTTCTATCCATTAGTAAGTTCCGAAAAAAAGGATGTTACTATCGTATATTCTATTATTATCAACAATCTGTCATATTCTTTCAAAATATATATCAGTTTTTGATTTAATTATGTGTGGTTAAATTGATTGCAACCAATTACAAATAGCCCTGCGAGTGTAGGTACATGTACAAAGGTTACTTACACTTACTACTAAGCTTGGTTCTCCTTTGTCGCCCTTTGGACCCACCGGGCCTAATGGACCGGCGATTCCTCTTACGCCCTGGAAATTTTGAAAATAAATTAATCAAGAAAATAAACTACATTTATTTTGTAACACACTAATATTATAAATGCAATAGTTTATGTGTATGTTTGTTCTCACTAAACTCGATTTTAGGGCAAGTAGTACCAATCGACTTAGCTATTAATTAAATGCGTAGGTAATAAAATTAACTTACTGGTAACCCAGTTGGTCCTCTCAGTCCTAGTTCCCCTTTCAGTCCGATGGGGCCCGGGGGACCCTGTAAATAAAATGTACTAGTATAAATATTTTTTACAAGAAGCACAGAGCTGTGCGTGTTCGAACTTGTTGGGTGTAACGTCCAACAGGGAATGTCATTTAGGGCCTTATTCATAAATGTACTTTAAACCTCCGTTAGCTTATGTTTCAAATTTATCATCGTCATTATTCATCAACAATGAATGACAAGGAAAGACAATATCTATCAAGCAGCTATAGAGAAAAGTTTTTTTATGAATAAGAGCAATGTCTTTATTTTATTTTTCTAGTAAATAAGATTGACTTACAGCTGGGCATGTACTGTTGCAAACTTCTGATGTTAATGTATTTGATAAACCATCTCCAAACTGAAAAAAAAAATCGTGGTCAAGGTCTGTAAGACTTACATTATTTTTAGTCTGGGTCTAACAGACCCGACGGAATAACACGATTAAAAAAATCTGCCTGAGGCAAAGTACTTGGTTCTGAACAGTAGAACTATTACTTACTGGAGATGATGTGGCAGTGAGAAAATCTACAGTATCCTGAAAACAGAATTAGAAAAAATAAATATAATATAATATTTTTTTATACAACTGAAGTGGCAACCAAGCGTACGGCCCACAAGATGGTAAGCGGTTACCGCAGCCTATGGACGCTTGCAATGCCAGAGGTATCACTCGCGGGTTGCCACCTTGAGGCTAAGATCCAAAGCCTCATGTGCCAGTAATTTCACCGGAAACCATGCCCTTCACACCGGAACACAGCAATGCGAGCATTACTGCTTGGCGGCAGAAACAGGTATGGTGGTAGTCCTTCCCCGGACGAGCTTTATTACAAAGAACTCTACTACTCTATCTATCTATTTTACTTACAATTTCATCGCAACTGTCGATCGAGACGTCGTAAATGATGCAGCTCAACGATAGCCATTGGAGATCTATCTAAAACAATATAAAAAAAACATTATTACTGTTTTGTAGATAATGTGTTTAATTTACGCGCAGGATTGCGGTAAATGGCATAAACCAAGGGAGGCCTATAGGGGAATACCCAGCAGTAGTGGGTCAAGTCAGGCTGTGGATGATGATGATAATGTAATGGCTAGATCATAATACCGCCTTGTGTCTATAGTACCATTAATTTATACCATCAATGGTACAAGTGATACTACTATGTGTCCTTAGTACCGTTGAAAAAGATACTAGTTTATACAGTGTATTTACTCGTGAAAAAAAACAAATCAAAAATAATAAACCGTGCCGTTTGCAGGTCTAAGGGGTTTTAAGTTAGATTCAGATTTATAGTGTAATTTAAATTGTGTATTTACTTGTGAAAATAAAAATCAGATTTTTTTTATTTTCTAACGACGCAATTTTCTCGTGGTCCAAGGATTTTGTCCCATTAATGGGACCACAAGGGAGAACTGTTTCTCGTAGTCCCATTCCTATGCTCAGTAACGTATTTATCCTCCTGTATATAGGTATTCTTCTTGCTAACATAACGTAACCTACTCATTTCGATCTAAGCGGATGTCACTTATTCATTAGATCGAAAAACAAATACTAAATTTCTGGCGCTTCGGCGGCCGCTGCCGCGGCACGCTCGCTACGCTCGCTCGCCTCGCGCGTAGTTTTTCACTAACCTAACATAACCTAACCTACTCATTTCGATGTCACTTATTCATTAGATTGAAATCAGTAGTTTAGGTTATGTTAGGTTAGTGAAAAACTACGCGCGAGGCGAGCGAGCGTAGCGAGCGTCTTGTATGTTTTCGATGCAATGGTACTAGCGACACGTGCTAGTATCGGTAGTACCATTGATGGTACTAAGGACACATTGTAGTATCACTTGTACCATTGATGGTACAAATTAATGGTACTATAGACACAAGGCTCATAATACTGTTAGCGTACAATTCTAAGGTTTACAAAATTATTATGAATAAGGGGTATTCTCGCATTTTTAACTTATTGGAGCGATCGTGACGTAGCTGGCTAAGTTTGTTCATAACTCAACGAAGTTAAGCACTGTTCCGCGTTGTCATTATTTTAATGGGTGACCGCCAGTGGCAATTTTAACTGAGCGCTCCCGTGCTTCGGAGGGCACGTTAAGCAGACGGTCCTGGCTTTTTCAAAGTTGTTAGGCCATGACAGAGGCCTTCGGGCGACCTAGAAACTCTGTCACCAAAGTTGGCCACTGACTCATACGAGCTTACTTAACATAATATATTTTTTTTCTTTTTAGTGTTTCTTATTTTTTAAAAGCTTACAGGTGCTGGAGTTCCATCGTCGTTGGAGACGATGGTCACCGTTTTAGCGTCTGGCTGCCTGAAGTCTGTTTCGACGACGTCTTCGGGATCCAACTATAAATTATGTAAAGAGGAATAATGTTACAGAAAACAAGGAGGCACATTGCAATTAATATTAGGCCTGACTACACGGTTGTAAAATAAGCTTCGATATTAGTATAGATATAGATTAAGTACCTCGTTACAGTCAACGGCTACGTGTATAGTTTCGTTATCGACAGCCACGTGCAACTTGTGCCACCCGGCCGAGAACAGCTGGAAAGAAACATGTTACGCGTATACAATTAAAAAGAAACTTGATCCACATGAAACTTGCTAGAAACAATTAAAACACTATTGTGTCTTATTCTGCTAATTTCTTTTCCGTAGCTAGGTACGAAAGCCAGCTACGAAAAAGTTTAGCGGATCTATAAGCATTCGTAAAATTTCAATGCGCATATGGAGCTCTTACGAGCAAAATTATTGTCTTTGCGCATTACAAACGGCTAACTTCACGAATGCATAGATCTGCTGGCATACAATACAATTGTACATTATAATTGGATATGAATACCTAAAAGAAAAAAATATTTTTGTACATAGCTAGTTACAAAAATAAGTAAGTAAAGTAAATTACAAAAATTAAGCAAAAGTATTTATCCTACAAAGTAGAACGTATTCATTCATTCATTTTTATTTTAACCTTAGGGACTTTATAGACTCCTTAGTTACGTAAGAAAGTAGGTACATAATAATGTTTTCGCAGCTGTGTAAGGGCTTTGTCAATGTCAAGATTAAGTTAGTAGGTACTTAAAATATAAAAATCACACCTTTAATTAAAATTACATAGAATAAACAGAATAATAATCAATTGATACAATTAAAAATAACAAAAAAAGCATTAACGGCTGTAGAGAGGCCTTGTCAATTACCTATAGGTACTAAAAACACTTTAAGTTTTAAGTTTATCTACAGCACTTACTTCCCAACTGTCAAACATAAGCTTGGACTTTCTGAAAAAGACAGCCAACTTCTTCGCTCTCGGCAAAAGCGTTAAAGAGAATAGCATCTCCTTGGAGCGCGCCTTGATGAGGCTCCACGGTCTTCTCTGTCCTCGCGCGTTGAAGGTGCCTACCACACTGAAGCTGTGTGGAAGACCGTTGGGGAATACCTGTCTGCAGAAAAGTTTATTTAAAACCGGTGTTTTAAAAAAAAAAAGTTTAGATTTAGGGCAGAAATCAAATCAAATCAAAAGTGCTTTATTCATTTGAATCACAAGGTCACTTTGAAGTCTTACAAGCTAGGATAATTTACGCCAGTTCCAACACGCCCATGCCGTAAAAGAACTGGCAACAACACCGGCTGGGTTCCTATCTCTTTTTTGGCATGGCCCTTGCTATTGTTATGGATGCCGAGTAGAGTTGTAGCCGATTCGTCCCACGCTTTTTTATCATCTAAATAATCGGTTATTTTTTAATATGCTTTTTTGAGACATTTCTTGTTTAATAAAGTTGGGATTTTGTTAAAGAAGCGTACACATGGTAAAGATCATGTATAATAATAATGGCAGATTCTGTTTAAGGCATTTACGATGTATGTAGAATTTTATTTCGTATACACAGATATTTAATAACTCAGAGCTTATCAAACCTTTCATCGTATATAGGTACTAAACATTGGTCCAAGGTGTTGATTCATGAGCCAACGGGTAGGGACGTTAGTGACAGTGTGTGCCAAATGACTTATGTTGGTTGTTGGCGACCATCGTTGGTCGGTATTTCGTGCACACATCAAAGAACCATAACGCGCTCTGCCTCTGCTTCTGGACCTTGGCGTGATCTTTGTGTCTTATTGAGTTCGTTATTATTCGTCAGCTAATAGTAAAGTCGTAGTACTAATATCTGTTCTGTGATAAAGTGCTGCGAGTAAGTAAAATTTACAAATTTTTTACGCCAATGTGTAAACAGCGACAATTGTTTGGTATATCCTATATTTTAGCACAACGTGCTGGCCCAACTAACACCTTGGCCCAATGCGTAGCCGGCATAAGAGCATTACTTACTGCAATCCCATAGTGAGGTTAGCACCACCTCCTATCCTATAAGCGCGTTGTAGATCTTTGGAGCCCTGAACCATCGTCACACCAGTCGTTCTGGGTCGGTCCAGGCGGTACACTGCTATCATATCCAACGTCTGGAAGTCCACGTCTCCAGGGTTGAGGGGGGAGCATTGTGAGTTCCACGTGATAGGAGATACTGTTGTGTTATCTGAAAATGTTTTGATTTTTTGACGACCGATGTGGTGCAGCGGGCGAAGGTTCGCCTGCGAAGGGTTCGATTCCCGCCTTGGAACAAATATCTGAGTAAATCCTATCTATAATAAAAAATATCTATCTGTGTACTGTATTTGTATTAAGTATATCAGTCATCTATATAGTACTCATAACACAAGTTTGCTTAGCTTGGGGCTAGATGATGCTGTGTAGATTGTCCAGCATTATTTATTATTTTTCAACACACTTGCTTATAAAGTGGTTCTATGGTTATCGCAATTAGGCACAGAATGACACCCATAATCAAACTATGACTTTTTCATTGCTATAACTCACTAGTGAGCTATAGACTTTTTTTGTTATTTTATTATGAGTTTTTTTATTATATTATTCACAAGTGTGTTGAAAAACGTCGCATGATACACGTGTGTATTGATGATTACCGTCCTCGGCTATCTTAAGACCTCAATGACGCCTCAGCGGTCAAACCAATGTTACACACTAGTACCATAATGTACTATTATCTGTGTATCTTGTCATCAGCCAGTACCTAACCTTCCACTGCTGGACATTTGCCTCTCCAGTGACAAACGATTGGACGAACAGTCTTCACTATCACTACATCACATCACTACATAGTATAAAAAAATGCCGCTTACCGCTGTCTGTCCCTATGTATGTATGTAAGATCTTTAAAACCACGCAACGGATTTTGATGCGGTTTTATAGAATACATAGTCATTTAAAGTGGCTGACTGACGGTTTTTTGCGACCGAAACGGCGCCGGCGCAAACTTTCTAAACGAATAGGATTGCAAATAGTCAGCCACAAAACTGTATGCCTAATGCGCTTGCGCACTTAGACCGTTTTCGTTACCTACCAATATTCAAAGGAGCAGACGATGGTTGTGCCAGAATGATATGACTTGCTGCTATAGCTATAATGACTATTGTAAACCTGAAACAAATTAACACATTTCAAAAGACAATGCAAGCATATTGAAACATAAGACGAGTATCAAATCCCGATACATTGAGTGGGTCAACAAATAATTGATCCACCAAACGACATGCGACCCACTTGCGACCGACCTTCAACAGTCAATCAGCCTGTTGTACCAATAAGATGACGCATGGACCTTGGGTCTTCTTCCCGATAAACCTTGAAATTTTATGAACACCAAATAAAGACCATCAAGTGGGCCGCTTGGTTGCCACTTTAGTGGTAGGTATTCAATTAAAAAAACTAGGTGCAAAATCTATCTTGAAAATGGATATTTTTTCAAAGTTGGGCCACTGTCTCACAAGTAATATATAGGGTAAAAGCACCAGTTATTAGCTACCTAAGCACCTTGGTCAATTTAAATTGCTATAGTTTCTTTAGGCGTCATCCAAATGATGTTTTTATGCTGTTAGTGGAGACGGAAAAAGTTCTAATATCATTTTAATAACAATAAAAATAATTAACATTGTTTATAAAGTTTTTATATTCATTCAAATAAAAATTGTGTTACTGGCACCCCAGAATTGGTTACTGGCATGTTTGGTTTCAGTTATTGGCTGTAGCATTTTTTACGAAACACAGCAGATTATAGTCATTTTTTTTAAGAAATACTAGGAACATAATTATCGAGTTCTTAGCTCTGGTATAAACGAACTTTTCGAAGCCCTTGTATAAATAATTACAGTATAAAGTTCACCAGACAAAATTAATTAGTATCGGTTTCGGCACAAGTTTATTTCAGGCCATCGGATCTTGAACTGACCTCTGCATGCGGTGGTTACTCAACTGGCCATCTATGCTGTGCTCTTCAACAAACGTCAGATTGGCGGAAGAAGGCCATTTTCGCCAAATTTGACATATTATAAATTGAATTCGTAGGTGACTGGCGGTGATGTACATGTATAGCCAGTAACTTAAAACTTTGTTTTTTTCGTTTCTGTTATTGGCTATACCATAATTTAATGTTTTAAAGTAAAAAAATAATAAAATACATTTAAATTAAGATAAAATAACTTAAATAGTAACGAAATATGGATCAACTACAGAGATATGAGGTATGAGACAAGTTTCATTCGAATTGTAGTCAAACGCAATCCTTACCGTTTTCACAACAAAACCCCACCATAGTAGCCGGATTGCCGATTTATACTGTAATTATTTATACAAGGGCTTCGAAAAGTTCGTTTATACCAGAGCTAAGAACTCGATAATTATGTTCCTTGTATTTCTTAAAAAAAATGACTATAATCTGCTGTGTTTTGTAAAAAATGCTACAGCCAATAACTGAAACCAAACATGCCAGTAACTAATTCTGGGGTGCCAGTAACACAATTTTTATTTGAATGAATATAAAAACAATGTTAATTATTTTTATTGTTATTAAAATGATATTAGAACTTTTTCCGTCTCCACTAACACCATAAAAACATCATTTGGATGACGCCTAAAGAAACTATAGCAATTTAAATTGACCAAGGTGCTTAGGTAGCCAATAACTGGTGCTTTTACCCTAGCAGGTTGCAAAAGTTGCTAATAGTTCAAGGAGTTTAGTTTACACCCTTATGTGTAAATATAGGTAGCAAAAAGTATCCTACCTACTCACAAAAAAACTATTTTTTGTGAGTAAGATACTTTTTGCGTCTTACATAAATATGTAAAATACGAATGCGGATATTATCTCAACAATGGATGAATATTTACGAGCTCCCGTGATAGAACAATTTAAAAGCACCGTTCAATTAATTTGGATGTCTAGCGATGCCACCACAATTTTTAGATTTGCAAGATACCTACTTGTAGATAGATAGATAAAACTTGATTGATCATCACACAAAATAAGTACAAACAAAAAAGAAACAAATGTGGGTACACAAATGGCGGCTTACCTAATCGCTAACGCCGATTTCTACCAGGCAATCAAGTTTTGTATTACAAGTTTTCAACTCATGTATGCGTGAATCGAAGTGAGATGAAAGCGGGTCGGTCAACGCTAAATTATCATCATAGCATACCCTAACACTATAACAATAGAGTTTAAATTTCAGGACTGTGGTTTATTCCCTGAACAAAACCTGGTGCTTGAGAGGTGGCTGTGTCGTGGAGCGCTGATTTTGTAATTAAACTCTATAATCATAGAGATATACTTCACAAAATACTTCAAAATGCTTCATTTAGATATCAGGTATCCTCGTTAAAAAAAAAGGATAGGAACATGGATGGACAGAATGACAAATTAAGATGACTGGGGCCTGCGAGACCCTGTAAATATAAAATGTACCTACAGAATACGCCTGTTACCTGAGTAGTATCTAAAGCAAGAGTCCATTTTGGTGGGTATGTACCTAGGTACCTACCCTACCACTGCAGTGTCAATACCTATTCTGCCTCCAAGCAATAGTGTGTGCTTTGGTCTGAGGGGCTTAATAGCAAGTAATATTGCTGGGTGTAGGAAACTTAATAACTGCGTTGCGGAGTGACTAACTAAGTACTAACAGAGAACTTTTAAACTTAAGTCTTTGAGCGTCACTACAAACTTCAACTTATATGGTCAGGCGTGGCGCACTACTTGAAAGTATTATTGTCATTTATGACATTAAAAAACCCAACCATGCTATTAGGTACACTTACATCTACATCTTTTAAAAAAGTATGTAGGTAATAAGCACTAGGTACCTTACCTACTCATAATCTTTGAATAAACTATTTGTTCTACAACTGGTACCGAAAGAACTGGTACCAAATGGTGCGAATTGAGAAACACAAAAATAATATTATTTCCGTTTTACAATACCTCCGTACCCGTAGCTATAATCTACTTACTAGGTATTATTCTATAAACACTCACCGAAATGTTAAATTCATTTTACCTACAAAATTAATTGAAAAGCCTAGCAACACATAGTTTTCCCCCCAAATCTTGTCTCTCCAATTCACTTTTCTTATTCCCACGCGTGGCACAGGCGGAAAGCGCTACACGTCCAGCACTACGCAAACACTTTGCTAATCAGACCGAGATTTTGTCTACACCCGGAGTTGAGAGCTATTCATTAATTTGTATCATGACAACGTTTATAACGCTCAATAATTGCGACTATGTCTGTCTGTATGTACAACGCAGTGTCAATATTGGAGCAATAAAATCAATCGATCTTATAGCCATTTGTTTTCATTAGGTACCTATTGTTTTTGCAAAAATATAGGTCATACTTTAGCAGTAGACTTAGGTAGTACTACTTATTATCTGTGCTATTTTGCCTTCACATTAATTTATAGGACCATGGTAAAATAGATGACTAAAATTTTGTTTACTCGTAAATACCAACAGTAAAGTTTAGATAAGTTCTCAGTTAGCTGAAGCTACTCGCCTACATAATGCTAGCCTAGGAGGTAGGTACCTACCTACCAAGTAAATTGATAAAAGAGACCGCTTTTGACCTTTGGACTTGTCGAGCATTAGTTAGACAGAAGGAATTCGAATCTATAATCCTATATATCATTTTCAGCCAATTTCAGACGATTCCGCCCATCCACTTGCTTGCTAGGTAGATACCTACTGCACCTACTTAAATATCTAACCTAACCACAACACCGACGACACGGTTAGATCTGGATCTACTCTGGATCTGGAGATACTGCTGGCAGTAGGTACGCTTAAAGATGAGCCAGCTCAATGGAATCTTAAAATCCACCGCTCATGGAACTTCCAAGATATTGTTTACACTATAATGTAGCATTGTGTTCAGTCAGGGATCGTGTTACTTCATTGAAAGACACGTAATGCAACAAGGTCATTTATATAAGGCACCTTCTCAGAAAACTGTGCATGATGTGTTCCGTGTGAAGATATGATGGGTTTCTGCGAAGCTAGTTAGGTAGGTAGATACACAAGTGTATCCTTCACTTAGCTTCTGCCCGTAGCTTTGTTTGCACGGTATCTATAGGCAAAAGTTTATTAGGGGTTGACCTGGCCACACAGAAAGAAAATGACTACCTAGGTAGGTATAGTTCGCACGGCGGATCTAGGCTTTCGTGAAGTTAGCCGTTTGTGATGCGCAAAGACAATTTAGTTCGAATAAATTAATTATATAATATTAATTATATATATAATAATATTAATTAGTCCGTTGCGCATCGAAACGGCTAACTTCAGTACGGCCGAGATCCGCTGTGCGAACTATAAATGACGCAGACGAGTGAGCGCCTCGCGTCTCGTGTTCGCGCAGTAGTCCGCGCTCCTATTTGTTATGAAATACAGACACACCATAAAATAAACTTTACATTATAAAATATTTTCCGTTTTTCGTATACAAAATAAAATAAAATTATGGATAAAAATTAAGCATTTCGTCTTGATAATCTTTTTCGTCACGGATTATCAATCCTTACGCCTATGTCAATCGGTGTTAATAATGACGCTGATGATGATGGTGGGGATGCGGATGACGCGGGCGGGAGTTGAGCGGCGCAATCTATTATAACGGTTTTTTTTATTGTCATGCATCAAAATTGCTGTCATTCATGTCACTGTCAGCAAGTTTCGCCACCCGCCACTCTGACCGAGCAGCGCTGCAGAATAAATAAAACTATTCTACTAGCAACACCAATACGTTTCGTTTTACGTGCTCGTAAGAAATTTTAATCCTCTAAGTATCTTTTCTACGATAGTGCAGTTTTTACAGAAGGTGTAGTTTTTATTAATAAAAGGTTTATTATCTGCTGCCTGCCAGTTTATCAGCATCATCAGCGTATTCTTTCAGAACAAGGAGAAAAGAACAACTAAACCAGTCTTATTATTATTTTGTAAAAATCTGGTCTAGTCTAACTTAAAGTCAAAAAGATCAAACCGAACCATAAAGTAGTTCGAAAATCGGAACGTAACTCAAGTTGTCTTTCGGTCGTCAACGTGAACAAGTGCGCTATTTCATCATTATTTTGATAACTTCTAATTATTTATAGCCAAATAGTATAAACACACAACCAAGGTGATTATAACCTTCGTTTTGAATCATTTTCTAAAGTTTCAGTTACAGTTATGAGAGCCTCTAGGTTATGAGTTGTTGAACTTCGTTTCAGATGCCGTTGTCGTGTCGATTTTACCAGGAGAAGTATCCTGAAGTGGAAGATGTGGTGATGGTGAACGTCAGATCCATTGCCGAGATGGGCGCGTACGTCCATCTGCTGGAATATAATAATATTGAAGGCATGATCCTGCTATCTGAATTGTCCAGAAGACGTATCCGTTCCATTAACAAACTGATCAGAGTTGGCAAAACAGAGCCGGTTGTCGTTATCAGAGTGGATAAAGAAAAAGGTTGGTATAGATATCTTGTTGATAAAATTGCAACAAAACAATAATTGTTAATAAGTTGTCATTTATCAATTCCAAAATTTTGTTCATAAGCACCAAGAGTGTGTTATTAGAAATATTTTGATCAACAGGTTACATAGACTTGTCAAAACGTCGAGTCTCAGCGGAAGATATAGACAAGTGCACAGAACGGTATGCGAAAGCCAAAGCAGTGAACTCTATCCTCAGACATGTAGCTGAGCTCCTTAAGTACGAAAATTCAGAACAGCTGGAAGAACTTTACAAGAGGACAGCTTGGCTTTTTGAGGAGAAATACAAAAAGAAGGCTTCGGCTTATGATTTCTTCAAGCAAGCAGCGGTGTGAGTTTTCTTCTAGTTTGTTTAACTTGTTCATAGTACTGTAGTAGTACGAGTAGTATAGTTCTTTGTGATAGAGCTTGTCAGGGGAAGTATACTCATATTTCTGCAGCTAAAAAGTATCAGACTTTAATATCAGGCAATCAGCTTAAGCACCTCATCATTTGTATTAAAAAATATAGTAATTCAGTACAAGAGTCATATTTAACATTTTTAATCACCTCAGAAGTCAGAGAAGAAGGGGAATACCTATATATATATAATAAACTTTTACTTTTCCAGAGATCCCTCAGTCTTAAATGAATGTGGCCTGGATGAAAATACAAAAGAGGTTCTACTTTCTAACATTAAAAGGAAACTCACATCTCAAGCTGTCAAGATCCGTGCTGATATTGAGTGCGCTTGTTACGGCTACGAGGGCATTGATGCTGTCCGGACCGCTCTTAAGTCTGGCCTTGCTCTGTCTACTATTGACTTGCCAATCAAGATTAACCTTATTGCCCCTCCTTTGTATGGTAAGTTTAAAATTTAGATATAAGTGGATGCCTTTGCTCTTATTAAATAATATGAGGAAATTGGTACAAAGCAGCTTGCATATTGAGATCTACAATATTATTATATATATTTGGCGACCGATGTGGCGCAGCGGGCGTAGGTCCGCCTGCGACGCGGAGGTTGCGGGTTCGATTCCCGCCTCGGGTCAAATGTTTGTACAATCTACAAATATTTGTTCCAAATGTTCATCTAGTACCCATAATACAGCTCTGTTTGACAGCAGCATACCTTGGGGCTAGATGATGCTGTGTGGATTGTCTAGCATTATATATTATATATATAACAATGATGTTAAACATGCTTGTTTTAATTGGTATTATAGCTGGTGGTAGGACTTGTCAGTAAGCAGCACCATATATTCTGCTTCTAAGCAGTATTGTGCAAGAATCACTGTATTTAACTTGGAAGTGCACTGTAACAGCTAAATTTTGGTTGTGAAAATTTGGCTTTGTCGGAATTATTGTATGTTGATAGGTTTATTTTGACTGGACTTCTATGTATCGGGGTGTTAATGTGTTAAGTGCAGTGCAGTGCCTTACAGAACTTCAGAACCAGCATTAGTTGCCTAATAAATAGTTTTAATATTATAAAATACTAGCGGCTCGTCCCGGCTTCGCACGGGTGCAATAAAAACTTAAGCACCCGTGCGGAGCCGGGGCGGGTCGCTAGTAATTCATAAGGTAGGAGCCGACCGCACGTTTTAGCCGCGCGGCTACCTATATCATAGTTCACGTGCACGCCCCTCTCTGGGCACGGCGCGCGCGCGGGCTTTTTTAGTATTTTGTTTTGATTGTCATTTTTATAATTCGTCATGACTTTTGAATGGAATGTCTGATTTCAATAATTCAAACAGTTATCTACAGGTATTGAAACAGTCTTGAATATGAAATGATTTATTTGGATAAGGATTAATATAAAAGTATGGAATACATGGTTTGATTTTGGTCGGCATTTCTATCAACTGATACAGACATTCAAAAGTCATGACGAATTATAAAAATCACATCAACATCAATTTAAAATGTAAAAAAGTAGTTATAGTTACATAACTACAATAGTTGGACATATGTTATTGCTGACTTTTTTGTAGATATCAATATGTTCTTTAATATTGTAGAACATTTTTTTGTTCTATCATCAATAGTTTCCACAGCGCATGCGATGAAAGACATTTTATGGCAATTTTTTTTGTTTTTTTTACACCTTGGGTTACATTATTGAAGTTTAAGTAGAGATCCCTATTATTTTCTAAAATAAAATATAGCCTATGTTACTCAGGTATAATGTAGCATTCTAAAGGTGAAAGAGAATTTTTGAAATCGAACCAGTAGTTTTTGAGTTTATTCGTAACAAACAAAAATACAAACATACAAATCTTCTCTCTTTATAATATTATTATATTATATTAGTATAGTAAATAGTATAGATGTATTCTTAGTTTAAGGTATTTATTTGTATGGGCTGTAGAATAAGTTTTTCTAATGTTGCCTGAAATAATGTTTTATTGTATTGTATTGTATAGTATGGAGTAACTTGGTTATGCAGTAAGATTAGCATTTTGTTCCAGTAATGACGACGTCGACTCCAGAAAAGACAGATGGTCTCAAGGCGCTACAGGACGCGATCGACCAAATCAAGGAAACAATTACTGCAGCTGGTGGCGTCTTCAACATTCAAATGGCGGTAAGTTAAGTATGCCATTGTGAGTGAGTTGCAGAACGAGGAGTATAGCTTTTTACGATTCGTCAACTCACACCAGTTGGGACAAGATTCATGGTGTGAGTTGACGAACGACTCGATATAATACCAGCCTAACTAGCATGAGCACCACTCCACTCCCGTGACTTCGTACGCGTGTTACTCGGGAACCATACTTTTTTAAATAAAAAAGTGGCCTATGTCCTATTCCTGGTCATCTTTTATCCTATGTCCTATGCCTATGCCTATGTCCTGTTCCAGCCAAATCGGCTGAAACAACCGTTCAAAATAAAATAAAAAAATTGGTCCCTCTGAAGCAACCCGGCGCGGTTTCATTGATGTTATTTTGTCTATATTTCTTCACCGTTTAAACCTTTAATAATATACTTAAGACTAAAATCAGGTCCAGCTGTTCTCGAGTTTTAGCGAGACTAACGCACAGCAATTCATTATACTATATAATTTTGATATATGTATGATAGTGTAATTTACCCCAATGGTGCCCCACTTGCCCTTTTACCTGCACTAGAGCCGGCCTAACATCGCTTCAAATGACGCTGTAGCAGTCGCTACGGTAATCGGATCTGATCCCAGATCTCCATAATAAAAGAACCTCGACTCAAACGAAAAAGAATCCCAACGGTGATAAAGTTGTTTATTTTCCAGCCTAAAGTGGTGACGGCTACAGACGAGGCGGAGCTGGCGCGGCAGATGGAGCGCGCGGAGGCCGAGAACGCAGAGGTCGCCGGAGACTCCGCGGAGGAAGACGAGGACCAAGGTAACCAACGCCAACGGAACTAACTTGAATAGGCACTATTCTCCGAATTTCTCATGTTAGCCTTCTAATGTTCCCACTGCTGGGACCCTGGCCTACTCTCAAGCGAGTGATTGGGTCTTAATCCACTGCACAGACCCAATGAGGATTGGTGGATGGCACATGTCTTTAGAACTTTTAGTTCTTGGACATGCCGGTTTCCCCACTATTTTTTCCTTCACCGTAAGAGAGCACTGGCATTGCGCACATAGATTTTCGTAGCGAAAAATTCATTGGCGAACGGATTCGAACCCACGACCTTAGGTTTAGATTCTTTTGATTCTTCAAATAAATCAGAGTTATTCGCGAGTAAACTGACAGTTTCCTTGTATTTGACATATCTTATTTCGGCAATTTCAACTGACCGTTTCCGTTCTTCCGGCACGTTAAAGTTGTTAGGCCATGACGGAGGCCTTCGGGCGGCCTATGACCTCCGTCATCAGAGTTGGACACTGACTCATACGAACTTACTAGGGAGAAAACTAGTTACATTATTCCTTGTTGCAGGTATGGGCGACGCCGGAATGGACGACGCTGAGCCTCAACAGAACGGCGCTTCAGATGAAGATGAGGACTAAACTATTCAACCATGTACATTATAGAACATGTTACTGAATATATTATACAGTTTTTATATAATATAATCTAATTTTTTTCTATTACTCCTATTGAGGTCGAATCGCGAAAAACTCTTACTAAAATCCATACAAATTGACAGCTGTACGATACGTGAGATAGGTAGCAATTATTTACGAAAGTAGCAAATACTAGCAATTTGATGGCAATTATCGAATATACGCTCAGTGCCAGACTCTCTAGCTAGGCAATCAGCCATCCTGAACAACGCTGGTTGCTCACTTACACACTAAGTTTTGATTATAATAGGTAGTAGATAAATAATAACAAAATATAAAACATAGTATAATTTTATTACATAATCTCACACTATAAAATAACAAATTTGCTATATAAAAATAATTGCACATACCTACACGATTTTCACTAAGACTAGTTCCACTACGGCGCGGTTCCCACTACACCGCTAAATTAAAGTACCTACTTTAAATAAAGTCAGTTTGACAACACATTTATTTCAAATTCATTTTAATTTTAGCTAGAAACTTGGGACTTTATTAGGAAACAGTTTTACGTCGTAAAATAAATAATAATAGCAAGGATCATGTCAAAAACGAAAAGGAATAATATAAACGCAACCGTTTATCTAGCCAGGTTCTCTAAAGCTTGGTCGCGCTGAATCTGGCAAAAAATTACTTAACTTGTACACATTAGGCGTTTTCAAGCGCTCACTTTGTGATTCTTGCGATTGAACGAAATAAAACAATTTGAATATTTATTAGCGTAGCGTACCTATGTTTACATAATGGTGTCGATTCTGTTGTAACATTTTCTAAACTAAAATTGTTGCCGTCCTTTTCTAATTAATTAAAATACAAAGGACCGCGATAATTTCAGTTTGTTTAGAAAATGCTACAACAGAATCGACACCAAATATATATGTCAAGTTCAAGTCAAACTAAAATATTTTCGCTAACATTTATAAGTAAGTACAATTTCAAACTAACATCCTCAGACATCGTGAAGCTATGCTGGTTACATCTTCAAGTAACCAGACTCCAAAATTATAACCGCGAAGATTTTCATCATTCAATGTTTTGGTCGCTGCATCGCTTTCACACGTGCTTTGCTGGCTTTGCTTCGAGGACCTAGATATTGTAAATGATGTTTTTTATCACCATTATGAATAACTGAAGCACTGATGATGGTGATTTCAGTCAGGGAAGTAGGTACTATACTTACGTACAAAAAATACGTATAAATAAACCATCTTGAATCGCTATTCAAAAGGAAGCATATTTTATAGTTCATGCACACATACGAAACCGGGGGGGTGGCGCTAGTTCGCCGTAAATAATATTGGCGGGTACTTTTACACAGCGTAATCTAGCGACATTATTTACGTCTCAGGTCTTCATTCGGCTATTACAATGATATCTATATTTATCTACAAACCCTTGGTAAGGTTTTGTTTAAAAATGAATAGAGATTCAAACTTTCTTTCCATTTATCCTGTTTAGTTTGCTTATGTGTATTTTGTCAAAGAATAACAATCCGGCAGCTCGTTCTACAGTTTCGGGAGGCACCTGAAATATTTATATTATTTATACATATACGGATTTGTTGCGCAAAGATATGGTGGCATGCAATGTTTCGGACGAAGATGTCGAGGATAGAGCGAAGTGGAAGAAAAATTGTAGGAAGGCTGACCCCACCACCATGTGGGATAAATAGTCAGGAAGAGAGAGAGAGAGGTTATGGACAACTTACACTAATAAATAAAGTAGGTATGTAAATTTAAATGGGTTATTCCCATCTAATAGTCACATAGTCAGTAATCCTATCACAAAGTACAATCAATAATGACCTGTTAAAAGTAAAAAATTAAATTAAATAAAAAGCAAATGAAATATAGTCAGTTGCCAATTCCTTTTACGCATTGGAACTGGCATAAATTCATCTAGCTTGAAGTACTTTTTGAAAATCCTTTTAAGATTTTATTGTATGAAACTACCTACATATTTTGAGTTATACAGGGTCTTTCATTATTAGCGCATAATATTCAAGTAAAAGGTACGTAAGGTACTCAAGTAGGTATACATTTCGTATTAAAACCCGACTAAATCGATAAAGTTTATCCGGTCAATTATTATCTATTACTAGAAGATCCGGCGCGGTTTCACTCGCGTTATTTTTTTCGCTATTTTTCCAAAATTTCTCACCGTTCAAACCTTCCCTGGACTCATACAAACATTTCAAGACCAAAATTAGCCAAATCAGTCTAGCCTTTCTCGAGTTTTAGCGAGCCTAACGCACAGCAATTCATTTTTATATTTAGGAAGATAAGAATATTAGTCACCAGTATTTTTTTTGTGTAGATCCTATTTTTTTAATGCACTAATAATGAAAGGCCCTGTATAGTTTAAAGCGGTGTGTTACCATGAAAGAGGAGACAGGTGTCTCGTTCGGTATCCTCTGGTTCGGCATCACGTACGCTTCCATGTCGAGGCTGCCATCGGGCGATTCTCCCACCACCACCTTGAAGGAAATACATTATGTAAGTATGAGCCAGTGGCCAACTCTGTTGGCATAGCTTTTAGGCCGCCCGAAAGCCTGTGTAACCTAACAACTTTGAAAAAGCTGGGACCGACTGATTAACGTGCCCTCCGAAGCACGGGAGCGCTCAGTTGAAATTGCCAATGGCGGTCACCCATCCAAATGATGACCCCGCGGAACAGTGCTTAACTCCGTTGATCTGTTAAGAACAACTTAGCCAGCTACGTCACGAGCGCGTCAATTGTGAAAACACCAGACCAACTGTTGGTAATGTAATGCATTTCCTGGAGCGCTCGTATCTGGCTAAGTTGTTCTGAACAGATCAACGGAGTTAAGCACTGTTCCGCGTAGTCATTTGGATGGGTGACCGCCAGTGGCAATTTCAACTGAGCGCTCCCGTGCTTCACGTTAAGCAGTCTGTCCCGGCTTTTTCAAAGTTGTTAGGCCATGACAGAGGCCTTCGGGCGGCCTAGAAACTCTGTCACCAGAGTTGGCCACTGACTCATACGAACGAACGAACGAACAATTGACGACCGATGTGGCAGGAGTTTGCGGGTTCGATACCCGTCTTGGAACAAAATGTTTGTACTAGCTGCAAATATTTGTTCCGGGTGTTCTGGGTATTTTCTATGTGTAATAAAAAATATATATCTATGTATTGTATCGTATTAAGTTATTGATAGATTCAGGCGTTACTTTGCGGAAATCCATTACAAAAAAAAAAACCAACGAAAAATTGCTCGACGGAGCAACACGTCTGCCGGAGAACAAGTCGATGGTCCTGAGGATGTCCCGTGGAGGGATGAAACACGTGTCGATATTTTTCTTTTGAGGTTAACTGTGGTAACTGTGTGACCTCATCAGTTAAAAGGTTAAGCGGAATAGTACTAGAGATTTTTCGTCTGTTTTTTATTTCGTATTAAGTTATCAGTCATCTTGTACCCACAGCACAAGCTCTGCTTAGCTTGGGACTAGATGATGCTTTGTGGATTGTCCAGCATTATTTATTTATTTATTTGTTATTTAATATTATAAATGCGAAAGTTTGTATGTTTGTTCCACTATAACTCGACAACCACTAAACCGATTTGGCTGGGATTTAAAACATAAATAGATATCGACCGGTAATAGGTTCCACGCGAACGAAGTCGCGGACGACAACTAATATTAAATAAAAAAATATACAAATCACCTTATAGAAATGCGTAGGTACTGCTACAGTATTTGCACCGATGACTTGATAGCGCACGTACGATTTACCATCTGCTTCTTTTCTGTAGACAGTAAGTCAAGCAATTGTCATAGAAATCTACTTGGCAAGTACTACAATTCTACTAAAATACTATGATAGCCAAAATTCTTATTTATAAAAATGTATCGCTGTGCGTTAGTCTCGCTAAAACTAGAGAACGGCTGAACCGATTTGGCTAATTTTGGTCTTAAATGGTTTTAGAAGTCCAGGAAAGGTTTAAAGTGAGAAAATATACAGGCAGTAAAATTTTGCTAAAAAAAATTACGCCAGTTAAACCGGGTCTACTAGTTAGTAAATAAATAGTTGATAAATTATGTGCGCAATGCCAGTGCTCTCATACGGTGAAGGAAAGCATCGTAAAGAAACCGGCGTATATTTAGTTCTTGGACAGCTAAGACCTAAAAATTTTAAAGACATGTGTCATCCACCAATCCGCATTGGTTCCGCGAGGTGGATTAGGACCCAGTCATTCTTGCTTGAGAGTAGGCCAATGTCCCAGCAGTGGGGACATTAGAAGGTTGACATTATGACGATAGTAAACAGGATCTTAAGGTTTGAAATGTAAAGCATTATTTCCGCAATTTTTCCGCCAAAAATAAATAATAATAATAAAAATATTTTATTATCTCACAGAACTGGTGTATAAGGAAGTAGGTACAATAGTTTTTGATTTTTAGCATCTAGACAAAAAGTCAAGTCAATCAGTATTGCGAGAGATTGGTGCATGACTAGTTTTTTAAAAACCTGTGATACATGTCACCAGCGCCCTACTCAGCGGATATAAAGGAGAAAAATCATTAAGATTTAACATACAGAAGGTAACTTGCGTTTGACTAAGAACTTGAACTTGCGTAAATGAATAGTCAGACCACAAAAGGATTAAAATGGCGTTGGACTGGTCATATAATGAGAGACAAAAAAGGAAAGTGGACAAAAGATGTGACAGAATGGTATCCACGGGACGGTTAACAACTGTGAGGTAGACAAAGAAGGGGCCAAGCTGGCCACGGCTCACACAGGACTAGACGGGGTGGAGATCTTTGAAGGAGGCCTATGTCTGCGGACAAGCTGATGTTTGAAGGAAATTAGAAAAATACAATTTATAAGTTGAAATGTAAAAATGAAATTCAGCAATGGAGGCTTATTATTAAATAAATATTAGAATATTATTATTATTATTATTATAGGTACAGTTAGCAGCAATAAGATGTATACACATCGTAATTTTAAAAAATATGTCGTGCTACAAGGTTCCATAAAAATGTAAACAGCCAAAACTATGTAACCTTCAAATCGTGTCAAAATCACGTACCCATTTTTTTAAAATGTCGTCACACCGTTTTTCCATAAAAATGTAAACAGTCAAAAAAAAAGTCGTGGGATCGAAACCATGTCATGTCTTTCGAATTTTCGATGATGTGTACATCTTATTGCTGCTGACTGTACCTTGCGTTTTGATAAATACATTACCTAGGTAGGTACAGCGGTCCAGTACAGCAGTACACATTGTTGTACACCTTTGTCAGTTTCCTCACATGCTTCTCGAGCTCGTTCCATGCATGTCTGTTGAAGCCATCCCCCACCTGAGTGAAAAACATTATTTTGCTGTTAAATCCTATACTAATATTGTATAGAACTATAGAGGAAAGGGAAGGGATTTTATTTTTGTTTTTGTTAAAAACTGAAATAACTACCTACTAGTCTAAAATTTTTTCATCTATAATAACATTTATGTCCACCCATGCGAAACCAGGACGAGCCGCTGTAATTTTAAAATATTGGCCAGTATTTTATTTTTGTTTTCATGTGGTCTGTGCACCACAGTAAGTGTACAATTTACCTCTGCTCTGGTTTGAGCGCATAATAACATCTTTACATAGTATAAATGGTAATATGGTACGCTTTACTGTTCGCTATGTGATAGAATTTTTAAAACCAAATTTGGTTTGGCAAGTCACATCAGGGCTCACGAGTTTGCAAAGGGTTCGCCATAATCGAATACGATTGGGAGGACATTATTATTATTACATACCTGGGGTGCCATATTAGTGAGGTAAAACGTCTGGTCCACATGTGTCTGTGACAGTCGATGGTTACCAGCTGCCGCCATGTGACCTCGGTCGAACCCTGAACCCTTGTAGTCACTGTTGAGTGATCTGGAACACAGATGGTCAGTCAATATGCTAATAAATTCCGACATCATCGAAAATCGAAGCAAGCAATGTTGTAAAAGATCAAATAAAAAAAAAATCTTAGTAAACACAGCAGTAGGTATAGTTCTCACAGCAGATCTCGGCCGTCGTGAAATTAGCCGTTTTGATGCGCAATGGAGCTTTTTCAAACTACAATTTAGTTTGAAAAAGCTCCATTGCGCATCGATTGCGCATCACAAACAGCTAACTTCAAGGAAGCCTAGATCCGCTGTGCGAACTATAGTTGTCTAGTGATCCCACTTTCTAACACTAAGGTCATATGTTTGAAACCAGTCTACAACATATTGTGACTATATTTTTTGATCTAAAGAACGTGTACACAATGCCAGGTAAAGGTAAATGTGAGGAAAGTGGAAGACCAAGATCTTAAAAAACAATAATATGCCATCCATCAATCTGCAATGGGCCTGCATTGTGTATGACTCAATCACTCTCGCTTGAGAGTAGGCCAGTATCCGAACAGCGGCAACATTAGGCTGACCATGATGAACCACAGGACTGAGAACGGTATAAAGGTAAAGGGTCTCTGGTGATTCAGCATTTTACTTAAGATTACCTAAAAAATGGGTGTATGCTCTCATCCGGTTTAAAATCACATTTGCTTCGGTCAACCTGGTTATTCTTAAGCACATGCGCTTTGGTCAGATGCTCAAACACCCAGTGAGGGACTCGAGTGCGTCTGTCGTATGATAGAACAAAATCCTCGTATGACCTGACATTGTCTAGACCTGGGAATCCATATTTCATTATCTGTGATATCTGCAAAATAAATTTGATTATGTTTCAGAGGAAATTGGTTAAATTATAATACTTTTTTGCATGTACTTATTGTAACTATTAATACTGTGATCTATAGTATTTTTGGGGTGCATTACTACTAAATCAATGAGTGTATTTTATATTATAAATTCTATCCATTACATCACGTTAAAATAATTAAGTAAGTAGGTACTTACTCAACTTACTCTGTCTTTGGGACCTGCCTCCGTGTAAGGGGTAGCTGCAGATACAGTTCCAAAGATCGGGAGTCCAGGCATGTTTTTTAAAGGTCTTCCATCTAAAGTTATTTCTTTTTCTAAATTTTTTGTATACTGGCCGGCCAAGTAGCCGGTGCACCCTATAGCACTAAGTTGGACCAAATGTAACAGCCGCTCTCGATACATTGTACGGTAAGTCGGTAAATAAAAAGGTAAAAATAACTGAAATTCAAATAGCTGAAAATTAAACTTTTCAGAAATGTATGCGAGGTTAGTATTTTTTTTTTTTATGGCCTTTGCTAGAGGTTAGTAAATTTCATTAAAGCTGTTATGTCACGCACGTCAAATTAACAGGTGGTCTACGTCCATGACCATGTGATTGACCAATTATAAGAAATTATGTCTGTTCACACTAAATAATTAATTTATGTTTTTATTTATTTATACTTATGTGTTATATCTACTACTTATACTATAATATATTTGTGCTGTTGTAATTGTGTTGTCCTATTTTCTTGCAGGATAAAATAAATCACCTTGTTTCCAAATTATGGTTGAGTCTCCCTCTGATATACCCTAGTTATTCTATCTTGAGACATAATATTATTGGAGACATCTGCACATGGCGGTTATAGTTCACTCTGTTGTAACGGCTGAATCCCCAGAATATCTTTTTTCTAAACATAACCGTTCTCAGAGTTCTAGACCGACGAGAGATTTGCTTCATTATAGTAAGCATAATGACAGTAGCGTTTAGGGGCAGCTTTCGGTACCAGGCAACTAAGTGTTGGAATAACATTCCTCCACCTCTACGACTGTTAAAATCAAAATATACTTTTAAAAACAAAAAACTGGGTTGTTTGGTACCGACAGCTATAGTGCGCCCTTCACGTGCTGACTTTTTGGAATCGAATAGTAATTAGTATTAAAATGAACTTGTTGTTGTTGGTTTTAATGATTTTACGTACGTTTTAGATGCAATTTATAAAATGTACTACAGTTTTCTTAGAAATACTACTATTTTATGGTTTTTGTACTACAGTTTTCATCGGGCTTAAATCCAAGCCTGTATCCAAGAGAATGTAAGCACTACGTGTGCTTATATTCTCTGTTACCTACCAGAGAGAATATAAGCACTACGTTCTGTTACATTCTCTTGGGGTTGTTTATTTTTGCTCATTTAGTTTTTCCATCGTTTTACCCATCGTTTCACAAAATCTTTGACTGAAGCTAAAAAAAAACGTTTCAATGCAGATGCAGCTTTAATTTTTTGTACCTACGGGTTTGCAGGAAACTCGAAAATGACAAAACTTTTACTGAGAAGGAGCCGATTATTAGCAGCAGCTGTTTTACCTCGATATAACTACAGCACTGCACCTAAATCAGTGGCCACTGTAAAAATAAACGAAAAGGAATTCATTGCTGATGATTTTACTAATATTACACTTAAAATTTCATCATATTTGGGTCAGAACCTGCACCTTCAAAGACATAACCCCATCTCGCTCGTTAGGCAGAAAATTGTGAAGTATTTCTACTCCTCATTCACCCATGGCGGTAATCCTACATTCAGCGTGTATGACAACTTGTCCCCTATAGTAACGACACGGCAAAACTTTGATGACCTACTCATCCCAGCTGATCACCCTAGTAGAGCAAAATCGGACTGCTATTATGTAAACAGAGGAACCTTACTTCGTGCACATATGACTGCCCATCAAAGTGAGCTGCTCAAGTCAGGTTTAGATAACTTCCTTATGATTGGAGATGTATATCGGAGAGATGAAATTGATTCAACACATTTTCCAGTATTTCATCAAGTAAGATTGAACAAAACATTACTTATTATTTCTTGTTTCAAGTTTTCTGTCATTTGCTAATAATATATTTCTTTATTAATTTTCCAGGTAGATGCAGTAAGATCGCAACGCCAGACTGAGTTATTTGCTGCCCATCCAGACTACAGAATATTTGAACCGTCATATGATGCTGAGAAACCACATAATTTCACAAACTCTATTGCTGACCCAATGAAACAAAGCTGCCATACCTTAGAAGCCACAAAACTTATGGAAGCACAACTGAAGAACCATCTTATCGGCTTAGTTCAGACCTTGTTTGGAGAAAACATTAAACACAGATGGGTTGAAGAGTATTTTCCATTCACTCACCCTTCTTGGGAGCTTGAGATATTCTATGAAGATAAATGGATGGAGGTTTTGGGCTGTGGTATAGTCAGAAATGAAATCCTAGTCAATGCAGGGCCAAGTAACACTATAGCGTATGCTTTTGGTCTCGGCCTTGAAAGGCTAGCCATGGCTTTATACAAGATCCCAGATATAAGGCTCATGTGGAGTAAAGATTCAGGATTTCTCACCCAGTTCCAATCAGATGATATACATGCAAAGATTACATACAAACCAGTATCATCCTACCCTCAATGCATTAATGACATTTCATTCTGGCTGCCAGAGAATTTAACTGTGGACACATTTTTGAGCAATGATTTTTATGATATTGTGAGGGATATTGGTGGCGATATAATTGAACAGGTATGTACTATTTACCATTTTTAGAACTGATGTTTTCAATGAGAATGAATTGTTTGTGAGAGTTGATACTAAAGATTAGTATCTTCTTCTTCGTTTATGGACTCTGTGGCATATTTGCCACAATTTCGCCAGTGGCAAGTAGATGAGTTTGATTGTGGCATGGCAACGAATCAACTTCTTCAAATCAATCAAATCTTTCATTCAATCAAATATTACTTTTTGTAATCTTTTTAAAGATAATGCTAAATAGCATAATCACAAGCAAAACCACATGAGCAAAACCACAGTAAAACTACAGGTTGATACTAGTATCATGTTATTGTGATACCAAAATTAAGATAATAATTAAAAACTTATCTTTCAGGTGCGGCTAAAAGATAGATTTGTCCATCCAAAATCAAAGAAACACAGTCTGTGCTACAGCATAATCTACAGGCACTTAGAACGGACCCTCACTCAAGTGGAGGTTAACCAGATACACAAGGAAATAGAAAAAGCTGCGGAAAACGCCTTTAATATTGTTATTAGATAAAACTCAATATCAATTGGTCTTTGTTTTAGGCATATGTACCTCACCGGCAAAAAATCTGACCATTCCGATCCAATATTATATAATGGTAAGTTCGTATGAGTCAGTGGCCAATTCTGGTGACAGAGTTTTTAGGCCGCCCGAAGGCCTCTATCATGGCCTAAAAACTTTGAAAAAGCTGGGACCAACTGCTTAACTTGCCCTCCAAAGCACGGGATAATGATGAGATAAATAGTTTTAATATAGTGGTTAAGTTTAAAGAACAAAGGTAATCTGTCACCTCGAGGTGACAAAACTAGGTGACAGATGGGAACAATCCATATTTTCAATGTTTTATTGGTAATTAAATTTTAAAGTAGGTACTTAATTCTATCTAACATTATCACAGTCAACAAATAAAGACTATTACTTAAACCTAGTTACTTACAAACACAGCAAAATATTTTAAAACGCAGAAGACAAACTTATTAATGACATGTAAGTATTTATTTTTACCATTAACGTCTGGCTTGCGCTCAGTCCATGATTGCGTATAAGTACACAATAGGAAAGCACTGCCATGAGACTCAGATAAATTGAACTTAGTGTTATGGGTATCACTAGAGTGCGCATTGGAGAATAGGCATGATGACAGTAACCAAGAATCACGTCTTCACCTTATGAAAATCAAGAAATATAAAAACCATAATTATCCCTTTTCACACTAGATACAAAACTACAAAATACAGCAATCCGCCTTAAAAAGTTGAACACTAATCAGAGCACCTTGGTTCTCTGATTGGTGGCATCAAACAAGTATGCAGAGAATTTTTAACCATACGTAGGTATTGCTAAAAAATTTACATTGAAAACTGACATAGTGACGTTACCGCGTCCCTCCGCGACTCGGCATGTTTTGGCGTGAATTTAAAAATTCAAATTATGTCGCATTTTTTACTACTAAACCATTCGGTAATTTCTGGAATAATAAGTTATTTTTAGGATAATTTTCTAAAATCAGTCATCATGCTTAATGAAGTAATTTCTTTAACTGTACTTAGGTACTTCACAGAACAGCTGATCTGAGGTTTATACCTAACGCAAAAGTTATTTTTTATAAAATATTCAAATGAAATAAAAATAAGTAGGTATCTTTCTTTTAATACCTTTGACTACAGATTAGGTACCTACCGATAAGTGTAAACAGTTATTCAAATCACACAATAAAATAAGATTTTTACTTCTCAAAAATAGCTGGTAGGTAGTAATCAAAAGTAGCATATTTATTTTTAAAACTAGCCGTCACAATTTAGTTTTTTCGGCAGACCTATCAAAAAAATACAAAACCATTTCATGGTGCGCTTAGCTAAATTAAATAGGTACCTACTAGATTAAAAGCGTACAGTTTTAAATTATTTACACACCTGCAGTTTTATAGGTACATACTACACACATTACCTACATATATCTATAAAATATTTAGGGTAGTTACCTGATAATACCAATTCAGAGTCAACCAATAACTAAATCTTTACCTTGTATTGTAAGTTATAAACCGCACAAGACATTTTCGGTGACAACTAAACGACTCGGATTAAAAACAGATTCGAAAAAATATACAATGGTCCTTAACTGCTTTACCACAAAAAAATACCATGCAAGAACTGTTTATAAGTTAGAAGGCAATTGTGTCGATTCTGTTGTAGCAATTTCTAAACTAAAAGTTTTGCGGTCCTGTGTATTGCAATTCATTCGAAAAGGACGGCAACAATTTTAGTTAGTTTAGTTTATACAATGTTACAGCAGAATCGACACCGTTTAGAGGTTTGTTTTAATCTATATCAAGCAAGTATGTAGGTACATTTACAATAAGACAGTAACCTAAACCAACACGCAAAAATAGGCCCAAACATCATCTTCACATATTAAAATTAAACTTTATTAAACAAAAATAAATACTTAGGTAGTAGTAGTACTTATTTATTTTTGTTAATAAAGTTTACTCACGTAACACAAAATCAAGGATTTCAATTTAAAATTTTTAATGCCATCTACATGCAAGAAAGGTAAACTTATTACCGCTCTATCTAGCTACTAACAGATGGAAGCTAGGCAGAAATAAAATATAGCATTTTTTTTAAAGAAATTAAAAATATATAATAAATGCGGATTTTTAGTGTAAATTAATAGTATCTAGTATAATTTTTTATCTCACCGGATAGCTTTTTTTGAGGAATTGGATTACTACAACTAATAAAATGGTAAATGTTTACGTAGTACTTTAACCCTCCATTTGTCATTCTAAAGATTTTTTTAGATCAATAATTATGTACATATAGTACATGTTGAAACCAAATTACCAATCTGAACAAAAACGTACTAAAAATAACTCAGTTTTTTGTAAATAGTAGTAGTAGCTAGTAGCTAAGCTACCAAGCTAGTATGGTTAGGTATATAGATCATACTCCCAAAATACAGTCATCGTCTTGTGAATCATCTTCTGGGCCGTACGTCGTATTCAATGGTATATTGTGTGCATTCAATGCTCCACCAGACAGAACTAAATTAGTAGGAACAGGGGAGATAGTGCCAGTTGTCTGACTCATGTCATCCATTTCCTCATCTTCTTGATCTATGTTATCATCTTGTCGTTCGCCTAAATGCTCTTCATCCGTATATTCTATATCTTCTATATGTTCCTCTGTATCATCAGCTTGATTCTCTAGCATATTATGTTCTTGTTCACCCGGAAGTTCTTGTGTTTGTTCCTGTTCTTTGTCATTTGTATTTTGAACATTTAATTGTTCTGGTTCGTCTGAGTTTTCCTGTTGTATTAAAGATCGTGGGTTCACTAAAGCTTCCTCGCTTGGTTTGTCTACATCTTGGTCAGGCTTAGTAGAAGAACCTGCTGAGTCTTCTAAACGCTTACGTTTTACTTTCTTAATAAGTGGTTCATCATCAGATGAATCACTATCTACCAGATATTCCTCTTCCATCGGAGTATCTGAATCCACCAAGTCTATTTTCGCCTCAATCTTATCCAATTTACGCTTAGAGTAAAAAGTAAACTGACGATCTATGAGCAAGCTCTTGTTTCTTTTCAATATCCTCGCAACGTGTTTTTTCGACTGCAGTATGTTAACTGGTTTCAAGTTGTTCGATAATCTTTCCATCAGCCTCTGCTTTTTTTGTAGGATCGTAGTAATCTGCGATTTTTTTGAAGGTGAGTCTTCATTTACAGTGACTATTGAATGTAGATTCGCGGCCGATGATTCGATGTCAGTTGATCCAGTTATACTGATGTCTGGTTCATCAGTTAAGTCAATCACGGACGTCTTGTCCGAGGATGATTGTGATTTAGATGGAAATTTCTGAATGCACACATTGATAGCGGTGAGTTGACCGCTTTCCAAGTCCAGTTTAAAAAATATACCGTTGTTGTCGCACGAGTATTTGAGTTCTGCAAAAGATGTTACTGCTGTCAACTGAAAGCTACCATTTTTATTTGTTGCAGTGTACTGTGTTTTTTTTAATATAGGTGATAGACTTGGCATGGGTATGATCTCTTCACGCGGCACTGGTAGATGCAAAACTAAATTTTGAGTGTCGAGGATAATCGGTTCTTGCGGTGTTATTTCTTCAACTGGTGGTGGTGCTAAGTCTTCTTCCATTATTCCTGACATTTCCATTAAATCAGATAACAGACTTTTTTTGTTTGAAGTTTCTTCTGTATTATTAGATTTTGATTCACTGGCTTCTAAGCTAGTAGTTTTAGAAACTGGATTTTCTGTACTAGTCTTTGTAGTGCTAGATGATTGCACCGGGTTTTCTGTTTTTTCGATAGCTCTTGCCGTACTCGTTTCATTTTTTTCACCCGAAGCCGAAATCAATGTTTCTGTATCTTTCTTCGCTACTGCAAGAATGTCTATTCTCATTTCAAAGTCTTCTTTCTCTGTTGCTCTCTTTTCTTTTGCAATACTATCAATTTCCATCTCGAAATCTTCAACTGTTTTGGGTGTTGTTATTTCTTTAATAGATTTATCGTCTAAGTCGAGTGTAGGCGTCGGTTCAGAAGGCTCTATAGTGTCCAAAATATGCTCAGCATTGGTACTCATTTCGGTCGCATCAGGAGAGTTATCCTTATCGATGTTGATTACTTCACCAGTCTTCGCGACAGCGTCGTTTGCGGGCAAAGCAATTCCGAGAGCATTAATTTGCTGTTGTAAAGCATCAAGAAACTGTGGCAATATAGCGCATTCCTCAGGACTGAGTGTCACATCAGGCTGAATTATATATGTCAACGTTTTATCTGGCAGTAAGACTACTTGTACGCCTGCAGGCAAACTGACAGCTTTAACTTGACCTTGCTCATTAGGTAAGACACGAGTAGCTGTTATTGTAGGCGACTCAATCTTTTTAGGCATTCTTATATTTGTAAGCAGTATTTTACCTTTGCCAACAAAAAACGGTTGGTTCTCGTCGGTAATAAGCTTTTTACTAAGAACTATTTTATTTTCTTTAATTTGTTTTCTGTGTATTGGGCAGCTGTTCTTGCCGTTGATTTCTATTCTTCCTCGGTTCATGCTTATATTTGGACGACAAGTACACAAATCGGATTGAATGGCAGTTGATTTCACATTTTTATGTCTGGTGTTCGATCTGATATGCACCTTAGGTGTATTTTGTTCATCTCTTGTTTGAGTTGTATCATTAACATTCGTAGTGATAGTACTTTGAGCGGTCTGGCTTGTTTTTGGTGTTGATTTTGCTGCTGTATACACACGGATCTTAGGAGTTGGCTGTTTATTTGTCGAAGAATACAACGGCGTTAACTCGGCTGAACTATCGTTAGGACTATCCAGAGATGTGTTATCTAGTGATGCCTCATTTGTTTGTGTGAGCACGGCATTTTTTGATAATAGATCTGATGCCGGGTCAACTACAGTATCATCGTCTAAATTAATTTGGACGCTGACATCAGTCTTCGGTTTCACCTGATTAACAAGTTGAACGACATGCTCAATGGTTTGAGAAATATTTTGTTCGTTATTTATAAGTGCAGTGGATGGATCATCGGGGGGAATAATAACAGATGCAAGATCTCCTGCAAAATACAAATCTTTACAGCAGCATTTGCACATCATAGTTGGATTACATTTATGACGACGCTTCGTAATGGTATTGGAAACATTACCTTGAATGCAATCTATTCTATAGCTACACCAACAACAGTAGATTTTATCTTTTATACGAATTTGGCCCTTAACTTTAGGCCTCGTCGGCTTCTTTACAGGAACTTCATCGTCCGTGATATCAATAACAGTATCGGGAGTTTGTTCGATTTGTTTTTCTGTGCTTTTATTATTTTGCTCTACATGTTTTTTCTTATATTTCTGTTGTGATTTTTTGTTTCTGGATACTTCTGAGATTTTTGTGCATGGGTCTAACGCACTTAACATTTTGTACAAAGTATCAATAGTTAAAAGAGCATCCGTTTGATATAGTTCCTGGCTTGTTAAGTTGGGTCTTTGATTCCAAGCTAAGAGAGGGTATACAGTTTTACGTGTTGGTTTTCTAATCTTTGTCGTCCCACTGTTGACTGCTATATTTGAATCGTCAAGTTTATTCGTGTTCTTACTCGGAGCATTATTAGATACAACCTGCGATTGGAGAGGTGTTGGTTGGGCACTTGTAACGGAGCTATTAATAAAAACCATTGGTGGTGTCGGTTGTACTTTTGATATGGAGTTATCATTATTAACCAATGGTGGGGTAAACACCATTGGTGGAGTCGGTTGTACTCTTGATATGGAGTTATCATTATTAACCAATGATGGGGTAAACACCATTGGTGGAGTCGGTTGTACTCTTGATATGGAGTTATTTTTATTAACCAATGGTGGAATCGGTTGTACTCTTGAAGTTGATTTATCAATATTAACCAATGGAGGAGGAGATGATTGCTTTTCTGGTATAAACGGATTTATATTAGTATTAGTGTCATTATTTGAAAAATTGTTTGCTTTTTGTTGAGACAGTAACTTATTGATGTCATTTTTGATATTTTGAACATAACAAGCGGGACCTATCTTTCTAGTGTTAGTTTGAGAACTTCGTTTATTTGTGGTATGGGACGTTTCATTATCTAACCTCAAAGGCGTCACTTCCGCGGTCAGCAGATGTTGGTTGAGCCTGCGTACTTGTGAGATATCAGGAAGATTGATAGCTCTAACTCTTTCTGCCATGCGCTTCTTTAATTCATTTTCTAAAGTATCGTCTATAGTACGAAAACTTTCTTGGACTGATGTAGGTTTCACGTGCTCAGTAGATGTTATTTCTATACCATGTTCTGCTGTGACAGATGGGGCTGATATGGTTGGTGTCGATTTGAGGTACAGTATCCCATTGATGAGTTTGTCCTCGAAACCCTTACTCATGTCGATTGTCATCGGAATACAAGATTGCAGCAACGTTCGGTTACGCTCAGACATAAAGAAACCTACTGTTAGTTTTTTTAACCTCGTGTTAAAATCTGGATTTTTACACAGAAGTACAGGGTTGTAGCTACGATGTTTTGGCTTATGTAGCATGTAGCTGGTTAGTTTGACTCTTTTACTATCATCTATAATTTCAGATTCGCTATCTGAAGCGCTTAATTCTTCAACAGTTTCGTTCCTAAACAAATCATCATCGCTCACGTAGGTGATGTCATGGTTATCTTTTATATGTTCATTAATAACATCATTGTCATTGTTATCCTCTTGTTCAATAGGTTGTTCAGACACACTATTAACAGATTGTTTACTAATTGGTTTGCTTAAAACATATACTTTCTCTATTGTATTTTTATCATATACCTGTTCGTACTGTAGAGTATCATCAAAAACGGTCATGGAATCAAGTTTAGTTGTATACACTACCGGGTACATGAGAAGTTTGAGGTCAAACTTCTGAGCTGTTGTTATTTCTGTAGTTTCTTCGTCGTCAGTGGATTCTTCTTCCTCATTTTCTTGTTTTATTTCTTTTGATTCATTTTCATCTCTTTCTAATTTGGTCGAGGTTGGATCTACAAAGTAAAAAGAATTATATATAAAAACTTTATTATTATGTGCCTATGGTTTATATCTTCGGGCTTAGATTTAACTTAATCAGCTAGCTCAGAACTTAACCAACAATATTTGTCTATTGTGTATTGTCTCGATTTGAAAGATTTGGAAAATTAATTTGATTTTCGAACTTAAAAGGCAAATTAAAACATTTATTTTATTTATTACCTCTCAATGTAATAATATCGTCTTCATCTTCCTCAACGTACTCTATACCATCATCAGCAAAATCAATATCCTCGTCGGTGAAGGTCAAATCCGTAGGTAAATCACTAAACTCTTCCACCGAGGTTTCTGTATGTTTATTTAGAATAGCGTCATTTATTATAACGTCATCTGTAATAGCTGTGTTATCTTCAGCAGGATTGTACTCTATTTCCATAGTAGAAATTCCAGTGTTTTTCGTTCGCAGGTCGTCTTTAATAGATTCAGTTTCGATTTCAAGCTTGACACCTTCACTTGAAACTGTCGTAATCACAGGTAAAGCTGCAGTTATTTGGTCGTTCTGGTCAAAACTATTTGTAGCATTGTCTTCATCGTCTGCTATTGGGACTTCGTTGTTGGTGCGCATATCATTGTAAATGGTAAAATTATGCTCAACTTTGATACCAGCACTTGATACAGTTGATATAATAGGCAACAATTCGCCCGGATTATCGCCGTTTATTTGTTCATCATCCATGTCATCAGTTCTATCTCTTTCAATAACATCATCCACATTTTCGACTTTGACTCCGGCGCTTGTTACTGATGATATTTCAGGTACAAATCCGGGCGAGGCATCAACACTTTCATCTTCATGACTGTCAGTTGCTTCATCTTGGCTGTCTTTCTCTACCGGCACATAATTATCCGTCATTACAGTTATATTAGTCTGTTCAGCTGTGTCTTTTGAAGCATTACTAGTGTCTGTTGAATTATTAACGGGGAGAATACTAGGCTCCTCATCATCTTCGATTACAACACAGTCTTTGTTTTTTTCTACATCAGTAATCATCCCATCTACAATACTAACAGAAGACACCTTTTCAACATCAATAGCAATAAAACCATTATTTTCAGTATCTTTATAAACTTCTTTGACTGGAGAGTCCATTTCAGGATTAGGTTCAATGACTACATCAGAGGTTGCTACATTGCTCAGTGTTGCGTCTTCGTCAAAGATCTCTTCTACTCTTTGCAACCTTTCTATTTCTTCGTCAAATTCACTACCTTTTTCTGGCGGGATGTACACTTCATGCTCCTCAAAGTCCTCATCAACGTCTACTGGCTCGCTTTTTATTTTGACTAATGGGGGTGGGTTATTGCTGAAGTAAGCGCTAGGTGTTCCAGCTTCTTCTTCGGAGTCTGAAATAGCTCCTAGATCTATAACTTCAATTTGAGGCTCGACTAGGACAACGTCTGGCGCAGTTGCTGAAAACGAAAATATTTATAAACATTTATATATTAACATCCGAGGATTTGTATAGAAGTTTTACCTAATTATTCTGTTTCTATGTAAACTGCCCCTATAAATTTGAAAAAGGTTTCTCCATCGACGACTGATGTGGCGGGCCAAGGTCTGCCTGCGACGCTGGAGGTTGCGGGTTTGATTCTCGCCTTGAGACAAATGTTTGTACGATCTGCAAATATTTGTTCCTGGTGTTCTGTTCTATTTTCTATGCATAATAAAAAAATATCTACCTATGTATTGTATTGTATTAAAATATATATCAGTCATTTAGTACCCATAACACAAGCCCTGCTTAGCTTGGGAATAGATGATGCTGTGTGGATTGTCCAGGATTATTTATTTATTTAATTATTTATTTATCGTTTATTTAAGTATTAGTAACTGACTGTTACAATTTAGGAGATAATTTGAAATTAATATTACTTTACATTGTATAACAAAGTGAATAATTTAAGAAACTGGATATTGGCAGCTAATGACCATTATTTATTTAATAGTTCAGTACCATTTTTTAAACTTACTATCGCTAGCTTTCATCAAATTCTTCTGCCGCATCTTTACACCCTGGAACAAACAAACACACTACTATTCAAGTTATTTAGCGCACCGAGGAGCGGACTCGATGGCGCAGTTACTTAATGTATGTTTCGAGACCGTTGCAGCACCATTAGATTTTTCAATTCCTTTCAAATAGTGAAGGAAAATATCATGAGGGAACCGGCATATCCACGAACAGAAGCTCTGACAAGACGATCAGGTCGCCCGCCTGATGTTAAGCACCACGCCTGATATGCTCCATTCAACAACCTGCAATTGAGTTCTTTTTTTATGTCAACAATAGACGAGATGGTCAAGGCTACGACTTAACAATGACAATATAATTGCAGTGTCACACAAAATCTAGTATTCCGCATGGTTTATGGCTCAATCATTCTCACTTGGGGTAGGCCAGCGTCCAAACAGTGGGAACCTTATAAGGCAAGGTAATAATGAAGTACTTACAAGTTCATCAGGCAAGATCACCAATCGATTTTCGATCCCGTCCTCCCAACTCGCAAATTTTTGTGTGATGACTTGAGGGTACCTGAAAAATAAAATATTATTAGTGTACGTTTCACATATCGCCATCTAGCCTCAAAGCACAGAACTGATATTTTCATACAGCGCCATCTAGAAGTTAAGTAAAACACACTCCAACAGTACAGGACTTAAGCCTTGGCATCCGGGTGTGTTGCCACCTGTCTTAATTAGACACGTGGTGAAAGATGACAACTCGTAAATTTTTACTTAAAAAGCGAGGACAGGAGCGCTGGCTAAGTTGTTCTTAACAGATCAACGAAGTTATGCACCATTCCGCAGGGGTCATCATTTGGATGGGAGACCGCCAGTGGCAATTTCAACTGAGCGGTCCCGTGCTTAGGAGGGCACGTTAAGCAGTCGGTCTTGGCTTTTTCAAAGTTGTTAGGCCATGACAGAGGCCTTCGGGCGGCCTAGAAACTCTGTCACCAGAGTTGGCCATTGACTCATACGAACGAACGAACAAACTTAAAAAGCGATTTATTTTAATCAAAAAAGCATGGACGAGTCACGTTTTGGACGTGGCTTGTCGAAGACGATTCCACGCAGATATCATAACAGCCCGCGTTGGTCATAGCGAATAAGGCTCGAATAAGGGTTCGAAATTATCAATAACATTTCTTGATAATAAAATTATCGAAAAATTATTTAATTATCCTTTCGAACCCTGCGGGTCTACTCCTGCTGACAAAAGCGATATATCGTGACAGTTTTCGTAGTTCAGCTTAAGTCTGTGAATGCTCATTATGTGAACAAGAATTACCCTTCAAAAGGGGATTTAGGGGATTTTTTTTTTTGTTTCAAAGTCCCCTTAGACTGAGCTTGAAGCATCAAAGAGAATTTTAATACTAAAATTCCCAAAATATCCCTTATCAAAGAGGATTTTGACAATAAAATTCCCAAAATCTCTTTTAAAGGGGATTTTGACACTAACCCGTTAGTTGTCTCACCAATATAATTTGAGATATTTGCCACGATTAGCGTTTGATTTCAAGAGTAGACCTTTTGGCCCCAGGAGACAGGGTAATTACTTGAGTGCGATGGCTTTCTGCAGATCATCGGGAGAGTCCTGCTTCGCGGTGACGAGTTGGCGTTGGTTCCCGCGGTAGTTGTACCAGAACTTGTAGAACTTGTGACGCGTCAGCTCCTTGATCTGGTACCAGCGGCGCTGCAGCATCATCGGAGAACACTGGTGCCCTCTGAAATACGAATATTACAATCATCCCACGGGAACTTTCAGTTTTTCCGGGATATAGAACGAAAGAAAGAGAATTCATTTATTGAATGAAACCCACTAGGTGTAAAAAAAAACAAGGCAAAAAGTAAACAAAGGTCAATAGGTATGAAGTACTTAAAAGATATAAGGTTTTTTTTTAAAAATTTCCAACACAGGGTCTTTTATTGTTAGGAATAGGTTACGAAAAAAAATTTATTATTAAAGTATTTATAGTATTAATGACAACAATGACAATGACAACTAAGGTTGGCTATCTTGTCAAAACGACATGGGTCTTCCCATTTTAATTATTTTTCTCGTGTTATTTTAAGTTTTATTGCGTAAATTTGGTGGCAGTTTATACAATTTAACTTGTTTACTTAGCACAAGTGTTAGTAATCGAAATGAAGGGGTAATGTTGGTTGGTAATTTAGTCAAAGACTTTCCAAGAGAATTTTGAAAAAAAAGTCATCGTTTCTTTCCAAATTTCGTTTGTTTACGTTGCTATGCGACAATCAAACTAATACACTTGACACTGGCAAAATTGTGGTAAATTAGCCACAGAGGCCATAAAACAAAAGAAGAAGAAGTTGGACCACGTAAACTGTCACTGTATAGCACTTAAATGAGATCCGAGTTCGATGTTTTTTATTTTACTTGAAGCCCGCCCCGGCTTCGCTAGTTATTATATATTTAACTAGCGAAGCCGGGGCGGGTCGCTAGTAATAAATATAGTCTATGTTACTCAGGGATAATGTAGCATTCTAATGGTGAAAGAATTTTTGAAATCGGACCAGTACTTTTCATTCGTAGCAATCAAATATACAAAAATACAATTCTATCCTCTTTATAATATTAGTTAGGAAAAATATATATCTATGTATTGTATTGTATTAAGTATATAATATCAGTCATCTAGTACCCATAACACAGCTCTGTTTAACAGCAGCTTACCTTGGGGCTAGATGATGCTGTGTGGATTGTCCAGCATTATTTATTTATTTATTAAATATTTATTATTACGCTGAGGATCCTCATCAGATCTTCACTAAAATTGAATGTAAAAAATACCCAGAAAACCCGGAACATATATTTGTAGATCGTACAAACATTTGACCCGAGGCAGGAATCGAACCCGCAACCTCCGCGTCGCAGGCGCCCGCTGCGCCACATCTGTCGTCAATGTAATGAACAGAATATCTCCTCAAAATGCAGTATGTTGCTCACTTTTAAAAATTTGTGCTTGTTTTTTTTATACCACTAAAGTGGCAACCAAGCGTACGGCCCACTAGATGGTAAGCAGTTACTGTAGCTTTTGTACGCATGCAACATCATAGAATATCACTTGCGTGTTGCCACCCTGAGTTATTAATAAAAACTTACTTCGAGTTGTAGTAGACAGTGGCGGCCGTCCACGCCTCGGCCAGGTTCTCGCCACTCCTGCCTTCGAGCTCGAACCGCTGCACCAACGCGAACAGGTTATTCAGCACTTTGCTCTCGTACTCGCCGGTCAGCTTCTCCTGTGTTACAACTCTTGGTTAGCAAAACTCTTGGTTGGAAATCGAGACGGGCGGTGTAATAATAAAATATTAGAGCACACGCGCTCTGTAGCGGTTATGCGGGGGTCATTGACACGCGCGGGACATTGACGCGCGGGTTATTGACACGCGCCGCGCGCTTCCCTTTCGATTTCCAACAAGGATAACTATTAATTGACCAAAAAAATTTAATCGATTTACTCGAGATTTTTAAAACAATAACGTAAAAAACAAAACATTTATCGAATAGAAAAATTTATTGATGCACAACCGGATTCGAACCCAACTTTAGGTAGGATCGTAAGGCGGGGTCACTACCACTAGCGAACTTACCCGATCGATAACGTCTATTTTCTCATGCACGATCACCAAGTCGAAGAGCAGCCAATCAGTGAGGGTCATCCTGGCCACGGGGCCTATGAGGTCCACTCTGTCGTCCGCTTCCAACAGCCGCTTTAGCTTCTTAAGGGTTAACATTCGCATCCTCTCCCTGCGACAAAGGATATAATAATCTAAATGTTCAGATTTGTTTTCCCACATGTTAAGTAAAGTAATGTAAAAGTTTTTTTTTATACAACTAAAGTGGCAACCAAGCGTACGGCCCACATGATGGTAAGCGGTCACCGCGGCCTATGGACGCTTGCAATACCAGAGGTATCAATCGCGGGTTGCCACCTTGAGGCGTAGATCGAAAGCCTCATGTGCCAGTAATTTCACCGGAAACCATACCCTTCACGCCGGAACACAGCAATGCGAGCATTACTGCTTGGCGGCAGAAATAGGTATGGTGGTAGTCCTTCCCCGGACGAGCTCTATCACAAAGAACTCTACTACTCTTCCCACCATTTAATCCTTCCCTGGAATCTACAAATAGCACTTACCAAAGTTTCTTACAATTGCTTCCGATCTCCTTCTTCATGTCCTCCCACATTTCTGCATCAGGCTTCTTCTCCTTCATCCTCCTCGCCACGGACCTTATCATCCGACGCTTGAATTTCTCCAGCTCGATCCCCTTGCGACAACTGCCAACATTTTCCGTGGCAGCCATCTTGGATCTATTATAAAAAAAGTAAATAAAAATATTTTTAAACAATACATTTTTACACCACATCTAGCATTTAGCCCCAAAATAGAGTCATTCGTCAACTCACACCATTATTCTTGTCCCAACTGGTGCGAGTTGACGAATCGTAAAATAAATATTATTTTCGTTCTGCAACTCACACCACCTTTGCTTGCAAAGCTTGTTTAGTACCATGGGAACCAGTTATCTGATATTATAATACGCAATAAGTACCTATTACTTTTTTTTAAATACCTAGTATACCTACCTACATACTACTTACAACAATACAATATTATAGAAACACCCAGACCCGGAACAAATTTGTATACAGATCATGCAAACTCAAAGAATAGAACCCGCACTCTCTCTCTCTCTCTCTTCAATCTCGCCACCGAGGTCTTCAACAAAGGGGCGGGGCATCCATCCATATTAACGATCTTTATATCTGCCGTACCAGCTGTCCCTGTCAATCTGTTCACCGTTACAAAGTAATATCCATACAATACCACATACGACCCATCAGTGTGACAGTTTTTATTCGTTGAGAGTACGTAGGCACTTTCTTAGGCGCTGAATGCTCATGCAACGGCACCGTTTACGTACACAATCCATGCATGCATTGCATTGGTAATAAATTGTGACGCGCTTTTACGCCATTTACGCCGATTTATGCCCCTATTCATAAAATAAACTGTCATTGTAGCTTGTGTATATTTCTTGTCATTATGTCAGACGATAGGTTTGAAAGGCACATTATTTGCATTTTGCACATTATCAAACAGAGGTTTAGTTCGTTTATGAATTCGACCCGTAGTAGTAATATCCCTCGGTCCCTGCACCCCGCGCTCCGCACCGCTTACAATTCAAACAAGTTTTTTAAATAACAAAACTGATTGTTACGACGCCGACGACCGACGCAACGTGCCTTGTCGACATTGGCGCATAGTAGTTATTGTCGATTCTGTGCAAAGACATTAAGATTCTGTGACTATCATTACAGCGTCCGTCTGTGCTACTAGGTACCTACATTGTATTATTGTGTGTAAACAAACTTTATGCATATTGTACGTCCGAAAAGGGCAAACTGTTGGACTATTTTTGTATTTTTAATTTTACCATCTTACATTATAACAGTTTTACAATAAAAATATTCTTATTCTTATTCTTATTCTTATTATTATTATTATTCTTATTCTTATTCTTATTCTTATACAGGCAGACAGCACAGCCATAATATTGTTCTGTGACAGAACCAAATAATATAGGTACTATCAATATTATCTGTGATTAATATACTAAACGACGAGTGCGTCTACGTTAGCGAGGTTTCAAACCTTAACCCCTAGCAGCTGTCGGGTCGGATAAGTTGCCCTTTACCTACTTTAGTTAAATACCACAGAACAAATATTAGTACCTACCGACCTAACCACTCTTCTGACTCTACAATACAAATAGTATACACGTGAGAGCACCATCATCGTTTTTCTGAATTTCATAGCGTAAATAATAGCGTATGTAGGAGGTACCTACCTAGGTACCGTATTTGAATAAAACTAAATTTAGGTAGGTAGGTACCTAATTTGCCTTTTACCACTTTACATGTTTGAGCTGCGAATAATATTATGGCCGCTAATGAGTAGGTAATGTAATGTGTGTAGGTAGGTAGTGTGTACCTACCTACCTAATAACTAGGTTACTTAAAATACTTAATATGATTAGAAAAAAGCAAAAAAACATAAGTAATTGAAAGGTACAATATAAGCCACTAGGTTGGTACCTACCTATTTAAAATTTAAAATACATCGGAATAAAGAACTTCATATAACAATTAGTACCTACCTACCTACCTACATAGTGCCATGGTAATTATATAATTCATATTCATTTAAGTAGGTAGGTATTAGTTCTGATATAAGTCTATTAATATAGTAGAAAAAAGAATATTAATTAAATATTTTTCCCTAACAACAAATACTTACGATGATGATACAAACGAACAATACTTTTATGTAGGTATTGTTCGCACAGCGGATCTAGGCTTCCGTGAAGTTAGCTGTTTGTGATGCGCAAAGAAAATTTAGTTTGAAAAAGCTCCATTGCGCATCGAAACGGCTAATTTCACGACGGCCGAGATCCGCCGTGAGAACAATACTTGTCCGCTCTATTGATTAAACATTCGTTGTTTTTCTAAATATCACATATTAAGGTTACACTTCTATAGCCCCTAAACATGTGTAACGTGCTTTTATCTTTCTACAACTAGTAAAAATGAAAACTACTTACAATTACTATTAAAATTAATTGGAGGCAAATCCGGTTCTTTGAAAAGAGTACATCTGATCCATTTTTTGGTGATATACGTTTTACAAACGTCCGGCCGGGCGAAGCGACTGATGCAGACTAAACTAAACTAAACCAATTAGATAATATCAAAATGGCGCCGTACCAGGCTCTGTTGCCAATAACTAAATATATAGCTTGGTTTACAAGCAGTTTTATCCATTCTAAATTTTTACCCCTTTACGATTGATTGTAGGTAAGTATTCATTTTTAACAGACTCCTTTAAAAACAGAATACCTAGCTGTTGGTAGGGTGGCAGGTGGAGGGGAAGAAGCAACATAATATCGACCGATTCCTTGTACTAGGTATTTCCGACCAATGACGAGTAGGTACGTAACGTAAGCGAGGCGGGATGTTATTTCTGTCCCGACATTGCTGTAGAGCGGAGGTTAGTAGCGGAGCAGCCCTAATCAAGATTCAAGCACAAGGAGTTTTAAAAATGAAATGTACCTACTTAATAATTAAATTCTTTCTTTTAATAATTTAATCCAATTACTATCGAATGCATTTAAGTACCTACCTAGTCAATTATCGCACTCTAGAGCGTTAATTGAGTCAGGCGTGACTTACTTTTTAGAAAGTTAGAAACTCACCCTCTCGTACGCCTAATGTAATGCCTCGTTTTCTATTTATCCGTGATAGTATCGATCGGGTAGGTATGTATACAAATTCAACTCCATTTACGGGCATTATTTTTTGACTATGCTAGAAATGAACTAACTTTGTCGAGATTGAGAGTCAAAACATTTTTGGAATATTGTAAAAACTTTAAAATCATCTAATATTTTATGATTTTGACCGCGCGCGGGCCGCGGCTTTGCTCACTTGTTTTTTTAGAAACTTTGACAACCCATTAGTTAGCATAAGCGTAAAACACACAAAGAGCCCGGGTGAGTGTCGGGTGGGTCGTGTCCAGTCGTGTCCGTTGCAGGCCCGTGTCGCGGTCGCAGGTGTATTTTGTTTATTTTCTATGGACGTCCCCGACCGACCGATCGACGGACGGGCCCGCGACAGACACGACCCTACCTACGGCCTACACGCGCCCGCTCTGTGTTTTTTATGTAAAAATTGTAGCAAAAAAGAAAAAACAGAAATCTGTTAGCACCCTTCCTAGAAGAAAAGGAGCATCGATTTTTATATCGATGCCATCCAGCCAACTCAAACCAATTTATGTTGTTTGGTTGTGGTGTCCCAACTCCTACCGAAAAAATAATCACAGACCAAAAAGTTACAGCACCACCACCGTGTTGTTATTATTTAAGAACCTACCTATCCTTGTTATTATTATATTATTAGGTAGAAGTAGGTAGGTACCTACCGACCTAAATACTGTAGGTACCTTTTATTTGGTTGGTACTTACCTACTAGCTGTTGCTCGCGACTCCGTTCGCGTGAATTACGGGACTTTTCAGGATGTTACTAATCTAGATACCTTTGTAGGTTACAAAAAATATTTTAATCCGTTCAGTCGGATACCTACGCCCACAAATATAGGTAGGTAGGTTAGGTACCTACTAAGCATCCACATTTTCGCCTAATTAAATCAACTTAATTAGTGGAAAATGCCCATTTACTGTGGTAAGTACGTCTACCTACTACTAGGAAGGTAGGTGTATCGTACAAACAAAAATAAATGTAGGTATTAATACGTTTAGTTAGTTAGTAGCAAGCCTTGGTAGCAAGGGATTAGGTAGGTATAACCTAGATTACATAATTATTTCGCATGAAGCTAGTAAACCGAGCGGACGTGGTGCGCTCGGCCCGGGCTTGTGTTCGACGACGCGCAAAAAAATCGAGACTGTCGTTCAAAGATTTCTCTAGGTCTTGTCATTATTTTACTAATTTTACACAAAACCCTAATTCCTTGCTAGCTAAGCAACCAGTCTTCTTTGAACTTCTTTGAAGCAGACATTTTTACTTCTCCAGCCACTTGATACCTAGCTGCTTTATAAAATTTAGGAGTACCTACCTTACCTTAGGTAAGTACGTACCTACCTAGGTACCGAATCGAGGTCGACAAATTCCGTCATTATTGCAAGCAAGGCCACGCGCTACGCTAGCAGACACGTCCTAGCGAGTGTATTGCTGGCATACGAATGAAAAATTCTCGCTCTAGGAAGTACTGAAAATCCCGTTATTGTAATTACCTTTGTGCACTGAAGAGGCCGTTTTATAGAAACTTGATCAAGAACACATTATTTTAACAAATAGTCACAGTTTTTCTTATCACAATCAATAATCGCGTGGCACAAAGCACGTTTTGCTAGCAGTCCCGTTCGCTTTGGCGTTTCAAAACAAAATGGCGTTTTTCGGAACGTTGGGCAGCCGACACGTTGAGTTCGCGCGCGCACGGATGCGAGCGAGACAGCAATACTACCGGCTACTCTTTCTTTTGTAGTGAGGGGAGATGAACGAGCGAGAGCTTTGTTCCGCCGAGTAAATCACCCTGAGTGGGAGAGAAACAAAAATTAATTCTTCGAAACGTCGAGAAAACTTCATTTCTCCGGGAGCTGTCATCAATAGCGAACGTCATCGTCGGTTGTATGCTCATGATTAATAATATTTTCATATTTTGTATGAAAGACATAAATTAGGCACTAGAACTAGTTCTGGTGTGATTGGATTAGTAGGTACTTTGAAGGGGAGCTAATACAGGTAAGTACCTACCTAGATACTACCTACAAACAAATAAGTAGGTAACCCAAAGATTTTTAATATCGTCAAAGCATACACCTTACTAATCATTTAGGTAGGTAGGTAAGGTAACAAGTAGGTACCAATGATAAATGTTGGTAGGCAGGGTAGGCACCCAGTGTACCTTCACACATACATTCGAACTGTATCAGATAAAAATAACACGACCCCTACTAATGGTTCTCCATCTCGATAATAACAATTACGTAGGTTATCAAAAATATCATGCGAAGGATGGATGTCACAAATCAAAATCCATCTCGATCTAATTTCTAAAATATGAATAAGTACCTACATAATTATCTGCTATAACTACAGCCTACAGTCAGTACAGTCAGCAGCATTAATATGTACTTATACAAATCATAATTTTCAAAAAAATGTGGTACCAACAATTTTCTTTTTAAAAATTTAAGCAGCATAAAAGCTCCAAAATGATGTCAAAATCATGTAACCATTTTCAGAAAAATAATGTCGTCCATCACACAACTTTTTCAAAAAAATGTAAACATCCATAATAAAAAAGTCGTGGGATCGAAACCAGTGGTGCACAACTGGATTTTTCTTTTTTTTTTAATATGATGTAGCCATATCAGTAGGTAGGTGAAAAAAATTCGAAAGACATGACATGTGCCATCCACCAATCCGCACTGGGTTTACGTTATTTATTTAGTTATTTATTCATGTAAACTTAGATTTAACATTACAGATTCAGTGCCCCAGCAGTGAAGAACATAGCTGATAATCATTCAAGATGCTTATCATACAAGTCTTCCAATAGGTACTTGCGACAACGACACGAGTTTCTCACGAGTTATAACCCTGGTAGAGCTGGTAGCTTCGAGTCGAGTGATGTCATGCATGACGTAGATCTATAGCATAACAGGTAGAATCAGTCACAGTCAGTCACAGAATACTTATTATTGTGTGCTACTCGAATGCCTAATTCCAACTCATGCAGTCTCGCCGTGTATCGAAGTAAAGTAGAAGCGAGCTTCTTCAATATCAAGTAATACCAACAAACATGTATAGGGTATAAGATCAAGTGTTCCATGACGCGATCCTACGACTCAAGGTTGTGTGTGTAGCATTTAATTTATGATTCGATGTTGACCGCGAGCTTGCCATAGATAGAGGAATAAGTAAAATAGGGTTTTGAGCAGCTTTGAGCTTGCTCTCACCTCTCGCTTAAAATAAAACAAGCGCGGAGCGACTCGTGTCGCGGGTCGAAACTTGAAAGCTTGTAATCGGGCCTCAAATTCTGAAGCAACTGTGGTCCGTCGGCACGGCAGTATTTTTTTAAAATAAGAGGTTGACTCTGCTCTAACAGGGTTTATGTTTGAAACTACCTACGAATATAAAATACCTATTATTAACTTATGTGCAATAAAATATTTGTATTTGTATTTTTATCTATAAAAAGGAAATAAAAAACAGGTAAATTTCAAAAATAACATGTTTATTCTTTCATAATTCGTTCGTTCGTGAGCCTACCTAGTCTACCTACTTAGGTAGACTAGGTAGTATGCGTTTACCTATTAGTTTTCTTACAATATATTAATCTTAATCAGCAAGTTAACATCATCTTAATATTAAGCGGGCTATTAATAAATTGCACTCAGCTTGGTTAGCATGAGCACAGAAAAAAAACGTAGGAACCTATTGTTTATACAAATCAAAAACATTGAGATAGGTAATCATTAAAAAATAAATTCAAGAATTATCTGTTGCTCGTAGATAGATAATTTTTTTTTTTTTTTTATTTATTAGTAATAGATAATTTTTTTTTTGTCTTCGATTTTTTGTCTTCGAGCCTCGCAGACACAAATAATAGAGAAAAAATACGGTTTTTCTGGAATAAAACTATCATTGACATAGGTATAGGTATATACTTAGTATGTTCTTGTTTTTTCATCGTCGCTGTCGTCGTCTGTCGTAGACAACCAAACACACGGCTGTTCTACTGGATAATAAATATAAACTAGCGACCTGCCGGGGCTGGTCGCTCGCACATATAGCCTATGTTACTCAGGGATAATTTAGCATTCTAATGGTCCATTTTTCAATTTTTTTTAAATCAGACCAATAGTTTTGTGTATTTGTTAAAAACAAAAATACATTTTTTTATTTAAGTATGATTTATTTACCTAAGGTACAAAAAAGAATCCGATTAGACTTTCCGTCTTTGACTTTGACTTTGACTGGTTCTGTGCCATTGCTAAGCGATTTTACTTATATGATATTTAACTTGAATCATACTTATAAATTATAATTAAAGGAATGTCATGGACTCCTGTGTAAGTATTCAATTACAATCAATCAATCTGACACTACTACAGTAATGAGTGAATGAACTATGTTGTGAATTTTGGCGAGGAAGTGTATGTAGTTGTACTAAAGTTACTCAACTCAGGCTCCTATCACACTAGCGATTTGGAAGCGAGTTAAAAGCGAGGCATTTGCGCAGCGTGTTCGCTGCCTTTTGCGGGGTGGAAGTGGGGTAGGGCGGGGTGCGCTAATTCGCAGCATGCTCGCTGCGCAGGCGCACCCGCGCGGGGCGTCTTCGCGGCGCATTCGTTGCGAACTCGCTACGAACTCGTTGCGCACTCGCCTCGCTTTGAACTCTCTATCAAATAAACAGTGTGATCACAGATATAGTAATAATAATAAATAAAAATAATAAGTTCGGTTACACCGAATGAGAAACGAATTTCGGCCCATCCATATAAAACATACAATTTTTTATTTACCTACTTAATTGTTTCTATGAGATCTCATAAAAATTTCAAAATGGTTTTACTGAGATCCAATCGCGTTGTCCTAGTACGAGTTTATCGCGTCAAATGGCGTCAATCAGGCAAAGGGACAGAATACGACAGTTTTACGCAATAAAACTTAAAATAACACGAGAAAAATAAAATGGGAAGACCCATGTCGTTTTGACAAGATAGCCAAAGACAATCTATTCTGTCCCTTTGCCGGTGGCAGTTTATCCAATTTAACTTGTTTACATAACACAAGTGTAAGTAATTGAAATGGAGGGGTAATGTTAGTTGGTAATTTAATCAAAGACTTTCCAAGGGAATTTTGAAAGAAAAGTCATCGTTTCTTTCCAAATTTCGTTTGTTTACGTTGCTAAGCGACAATCAAACTAATACACTTGACACCGGCAAAATTGTGGCAAACTAGCCACAGAGGCCATAAAAGAAGAAGAATAAGGGGCAGAATATGTAAAAGAAACGATTTCCGATAACTTTTTACCGAAATCTGTAAAACGCGAGGAAAGAAAGGTAACTGGATGCCTTTAATAACACGCTTATAGATCAATAATAAACAAAACCATTTTGAAATTTCTTGTATGACAATCATACACCAAAAATACATTCGTCATTATCTTCTACAATAAGCTGTTTATTGTTTACTGCAAGCAGTATTTCGTCTTCCGAATATTGGGCAGATTTTGGCACATCTACAATAAAATTTGTTTTGAGTGATGTTTCATTATCCATGTCATCGTCGCTATTGCTAGCAATAATATCAACTACCATTTCATTATCAGTGTTGCTAGGGTTATAATTTTCTGACTGCTGTGTGTTTTCGATAGCAAGTGGTTTATTTTGTGGTGGTATGTTTCTGCGTGTTCTTTGTACAAACGGGCTTTTTTTCGAATTCGAATGTGCTAGAGTTAAGGGTCTCACGCTTGATTGTGTAGCGCGTGGTTGTAAGCTGGTTGGTCTAAGGGCTGTGGGGAGAAGCATCGGAGATTTTTGCGATAGCATTTGATACAATAAAGGATTCCCAGCTGGTACAGGACCTGTAGAGGCTTTTGCTACAAATTGTGCGTTAGGAGCCGTCGCATGGTTGTTGCTTTTCGACGGCATAAAAGTAGTATCACAAAGCGGTCCCTGGTTATCAGTCTCCATTTCAGACTCAGTCAAATCTATTGTATACTGTGCCGGTTCAGCATTACTATTGTTAAGAAAAAGTGGCATTTTATTGATATCGGACTCCAGTTTAGGTTGCAAAACCAGAAGATCACTAGTGTTATTTACCACATTACTTTTGTTTACAAAAGGCGGTAATTCATTGATATCATCAATTACAATGTCATATTGCAAACCAAGAGGATCACTACTGTTCTCTATCGGTAAAACTTTACTATCGTTAACAAAAAGTGGCATTTCATTGGTATCAGTCTCCAGTTTAGGTTGCAAACCTAGAAGATCGCTAGTATTTTCTACCGGTACAACATTATTATTGATAACAAGATGTGGTATTTTATTAGTATCAGAAACAATTTCAGGATGTAAACCAATAAGATTACTAATGCTATCTACTGTTACATCATGACTATTCTGAACAAAATATGGTGTCTGATTAAGATCGGCTTTTTTTGTCATACCACCCGTATTCTTAGTTGGTATATTTTTATTATTAATGTTTAAAAATGGTACTTCATTGTTTATAGCACTTATTGCAGGTTGTAGAAGAGTTGTATCACTCGTGTTTTTGAGCAGTATTATTCCATTATTAAATAATAACGGTGTCTGATTATGCTCAACTCTTTTTGCAGCATCAATCGTGCCGTTTGCGTTCTGTACCGGTAAATAACTATTATTATTTACAACAGGCGTCTGATTGTTCACAACTCCTGTTACGGGTTCCAGAACATTTGTACCACTCAAGTTCTGAGTTTTTCCAACGTTACTACTATCAATAACATAAATTGGTTTTTGGCTGTGAATAACTACAGGTTGTGGAGTATTTGCACCACTATCGCCAACTGAAAGCGGCTTTTGATTGGGTTCAATACCTATCACAGGATTCCTAAGCTTTTCTAATTTGCTATTCGGTTTCAGTAAAGTTAGAAGATGTGATTTTTTTGGTGCTTCAAGAGGTTCGACACGTAACATATTCTGATCTGGGTTTACAACTTGTATTAGATGGTGAACAGCATCTAATACAGGTTTTGAAATATTCACACTGCTAAGGTTTGGAGACTCTAAAATACGATTGGTAACTAAAAGCTGGTTTTGGTTGGGTTCAGTACTTATTACAGGTTTACTTAACTTGTCTAATTTGCTTTTAGGTTTCAGTGAAATTAGAGCTGGAAGCTGTGAGTTTTTTGGTGTTTCAAGAGGTATGACGCGTAACCTCTTTTGAGCTGGTTTCACTTCCATTTTTCGTTTCATTACAGGTACGCGTCCGCGCTGGGCAGTAAAATGTAATTTATAAGCTTGCACTAAATGTTGGTTTTTTTGTCCGCCTACAGATGATATCATTTGAAAAATGTTACAAACTGGACTTTTGTTTTGTGTTGTCGGCATAAAGCAATTTAGTGGTTGCGCTTTGACTTTTGGTTCAATGTTTGTTCCATAATTAAGTGGTAAGTTTATTTTGACGTTTTGAGGCCTATTATTGCTTTCACTTGTTACTTTTGAAGAATTAACTCGATTGACAAAATTTTCAGGTGTAATACCTAGTTCTTCTACTTGTTTTGAAGCAAGTGCGAGTATATCAGATATGATTTTAATATCTACAGTTGATAATTGACCTGGAGAAGCGTTTATCATTGCTGTTAGTTTGCCATTTTCATTTACAGATAGTTTTAGATCTTTAAACTTATCTAAAATATTCTTTGTGAGAGTAGGCAAATCCGTTGCGCTATTGGCCAATATTTCATTGTCAAGGTTGACGGTATTGGTTGGTATTTCTACAAATTCTGGGTTTCGTGTTTTTGTTTTCGAATATGTTTTATTAGGTTTTTGTTGAAAACAAGAATCAACAATCAAGTTTATATTATTTTGTACTGTCATCTCCTTAGTGTGACTTATTAGTTTGGTACTTTTTTGATTCGGTTTAGGTTTATCGGTAGTATTTATAGTTTTCCGTGTTTCTAAATCTTTGTTTGTTTGTTTGTTTTCGTTCAAACTACTTCGATCAAATGATGTGCGAATGGAGCTGTTTATTAATTGCTTTCTAATATATACGTCAGGGATCGGAACTTCACTTTGAACTTGTTTTTTATTATACGCATAGGTAGTTTTAGTAGTTGACATGTTATCTAATTTGTAACTTATTAACGGAATTGGTTTGCAGCAACATTCACATTTATCACTTCTGCAAAGATGGGGAGATCTTATGAACCTAAACGCACTGGGTGATAATTTATTCAAATCACGTAATTGATGGATCAAAACGTCTTCACGGCAGTGCCAGCAACAAATCATATAACAAAAGTACATTCTAGTGATTTGAGATGTTGTATCAATCAATTCATAACTTTGCTTTTCTTCAGAGATAGATCGGTTAACAGTAGGTCTCAAAAAATTTACAATCTCACCTTTGTTTCCTATTTCATAATTCTCACCAAGCAGTTGATTTTGTGAAAATATAATACGGTGATATTTGATGATGATTACTGCACGTTTCAAATAATCATTGACATCGTCGGTTTTAGCAGGTGGTATGGTGTCACGAACTGCGATGACTTTCGGCATGTAATTTTTAGATTTTTCTATTATATCATTATTTTTCAAAATATCTGTAATCGGAATAAACGTAGTAACGTCTTCAGCAATAGATTGTTTGTTTGTAAGTTTAATAAACTCATCATTAGAAGATTTCTTATTCGTTGAATTTCCGATTACACAGCAACATGAGCATGGTCTTGGAAAACAGTTGTGAGGTTTCCTCAAAAATGCTGAGACATTCATTAAAATTTTGGCAAAACCATATCGCGTTAATTTGTTTATACGCTTTTCTCTATCAACCCAACAGCAATACTCCAGTAACATTGATCTACAACTTAGATGTCGTTTTTGAATTATATCGCATTCATCTATACTGGTTCTATAATAACTTTGAATACCTTTATTTGTGTCAAAGATATAAATATCCGCTTCTTGACACCTTTTGTCTTTAATAGCAACAGTTACCGAAGTGGGGCATACCTTTTCTACTGATTTAGTTACATGTGTATATGTCATTGTTTTAGTTAAAGGCTCATCATCAGAAGAATGTGATGGCGGCACATACTCGTCAGAAGAATAGTTTTCGACCTCTGTGTAGTCGAACCTTTTTTCCTCTGGGGGTATTGTGCCGTTTGTCTTAAGGTCTACCAACTCTATTTTTACAGGTTTGCATATTTTCAAAAGTTTTTGATTTCTTAAGTATGTTTCGTTTTTGACTTTGGTATTCAGCTGTTCAACTTGGCCGCATAGTTTTATGTAAGATGTGATGTATGAATCACTTGAAGGTTCAGTTTTGATTGACACAGGAAGCTGTTTATACTGCGGTCTACTCTCCGCTAGTATCATTTCAGTTGATTCTTCAGAGGTATGTCTTTCAATTTTGTTCAAAGCATTCATTTGATCTAATCTAGTCGTGTAAACCAAAGCTATGGATAAAATGTCATGTTCTGTTTTATTCGTACCACAGCTATAATATTCTCCAAGTTCTGTATCGGTAATAGGCTCCTCTTTAATAAAAACAGCTGACTCCTCTTCTACTTTGACAGTGACGGTTTGTGTACCTGTAAAGATAAACGAGAATTGCCATTTGAAAAATTCAACACGTTATACATAAATAACTCTCCATCTCCAGCACAACATACGTGAATCATAACACCAAACTGGTATATGTAGGTAGTACCTATAACCCGTGCACTTACGAAACTTAACTTAACATAAAAAGCCTACTTATATTTTAATTGTTTTATTATACTTCGGTACAGGGTGGTCCAAACAGCTTAAAAAATTATATAATTATATCAAAGCCCAACTTGATTTATGTTTTGCTGACAGTAACATACACACCTACTTGATGCCATCGTTCAAATGTTTAATCTCAAATTAAAATCTTTATTTAGGTAAAAGGTTCGTTATTTTAACAAACAACAAAAAACAACGTTATATTATATAAACTAACAAATATTGTAAGTTCTGTAAGTAAAAAATGCTGTGTGAAAAGACCTATGTGACCTTTGTACCTTTCCTCGCTATAACTAAGTAGAGACTTGTACGTAGATGCTAGGGATTTCTGCTTCAGCTAGGGTACTCAGGTAAATCACAATAATCTATCTATGCGAAATCCAATCAGGGGTTTACGTACCACGTAGTACATTAACTTTGGTCGTACTGGAGTTAAATTATTTTGCCACAAGGAGGACATGAACCCACAACTTTCCGCTTGACACGAGACGAAACAAAAACGGAGATAACAACTTTTTTCTTGTTTTAATAACCTTTCCCAGTATGGCAGTAGGGCAGATAGCGCCATCTGTCAAAGCAATCGGAACTACTTTTTTTTTTAAATCTCGATTCAAAACATCTCATTGGAATTATGCATCGGGGCATAGAACAGACAGAACAGAACAGAAGATTTCTCTGTAACTACCTAAGTAAATTCCTATTGTCCTAAATATTGTTAACTTATTTTGAAGGAATGTAATAAGGGGTTTTCGTCTCAAGTTATTAAAAAAAAAAGCTGTCTATTTAGATGGCGGTAGCTCAACTGGCGAGCCCAAGAGAATGTAAGCACTACGTTTGGCGAGCTATGATGAATGTGTAGGGAAGTTTTTTTTTTATTTTATTTTTTTATGGCCTCTGTGGCTAGTTTGCCACAATTTTGCCAGTGTCAAGAGTATTAGTTTGATTGTCGCTTAGCAACGTAAACAAACGAAAATTGGAAAGAAACGATGACTTTTCTTTCAATATTCTCCGGAATGTCTTTGACTAAATTACCAACCAACATTACCCCTCCATTTTAATGACTTACACTTGTGCTAAGATAAACTGCCACCAAATTTACGCAATAAAACTTAAAATAACACGAGAAAAATAATTAAAATGGGAAGACCCATGTCGTTTTGACAAGATAGCCAATGACAAATCCTGTAGGGAATTCAACATTGGTTGCTCCTGCTGTCACTGTCTGTCATACCTCTGGCTGGTGTCAAAGTCATAGAACGTACTACGTAGTACATTAACTTTGGTCGTACTGGAATTAAATTATTTTGCCTCTAGCAGGACATGAACCCACAACTTTCCGCTTGACACGAGACAAAACAAAAACGGAGTTAACAACTTTTTTCTTGTTTTAATAACCTTTCTCAGTATGGCAGTAGGGCAGATAGCGCCATCTGTCAAAGCAATCGGAACTACTTTTCTCGAATCGAAAACATCTCATTAAAATTTCACAAAATCACAATCTAAAACACAAATATAATTATTATTCGATATATTAATTGCCAAAAACGTTAACAGAGGTTCGGAGTTAAATGATAAATTATTTAATTATCATTTATTATTAAGAGTTCGGGCCCCTCTTAAGAGCGGAACGTCCCGAACCACAGTCCCAACACTGTCAATACTTACTTAATTGTTCTTTTTATTCTAATATTGGTTTATTATTTTATTATGGTCTATCATCGTCTAGCTAGAAGATATTAGAAACAGAGCAAATACCTACTTTTTATGATTTTTAAACTGAGTTTTATTTTAATGTCTGTAGATACAATAAAAACGTTTTTATCCGTTATCATCACACAATGATCGGTTAGATCTATGCAAAAACATGGCTCTTTGAATGGAAGTGATGTCAGTCGAAATGCGGATCAACTATGAAAAGAATAATAGATAGGAACGACCTTTGAGAATAAAAACAAATAAAGTCTTTGGGTACCTACGACAAGACAAGTGAGAAACGCAAAACCATGGTAAAGGGCTCGGCGAGACTATTATTTATTCTGAGGCCGTGAGCCGAGACAGCCATCCCAGCTATCGCTTTAGCGTGAGCGAGAAGGAAAATGTGTCACGTACTACGCTGACCACTAGTGATGCCAACTCCGGGTATTTTACTATAATATAGAGTAAAACTGAACTGACAGGATACACTAAGGGGTATGAACTTAATTGAAGTATTCACATGTTTTGGGGTCAAGGTGTTAGGAGTGATATAAAAAAAAAAATTAAAAGCACAGCAAAAACATCACTATTTTTAAAGAGAGTGGAATGGGATGCATTGTTCATTCAGTTTTTTTTTAAACCGATGTTTTGTTTCTCACTCGGAGTAGGCAGCACAAATGTTATGTAGCACACGCATTGCACGCCAAGTATTGTAAAGCAGCCTACAGATGTTGGCGCAGGCTTGCCGAGTGAACGCCAATGCCAACGTGTAAACATGCCAAAATGCAGATTCTTCTAGGCTGGGGCGCGTGGAACTGGCGTAAATTCACCTAGCTTTAAGACGTTTCAAAATGATCCTTGTGATTTTATTGAATTAAATCTTTTTTGACTTTGACATTGCATGGTTTGTTTAGATTTGCCAAAAGTGTGGACGGTAGACGGTCTTGTCTTGTTACTCGGCAACATTTTGGTGGCTTGAATTAAAAATATAATAAAAATGGGCAACTAATAACTGTTTTCACGGAATACGGATTGATATCGCATATAAATAAAAATAATTGATAACAATATAATCTCATAAATAAATAATATAGCTGAGTTCTTATTTATTTTTTTCATAGAGGGAGATGAAAAGCAAAGGCTTAGTCCCAGTGTAGGCAGTATAAATAAAACGTAAACGTATCTCGTTATTTGTATCTAGGTATCTAGCTAAGTATCTAAAAAGAGGTATTTTTTCTAATGGAATCATTGTGTAAAGACTGAGCATAGGCGAAAGTGAAACTAAGACTTGGCAACACTGACGCTGACTGAGCAGGTAGGTATTTGGGTTTTGGTTGGATTTTTAAGTTGTTATCATTAGCAGTTCAATTATTTAGCTTGATGGCTGGCTAGTCCATCAAACAGAACCATGCGTGTAATTGCGGGCTGTTAAATTTATAGTAAGTAAATTAAAGTAAATGGATACAAACAAAAATGGCTCGATCATCGAACAAAACAAAAAACAACAACACGCAAGGTGTACGTGTGCAATTTTACGAAAATGAACGAAAAATTACCCGTCTGATACTATCACCTATAGAAACTTTTTGATAATCAGTAAAATGTCTATCCAAATAAGTTCGTGAACCCACCGTAAACTGCAGTTATTTCCAAATTCTCAGCGACTACGGCGGTATCCATTTTCTCAGAGACAAAATCTGAGGCAGACATTTTGTCTGACACATAGATTATTCACTCGTTTCAGGATAAAAATTACTAATTATACTAGATTTACTATTTTTTAGACAATTTTACAAAATGATATTAGATATGGTGATAGCTTAGCACTATTTTTTGGTAAAAGTTGACGTTGCGGCCCCTCGCTTGGCATGAAATCGACTGAGGTGAGGGGTACCGGTACCGACGGCGAAGGAGGGAGGCGGGGTTTGGTGCGGGACGAGGTATTTTCAAGGCTGAACGCACGCCGATAGTCACGACAATGGCCGAAGTTTGCCGAGCAACGTGAAACGGCGTGTACTCGTTTTGCGGGTAGGTACGGGGGGGGGGGCGGCGGAAACTTTCTCTCTCCCTCCCTCCATACCCCGCGCTTTGTCGCTCCTTGTCTGTGGCCATCTGGGTGGGTGGGGTGAATGCGCGTGATTAGGTCATTGCCCCGTTTTGGAATACACGGTAAGCGGCAAAACTTTGAATTTTGAAATAGGTAGTCGGTAGGTATTATTACCTAAGTAAGTTACCTAAGTAGGTACCTACCTACTAAGTTTTTACATTCGTATGAGCTCTGGTGACAGTGTTAATTAGGCATGCTTATACAGAGTGGACATTTACAAACAAAGACGTCAAAAAAAAATAGATTCCTCAGATCTAAGGATCCTAAAATACTCCGTATAAATTCCCCGATTTTTAGTATTTTTGATTTTTTACGTTTTATTTGAGAATGTTTGGAACTTACTAAAGTATAAAAATATATATATTTGGGGGTTTTCTCCAAGATTTTATTTTGCAACATTATCCTAATTAACTGTACAATAATCATTCATTAGGCATAAAATAATCGCTTTCAATGGTACCTACGCTACCTACCTATGTACTAAGGTGAAGATTCCCAAGGTTATCAATTTGATCCAATTAAATGATTATTGTCTATTTTGTCATTCGTATGCTACGAAAAATAAACAAAAACCTTATAACGATTCAGGGAACATACCTACATGGGGTAGTTTCAGATACCCCTGGATCTGAGTATTTTTTTTTTGTTGTCTATGTTTGGACCACCCTGTATGTTGAAAAATCAAAATCAAAATTGTAGTACTTGTACTTACCTACTTACTTAAAAGCTAGTAATCAAAAATGATTTTTTATTTTTCTGAGAAATTGAATTTGGGAATGGTGGAAAAAATAACTGAGTGAGGGAAATAGCGGCGGCGCCCCGGGGCGTCGAGATACGCGGTTGGTTTGCACGCACGGGTTTATACATAGGTAGGTAGATAGATTGTGATTGTGTAGTGGTAACATTGTAAGTTGTGGCACAGAGGTTGTGGATAATACAATCATTTATATCTTTACTACGTCTAGTACCTAGACCCGATGCGGTTTGTATCGCGTAACTTTTTTTTTGGCAAATTTTTACACCCTGTATATTTGCTCACCGTTTAAACTTTTTCTGAACTTTTACAAACATTTCCAGACCAAAATTAGTCAAATCGGTCCAGCCGTTCTCGAGTTTTAGCGAGACTAACGCACATCATTTTTTTTATATGTATAAGATTAGGTAGGTATGTCACGTCATAATCTATACCTTTAGAACAAAGACACTAAATGTTCGAAGCTAACCAGATTGACTGACAGACTGATTCATCATGGTCGAGCTGAAACAGCTGGATCTAGAAACTGAAATTTAGAAGGTAGCTTTTTTTTATTACAAAACCACCCGCTAAGACGGGATTTTTATTAAATAACTTCCTAAAAGGGGTAAAATGGGGTGTTAAAATTTGTATGGGAACTTTTTAACGAGTAGTGCTATTGACGTGAAACTTAGTTAAAATGCTCTCAATACAATTGGACACGTGTTTCAGGATTTTTCTAAATTACCTACCCCTTTGAAGGGGTAAAATGTGGTGTCAAAATTTGTATAGGAACTTGTTAACGGGTAATTTGATTGGTGTAAAACTAAATTCAAACACTCTCAATATAAAATCATTGGACATGTCTCAGGGTTTTCCGAAAAAAACCGTTTAAAGAGGCAAAATGGGGTGTTAAAAGTGTGATTTTTTTATGTAATTGGTTTACACAACTCAGTTTGAAAACTTTAAATGCAAAATAAACGGATAATGTTTCAGAGTTTTTAAATACCTACAAGCCTCAAAGGGGGTAAATGGGGTGTCAAAGGTTGTTTGCCTTGAAATTTGATTCAGATACTTTCAATACAAAATATACTGAGTCGTGTAATACGTATGTATACTTAATTGTTTCGGGACAAAAAGTAACCTGGCAACCCGCGAGTGATACCTCTGGTATTGCAAGCGTTCATAGGCTGCGGTAACCGCTTACCATCTTGTTTTCGCTTGGATGCCACTTCAGTTGTATAAAAAAAAAAAAAACCTAATGTTAATCCAGGATTAATGTACCCATTTATTATACCTAGGTATCAAATATCATCTAAAACCGTCTAGCAGATTGAGCATGAAAGACTAACAAAGAATATTTCAGTTTGGTTTTCTAAATCTACCGAAACGGAACTCTATAATTAGGTACCTATGTGAAAACACGAACTGAAGATCGATCTGTAAAACGATTACGGTTCACAAGTCGACCTTCAATAACTACACACGTTTTTCGTACGAAGTCGCGGGTAACAGCTAGTTAACTATAAATGTCTGACTGTTGACCCGAATAAATAAAATGAAATAGGTACTTATTCGCTTTTGCTAATTTCTTTAACTACTCTTCTACATAATTACCTAAACTGTCTGTCTGTATAGTATCATTATCACGGCTACATCGCTGAATGAACCCACAGACGTAATTATGTGCATCTGTGGCTTAACCGCATGATAAAGTTTAGCACGGAGGTACTAGGTTTAGAGGATCATACAGGGCCTTGCATTATTATATTAGTGCATAACATTCAAGTTATAGGTTCCACACCTAGGAATTTATAAACTACTTATTAAAAAAATTCTTGTACCACACACAAAAAAAAAATCTGCAACTTGTACCTTTTTTTTAAAATATTTTGTCATAAAATCTCTAGTAAATCGATTTGGTCGAGCATTGGTCAATTGTTACCAGATAAACTTATCTAGTCTAGACGGGCAGCGTTATAGCAAAATATTAAGCGCGCGCGCCCCGAAGTAGTTATGGGGGTTATTTATTGACAGGTCGCGCAGGTCATTGAACGCGCGCTTCATTGATACACGCCGCGCGCTGCCATTTCGATTTCCAACAAGGATAACTAATAATTGTTAAAACAAACTTAATCGATTTACTCGAGATTTGACAACGAAATGTTAAAAAAAAAACATAGGTAGGTGGTACCTCTACATGTAATTTTTTTTTGTGCGGAACCTTTTTCTTGAATATTATGCGCTAATAATTAAATAGGTACTCTGTATAGGTAAACCTACCTACTTACATTAAGTTATTTTGAAAAGGTAAGAACAGGCGTTAAAGCGTTGGAATAATAGTGGACTACTTTATCGATATTTATTTATTTATTTAATAAAGGGTATTCAACAGAGAAAACACATAAAAATACAGTAAAAAAACAAAGGACTTAAATCTAAGTGTTCCCCTAATTAAAGGAAACCGCAGCATGCAAAAAAATATATAGTTACAAACTAGCTAGACACATTATGCTAATAAAAAAAGTTCACTGCCTATTTCTTCAAGTTCCGTCCGCAGACTGTGCTATAAAGTACATGTAGCGTCATCTAGTTTTATTGCAAGGAACTAGTGAAACTCTTCGCGACTTCGTTCAATATTTCGATTTGTTTCAAAAGGTTGAATTTCAATAATACTTATCCTTTATTCGGCGGATATCCGCCGAATAAAACTGTCCTATTTGTTGATATTCCCTCTCTCTCCACTCCCGTTCCGTAGGTACCCTTCTCATTCGGTAGTTGCCATGGAAACGGTGCACTGTTTATTTCCTGCAGAAAGATACATAATTCCGTTTTTTATAATACCTACCTTAATTTCATAGTATTCTTTTGTTATTATTTGCTGTAAACATTAAAAAATGCATAAATTTAAGATCGCCTAACAAAATGCGAAGTGGAGTGATGTTTAGTACCTAAATTATTTAAAAAAATACCCTAGCAGAGCTTAGCAGGTAAATGTAACCTATTAGATACGTAAGTTCAAAGTTTTTGACCTACTAAAGTGACCTAAATACTCCAGGCGCCGAAGTTGAACGCTAGCACTGGCCTTATCACCAGGCAAGGCGAACGAAATAACCGTCTCTCTCGCTCGTTCTGTTTTTAACTTTCTCTATTGTTTTTCGTGTTCCGATCGTATATGTAAGTAGGTACCTACCTACATCAAACTATGAAATAACTAAGAAATAACTTAACAAATCGCTAAAATATAGACTGAGTTATTATGGTACCTTCCAATCAGTAAGGCTTTTTTTTTTACTAAAATAGTTATCAGCGATGATTCAAGATGGGCGAGAGGCTGAGCAAGGTGCTCTCCGGCGGCGGCGGCGTTCAAGGTGCGGGTTCGGTGCTCGACAGGGTCATCTCACAGCCTAGCAGTGAAGACCACACTGTGCTCTACAAATTAGCTAATTATAAGAAAGGTGGGCTTAATAATGTCGCACCAGAATACAATAGGTGATTCACGGCATGATAATGAAAAAAAGTGATACCTACTTACTGGGTTGTAAAACAAAACTTATGGGCTAGCATTACAAGTAGCATGTACCTGACTTAGTTTCTTTTTGCTTATATTCGTAAATACATTGTATTCTGCAATGTATTAATGTAAAGGTGGGTCCACATTTGTGACATTTTCAAGGTGGATGGTTACGCACCACTGCCCCCAAACGAATATTTTTCAAATCTACCTCTTTTTATTTAAGCAGTTGATTTGACAGCGGATCTAGGCTTCCGTGAAGTTAGCCGTTTGTGATGTGCGAAGACAATTTAGTTTGAAAAAGCTCTATTGCGCATCGAAACGGCTAACTTTCCTACGGCCGTGATCCGTCGTGAGAATTAGACAGTATTATCTAAATGTAATTTATTGATGACTAGCTGACGCGGCGCGGTTTCCCTCGCGTTATTATTTTTGCTATTTTTCCATAATTTCTCACAGTATAAACCTTCCCTCGACTCGTACCATTTACAGACAAAAATCAGCTAAATCGTTCTAGCCGTTGTCGAGTTTTATCGAGCATTCGTTTTTATATAAAAAAGGATTATCCTTCAGGTGGTCTCCTCCTAGAGACTTACACCAAAGGTGGTATGGCGGCGGCGGAGAGGCTAGTACGCGAAGAGTTCACAGCGTACACGTACGCGGGGGGCAGGGGCAGGGTCATCAACCGCGCCGAGTATCTGCGGTGGAAGTTCAGAGATCAGAAGCAGGTGAGCTGACAGTAGGAATTTGAACTTTATTATTATTCTAACTTGATTAATTTTTGAAACGAAGTAGATAGGTATTGAATGGCTCCTCACTTGATGGTTCGATGACTTTCCGAGCGGTCGCTGGAAAGTCATCGCATTATAGTCATTACGCGCCACTGAGCCTTGAGTGTCGACTGAGTTTGTCTATCTCTTCATCAATTCAGGTTGTCCTGCCAATCGAAGCGTCTCTCTCCCCACACGACCCCCTCGCAAAATGGGAAGACCACATCGCCTGCTGGCAGATGTGTTACCGTGGCGCCCTAGGCGAGTCCCTGTTGCACGTTCTTATCATATGCGACACTAAGGTAACAAAATATTAAATAACAAGTCAGCACTTTTCTTAATATAATGCGACAATATCCAAGGTAACAATATCATAATTGGCAGTGTATTCTATTCTAGTAGTCATGTGCTGTGATTATGAGCTCGGAGGTTATAGTTGCCGGTGAAATTACAGGTAACATGCAACTATATCTATGCTCCGAGTAGGTATCAACTTTCTTATGAAATATTTTTTTAGATCCATACTAGATTGGCAAGGACACTGGTGAAATGCTTTCCAAAACTGTCGCTGGATGTGGTTGAGGGAGAAGAATATTTAGGTGAGGTTAAGTAGGAAACTTTCTCCATTTTCAATGATTTCATATAATTTACAAAATTCAAGCACCTGTTTGCTACCTATTTTCATTTTATTGATTTGCAGGAGCCAGCTCTCTACACTTGGCCATAGCTTACAGCAACAATGAGCTAGTTCAGGACTTGGTGGAGGCAGGAGCTGATGTCAATCAAAGAGCGATTGGTAAGCAATTTGCATACCTACTCTGCTACAAAAATTGACAGAGTCGGCCACTGATTCATACGAGCTTCTTTGCTAAAAATTAATATTATGCACAATTTTAAGCTAGAAAGTTTCGTAAAAATTGTATATATTTGCATTCAAAATGCTACTGAAACAGTTGCCATTCCATTGGTTTTCTTACTCAAATCTACTCTATTTTATTAGCTCACTTTTCTGTTAAAAATGCTCCATCAAATATTAACAATTCGCCATTTCTCCTTTAAAATCTACTAGGTAGTTTCTTCCTGCCTCGCGATCAGCAAAAGAACCCCCCTGCTCGGCAGACGAACTACGAGGGTCTAGCATATCTGGGCGAGTACCCACTGGCGTGGGCGGCTTGTTGCGCCAACGAGGCGGTGTACAACTTGTTACTGGACTCCGGCGCTGACCCTGATCGCCAGGACTCTGCAGGGAACATGATATTACACATGGTTGTCGTCACTGATAAACTGGTAAATTGTTGCTATTGTAGTAATAAGTTACTTTAGGGTAAGTAATTTTCACACTTACAATTACAAACTTACACATAAAAATTACAGTAGGTAAACATTAACTAAGTTGCAAAAAGTACACTGACTCAGCATTACTGATCGTGACAACCAGCGCTGGTCTTCCATCGTGTCAAAGCCATGAGAAATAGTAACATTTTTTATAACGTCCAGGGAACCACCGCCACATCTATTTTTGTCCGTCCCGATTCAAAGGGATGCCGGCCGATGAAATTAAGGGGAACACGAGTTTTTTTATTTTGATGTCTTTAGGTGGCACGCAGTGCGTTATTGCTGTGTTTGTAAGTACAGGCAACGGTAGTCTAGGTATGGTACTTTACCACTTATCAGAGTTGTGAGTAGGCAGTGCTATAGTAGTGCATTCAATCATGAACTTAAATTTTCTCAGGACATGTTTGGCTACGCTCTTCGGCATCCGAAGGTTCCAGCTAGCAACGGCCGCATGAACCGCAATGGCTTCACGCCGCTGACACTGGCTTGCCAGCTGGGCCGCGCGTCTGTCTTCAGAGAGATGCTGGAACTGTCCGCGAGAGAGTTCTGGCGGTACTCAAACATCACCTGCTCTGCTTACCCCCTCAACGCTCTGGATACGCTGCTGCCAGATGGAAAGACCAGTAAGTTCTTCATAAGAAATACTATTCTAGTTTATATCTTATGGCCCATTTACACCATACCATAATTGCATGCGAGAATTGCCTTGTCAATTTCATTACAGAACATTTTTGTTCTAAAATCAATTTGACAAGACAATTCTTGTATGCAATTATGGTATGGTGTAAATGGGCCATAACACGAGGCAATGGTAACATACAATTTATTAATTTTTAGATTGGAACTCCGCATTGTTCATAATCCTCAACGGAACGAAGCAGGAACACTTGAACATGCTGGATGGTGGCATCATTCAGAAGCTTCTAGAGGAAAAATGGAAAACATTTGCAAGAGTTAGTATATTTTGGAAGACATTTGACTGTTGGGTGTGTTGTTATGTTATTTTAAATAATAATACACCCAATAGTCACATACGCAGGTACATCTGACCCTACAACTGACATTCTCTGTTCCGTGGATATTTGAAGCTGTTTATAATACTACAGCACTCAGACTTAAAACAAATATTTGCAAACCATGCAAACATTTAACATGAATTCTTCTCTATATTTCTGGCTTTAGAAACCTTTTTTTTTTAAACAAACCATTCATAGATAATTTTTTTTCAGACGAAATTTCTTAAACGACTGCTCATCTTACTACTGCACCTGCTACTTCTCTCAGTGTCCGTCTACCTCCGTCATAGCAGCTTGGAAGCTGAAGCCAACCCGAACTGGGGCCTTGAAGTGACAGACGCGACGACTGGAGTACGAGTGGCGAGCGAACTAGGCACTATAGTCAGCACGTTGTGCTACATTATCCTGCAGCAAGGCGATGAGATCAAGAATCAGGGGCTGGTGGCATATTGCAAGCAATTGGTAAGAAGATTTAGCAAATTTTTTACTTACATGTTATAAAAATTTTGGGAGTGCGGCTTTTGCAAGACAACGCACCCGTTCACAAGAACCATTTTGCGATGGCTGCATTAATATGAAAAATTCTGAGCTAAGACTGTACCTACTTTTACAAGCTTCTGCTTGCGGGTTTGCTCGCGTGGTATAAAAACAGATTTCAAATCATTTAGATTTTGTTAAAAATTTTGAAAAAATGTTCTTGCACACATACTTTGAAGGGTAAAAACAATGATTTTTTACTTTTCAGCTTAGCGAGCCAGCAAAGTTCATATTCCTGGCATCGAATGTTCTGGTACTCATGTGTATCCCTGCGCGGTTCATGAAGATGGAGAAGCTAGAAGAAGCGTTGCTTATCTTCCTTCTGCCCGGCTCTTGGTTTCTGCTTATGTTCTTCGCAGGGTAAAACAAGATTTAGTTACGCTGTCTTTTTGGTTGAGCTGTGCTGAAATTGTTTCTTATGTTGCAGAGCCGTGAAGCTGACCGGCCCGTTCGTGACTATGATCTACAGCATGATCACGGGAGACATGTTTACTTTTGGCATTATTTACTGCATTGTTCTTTTTGGATTCTCGCAGTCTTTTTACTTCCTCTATAAAGGTAAAGAGATAAACTGCTTAAAACTTTCGTCTGCTTATGCTACGTTTCATTGAAGAACAATAGAAAATATTATTATCTGAAATCTCGCCTCTATGCAAAACTGGAACAAAAATTCATCCTACAGTCAGATTCATTTCATTCCTTAATTTATTTATTTATTATATTTATTTATTTCAGGCTTCCCGAACGTCCAATCCACTTTATTCTCCACCTACCCTAGCACGTGGATGGCCTTGTTTCAAATAACTCTAGGAGACTACAGTGTAAGTTGCAAACAATACAATCTATGAGAAAATAAATAATATAACAATGATTTATTATGGTCATCGTAGTACCTATCTGACTATGTTACGAAAGACGCCAGAAGTTTTAAATTTACTCAAAATACTGAAGAATAAGTCAAAGGAAACATTTTTGATAAATTATCTATATTGTCTTGTTTCGACTACAGAAAGTGACCTCAGTTCGTCGCCCCGTGTTTTGTAGTTGGAAGTAGATAATACTAAAGTTAGGTAGTACTACTGCCCCTTGTATAGAGACCGTGGGGCAAAGGTAACAAGCACCGTTTCACCCACAGTATACTGACCTCGGTTCAACGACCTACCCGAACCTCTCAAAGACAGTGTTTACAGTTTTTATGGTATTCGTGCCGATTCTACTGCTCAACATGCTAATCGCTATGATGGGCAACACCTATGCTCATGTTATTGAGCAGTCTGAGAAAGAATGGGTGAAACAGGTAAGTCCTCGTTAATGTAATAAGCTACAATGAGAAAGTATGTTTTTTTTATGTCAGCAAGTGACAAGACGGTCAAGCGCCACGCCTGACCATAACAGGTTGCATGCAGTGCCCCCTAAAGCTTTAAGTTTTAAAGTTTTGCATGGCACTGCACTTCGCTTATCACTCCGAGTCTTTTTTATAGTTATACTAATATACCTAGAAAATACATAGGTAGTTTAAGTAATCAGGTAAGATACAATATTACTTCTTAATTTGACGACCGATGTGGCGCAGCGGGCGCAGGTCCGCCTGCGACGCAGAGGTTGCGGGTTCGATTCCCGCCTCGGGACAAATGTTTGTACGATCTACAAATATTTGTTCCGGGTGTTCTGGGTATTTTATGTAATAAAAAATATCTATTTATGTATTGTATTGTATTAAATATACCTAAATTAGTCATCTAGTACCCATAATACAGCTCTGTTTAACAGCAGCTTACCTTGGGGCTATATGATGCTGTGTGGATTGTCCAGCATTATTTATTTTATTTTAATTTTTATTCAAAGCCTACTCCTACCGACTAATAATGATGTGATTATGCTAATACAAGTAAAAACTCCGGTGTCTTTCAGTGGGCCAAAATCGTGGTGTCCTTAGAACGGTCGGTAGCCCAAGAGGATGCTCACAAGTACCTCCAGGAGTACTCCATAGGGCTAGGTCCCTCGGATGACCCTAGGTACGAGCAGCGAGCCGTGATGGTTATCAAGAGCAAAGCGAAGACCAGGGCTAAGCAGAGAAAAGGAGCTCTGACTAATTGGAAGGTTTGTGTGTTTCAAAGTCAATTATGTCAGAAGGATCGCTTTGTGCCTTGGACTGAACTGGTGTGTTAACTGGTGTGTGTGTAGGCAGTTTTAAAGGTAAGTAACCGTGTTCCACTTGCAGCGCGTTGGAAAAGTTACCATAGCTGAGCTGAGGAGAAGAGGCATGAGCGGCGAGGAGCTAAGAAGACTTATGTGGGGCCGAGTTTCTATATCCACGCCGACCAAAGCACCATTGGGGTAAGACTGACTGTCTTTTTTGAAAACCACAAAAGCTAGGACTTTTTTACTTTTTTGATCATGTGGCAAAGTTCTGCCAATTTTATGAAAGACATCTAAATCATTATTATCGGTGCTTTTTCGGTCTGCCTCGTCTACAGCATCAAAATCATTCTATCTATTCACCACTATGGACGCATATGATTCAGACTTGCCTGATCCCAACTTAACAGGCATCATGTTCAAGTTTTAACATCTACCAATAGAGTAGAGTTAATTTTTTTAAAAGGGTATATTTTCTGTTTCGTTACTATCAAAGGTTTCCCAAAACCACAATCGGCAATATAACTTCTTCCACTTCTTTCTATTCTGTGGTATAAGCCCTGAACTCTACATTCACAGCAGAAGAACAGCTGCGCCACCACCGGATGTGGCGGCGACGGACGCCTTAGCCGCGCAAGTTGGGACTGGAGTGGGGCCTGCGCTGTCTTCAGCTCTAAACGTCATGGCTTATACGCAAGAAATGAATCTTTCTACTGGTATGTATGGTACTGGTACTGGTAGTACCTATTTAAGCTTAAAAGACAATCGTGGAGCAGGTAAGGAATATTCCTTTGAATTTCCTTTACGAAGTAGCTAGTGAAAATGGTGATCTATTCTTCTACCTACTCTGATTAGATTTGTTTTTGATGTTTTTTCTGTCTTGGCAGCCCAGAACCAAATGCAAAACCAGCCGACGCCCGATCTTCTAGTCAACGGAAAATCAGTAACAGGAGTGCCAGCATCCTTAACCACATCCTCGATTCATATTTCCAGTCCCAACCAGTTGGTACCGTCTGGGCCAACTTTCACTCCTACAGGTAAAGCTGCTCTGGAAGTAAGACCAGGGTTACCTATTGTGAATCTGACGGTTCCTAGCAATGCAATTGGGATTCCAGGTAATACAAGTGCTGGGATGGTCCAAGGAATTGGAATGGTTCCTGGGGCTCAAAGTATTGGAGGCATGCCAGTTGGTCAGGGTATGATGCAAAGTGCTCAAAGTATGCCTGGGGTTCAAGTTAGGATGATGGCTGGTGGAACAGTTACCGGAGCTATGCCTTCTCCAGGAATTATGCAAGGAGTAATGTCAGGGGTTCAAGGTCCAGGAATGATACAAGGTCCTAGAGGTATACCAGTACAGGGTGTATTACTAGGCGCTCAGGGAGTGATGTCTGGAGCTCAAGGTATTGGAATGATGCCAGGTCCCAGAGTAGGAATTATGCAAGGAGTAATGTCCGGGGTTCAAGGTCCAGGAATGATACAAGGTCCCAGAGGAATACCAGTACAGAGCGGAACACCAGGAGTTCAAGGAGTGATGTTAGGAGCTCAAGGTATCGCAATGCCAGGTCCCAGAGGAATACCAGGAGTTCAAAGTGTTGGAATGATGTCTGGAATTTCAAACGCTGGTATGATGCAAGGTGGTCCAGTAATACAAGGTATTGGTATGGTGACAGGAGCTGACAGATCCGGAGGAATCATGCAAATTCCAGGTGTTGGGTCTGGAATTCCAGGAGGAATGATGCAAGGGATTCCAGCTGTTGGAGCAGTACCAGGGATGATGTCAGGTGCTCAACCTGGGATGGTGATGATGCCAGGTGTAGGCATACAAGGTGCTCAAAATACTGGAATGGTTTCAGGAGTAGCTGGAAGTACTTTAGCTCACCAGAGCTCCATGGAGCAATATGTTGTGGAAATTAATGAGCAAGGTGTTCCAGTTTGGGTGCCATACAGTGAGTATAATTAAATTAGTAATTAACATCGGCTTTCCAACCAATGGTTTTAGAATGGTTGGCAACCATTCTAATGTAGGTATTATTAACACTTTTATATTATGTGCATCGTACATACAAGCCCAACCAATCCCACCCGATCAGATTTTATTTAGCCCTAAAGATCGTTCGGCATACGATCCAAGTGGCTCTGCCCAATCTTATTTCAGCTATCCCGCTTTAAGGGATAACTAACATCTACAATCTTGGTTTTGGAGCATAGCCGTTGCCTATCGTGTTTCTTAAAACACACAAACCAGGAATAAATATTTGCAGGTGCATTTTGTTACGTTCTATTCAATACAGCATAGGTAGCCCGTAGACTGGAATTCGTATTTCCGCAGTGCCTCCAGAAGAATCTTACGAAGACTATCTACGCGAGCTGATCATTTTGCTGGAGAAACCTGACTGCAGCAGCCTGCAGATCAAAACCCTTGCAGCGCAAGCGGCTGACCTAGCTGATGTACCTGAGATTGACATCAATGCTCTTGTAAGTGCTTTACCAGGGAAGATGACGATAGAGAAGGAGGGTGAGTGCTGACAAAGAAGAGTGGTTGACGTAACTATATTTTGAGAAATATGTCAGATCTGTCAGACACGAGTCTTTTGATCTACCAGCGTCTTTTTTTTACCATCAGATCAGCCAAGCTACCTTTATCACCGTTGGCATCGGGTTTCTCCATTGTCTACGGTGCTCATGCTAGCCGGTGTCCCGTATGTATGTCTGTTTGCGTGTTTGCCAACTAAGTGGTAGGTTACCTACAAAAAATACATAGGTTTAGGTACAGTTTTGAAGCTAGTTTTTCAGGCGAAGTGGATATTCTAGTTTCAATATTCCATAGATTGCAGCTAAGTCGAACAGGAAGATAGTGGTCGGTACGGTGTCAGGTTTGTTCGGAGTGGCAGCCGCCGCGCCCTCTGCCGACTCCGCCTGGCGACGCGAGCGGCAGGAGAACAGCGACAGTGATCCTATATCTGGTGAGTTTTTGACCATTTTGATTATTTTCGACACTACATAGTAGCACATAGCTATGTTCACACTGTTGGCACAGAACAGATATTAGTAATGGGCACTCCCTGCCTCCGCACTACTTACCCCACCCCGGTACTGAAGCACAGAACAAATCATGCTGTTGGGACATCTGCATACTCTCCAGCAAGTCTGCCACGCAGGACTATCAGTTGTCAAAGCTTTGCGTGCACTGCACTGCGCTCGTCAACCACGAGACAAAGAGACGCAGGTATAAAGTCCATTTCATCCAGTAATTTCATTTGATGCAGTGCCCTTTAAGCCTAAATGATGCTTGCACTGCACACTACTGCTACTGGTAATATCGAATCCACTAGGACGGACTTTCGCTGAAAAGTCCTAACACTAAGTGCACTGATAATTGGCTTGACAGTGGAATACAAGCCTGCTACTTGTGTTTTAGAATCAGTGTTGCTGGGACGTCTCTCCCGGGCTCGTAGGGCTCGGTCTGCGTCCAAAAAGGCACCGCCCCCACCACCACATCTTTACGTTCCCGCCAGGTAAGAAAATCTTACTGTGATTAAGATCAAAGGCAAGATCTAAGGCATTTCACGAACAATATAAAAAAAGATAGAACCCAAAATCTAACATAGCGGTACTATTATTTTTCATTTGGCTCATTTGATGTTGGTAGTGTTTATGGTATTTTAAGATTTTTTTGTGACGTAGTTTTGATTTCATAGGCGCGGGTATTACAGGAGCGCGGGTGTGCAACGTGGCTGACGCGGTAATTAAGCGTGGAACGGGCGGCGCGGAGCAGGCACGTTTTTGACACTTGCCGCCTGTTAGAGTATAAGAATAGAATAATCTTAAAAAGACTAGTCTGTCTGGTTAGCCTATAGCAGAATTGGGCCCCAATTATCAGTTAATACTGTGATTTATGATATTTGCACAGATCAATGTACCTAGTGGCATCAGAGAGCAGTGCCATAGAAAGCGACGCGCCTTGGGATGACCAACCGAGCTCAGGGAACAACTCGTAAGTTACCACTTCTCAACCAATGCATGCATTTAATGTAATGCGAGTTTACATTTTACAAGATCCTACTAATATTATAAATAAGAAAGTTATTTAATATGATTTCTAACCACTACAGTTTAACTCTTTAATACGAAAGTCTGTGTGTATGTTTATTACCACGTGATCACGTGTTCACGTGACTTAGCCAATTAGCATGAAATTTGGAATGTAGATAGCTTAAGTCCTGGAATAACACATAGGCTACTTTTTATCCTAGAAAAATAAACTGTTCCTGCAAAAACGCGGGTGAAGCCGCGCGGCTCAGCTTGTAATGTACTTGTATATCTTTTTAGTGTGACTTCAGTAGAAGCTGATGATGAGTTATAACTCAGGTTTTTAAATCATTATTTTAAAAAATCTATGTGACTTAATTTAACATATATTTTCAGCTTTAATACACTATAAAATCAATATTTACATTAATAAACCATGTTACTTTCTTGTGCTAACACTATAACATAGACAGACCAGCGAAGGCTGCTTGTCTATTATTAAAATGAAAAAATAAATAAATAATAATTAAATTTATGATTGTTACAATAAACTAACTAGGATACAGTTTCCAGTTTTGCTGTGCTATGAATAAATGATTCATCAGTAAAGTCAGTGTCCTCTGATAATGTCCTCTTCAGTCCTTTCATCAACACTTTGTTTATCAGTTGTTCAGCGTAGTATCTCTGTTCAATATTCATCCGTTGAAGTTTGCAAGTAACATTTGATCCAACTGCAGAGCATTCGCGGTCTGTAATATAAAAAAAAATATCTTGCATTATATTGTACTTTTTGAACCTGTGGATAAAGGTAGAATTATTTGCATGATATTGTGTTTTTAGATAAAGTAAAATGTACTCCTATATTGGGTTATTGCAGTATTATATGGGGTAGTTATACACTGATTTCTGCCTGCAGTTTCACTTGATTGGTATTTAATTTAGACAAGCCTCTATGTGCTATTCTCGGTCCAGCCTAACCATGAAATCCCACTGCTTGTATTTTACACATTGCTTTAAATATTGTTTTAGGTTTTATAGTAAAACTGTTAAAACAATGCATGTAATGGGTTTAAACAGTTGCTAGGCAGAACTGTTGTCTCAGTTATACCCAAAAACACTTTACCCACAGCATACACACGCTTCTATTTGGCATCTACGCCAGTGCAGTGCAAATACTACTATAATTAATGCATAACTCTTATACACACCTATAATTACAGCATCATTGAAACTGATCCTTTTCCGTGGGTTTTTAATAATAATGGGTTTCCTTTCTTTTTTTTCCACATAGATAGGTAAAGCAGAATTTTGCTCAATCTCCTGCTCGTCATTACCACTTTCTGTATCCGGTTCTTGAATATAAACTAGCTCTTGCTCCTAAAAAATTACAGTTTATAGTTTAACTTATTTTTTATAGGAATCACAGATTTTGATTTATTATAATCAATAGGCCTAATTAGGCCAGCAGTAGACACTTGGCTAAGGGTTGGCCAAGGAGCTGGGCCAATGTAATGGGTCAGCATGTAGAGATTATGTTGGTGATTAATGTTGGCCAATGCGACATACGTTCATCATGCTACTATGATTATCACAACTTTTACTACTACTACAACAGATGGCTACCATAACTTTACTGTTTTAGTAAAGTTAGGTATGTCAACAAATAGTGTCATTGCTACTTTGATAGTTACCTCCAAGTCATTGAAAGAATCTTCTTCAACGGTTTCTTCTATTACGATTTCAGACTGCGTCATTTCACTCAGTGATAAACAATCTTTTTCAAACAAGAATTTCATCGCAGTAAACTTCCAGGAAGGGGGAATGTGAGTGAAAACGATTTCTCCGTTTTCGGTGATGGTTTTAGACGCCAGATATTTTCGTAATTCTTTTCTGTATGTGGAGCGGAGAATGTTTATCTTTTGCCGTACGTTGAATACATTTGCAGTAGGTACGAATGTTCTAAGAATAGGTAGAAGTAGTTCGTACGCTAGGTTCCTTTTGAATTTATTGCTGTAGTCGGGATGATCCTTTTTCCAAAGGAGGGGCAGCTGCTCGTATTTCCGTATAAATTCCCGTTCCATAGATGTCAAGTCAATTGTTGCTTGATCATCTTGTCCGGCGTACACCACAGTTTCTATACTTTCCATAGTCAGAACGCTTGACGAAATTACTGATAAATAAACTGATTGATCGACTGATGAAGACAGGCAACGTTGCAAGAACAACCCAACCCACCAAGCCAAACGCTGTTCTTTCTTGGTTGTGATGTGATGTAAATAAAAAATGGCCGCCGCGCGTCCAGTACAAGGCCGGCACAGCCCCAAGCTCTTTTAAGTTTAGTGTTGCTACCAAAAGATTTTAACATACCTAACTATTTTTAATTAATTATTTCCGAGATTTTATTTATGTAAAACAGAAAGCTATTATACACTTGATCAGTTTCTCAGTGACTCAAATAACGAATGATAGGTTTTATTGCTACCCCAAATAATGATTTTATTATTATCACAAACTAGGTACCTATCCATTAATACTAAAATCGGTCCGCTCCTACTCAATTTTATAGTGCAACACCCTTACTGGGTACATAGCTGTGTTGTCTAGGAGTGAGGCGTATATATCGGAACAGGTAAAAACAACAGGTTTCACTTTAGAACAGTATAGAACTGTTGTCTAGACCTAAGAGAAACTGTTCCAGTTCCACAACAGCCCAAATCTGCAGAAACATGCTTTTCTTTATTCTAGCGTATGGAGTTTACTTTTGTTAGAAAGAGATAACGCCACGGAACATGCTCTTCTCTATTCTAGCTTACACAGCTTACCTTTGTTGGTACGAGATAGCAGCTGTTATGCCTGTCTGTTACTGTTACAAGCAGAGAACAGGTGTTGCATTCGTTCGGAAATGTTGGGCTTATTTTTTTACAGAAAAAAATACTGTTGTATATATCGGAGCAATGACGTCATCACATCCTGTATCTAAAAACACATTGTAGAAAACCGGCTTAAAACAACTTGTAAATCATGAATTGATTAGCTGATTAAGTAATCTAGTAGTTAATTTAAACTATCCAAACCATCAGTTAGTAATCTAGTGGTTAATTTAACTATTCAGACCATAAGTTAACTAATTTGATTGTTAAAAGCAGGACTCAGGCATTCACAAGTAATTTTGTCTTGTTGTAAACAACTGTGGACGCATGCCTGCGTTTTGCTATAAATACGGCCGACGACCCGGGTACAATTCATTCGCACTCGAGCCGTCGGACCGTCAACACCTACCGAAGCTTGAAATAAAGAAGACTTGAACAGTTTCTGCCTTTTCTTCAATAAGATGGGTGATCCATCATGAACATAGGCTAGTGACGTCAGCTCGGCTGACGTCACCCTATCTACGAAGCATCCTGGACCTGCTGCTCCGTCATATACATTTCATTCATAATAATGCAAAAAATAGTTGCATTGTAAAACATACATAATACATTACAGTAAAAATATTTATTTGTTCGTGTTTGTCTTATCATACTGTTGTAGTGAAGAAAACTAACTTGTCATGTCATAAATTAATGATTAAGATTGCGTATTCGTGTATCCGAACGTTACTCCTTTTGTTCGATTCGATCTGGCAACAGTGGCAACACAGGTGGATGTCGTTGTAAAGTTGTCATTTTTGTTTTGTTTTTGTTTACTGTTACTGTTTTTGTTTTTGTTATTGCTGTTATTTTGGAACAGGTTTCTGGAACTGTTATTTTACTGGAACTGGAACAGGCGGAACAGGTTTCTTTTTTTATCTGTTATAGCCCACTCCTAGTGTTGGCTGCTCTCATATTATTTAATATTACATAAGACCTGTGACATGTATTACCCTCATAATTATGATGCAATAAATGATACTGAATACTGACTTAATTAAGAATATTATTCTGGTTAATACTTTTTTCATGCCTAAAATATATGCTTGTATAACAACGCTTAGAATCCGCCCAGTGACACTTTTACCTTGTTTTTGAGTAAAGCGTAACTGCTGGCAACACACTTTGACTGCCAATCTCATAGACAGCTGTCATCACTCATCAATCTTCTACAGTCCACAGATTGTCAATAATAGTCTATCTATCAACCATAGAGAAAAAAAATATAGACCAAATTTTTTTTTTGTGAATGGCGGCGTTTTTAAAATTGTCTTTTTTTATGTCATTTGGAGGCTAACAGTCGCAAGATAAGTTCCTTGGTCCTAAGCTACGGGCCCGCCTGATGGTAAGCGGTTAACATCGCCTATTTTTTTTTTTTTTTGTACAAGCCACAAAGCATCATCTAGCCCCAAGGTAAGCTGCTGTTATACAGAGTTGTAGTAAGGGTACTAGACTACTGATATATATTTAATACAATATAATACATTGATATTTTTTATTATTTATGGTCATTCATTACGTCAGTGACCCGCGTGTCAATGGACCGCGGGAAGCTCATTCCACAACTTGCACGTGTTATATATCCCAGTTGTTCGTTAAACCCGCCATGTTGTTTTGCATTGTGTTGCACTCCTTCACAAAATAAACTTACTTTTTATGAAAGAAGCCAAAATAAATTAAATACCTAAACAGTGATAAATGGTTTCTTTAGTGATTATGAAATAAATGAAAAAAAAATATTCTGTGTTTGTCAAATAAATGTATTTCATTTTTTTTTTCATTATCTAGACCCCTACAAAAGACCGGGGTCCGGCATCTCATGCGTGAAACAACTCTAGATGCTAACTGTATGTCTGTACCGTGTCGGTGTACAGGTCAATGACGAATCGTCCTTTCGGCGAACAGGTCAATGAAGAATGACGAATCGTCTTGTCGGCGATGAGTCCATCGACGCATCGGTCATCGGAGAACGATTGCGGAATCGAAAAGTTCTCGTAAAGCGTGTTGTGCAAGATAACCACGTGTCGATGAGATGTGATGAGCCTTGTTCCGCTGACGTAGGTACGGTAGTAGAACGTTGATGCTAGTATGCATTATAAAGGCGGTAAAAGACGCAGAGCGAGCCAATGTTTCGGCGCTGGCTAAACGACACAAGTTTACTTGTGAGTTTGAAGTCGTCGACGATTCTACTACCTACACATGGTTTTCTATAATTCTTTATAGCAGCTCATTTTTTCCAGAGCTATTGGCGGCGGACGAGAGAACATCGCCCGAATGAAAGCCGCTCGACCACTTTGCGTAGAGTATGCAACAGGAAACCAGCCACCGGTAGAGCACTCCCTCTACGTTGCAGGTAAGCTTCAACGTAGTTGGTATGTACCCTACCTATTATTTTAAAATCGTTTTTACACTTTCTATTTGCAAAAACATTTTGTATGTTACATACTTATTATTTTTCCGACAAGGTCCTGGCAGCGGCGCAGAAGCAGACAGTGCAGCCCCGGAAACAAAACGAGATAGAGCTAAGTTTCGACCGAGAACAGCTCGATGTAGACGAAACAGGTAGGACAATTTAATGAAAAAACTTTTTGACAGTTAGGGTGCTGCCGAGAAGTGAAAAAAATTAACAGCTAATTTAATGAGCTAATTTAAAGAGCTTTTTTTTTAATAACTTGAGACGAAAACCTAATTGAAAATTGAGTCGGTTCATTTCCTCAAAACGCCACACGCGCAGTTCGGAAGACTTTGACCTACATTGGCATTCATATTTATAGATCAGCTTTTACAAAATTTAAATAATTAGTTTAAAGTTCGTTAACCGATAAACGTTTTTCCACTTTTACTTTGTGTTACCCCAGTAGAAAAGTATCTTGGCAAATTGTGGCTAACTCACCAGACGCCCTAAATTAAAATTAAAAGAAGTACCTACCTGAACTTAAAAAATTCCAATTATTTGTCAGGCTACCCTCTCGACAGATCTCGACCATCGTGCTAGCGCGGCGGCCGCCCGGCCGTTTCGATGCGCAATGAAGCTTTTTCGAACTAAATTGTTTTTGCGCATCACAAACGGCTAACCTCACGATGGCAGAGATCCGTCGAGAACTATACTGCTACCTACCTCGTTTCATTTAGTAATGCTAAATAGGTAGGTACATTATGCCTAATAAAATTATGTACTAAGTACGTGTCTAGAACATAGGATAGGAGCTAAGGTATATACCTACCTACCAATCTACACGCTGTGCTTAGCGTGAAGCTCTCGTGGCATTGCTCGATTAGTTTTGTTTTTAATAGATTACGCTAGCATGATGATCTTTGTTATTTGGTATTTTCTCTATGAGGGCAGAGGTTGCGTCGGCTACCTTCTCTTACAAATCAGTATGTATTTAATTGATGAGTGTAACAGATTATCTGACTGTACAAACTTTGTAGTAATTTATCGTACTGCGCGGTGCAGATGTAATGAAATATCATGTGCGAGTGAACTACCCTCATAAATGAAAAATCTTGTTTGTAGAATATCACCGACACCAGCTCAAGAGCCAGGCAGTCCACTGGAACCGTGGGCGACTGCGCCCCTCTCCCGGCTGTCCAGACTCATCCGGTCTTCAAGCGCTTCCACTGTATCGCTCACGTCTCAAACTTCTATTGATCGATCACCAGAAAGATATTGAAGATAGCAGAACTTGTTTACAAGTGTCTCAGAAATGACTAGGTATTCATCAAGAAGAAACAGCAGGGGTAGGTAAGCAGTGACGTATTAATGCCGGACCGAAGTTATCAGTCTATCTACGTCGTACAAGGTCGCCCACTAAATAAAGAAAACCCTACCGACATGGCTAAAGGTAATATATCCTACCTATGTACAATACTACCGACGTCGGTGTGTCGGTTTTATTTGATACCATTGGATCCTAATTCCTATGGTTCCAATTTACTGCCAAGCTTTAAATTTGGTTAAGTTGAAAGAAAATATGTAGAAAATTATAGCTACGATTCAATACTTAGCATAAAATTAGTATCGCTAGTCATAAAATAAAACAACGATCTCATTTGAAATTGGTATTTATTGTTAGATCTATTGAAATCCAATTAAATACAAATAAAAGTTGAATATTTATGCTGTTTTACTTCAAATAAGTACCTATGTACCTAGGTACTTACCTATAAACAAAATAAAACTAATAACTATGGGAACTTTGCGTATTACCTACTGTGCAAAAATATAAATAAGAATTTACAAAATAAACAATATTTAAAAATGCTTTCCCCAAAAATTACCAGAAAAAAGCATTCTGTTGCAAAACAAGTTAACCGATTCGTTGCTGCACCCATTTTGAAAAACTTTTCACCAGGGCTGTGAACAAATTTTCTATGACACGACTGGCGTGTCAAGCGCCATAGAAGTCCATGGCACGCTTAGCGTGCCATCAGCCATGTGTATAAAACTACATGCTTTTTTTGCTTTTTTACTGGTCAAGACTTGTTTCAAGTTTAGTTGGAATCAAACCACGGGAGTGTACGGCACGATACGTTAATTACATTGGTTTTGAAGAGGTTAACTAAGTGTTTTTCCTGAAATGGAAGGTAAGTGACTTTACTTTTTCAGATGTTTCAAACCTTTTTTGATATTTTATCTAACTTTTACTAAAAATGTCACTTAGTGACTTGTTGCAGTAGTACAACGACGAAATGTTCGGATTATTTTGTCAAATTGACCTACTTTTTCTAGATTTAAATCGAAAACGCAAATACATTCCTGAAACAGAAAACTATGATAATGATGAAACTCAATGTGAAAATGAAGAAGAAATAAATCGAAAACGCAAATACATTCCTGAAACAGAAAACTATGATAATGATGAAACTCAATGTGAAAATGAAGAACTTTGAATTATATATTTGAACAAAACTCACAATCATACTCAGATGTTGGAAATGACAAGCCTCAAAAGAAATTTAAGAACAGTGGTACATGCACAGAAATTGACGATAAAAATACTAATTCAGTACCCTCCATAATAGATTTGCATGGATGCAAAAGATTCGGCGAGTTTATATCAAATGAACTGTTAAGATTTGATGCTGACCAAAGATATATAGTATAGTATAGTACTTATCACGAACCTTGTGTAATTATCATAGCCTAACTTCGGAATGTTTATCTACTAATCCCTAGACAATTTCATGGAGAATCTAAATATATAAAGGTGTCAATAGGTATTCTAACGAGATAATTGCGAATATGTCGCGCGCGTGTCGCGCGTCCCACTTTGGGACGCTCAGCGTACGCTCACTGCAGAGGTCTGCCACGCCAGCGCTTTAAGCGCCGCGAGGTCCGCCCCTTGAGAGGTGGCTAAAGTATTCAGTATTGACACGCCTATCGTGTCATAAGAACGCAATTTAAAAAGGTTGTCAATCCCTGGAACTGTTGAATTCACGCAATATTGAGAGGCTAAGACAACAGGCGTAATCTACGTGGAAAATCTGTATAGTTTCGTTCTGGGCAGACTTTTCTAAAACTTAATCTGAGGGTGTTACAATCGAGGAAAAAATGACACGCCTATCGTGTCATAAGCCACTAGTTAAAACCATTGATGACACGCCTGTCGTGCCATCAGCAACGAATCGGTTAACCGCTCGTGTGCCTTCGTTTTTTTCAAATACGCACATTCTCACCCGCGTTTTTTTGTTGACGCCGTTAGTTATAATGTTAGACGTAATTTACTAGTTTCAATAAATCAATACAAACCGCCACGCGTTACTCCCCCCCACCCCCGACGCCTAGACGTGACGCTACCGAGACGCCCCGCGCGCGACGTAGGTACCTTACGCCATTTTGAAATTATAGCATGTCGTCAATTTTAATTGAGGTTGCTCTAGTTTGTCTTCCCCGGACGTTTTACCACTGAAACTAATTTCTCTTCATTTTTTGATGGCCTCGAAACAAAAACAGCAGTAATGTGAATTTCATGTTCTTGTTGCAAAACTCTCTAGCTAATATAGCTTTTCTCTCGAGTAGATAAGCACATTAACTTAGGTCTGAAAACATAGGGCATCGATTTGTTTTATCCCTCTATCAAGTTCTAAGTCAGTGGCCAGTGAGCCCTATCAATAGAACTGTGTTATTATACAACTGACAAAGTATTTTATCATTTTGAAAAGCTAGTGAATTCATGCCAAATACAGACTCGCCCAAGCCCAATCTGACACATCAACGGCTGAATTCCTATAGTTTTTTGACATGATCTTTAACTTTTGTTATTGGAACACATTAGACCAGTGCTTTCTTGTCACACATAATACCTAATCAGTTATTTGTAAAAGCTTCTCGAAATAGTAACGAAGTTTTTAAATTTGCCCATTGATAAATATTGCATATCACTAAGAAACTTTGATAAATTGCCTATAAAAAAAATCTCTTTTAGGAACTTGTAAACAGTAAGTAACTATTCCTAAACAGTTTATCATCAAAAACGGTCAGAAAATAATATTAGAGTAACTTTCCTCGTATTGGTGGTGAAGACACATTTAATAACTTGTATAAATTTAACATCTGCCATCGAGCCATCTCGCAGTTCAATTATTGCATAGAAGGTATATTTCACCCCAATTACCGAGGTTACTTCACCCACAATACGACGATTTCAGGTTTAAGAACTTACCATTTTCCCATACTACCTTTGTTCTCGTCCGTTCCGTCTCCAAATCCATCCGTAATCCATTTATATCCAAGTAACAATGACATTTTTGTCTGTTTGAATGTATTTAACGAGTAGGCTTCCCCACCTTTAACAGATCCACAACAAGGGCAGTGTGACATTAATCACAAGATGAACACGAAATCGAATAAATACACATCAGAGTACATAAACAAAAAAACAAAAATAAAACTTCTATAAAGAGCTACTGGCACAGAAGGAACAGTGTAAAAAATATTAAAACAAAATTAAGAATAAAATACACAAAATCATGTTTAGAAATAAAATGAAATATGTTTATAAAATGTGGACTTGTCATTGCAGAAAATGATAGGTACGTACTTAAAAAATAAAAAAACAATAATCGTAAATTGAGAAATGGATAACAAAATACAAACAATATCTTTTGATGTTTGAGATATTAATGGAATAGGTAGAGATAAAACTAAAATAACATGAGACTCAATTCGAAATGTTGCAGTACTTGCAGTTGATCTGATGGTAAAAATAAGTTGACAGCCACAAATAGTTTCTTTAGACTTTTCAGAGACGAACACATTATTTTTTTATTTTCACAATTTTTTTTAATATTAAAGTAGGTACCTACTTAAAATAATTGCTCTTTGATATAACCCTCAAGTACTATTTTATATACAAATTCTACATGGCTCTCTTTAAGATAGCCAGAGTACTTTTTTAGATAGGTACTTTGGCTTCAAAAGTTTTACATGTTTCTCTTTGTGATTGAAAGTTAGTTGCCGACAAGTTTCACTTTCACAACTAAACAAAATTGAAGTACGTAGGTATATCTGAAAAGCCTGAAAACCATTGCAGCGAAATCATACAAGAATTGGATAACCAGCATTCAATAGATTAGGTACATAAGTTCATACAACACTCAAAGAAAAGAAGTCGAAATGCCTTGTTTGGTTCTGATGTGTCCCCAGGAAATTACAGACATCTCACCACTCGTCAGTCACGCAAGAGACTAATATCTTGGATCAGTCTTATGTCTAAGAGTAGGTTTCTTTAGTATATCCGGGACTACCTATATCCCATCGCATAAAAATAGTTTTGCAATATCAAGAAAGACAGCTAATGAAAATGGTCAAGGACAAAATATGCAGATGATGGCTATAGTCAGATTATGTGCAAATTTCATAAGTAAATTATATAATGTTTTAACTAAACCATGTTTATTAGCTATCTCTTTATTTTATCTAAATGTGCTTGTGCTAAACAAATTATTATTGATCGAGATACGATCCACATATCAAATAATGTTGTAGGTATGTTTATCATCTAATATAGTGACGATGTGGTCGACCAACACTGATGTGGTCCAATTTCTGTGGAATGCACATTTTAAAATGCAATAGTCACAAGATAAAAAAAAAAAAGATTTCTTAATGCGAAAATCCCAGTAATATCAATTCACACAATTTAATCAAATAAATCAATGTGGTGTGGCATAAAAATCTCAGAAAAGCACAGATATATTGTGTTGTAAATGCCCATTCACAATAAAACGGTGGATTTTTAACGCGAGTCTATCAAGTTTTAAAAATATTTGAACTCGATTCTCATACAACTGCTTATTGATACCGACTGCACTATCCACTTTGTTTTTGTGAACAAGCAGAAACAGTAAGGGTGACTTACCTCAGGGACTGTGGAAAGAAACATTGATTATAAATAAAATGAACACACAAAAATCAATCAACATACACTTTATATCTTAAAAGTAATACAAGACGGCTCTTGGCCCATTGAAGCGAAATCTAACTCATCGAGAGTTTATCATAATTGAACAATTTAACCAAGGAATGTAGCTTATACATTACCTTTCTATTCAAAAATTATATACCTATGAAGTAGCCTATCGATACATATAACTATAATGTTTCGCCGATAACAACCTGATGAGCTTTCGAGAGAAATGAGTACAGTATACATCTAACTTAAACCTAGAAAGAGTTTTACGCTGGGATTTTCAGCTATAAAACTGAAGATAATTCTCCAGAGAGTACACGAGAAATACATAATAAAGTGTTCTAGTCACTCAATACAGTGCAAGTTACCTCGATTCCTCTCGGTGCGAAGGGGATCTTTCTTTAGTTTTGCATTCTCTCTCTTAGCTCCGGGTTCGTCGAATCATTCGGTTAGGTTAACGGCAGTGTGGTATTCTATTTAAACCTGGACAGATTGGCATGTCAGTTATAAAACATTGGCACAATACAATCGAGATTCAGAAGGTTATAATTATATATCTACGACACAGATAAACACGAGAGTAGACCACACAGCCGCAATTAAGACGTTTTTTACGTTTATTGAATGATGAAATCGAATAAATAATTACGTAATACTATTATTATTGACAATTTCTATGTGCAGGTGGCCTACGAGAAATATACTTTAAAATTGATAATTCATACAATCAATATTAGTAATTGAAAAATAAGATTTACAATCCATAAAGCGCGTTTGGTTCGAGCGTCAGTCACACAGACATTTGACAACCGCGTATTCCCACTGGCAACTCACAGATACAGTTTATTTCTCGTAGACTAAGAATTTGTGTGTTGAATTCCGCTTTTCGCTGTGAATATTGACGAAACGCGTTGCTTATTCATATAAATTTATCATCTAATATGAAGTGACGCTGCGCTGGCATCGACCGGGCCCGAACTCTGCAAGCAGACAAAGGGACATGGCAACATTGGTGAAATATACGGAGGTATCTCGAGAGCAGGCAACCCAGGCTGGCGTCCCTACATCTGCAACACTACACACACTAAACAAAATGTGAGCGATCAGATATAAACTACATAAAACCTTTTATACTAAAAATTAAACCATGCAATAACTGAAAGAGATTGTAATATTATAACATGCATTCATAATGCCTGTAAAATAAAGGGTTATTATTTACATTGGCTACACAATTTGATAACCAAAACCAACAGACTACATAGTAAAACAATATGAGAAAATAAGTAATAAGTGATATAACATAAAATAAATACCAAAAACAAGGTAATTTTGGCATGCTATAAAGCGTTTTAAGTTTTATAAAGCACAGCAATAATCTTTTGATTTGACTTTATATGTGTTTTAACTATTTTTAAATATATTAAGATATTAAAACTAATTGTGAGGTAAGTATGTAAAAAATTACAAGATCATTACAAGCATAATTTTCGAATTATTTTATTGATTGCGAGTATTACAGTTTATTTATTTCGCACTCATCTGTTTGATTATTATAACGTAATTTTAAAAATAGGAAATATTATAATATTAGCAAATTATATTAAAACATAAGTATAAACATAAATAAACTAATAAGCAGAAATAACGCTTATGAAGCTCAACAAGGTATGATCATTGACATCAAAAATGTTAGGTTGACATCAACTTCAACATACGTCGGCACTAAAAAAATGATGATTAACTTTGTGCGCCCAATTCCCTACATTATTTTAAATCCTGCTGCTGCTTTCTTAGGAGTTGAATATAATACGCATTGGGTCCGCATGGTGGATTAATAGTAGAGCTGTAGTGTCGCTCACCATCATCACTGCTGGTGATCGGGCATGGGCGCCTGCGAGCCCTGCGGGCCGGGCGCGTAGGGCGGGTACGGCTGGTAGGGCTGGTAGCCACCGTACATGCCGTACTGCTGGTACTGCACGGGCGTGGAGGCGGGCGGCGTGGGCGCGCCGCCGCTGCTGCCCGGACCGCCCGGTCCGCCCGGTCCGCCCGGTCCGCCACCTCCCGGCTGCTGTAACAATAACGTGTTTCTTAAGATAAAACAAAGTATACTACTATCTCAAGATGGCGTAGTTCAAAAAGCCATACGTGACCAAGGTCCGAAAACAATCAGTCTTCTAATGATTATTTTAATTAAAGCTGGGAATCTGGCATTGTATAGGACGATAATAATAATAAATAAATAAATAAATAATGCTGGACAATCCACACAGCATCATCTAGCCCCTTTATGCGAATAAAGTATACGAATGTAGTTAAAGCGAAAAAAATAAAATTAGCGAAAGCCTGATACTACTAAACGAGGCGGAGTGATCATAGTAGTGTTATAACATTCTTCATTTGAATTGAATTCATTGAACGTGCGTTTAAAGGAAGGGAAATTCACACACAATTTCCATGTATATTGCAACGCCGGCCATAGAGCAACCGACAGTCGTCAGCTTCACAAAGTACGTCTAATTGCGTCAAGTCAATTTCGCGCAATACATATACAATTCTATTGGTTGCCCCGGCTACGCTCCGCTCTGCTTCTGTGGATCGATCGTCCTAATTCCACTATGCAGACGTCGCATCTACAACGTACCTTCACCTTAATTTGTGCTTCGATAGCCTCGGCCTCCTTGACCTTGCCGATGCTACGGTAGTACTCTGCCCACTGCGCGCTGTAGTCAGCGCCGCCGCTTGGACCTCCTGGGCCTCCCGGGCCGCCAGGGCCTCCGGGGCCGCCGGGGCCTCCGCCGCCTCCACCGCCGCCGGAACTGTTGCTCGAAGGTGCACTGGGACCTCCACCGCCACCTGGTACCAAATCGAACTAATATTAATAAGCTGTCAAAATTGCATCTTGCTTAGGGAACAAACAAAGTAATAAAGAACAGTTGAACGGATCTGAAGAAAATTTATTTAAGGTTAGATTATAGTCTGGAATAGCACATTGGCTATTTATACCGGAAAAATATACCCATGTTCCACGCAAACGAAGTCGCGGGCAACAGCTAGTCTCATATAACAGCTGGACTATACAAGGTTATGTTGGGAATAAAACATTAGTCAATTATTATTATCGCAAAGCGCGAGTGATGCCGCTGGTATCGCAAGCGTTCATAGGATACGGTAACCGCTTAACATCAGGTGGGCCATATGCTTGTTTGCCACCTTGGTGGTAAAAAAAATAAAAATATCTACATTTTACAAATACGTTGACTTGCGATAAAAAATAAATAAATAATGCTGGACAGTCCACACAGCATCATCTAGCCCGAAGGTAAGCTGCTGTTAAACAGAGCTGTACTGCCGTCCGCTAGCTAAAACGCCGTTAAGTGACATGTGGTCAAATTTCACTTTTAAATGCCATGTTATAAAGCTCAAAATTCTCTATCGACCTGTCTTGGAACTGTGTTCCTATCGTTTATAGTTTTCGAGTTACAGAAAGTAAGAAAGCGGCAAACTGACACTTTTATTTCTAATTAAAATTCTAAACAGTCGTTAAGTAGCATTACTTGGCTTAAACGCAGTTACAGTTGCTTAACGTTGCCGTAATATGAAAACTTAACTAAGTGATGCATAGCTAAAACATCGTTTATCAATTTTACTAATCTTAAACGTGGTTATAGTACCTTTATATAGTTTAAGCCTAGTTTTATTTACCAAAATTTTACAAAATCCAATGCTAAAGAGCCGTTATATGTAAATACTAAGCTTAAACGTAGTTAAAGTCACTTAACTACGTTTAAGCTATATATTCTTGTTCATATTTACTTAATAAAACCACTCTTTGACGCCGTACATTAAATTTTGTAAATGAAATTAAAATATAATTTTATTGAGTTGCTACACTAAACCGTGGCTAAGTAGCATTCCACAGCTAAAGAGTAGTTATCTGATCTCGCGTCGCGGCCTTCGCGTCTTACCGGGTAAGGAAAGTAATGTGTCATAAGAGCGGAGTAGGATGCTACCGGGTAAGGAAAGTAACATGTCATAAGAGCGGAGTAGGATGCGAGAAACGCTAATACAGGTGTGGTATTCAACGTAATTGTTTTACCTCAATAATCAACAGGTTAAAAAGGTTAAATTAAGGTAAATTTAAGTAATCTGTTGCTTCAATATCATGTCATTTTCGATCCCAAAAAAAGTAGCCTCTGTTTTATTTCCGGTCATTATCTTAGGTCTTAAATTTCAACCAAATTGGTAGTGATTTTTGAACATTGAGTTTTAGAGAAACCAACATCCAAACATCCAAACTTTCGCATTTATAATGTTAGTGTGAAAGTGTGATGTGATTATTTTTTCTTTATCGGGTGCTCACTCATGCAGATTGGCTGTACACCGTTTGAAGATTCCCAAGATGTCTCAGTAAATCATTTATTTATTTATTTATTTAATTTAGGACATCCAACGAAAAAATCACAATAAATGTTTAAAATAACACTTTTATACATATATCTATGTGTTTCTCCAACTATAGGATGCCATATCGTGCACTTATTATGTAGTAGCTACTCAACTAACAAATTATCAAATTATTATCAAGTACCTAGCTACATGTTATATAAATATTATAAAACCTAACATAAGAAATTAACTTAAAAGCCTTATAATATAATGCTTACTGACTTGGTATGCAGCATACGTTATCGTACCTAAGTTTATCCTACTAAATTATCTCTAATCATCTTCTTACTAAGATACCCCGGATGTGATTGATTGTGAACTTGACTCACAATGAAGCTCATGGCCTGACACTGCGTTAGATCACGAAGCGTAAAAGAAAGGAAGGGCGGCTTTTGCCTTGCAGTGGGACAGTCACAGATAAACAATAATGATAATAATAATAATCTTCTTACTAGCATCACCATAAGCACATTGTGCTGCTTTTAATTTTCCAAACTTGTAAAAATTAAAAAAATTAAATAAAAAATCTTATAAATGCAAGTTTGTAAGAGAGTATGCTTATACACGTTTATATCCATATAGGCCAAACGAATTTGACTGAAAATTGGAATACAAATAGCTTATAACCTGGTATAACAAGTTATTCTATTTTTATTTTTTTTATGCAAGTTTTCAATTAAGTACATTTTTACGAGTTTTTGTTAAGGTAACCTAACCTAATAATGTTGGAACCTAGCTATGTAATTAATCTTGCAATTGAATTTTAAGCTAGTTCTCGCTAAGCAATTGGGTTGTTTAGCAGACTTTTGTATCTTTTATTTGAAAGTTTTAATGGTGACATTGAGTTGATCTGATGATGGAAACAGGAGCTGTTTCAAGGAACTGCTTTTTGCTTTACTCTAAGATAACTAGTAATTCTCTGAACACAAGACTTTGCAAGCACCAATTTTCAGAAGTGAGCAATTTACTGCATTTTTAGGAGTTATTCTGCTCATCACACTAAAATCCCACATCAGAGCTTCATCATATTTTTATATGATCAAGTTAAAGTTACTTTCAAATAAAAAATAAAACATTTTATAAGGCGAAATCAATTATCTAGAAGTCCTCCTTTTTCTACCTTTTTATGTACGTTTCCAATCAAAATCCTTGACAAAAAAAAATATTAAGCCATAGAACTAAGTTTTAACTATATCGGTTTAAAATGCAACCCGTAGGCGAGAACAGGCAGTTTGACAAAAGCATTATAGGCCAATCTTAAAACTGAGCCGCTCGCTCATTCAATAAACAATTTATTTTAGTTTTAAATCCTGTTTTATTTTAGTAAATAACGTCTTATTGTAGGACAACCTGAAAGTTTAATAACTAATACTTGACAAAAAAGCGGTTACAGGGAAATGTTTTTGATTTAGCTGCAATTTAGTGATGTTTTATAAGATTATAATAGACGCTAAAACAATTTTCAGACCAATACTAGTCTTAAACGTGGCTAAAGTACATTAACAGCTTTTTAACTAAGTAAAGCAAATTCATTTATTGCAAGTATGCTAACCTAAAACACAATGACTGCATTTTAGTTATGTATTGTTAAATAATTTAGTTTTCCAAAACACGCTGCGGTTGTAATGAACAAATCCATGACTATAGAGCCGTTAAGGTATACCTAACGGCGTTGTAGTGGTGTAAACATGACTTTTACACTGTATAAATGCTATGCTATAACGCCAAAACACGTTTAAAACAATATTTTTCTATAAACATGGTTAAATAAAGTAAAGCTATTAGATAGTACTCAATTAGAGCTATCTTCCAAAAAAAGAAAATCTGTCATAAGTCAAACGGTTATGAAGTGGCATCGATTTTTAATTTTCGCCGCGTTTTTTAGCGATATCTCAAAAAGTGGTTTTGTCACATAGCTGCGTTTTAGTTAGCGGACGGCAGTGTATTATGGGTACTAGATGACTGATATATATTTATTACAATACATAAATAGATATTTTTTATTATACATAGAAAACACCCAGAACACTCGGAACAAATATTTGCAGATCCTACAAACATTTGTCCCAAGGACGGGAATCGAACCCGCAACCTCCGCGTAAAAATGTAAAAGTAAGTTCGTATGAGTGGCTAACTCTGCTGAGAGAGTTTAAAGCCCGCCTGAAGGTCTCTGTCATGGCCTAACAACTTTGAATAGCTGGGACCGACTGCTTAACGTGCCCTCAGAAGCACGGAAGCGTTGAGCTGCGATAATTGGTTGGAATACATTACCATCCATGCCTTGCTGCTTGGCCTGCATCTCGATCGCCTCTGCCTCTCGCATGAGACCCAACGAGCGGTAGTAGTCGATCCATTGCTGCGAGTAGTCAGGCTGGCCTGTTGTTGGGTTGATTTGGACCTGTTGCTGTTGGGATTAATATAAATTTTATTGATCTTCCTATTTATACTTAGTTAGAACGAGGAGCTCAACGTATCCTCCGGTAGCGGGTCATTCCTTACACACAGTAATACACTACTTGTATAATAACTTAACTGCATGTTACCTATCATTGTTAATATGTATTATTTGTGTACTATGATACCATTTTTAAATAAACATTTATCTTATCTTATATTATCTTATTTTTTTAAATGAATTGCTGTGCATTATTCTCTCTTAAACTCAAGAACGGCCGGACTGATATGGCTTATTTTGATCTTGAAATATTCGTCCAAGTAAGGTGTAAACAGTTAGAAAATATAGATATTTTTCTATGTTTTCTAAACATTTACACCGAGGAAAAATAACATCGTACATTGAAATATGTCTAAACATAGTTCGCCTGTCATCTAATTTACGTTGAGAAGCCATGCTGGCTGGCTGGCACTTATAACACCCAGCGACTCGGGCAGCAGTTGTGCCCGAAGAGAGAACAACCAGTTCGATTCTTACCCACACCACAGAACAGAATGGCCCCTCCCTACCTCCCACCGGTTTTACTTACCTCACCCGGTCACAAGTTTGCCGGCACTGCTACGGGGTTAAGGCACGCGTTTATATTGAGATGTAGGTCCAAGTGAGCGCATGCCAGAGCAAGCGAAAGTGTGCTTCTCGCTCTTGCTATAGTTGGGTGGCCACAACCTTGACACTCACACATAAAACAGCACCGTTTACGTACACAAACTATGCGTGTGGTGATTGCGACGTGTTTGCTTTATACATTTTATTGAGGACTCCGGGGTGTGCCCGCACGAGTCTGGTAGAGTCAAAGTGTAGACTACCAAATTTATGATGTTACATATACAAACTTGAGGTTGTGGCGCGTTGTTCTGCTGATGCCAGTGAGGGTTATAACCCCAGGCGGGAGGTCCGCCCGGGCCTCCTCCGCCGCCCCCGCCTCCGTTTCCTCCTCCGTAGAAGTCGCCGCCGCCGTTACCGCCGTTGCCGTTACCGCCGCCGTTACCGTTGCCGACATTGTTACCGCCGTTATCCGGCAGGAAGTTTACGGGCTGGACACAAAAAAATGTATAAAACGTATTATAATGTCCTAGCGGCCTGTCCCGGCTTCGCACTGGTGGGCATAAAATATAGCCTATGTTACTCAGCGATAATGTAGCATTCCAATTTGCAACAAACAAAAATACAAATCTTTTTGTAAGCTATTCTGATATCTTGCTAACATTATATAGGAGAAAGTTTGGATGGTTGTGGCAGTATCATGCCAAAACGACTGAACGGATCTGTATGAAATTTGGCACAGGCATAGATTATAATCTGGAATATTATTGTCCCGGCTTTTTATCCTGGAAAACGTTTAGTACCCGTGGGTTAAATAACTGTTTAACGCGGGTAACACTAAAGGGCGCAGCTAGTAAGCTATAAGAGGATTCTAACCTTAATATTAGTAAGACTGTTATAGATACAAAAGTTCCGATGTTCTCTAGCATTTGTTACTCGTAACGATCCAATACTAAACCAATTAATTTACACCATTTCTTTATAATTCTCTTGCAGTTCTCCACACGCGGTGTGACCAACCATCACCATCACCAACACATCGTAATTTTCACCATTTCTTTTTACCACAGTTCTTCGTCTGGGTGCTGACTTGTTAGGACATCATAGGACCCATCATAAATAAAATTATAAGCATTTTTTTAGCATGAGGATTACATTAACCTATTTCTGCTGCCAAGCAGTAATGCTCGCAGACCATCTTACGTCTCAGGGTGGTAACACGCAAGTGATATCTATGATGTTGCATGCGTAATAGGCTACGGCAACCGCTTACCATCAAGTAGGCCGTATGCTTGGTTACCACTTTAGTGGTATATAAAAAAAAAGAGGTTTGTCTGTCGCATACCTGTCCGACTTTCTCGCATATAATCCGCTTGCAGTTCTCGACCGCGTCGGGATGTCCGCGGATGTAGAAGGTCCTGTTGTTGCGGTCCGCGCCCTGCGCCCGACGGTCGAGCTCGCAATGCGCGCACGATTGTGCGTTTATCTGCTTTATTACTTCACCACCTGTTGGGTATAATGACGACCTTGTTCAAGAAACTGACATTTTAGCAGCTTGCTAAGTAATGTCTTTCCTTAAAAATGACAATAGAAAAGATGATAGTGGATATAAAAAAACAACAGAGATTTATAGTTCATTTATGACCCGACCCTAGTTTGCTTAGATGAACCGTAAACCTGTAAATTTGCTTAGAGTTTCCATGTACAAGTATCTCTCACGTTGCTGCGCAAGTCAAAGTGGACTTGGACATCTTCAGGGCAAATTGACAAGTTTTAGGTGGGTTCAAACATTTTTTGACGTATCGTGTCTGCGTCTTCTTTATACGTACACACACAAGTAGCTATTTTTTTCAGCTTTAACAGATTGTCTACAATGTAGAAGCTGTCACAGATCGTCAGCGTTTTAGAATGGAATACACACAATAAACATAAAAAGATAAGATAAGAAGGAGATAAGAGTAGTATTATAGTATTAGTTAATAAGATACCTTTTTTTTACCTGGTGGTAGGACTCTTCAGCAAGAGTCTGTCTTGGTTAGTACCACCGCAGTGTCAGATATTCTACCTTCAAGCAATAGTGTGCAAGCATTACTGTGGTTTGAAGGGTACTGTAGCAAGTGAAATAACTGGGCGAAAGAAACTTAACAACAATGTCTCGGGGTGATAAGCGCAGTGCAGTGCCACGAAAACACTTAAAAACTTTAAGCTTTGGGTGGCATTGTATCTGTAATAGTCAGGCGTGGTGCTTAACATCAGGTGGGCGCCTTGATTGTCTTGTCACAATCAATCAATCAATTATTCAATCATTCAATCAATACATTTATTGCTGTCATATGGTACATTATGTAGTTGTTACAGACAAAGTAGTATCACACATGAACCCTGTTATTAGAGTATTGCAACATGGAGACTTGCTGACATAAATGATGACTTACCTCTGCCGATAATAAGTCCGCACTTGACGTTGCTGACAGTAAATGTGACCCTGATTTCCTGCTGCTCCTGCCACGGTTGGAAGTCTCCGCGCTCGCCGTTCCTGGGCCCGGCCGGCGCCGGCCGTCGCATGCTTCTGTTGTCCTGTTCTCGCCTCTGATTAAAGTATGTTCGTATCAATTGCTAACTCTGGTGACAGTTTTAGTCCACCCGAAGGTCTCTGTAGCTTACAACTTTGAAAAAGCTGGGACTGATTGCTTTACGTGCTTAGGAAAGCACGAGAGCGCTACAGACCACTGGCGGTCACCTATCCAAATGGTAACTACGCGGAGCAGTGCTTAACTTCTTATGAACAACTTAGCCAGGTATGTCAAAAGCGCGTTAGAGTCTATATTAATAAATAAATATAATAAATATTGGCAGACATTTTGACACAGCGCCATCTAGCCCCAAACTAAGCAAAGCTTGTACTATGGGAGCCAGTTGTGTGTGTGTGTGTTGTTGTGTTAATCTATACTAATATTATAAAGAGAGAAGATTTGTATGTTTGTATTTTTGTTTGTTACGAATAAACTCAAAAACTACTGGTTCAATTTCTAAAATTCTTTCACCATTAGAATGCTACATTATCCCAGAGTAACATAGGCTATATTTTATTTTAGAAAATAATAGGGATCCCTACTAAAACTTCAATAATGTAACCCAAGGTGTAAGAAAAAATGCCATAAAATGTCTTTCATGGCATGCGCTGCGGAAACTATTGATGATAGAACAAAAAAATGTTCTACAATATTAAAGAATATATTGATATCTACAAAAAAAGTCAGCGATACCATATGTCTAACTATTGTAGTTATGTAACTATAATGAGCTTTTATTGCACTCTTGCGAAGCCGGGACTTGCCGCTAGTAGAGTATAAATACAAACTATACTCACATTAACACTGCTTATTAAATCCTCAATCATTTGTCTCGCTTGGTCGACTTGATGGGGTTTGCCTTGTAAGTAACACCTATGAAAAAATTTAATTTTGACATGAAAATTGGAACGACTTTTAAAATTAAATTGATTTGTTCAAACAAATATTTACAACTCACTAATTAGACCCCATCAATATTTCAGGTTAATTATGAAAGACCCTGTATTTAGATAACCATGTTTCCTCACCGTTTATCACCAGGTCCATCATCCCTCTCTTGGTGGAACTGTACCCTGCAGCCGGTGTCTGCCTGGATCTTCTTGATCATGTCTCCGCCGCGGCCTATCACTACGCCGACCGCTACTTTTGGTACTAGAACCTGCAAGCAAGATTGTATGAACTACTGATCTTAGATGAAGACTCTATTGAGGTATCATCAAAAAAAGCTAGGGACCCACTTGAGTTTATTGCCAGATTCGTCTGACCTTTGCTCAGCAAGTAGTTTTCGACACTTAGTAGGTTGACCTTGACTTTGGTCAACTTACTAAGTGTCAAAAATTACTTGCTGAGCGATTGACGCCAGACTTATCTCCTCTAGTCTGTGTCTGTAGAATCATCGGCCCGCCATTCATGTCTGCTAGCATCTCGAAGACTCACAGCTGTAGACGTCAGACTTACACCTACCTCCATGGAGTTGGTAGCAAGCCCATTGCTCTGGTCCGATTCTTGGAAGTCGTCGAAGGAGGCCCTCGGCTCGCCTCCTTCACCTCCTCCCATGTCCTTGCCTGCTAGCAGGTTGAAGATAATAGCTGTAGACGTCAGACTTACACCTACCTCCGTGGAGTTGGTAGCGAGCCCATTGCCCGGGTCCGATCCTTGGAAGTCGTCGAAGGGGGGCCTCGGCCCGCCTCCCCCACCCCCTCCCATGTCTTTGTCTGCTAGCAGCTCGAAGACAAGCTGTTTGGCGATCTCCACTTTTGAGGGGTCGCCAGATATGCGTAGGGGTTTTTCCTGGATTGATAAAACAGTATTAACTCGTGACTAATATTAGACTTGAGGTACAAAGCATGGTTTGATCTCTTGTCATCATCATCATCATATAAGCCGATAGACGTCTACTGAGCTGAGATACGATAATAATGTCAAGGAAAGACAATACGGTACTAGATTACTTACATATTCCGTGTTAGGCCCGTCTTGTATAACCACCATTTTCGCGCCAGACTGTTCCTGCAACTGCTTGATAGTTTTTCCGCTTTTGCCGATAATCAGACCGACTTTGGGCCCGGGCAACATAATCTCCTCCTGCGAAACATTATCACATTCCACTTCTATTGGTATCAGTCTACTATAATTCAATCACGTAAGGGCTTTATTCATAATACTATGAATCCTTGTTATTTCTTTCAAATCTGTCATTATTTTTGTTCATTAACACAAGAATGACAAGGACTTAGCGAGCCGCTAAAATTACAGTTTATTAATGAATTAAGGGGTCGCTGCCGGCCTTCTGTCCTTCTGTAAGTAGGTATGTTACGCTTAGAGCTACGCAGCGGATTTCAATGCGGTTTTCACCATTGGATAAACTGATTCAAGAGGAAGCTCTATATGCATAGCCCGTTCGAAACCGGGGCGTGTAGCTAGTTAAAAAATAGTAATCTAACTCACGGTTGTCGCGAGGCCCCCGCCTAGGCCGCCGCCACGCGGCATCGGTGGCATACTCGATTGACTGCCGCCGCCGCCGCCCATATCCGGCAGTTGGGCGTTCTCTCGACCTCTGTGATTCACGATTTGATTAACTAGTTCCCTGATGAATAAAACAGCTTCGTTTATTGATCTTACTGTCGCGGAAGCGGGTTTATTATCATGCATGTAAGGTTATGCTCAGATGATATTTACAAATATGTTAAGCACAAAATATAACTAACTAGAAAAATTACCATCACCCAAAAAGTAAGCAGTTATAAGTAGTGTTCAAAATACGAGAAATAATGAGGCTTGCTTGTGTGAGTCGCGTATATGCAGATTGTGACCGACTTTGTGTTAGTGTGCAGATGTCACATCGCCACACCACTACCAGGCACATGTTAGTTGCACACACATAATCATGCTATAAGCCTATGTTAGCTAACGTTTCTTTTTAAATCTATCAATATCATTGTCTATTGCATTGAATTTACATAATTAAGATAAACGCAGATTTGAGCCATTTGTATTATTAATATTACATCATCATAATAATAATGAAAGTAAATAAATACAAAAATACATATACAAATATCTTTGTCCATTGACAAAATAATGACAGGGAAAAACAATACTAAGCGAGCCACTAAAATGTGGCAAATACAGCCACAGAAGCTATAAAAATAATAGAAGGAGAGCTGCTAAAATTACAATTTATTTTATGAATAACCCAACACAATAAGCGCCACTCACACTACAAACCACAATTCTATCTTTATGCTTTCCCGTATTCTGAACATGCTACCAATTTTGATAGATTCGTGATGAATGCTAAATAATTGTTACGTATTGGATTTGTATCAGAAAAATAGTTAAAATCAATACAGAGATCAATATTGGGGCACTTTTAATTAGTTTTTTACTTACACAGAACAGGTCAGTCGGACAAGAGACATTCTGGACAAAGTATTTATTACACTGGTATCTCTGTTTAGTTTGTATATTTGCAAATATGCTATTTATAAAACTTTCTTTGTGAAGGTTTTCTATTTTAGGCCAAACAATAGCTGATCGGCGAATGAGCAAAGCCTTTAATTTTTTAATATCACTATCACAACAATTTTAGTGTTGTTAATAAACGCGATTTATTAGCAAATATTTTTTTTTGTTAGTCTATCATTTTGAACATAGCCTTACTGTTACCACCACAACCAAGAACCACTGCTGGGCATGGAATGCCTTTTCTATTGCATGCTAGGAGACAAGACCCAACCATGGTTCACATTATTTCAGTAGTACTCCAGTCCGGCGATCGAATCCAGTGCTGGAATTCCACTGGAATAATGTAAACCGGCACTGGAATATACTCAAATCCAGTGAGCATTCTAGCTATTGAAAGACTGGAATAATGTTTAAAAGAAACAGTCCAGTCTGTACTCAATATCTAATGCAGTGCTGGCACTGGACTGGATTGATTAGCTGGATTACTGGATGTGAACTGGGCATACATACGTCTTACACAAATCTTAATTTAGAAATATGCACTTTCCTATGGAACAAATTAGTATAATTTTAATTCTCAATAATTGTGTGACACTAATGAATGACTAATGAATTTATTAAGTAAATTGATTTGGAATCAATAGAAAAAACAAAGTTGATTAAAACAGTGCCAGAAATCTGAAAATGAATTTGAAAGCACAATTTTATGCAAACAAACCGTCACTACTCTAAAAGTAATTACTTACTATAAAGTAAAACATTTCAAAACCTCATGTCGTTTTTCATTAAGTTAACCATTCAAGTATCCCATACATTTTAACAGTTTGTGGCGTTTCGCTCCCCAACTCAAATAGTTTACCTTTAGCGCCCAAAATAAGTCAACTATTACTACTATCATAATAAGAATGTTACAATAACTACTTCCACCATTTGTCTTTACATCATGTAAATTACTAGCTAGATTATGGTCCTCTCCACATAAAGGCCATAAGACACTCAATCAAGGAGTCTCTGGCGTCAATCAGCCGCGTACCTAATGCACCCGCGCCGTAATGCAAACTAAAAACTCTTTCCTAAAGAACAATCATCTATTCTACCATGTTTAAAAACTCTTTTCTAAAAAATAAAAACTCTATTCTACAATTTTTAAATTTTAATAAGAAACACTCACTTAGCAAGCTGGATCTGTTCCCGGGAACCGGTGAGCGTGCACATCCTGTCGGGCTGACCGCCAGAGTCTGGCGCCATTTGTATCTTGCAGCCGGATTCCGCTTGGAGTCGCGTTATCTGCTCGCCGCCGCGGCCGATTACTGAAGAGTTAAAGTTTGTATGAGCTAGTGGCTAATCTGGACTTCCTGTGCACGCCATAGTTGGCAGAACACTGTCTTGGACTTATTTATTTCAAAACGATCTATTTTAAAATCTTCCAAAGTGTCTTTCTACCGGAGACAAAATGCATAGCAACTATGTTATTATTAAGAGGATGCTTAGCTATTATGATGTGTCTAGATTCTAGAGACATCTCCACCAACTCACATTAAATAAATAAATAATGCTCGACAATCCACACAGCATCATCTAGCCCCAAAGTAAGCTGCTGTTAAACAGAGCTGTATCATGGGTACTAGATGACTGATATATATTTAATACAATACAATACATAGATAGATATTTTTTATTATATATAGAAAATACCCAGAACACCCGGGACAAATATTTGTAGATCGTACAAACATTTGTTCCGAGGCGGGAATCGAACCCGCAACCTTTGCGTCGCAGGCGGATCTGCGCCCGCTGCGCCACATCGGTCGTCAAACATTGGGTCAGTGTTAGAGGAATAACCAACCACTTTCAAGAGTAGGCCAGTGTCTAAACAGTGGAAACATTACTCAGCTAACCATTAGATTGATGATAATACTTACTTAGGCCAACCATCTTGTCTGGCACTCGGATGTACTCGTTGATCTGGTCAGACATCATGTTGGGGGGTCCACCAGAGGGACCGCTGGGGCCGCCACTACCAGGGGCCTGAAGCCGCGCTGTGGCCGCTGCTGCCGCCGCCGCGGCCGCTACTGCTGCTGCTTGGGAATTACTGCGCAATAAGAGAATGGTTTATTTACTTTTTGCTTTTTAAGAGATGATTGTATTGTAAGTAATCACTACAGAAAACTTCAATGAAGAACTCAACTAAAACTTTTACTACCAGGGACCTTTGAGTGCAGAGTTTTGATAAGTTGTGATTTTATGCTAGTCGAATCTAAAAAATTGGTTATTGTCTCTACTGTGTTAACAGTTCGGAAAGCTCACCTAAAACATGAAAATTGCTTGCAGAACTTCAAGTTCTCTAAACTTAGAGGTTCATATTAGATTTAAGCTGATATTTATTAAGAGCTGTTTTGTCATTTCGGCCTTGTATACTTACTTCATTGGTGATTGTTGATATGATGACTCCGAGGATGCAATTTTTTTAGAGCTGGGTTCACTTCCGTCTTCTAATGGTCTCTTACTACCACCGCCTTCTAATTTCGCAGCAACCTGTGGGAGAAAACAATCATAAGAACACTGTGTTTTTTATTCTAAACAAAAGATTAAATACATATTGATAAAAACAAATATTTATGCATATAAAAAAAAGAAAACAGGATAATGCAATGATAGAGGTCAATGACTTGTGGTGTGTTAGATTATTAAAATCTCAACTAAAAAGTGAGTACACACCGGTTTTTATCTTTTGTTAGACAATTTAGAGGTCATACAGTTTTTTGACCCATTTAAATAAGTCAATAAAGACTGAAATGTATTCCAAAGCTAACACAACTTGTTTGTCTCAGCTGATTCTAAGAGCATTGTAAGAAAACTTAAAACTAATAATTACACTATAAAGTAGTGCATAATTTACAGAAAATTACCACCCTAATACTATCATCGAATTGAAACCAAAAGCTTTTACAAAGAAGTCTTTGAGCTGTAGTCTACCGCCAAATGCGTAGTGCTAAGTTCGCGCCGTTTTCACGATTGATGCTAAATACTGTCTCAATAACTTGAGCACTCACTGATTCATTAGGAAGAAACGATGTACACAACAATAGCTTACGCTATGATACTATATAATCCGATTTTAGATAATTAGAATCGATATGTAGGTTAGGTAAAAGTATCGTATCTACAACAACGGGTGACAAATTTAATGAGATCAAACAATTGAGGGTGGAATTACAACTTTATTGTAAATAGTTAATGATGAATAATGAAGGTAAACGGATAAAATAGAGGATTGAATAACTAGCGACAACAAAAAGAACAGAACTTGAGTGCTTTCGTGATAATGCTTACCAATCTGGCACGTTGTAAAGCAGCCGCAAATCCTGCCGTGGGGCTATTATTTTGAACCGTAGCCATAGAAGAGTAATCACTCATGTTTGAACTAAACCACACAAATGATTACACTAAAGGGCAGCCATGAAAACGGATCAAAATGACCCGAAAATTATGAAAAACTGGTCTCGCCTCGCAAATTGCGAGAAAGCCGAGCGTGAAAGACGCGGCCCATAGACAATTTGATAAAGCAAAAATGTATTCGCAAATGCTGCAAAATGGCACTACGACCGTCGACAATAATAAATTGCTTCAGTGAAGTGAAAGTTAATTGCCAAAGGTTAACAAACTACGTAGATTTCGTAAATAGGAATTTATTTTATAATGTTCTTGCCTTATTTACTGTAATTACCTCCAAATTTTCGATATTTTCTACTACGTTTGACACAGTTGACACATATTTAAAACTAATCAAACATCAAAAGACTTGTCTATGTTTTAATCAAAATGGACGATTGCGTTTTGTTCGTGCTTTTGTCTTAGAGTAGAGTCCTGCCTGTCTGCAGCCTGGCTTTGGAACCTTTTTTCATGTTTCAAAATTGTTTTTCTTGTGTAATAGTCATGATTTTTTATCTAATAAAGTATCTTCATTAAAATTCGGTGTAATTATAATGTTTTTTTAATTTTTATTTAAATTAAATTGTAAAAAGTACTAATTTCAAAACGACATTTTGAACGGAACGAAACGCAAAAGTTTTTTTTCTGTTTATTGGGTGCGTGCATTTGTGTTGTCCGGTGTTTGAAGACGCTTCGAATTCGCTTTCAATTTCTTCGTAAGAAAAATGTCGGGTGATACCGATAAAGCAAAAATCAGTGATAATCAGGTATTGTTGTGAAATATGCTGTTGTATTAATTATCTATACATAAGTGCGCGTCTAATTAACGTAGTTACGGCTGTGAAGTGATGTTATTTCCGTGTTATATCACTAATGTTTGTCTGCGTCTCAACATGGCTGACAGAACGATTGCTTCCCGCTAAAAGCGGGAACTACGCCACGGAGGGTTGTGAGATTGGTCATTTATTTGCAATAAAAACGGTGAACGCCAACTTGATCAGTTATCGAGACTGATTCTAATGTAATATTTTTCAAGATTTTGCATATTTTGGCCACCCCCGCCCCTTTGCATTTCGTTGCAGGGCCTTTGTTACCGTGCACGATGTTATATGACATTGATGTGAAATCCGCATGACCTTGATATTTGGTTTCTTGCGATTATTCAATTTTAGAGGCAGCGCGCTATGTTGTTCTACCACTGAACGGCGGCCTCGCGACTCGATTTTTACGCTCGCTACTCGCCCAGCAATGTAAATAAAACACGGATACGTTTGGGGGGCCTTTATTGCTAACCTCCTTATTTTTTGCGGAATGTCTTTTTTTTTTTTACCTCGGACACGTAAATAAAAGTTATTATAATTTTAGTCACATTTTAAAGAAATTGAATGCATAGATCTTCCTTTCAATAGTGCTCCATGTTCGCATAACTACCTACCTATTCATATCCATAGTTGTGAGAGAGTTGCTGATAAGATATTGAAAGTTATGACTTAGCACTATGAGAATAAGGTTCAAATCCTTGACGGCGCGCGTCTAGTGACGCTAAAAGTATGGCGAGTTCTAATGGCAGGCTTTTTCAATGAATTTATGATGTTTGTTTCACCAATTCATTATTTTGAAACAAAAAAATAATCTTATTAAAATAAGTCCAAAATATTGGTTTGCAGAATTATAAAATACTTATTAGGTTCTTACCAAACATGTAACCATTCCAAGTGTTGTCAGGTCCAGATACAGATAGAATGAGAACAGATTATATTTTTTGCTAACTGTACTAGAAGAAGTATGTTATTAAATACTTAATTTATTATTTTGTGAACCTCCAACCCTTTATTGTTAGGTTATTAATAAACTATGTCACTTATTTACAATCAAAGTGCAAATTACACTTAATAGCTACATGCAAAATTCAGTACTTGGGTATTAAAGGCTATTAAATACTCACACCCTGTATGAAAAAATCATCTAAAAATAATAAAGAATGTCAAAATATACAACAATGCATTACAGGGCTTTGAAAAGCTCTCGCAAAACAGGTGTACCTATTAATAGCTTAGGTACTTAAACAAAAAACCTTTTTATTATACCTTGTTTTAGAAGAATAAAAAATATTATATTTTGAATTTGAATGCAAATAAGCTGTATGCGTTTTAACTGTTACTTTCTGCTTTTCATTATATGTGTCTCCTCACAGGATGATGACAAAAAATCAACAGCCGGTGATGGGCAGTCCACAGAAGATGAGTCTTCCCAGGACTCAAAGGGTGAGTCCCAGCTCAGCCCACCCAAAGGTAACGCCGATGTAGATGTACAAGCATCCAAACCGGAGGACGAGACAGAATCAGGTCAGCCTTGAATGTATCATTGTCTGTCCGATGTGTTCACAATGATCAATGTTCATCTACATGGCAACTAACCTTTTTGGGGCTATTTATTTTTCATATTGTGCAAATTATTGTCTAATCGAGATGGTAGGTATCTTCCAAAACTTTAAAATACAGGTTGATATTGTCTATTTTTGTTAAATCTTTCTTTTATAAAAGGTTTTTTGGTTCGTTTTCATGTTTCACAGTTGAAAGTGCCTGATAATTGTATTGTGCATAAACAGTGTTATCATAAAAGGCAGTAAAACTTTGAAATATACCTACCTACCTAGCTCTATTAACTTAGCAAATCACAGATCATTTTCATTAAAATGTTTTTTATTAAAAAAACCATCACAAACTATCAGGTAAAATGTAGGTATGAGTAATTCGCAATATCTCATGTTTTTATTTGTTTGCTTGTGTGAATGTTGTGTTACGTCTTTTTCATTGATATGCCTCATTTCTATGTAGGTATGTGACTGTTGGGTTATTTATTTCATCATTCTGCTAAGGTAAGTGCTTGTTCGTTTTCATTCTATCATCCTTTTAGGTACCTACATTATTAATGTTGCGTAAAACAACAAATCAAGAGTTTTACCAGATACCTATTCCCCGTCAAACTTAGCGTATTTTAACGTAAGTAAGACTACGTTCAAGAGCATAGCGTTGAGCGGCGCGACGAGCGATGAGCGGTGGTTTTCAGGAAAATTATTTCTTCTTTACATAATATAAAACAAAGTCGTTTCCTTCTGTCTGTTCTTGCTGTATGTATATATGTTTTTTTTTATACAACTGAAGTGGCAACCAAGCATACGGCCCACAAGATGGTAAGCGGTTACTGCAGCCTATGGACGCTTGCAATACCAGAGGTATCATTCGCGGGTTGCCACCTTGAGGCTAAGATAGAAAGCCTCATGTGCCAGTAATTTCACCGGAAACCATACCCTTCACACCGGAACACAGCAATGCGAGCATTACTGCTTGGCGGCAGAAATAGGTAAGGTGGCAGTCCTTCCCCGGACGAGCTCTATCACAAAGAACTCTACGCAACGGATTCTAATGCGGTTTTCATTATTGTAATAGATTGAATTCACCGTTTCTAGCACGTGTTATCCGCGCACATAAAATTTTCAAATAGAAAAAATCATTGGTGCACGTCTGAGATTCGAACCCGCGACATTCGGATCGAAAGTCGGGGCCCATCCCACTGAGCCAACACGGCTATGGAATAGCATTTTAACCTGGTACTAGTGGTACTACGCTAGCGACGCTGCACTGCTAGTATGCATAGTATATCTGTCAGTAACAATACAATACATTAAAGTTTATTGCCAAAATAAATAGTAGGTTTACTAAATGCACTGAACTAACTTAAACAATTTGGCAAATCGTTCTTATTCAGCACTAAATTCTACGCAGGGCTGGTTTTCAGTCAAACATAAATATAAAAGTAAGTAACCAACCACTACAGTTTAGTGTCTTACGCGGTAGGGTTTTTATGTAAGCCTGTCGCTGTCGTCCGTCTGTCTTCGCATCAGGTCGTCCCTTTCACTACCCTAACCCTACGATGGCTATAAGTATAGATATAAGATTCAGCCTACTTAAAACTTAGTATAGGTCTCACAACGGATCTCGGCCGTAGTGAAATTAGCCGTTTCGATGCGCAATGGAGCTTTTTCAAACTAAATTGTCTTTGCGCATCACAAACGGCTAACTTCACGGAAGCCTAGATCCGCTGTGCGAACTATACCTACCTACTCGAAGTTACGTGGTAGAGAAGCAATACCGCCCGAAGGTTGACACTCAATTATGAAACAAACGGCGCGTCACCAGATGCATGGTTTGCTAAATATGTTCTGTGGTTACAGCTTATCGAGCTGGTTTTTTGTTCTAGTTACCTAAACACCAAATCTGAGATACATTGTACTAAATAATTACCCAAAATAATTATACTCGAATTCTATGATTATTCGCCAAATAAGCGATATCAGTTTATCGGTGTTTGACACCGGGACGGTAGTTTGCTTATCAATAATTATATAACATAAATACATACCTACCTCACTCATGATCTCGAACATGCAATAATTTTGATACCCAAAAAAACATTCAATCAACTCCCAAAAAAATAGTTTTACTTGTAAATAAGTAAAAAAGTTTATTTCTAGCCAGTTGATACATAGTACCTAGGTGGTAATAATATTAAAAGTGTATATCTAAGCAGCTAAGCACATACGAGTATAGTTCGCACAGCGGATCTAGGCTTCCGTGAAGTTAGCCGTTTGTGGTTCGCAAAGACAATTTAGTTTGAAAAAGCTCCATTGCGCATCGAAACGGCTAATTTCACTACGGCCGAGATCCGTTGTGAGACCTATACATGTGATCATGGATTATAACTAAGTCTTCGAAAATGGTCGCCATTTAGCATTTCCTAAAGCAGCATGCAGTATTAATTATAAGTATAAAAAAAAACCAACCAAGCCAACTCAGGTGACGGAAAGGCACAGTGTAAGTCTTATAGTTTGGTTATCTGGAATGTCACATAGGCCACTTTTGATCTCAGATACATTAAATTAATTCCTGTGGGATTGCTTATAAACGGCAAAACCGCAGGGCACAGCTAGTAATCTATAACACTCTTCAAGAAAATTCATAAAACTTGCCAGAGGCTAGACAGACCTCTTCGCCAAAAATAAACCTTGTGTACAGTGACTAAAGTGAGTCATATTTTATTCTCATTAGCAATGCGCTCTAACTTGAATAATTCAAGACGTAACCACCCGGTATCGGTGAAATCGTATCGTAATATAGTAATTTACTTATTTGCTCATTAGGATTCATTCACTAGGCGACTTGAACCACGTGTCTGTCGCTAGACACCGTCAGGCATTTTGCTTGACGCGAATTTTCAGTTGCGCGCAGTGGACACGTGCGGTTTCTTGACACGTGTCGCTAGGCATATCAGTCGCCCCCCTTAAGAATAATATACGGCTTTAAGCCGAAAGAGAAGTGTAGAATGCAAAAATTATGTGACGCAATATTGATTTATATTGGTTATTTTTACACATAATAGGAATAGGGCCCATAAACCTTCTGTTACAGTTATCTAATGTTTTTTTAAATCTAGTATCGTCTTGTTATATGACATACGAATGACAAGTAAAGATAATATTAGGTACTTAGCAAGCTGCTGAAATAACAGTTTTTTTTTATAAATAAAGTCTGCGAAATCGACTCTATTGAGTTATAAAAATCGAGGAACTTCTTTTACCACGAATTCACAACACGTGAAAGATACTCGTACTTAAATTTTGCACGCATCATACAATTAGATAAATCAACGCACTGAAGAAATAGCGTTCTAAAAACGATCCTAATGTGAAGAAAGTAAGATTAAAATACTTTCATACAACATCTAACAAAAAAATATCACTAACTGAAGGGTCAGCTTACACAAGTTTCTGTTGGTTAGATGTGAAAACCAGCGTAAGGCCTATGCCGTCGTCATTACACTGATTAAACAAGACCCAGTAGTAACCAGTGTATCCTGAGATCCGGTTTGGCAAGTAACATTTGAGCCGATACCATTTCACACTAATCCTCATACGCACGGTTACATAATTACTATTCATTGATCCATCATGATGTCATGGTATAGTTTAGTTGTTATTTTTTATAATTTAGCTATAACACTTATATTGTTTTTACATGAGCCTTATTTTAATTAAGCAGCCGTATATAATGTATTGTAAGCTAATCGGTTTCGCCTGCCCCTTGTATTGTAGTATTTATATTGTATGTAGTAGGTTCGAATTCTCGCGACCTCACTTTCAAAACTCGTTCACGAAACGCATCATTATTTAATGCCTCAAAAATGTTTTATTGACATGTCACAGTGGCGGCATATTAAGAATTTCTTGATAACTGATTTTGATCTACATACACAGCTTTTACAAAAATTCTGCAAGCGAGCGAAAACTGCGTGCAGAAGTTAGCATTGTGTATGTTTTGATATAAACACATTATTACATCAAATAAACGGCTAGTTACTCGTATATCATCAAAGAAATACTGTGATTTCATTCAACAAGTTGGTTGTACTCAATTTGCAGAACAAAAAATAGTTGATTCGGTTACATTATTGTGGTGTTATTATGTTATTATGCTAGTGCTGGTTCAAATCCCAGACAACGCATCTTGAAAATGGTAATACAAAAACTAGAGTATTACAATGTCGACTTTTTTCAACAGGTGATTCCAAAGACGCAACAGCAAATGGAAAAGATGACGACGCGGGCGGTGATGAAAAAGACGAAAAGGGATCTAGCAAAGCCGATGGAGACGCTAAAAAGGTATTTAAAATGTTGTTACAGAAAAAACCTTTACAGATATCTATTAAAAACTTCCAAGGTTTCGGCATCGCCTACTTACTGCCTAGAGATTATGAGTTCAATCAAACGTGGGTGTTTTCATCTGCGATACTGTAGGTATGTGCCTACACGACGGACGCACGACCACGAGGCCTTTGTAAGTAAAATATATGAAAACTAGAAAATAATAGAAGTAATATATTTTGTGCTACACAACAAACATTAAAATAACAATACAAATTAAACTAAATTACCGTGACGAAAAAGGGCATTTGCTACAGATTTGCAAAAAAGTATGCTAGCTAAAACTATAATATTGACAGTTTTAGCGGTTCAGCTTAATTCCGTGAATGCTCCGAACTTAGAGTTGTCACTGATGTAAGTTGAACTACGTATACTCACTATAGCCGCGTGTCGTGGAAGACACATAAATCACAAGCTTAATTTAAATTATGTGTCGTTGACGACACTTTGCCGTCGTGTCGGATAATCTAAATCCACAATCTGCTGCTCAATTATAGATACACCTTGTAAATTACTGGAAAAATATCCAAATACGTTGAGTAGAATATTGATAAATTTTTATTTAGTGATTTGTGCGTTAAACCTACCTAAGTGGGCACGGGGAGCTTATTATATTATAAAGGTTTTCACGTCGCTTCACACCTACACGAGACCAGAGGTTACGAAGTTTATTCATACTGTAGGCGTGTATACGCGCGAATCTATAAAAGTACTGCCCCCGTACACGTTTTTAGAAGTCCTATCGAAACCCAGACTTGTTTAGAGAACTACTTATTAAATAATTATAACATAGTAAAGGTGACATGATTTATTTAAGCAAATTGAATCACTTTGGTTGAATGGAGCAGAAATCTATCAGAAGAAATCGTTAATTTCTGTGATCAGACGGTATCAGGAATGTACTGGAAATTAAATGGTTCAATATAATCCCTCCTAAGATATTCTCGAATGAGGTCGTGCGTGATCATTCAATAAAATAATTATCGAAAAAGAAACGAAGTAATTTAATTGCATTTACTTGCGAATCTCTGCTTTTATATCCTTCCGTTTTATAATTCCACATACTTTTTAAAATGTTCCAAGAACAGAAAGGCGAAATAATATAATGCTACTCTTTCCTTTTAAAAACCATTCCTGTCGTTGACTTTAACGCGTTATAATGATTCGAAAACTGTTTGTTTAGGAGGAGAATGGTGAGACACATGACGAGGATGATGAAAAAGATGTAAAGACCAACGACAAGGGATCCAAGAAGGCGCCACCTAAGAAAAAGGCTAAGAAAGAGGTAATTTTATAAACTTTTTATTTGTAGCATCTCAGTTTTGTAAGCAGAACCAATTTATAGTTTCCAGTTTAAGACGGGTGTCATTCCCCGCTCTATGCATATTTTGACGACGAAATAATAAAATATTTTGAAAAAGTTTAAGCAGAAAACATGCTAAGGTCATAAAAGTATTGAGTGACAATTCGATTTTAATTTAATTCATCTGAATAGGACACCGAAGATGAAGAGGATGGAGATGAGGAGGAAGAAGAGGAGGAGGAGGAGGAAGATGAGGAGGGCGAAGAAGGTGATGAGGAGGATGGAAAGGAAAAGAAGCCCGCTAAAGAAAAGTAAGTGTTTATTGTTACTTTCCATTTCCCTTTACTGTTCAAAGCAACGCAATATTTTGTAGCTTTGCACACCAAACGCTATTTAAATATATTATCTCAACTCTAAATCATTCACGACGATTCAATAAAGCACTGAAATACAGGGAGATAATGCTACTAATACAGTAATAGCAATCACAGTTCTCCAAGTTCTTCTGTTGCTCTTAAATGTCATGTTTTTTTTTTGACCCAGAGTAAAGAAACCCGTGAAGAAGGCAAAGGCAGGTGATGACGAAGAGGGCGAGGATGAGGAGGAAGATGAGGAAGAGGGTGGGGAGGAAGAGGAAGAGGAGGAAGAAGAAGAGGCGCCCAAACCTAAACCCAAGAAAGAGGTAAGGTTTTCACAATCTGATCTTTTTAATACTGTAAATATGCAAAGTTTTTGTAAAAGCCTCTAGGACAACTGATCTAGTTCTAAACCACCAGGTATATTTATTGCCGATCTGCCCCAGCTTCGCATGGGTGTAATGAAAACTTCAGCACCCGTGCGAAGCCGGGGCGGGTCGCTAGTAATAAATATAGCCTATGTTACTCAGAGATAACGTAGCATTCTAATGGTTTTATGTGTTCACCTGCGATCTGTCTTTAGACTATGAGTTGGTTTGGTGTAGGCATTTTGGCTTGTAGAAGATTTGCTCCAGTGAACATTTATTCTTATGTTATATCTAATTCCATGATGTGTTGTCTGCGTAGTCTCGGGTAGCTGGTAGTAGTTAGCTGTGCAGCCATGCGGTTCGGATGTACATATACATAGGCGTTCCTTGTATTTTGAAGAATAAAGTTTTATTTCTTTGGTGACTGTGTTGACTTTCAGTTCACTATGCAACTCCGAGGTCATAAGGAACCATGGAACATTGGACAGATTTCTTAAGATGTAATTTTGCGGTCGTTATATGTAGTTTACATTGGAGATGCAAGCTGATCCCTATAGTTGGATGCCATAGCATTCATTTGGTGAAAGAATTTTTGAAATTGGACCAGTAGTTTTTGAGTTTATTTGTAACAAACAAAAGTACAGGGTGGGCCATGAATTAGTTAACTTGTAGAAAATATATAGAAAAAAAACTAAAAGCGTTTTTTCAAAAAATATTTATTAAAATGTTAGCTGATAGGAATTTACTTTTTAACAACAATATCATTTAAATGACAACCATCGCAACGTAGGCATTCGTCTAATCGAGCACGAGCATTTTCGAAAACTCTACAACATAAAGATTGTGAGATTGCCGACATCTCTTCTCTTATCTTGGCTTTTAATTCAAGTAAAGTCCTCGGTTTATGGATGTAGACATGATGCTTCAGATATCCCCATAAAAAAAAATCTGCTGGCGTCAAATCAGGACTCCTGGGTGGCCACGGGATGTCGCCTCTCCGAGAAATCAAGTTTTTCAAGGAACATCTCTTTAACGACGGGCAGAGACTCATTAGAGGTGTGGCAAGTGGCTCCGTCTTGCTGGAACCACATATTCCGATTGTAGCCAGCAAATTTCTGTAGCTGAGGTAACAGAAACTCTCGTAACATTCTCACATACTCAGCAGAGTTAACAGTGACCGTACTGCCGCGAAAATCTTCAAAAAATAGGGCCCTATGATTCCTCTTGCTGAAATTGCTGCCCATACAGTTACCTTAGGCGAATGAAGGGGTCTTTGATGTTTATTTTTGGGATTTCGCTGCTCCGGTATCTGCAATTTGGTTTGTTAACATGTCCGTTGAGATGAAAATGGGCTTCGTCGGAAAACAAGAGGTTGTCGAAGTTACGGAAGCGATCCAACATTGTTTCGGCATACAATTTGCGTAAATTTAAATCATTGGGCTTTAATTCCTGCACTATCTGGATCTTGTATGGGTGTAATTTCAAATCTAATTTCAATATACGGCGTAAAGATGTGCGTGATATTCCTAATTCGGCCGAACGTTTGCGTGTCGATAAACCAGGATCACGTCGAATTGAATCCGAAACTCTAAGCGCGTTTTCTTCACTCCGTGAAGTCCGTGGGCCGCCGGCTTGCTTCACATTGAGTGTAGATCCCGTCTCTTCGAATTTCTTCACCTATTTCTTTATTAAACCTGGACTCGGACACTTATTTAAGTCATGTAAATCGTACTCAATGCGAAACAAACGCCTCACAACAACGAGCGAACATTGTTCAAATAAAATTGCTTTACGCAAAAGGCGCGCTGTGGCCCTGTGAACCGATCCATTGTGACTAAATTTCCGAGAAACGAGCTAGCTACTAGACCCATCCCCTCGCCCCGCACCGCTTGGTTTTACGCGGGAAATCATATTTAAATGTTAACTAATTCATGGCCCACCCTGTACAAAAATACAAATATTCTCTTTTATATTTTAATTGGTATAGATTATACAGGGTCTTTCATAATCAACCTGAAATATAAATTGGGCTTAATTAGACTGTTGTTTGACTTGCCTGTCTATGTTTTTAGCCCACGGAACCGCCTGTGCCGCTACCGGCTGGTAAGGGTATACCGCTTGGTCACATCAGCAATGTGGAGGTGTCACTATCACGATTTAAGACACAGGATCAGAAGCTATTGCATCAATACTTGTATGGGGTAAGTCGTTTTTTTAAGATACCGTATGAGTTTAATACTATTTATACTAATTTTGAACTTGTTATTCCAATATAACTTTATTCATAATATTTTATATAGGAGCGCTCATGACGTAGCTGGCTAAGTTGTTCATAGCAGATCAACGAAGTTAAGCACTGTTCCGTATAGTCATCTGATGGGTGACCGCCAGTGGCAATTTCAACTGAGCGCTCCCGTGCTTCGGAGGGCACGTTAAGCAGTCGGTCCCGGCTTTTTCAAAGTGGTTAGGCCATGGCCTTTGGGCGGCCTTGAAACTATGTCACCAGAGTTGGCCACTAACTCATATGAACTTATTTACTTATAGTATTTTAAACCTCTGTTCGCTAAAGTATCTTTCAAATTTATCATCGTTCTTGTTCATTAACGTAAGAATAACAAAGAAAAACGATAATTCTTAACAAGCTGCTGAAATTACTTTTTTTATGAATAAGAGCATAGTGGTCTTATTCCTCATAATCATACTATAAACCTTGTTTATTGACATAAGAATGACAAATAAGTGAGAGCCCCTGAAATGACAGTGTTTTTATGATGATAGTTTGGTCGCGTAGTAGCGTTAGTATACCTAGCACTCAATTCTTAATTATCCTTTTGATTTTATTCATCACGCATCACGCTAGCCTTCCAATGTTCCAACTGCTGGGACACTGGTCTACTCTCGAGCGAGAGTGATTGATTTTATGGCTTCTATACATATTTCCTTTTTGTACAGCAATTGTGTCTGGACCGCAACGTAAAGCGTAACATCAAGAAGTTCAAGGGCTACGAGTGGGCGATCGGCTCGTCCGACTACAAGGCGAAACTGGAGGAGACCGCCAAGATGGAGATGAAACAACTCCGCACTATGTGTGAGATGCTGGATCTCGAGAAGAAAGGTGAGTAGTAGAGTTCTTTGTGATAGAGCTTGTATTTGAAAGTACTACTTAGTGGTGTTAGGACTCTTCAGCTGAGTGCCTGCAAATATTCTCCAAGCTGTAGCCGTAGTTATGGGCACTGTAGCAAATAAAATTACTAAGCAAAAGAGGTATATATATATATACTAATATATATTTTCCAGAACTTAAGCCAAAGAAGATATTCCAATTTTCATCACAATCGGTTGAGTCGTCACGGAGATTCGTGGTAACAAACATATACACACACGCACTCAGACTTTCGCATTTATAATATGAAGTAGGATGATTATAATGTTAGGTACACATCAGCGCACGCAGTTGTATACAGCATGTTCACAGAACGTGTTATATGTAAAGGTTCAGCGTCGGAGCTGTCTGCGCGGCTGGTGGGGTTCCTGCAGCAGCCGCAGGCGAACTCTCCGCACGCGCGCGGCGTGGCCAAGGCGGCGCCCGCCGCGCCCTCCTCCACGCCCGGCGGCCGCCCGCGCCGCTCCGCCGCCGTCAAGGTTCACAACCGAGGTAATATCACTCCTACTAATCAAGCCCCGGTCTGCTCTATGTATTCAATATACTATTTATGTACTCTTAGTAATTAGGTTTTCCTTTTTAGCCTTTTTTCGCCTGAGACACAGGTTTTCCTAGAACAAGCATAATTAAATTTTAGCTTTATATATAATTCCTTGACATTGTATTAGCACTAAGGAAATAAATAAATTATTTTAGCTGACAAATAAGAAAATATAAAAGGCTTTCGTTGCTGACTGACAGATCAACGCTCAGCCTAAAACATAGGTCCTAGGAAACATGGAGAGTACATAGCTCTTAGGGTGTAGGGGTGGATGCACAATTTTTTGGTACATGTTAGGTAATCTAACTTTTATAGCCGGATAATAGAATCATGCACAATTGGAACATATTGCCTAAAGAAGTTGTAGCTGACTCTTTAACTCATTGAAAAAAAAAAATAAGTGTAAGTGAAACAAAACAAACAAAGACAATACTTCTAAATCCAACTTTTTAAACTTGTTTTTCAACAAATAAGAAGGTTGAGCACACAATGAGTGCCGAGAAGGCGCAGCAAAGAAATAATGAATATAAGTGAATAAGATGTATGAAAACTTGCTACGCTGTTGTAGACTTGTTTATTTTTAAATTACAAGTTGGGTATAATCAGTTTTTTGTTTCTAGGCTATTCTGATGAGGAGTATGAATCAGACCCAGAGACAAAAGTCAAAGGACCAAAACCACCTAAAGATGGCTCAGAAGATTCCGATGTAAGTTTTACGTATCAGCCCCCCTAGCATGGCGATTTCATCTCTACTCTACAGTAAAATAGACAGCAGTTTCTTGTCTTCTGATTTTCTCTTTCGCACTAACATGGCGTTAGAGAAGACAAGCCCTAGAGAAAGTTTCTACGTACGGGAACGAAACCACCGAAGAGATTGTAAGAACTACATGAAACCACAGAGAAAATGAGCAGCGTAGACAACGATTTTGTCTATGGTAGAATAGAGAAAAATTACAGGTAAGTGTAGAGAGTACAAACATTTCTTCGGTCCCGAGCATGGCGATGGAAAGAAACTTCTTTAGTCTACCCTAGAGATGTCTACGGATGCGAGCATGGCGTTCAATTTTCTCAATTTTCGACATTCGAGAATAGAAACATTTCTTCGGAAACTGTCTACATCTCCTGAGACCTGGACATGCTTATGCTCTTATCTCTGCGTTTCTTGAGTATATTGTTATAAAAACGGTCATAATATTATCCCTTGTTTATTATATAATAAACTATTAACTCATGTAAGTAATTAAAAATGAATTTGAGGAGAAGAGAGAATCCCAAACACACGAATAGTTTTTTTTTTATTATACTACATAGATATTATACCCAGAACACCGGGAACGAAATTCGGGTGTTTTGTCTGTTGTTAGAAAAACATTTGTTCCAAGGCGGGAATCGAACCCGCAACCTCTTGCGTCACAGACCTTCGCGCCATCTCGACAATACTTCTCGCGTGAGTCTGTAGTGAGGTCTGCAGCGTCTCTAATGCCGGCGCCTTACATGGGTTATGTTGGCTCCAAGTTATACTGATGGATCCAACACACCAATGTGAGGATCGATCTTGGAACATTATTGGATAAAAACGAAACATTGCGTCCAATAGCCAATGTCAACCCGACTTGTGTCGGTTTTTTGTACAAGTTCAAAGGCGAGGGGAGTGAAGTGTGTAGGCGGGGGACAACTTGGGTCCAACGTCACTTCTCGATCCACACATTGGTTGCATCAGAACGCGCTCTGCCGATGTGTGGAGTGCTGGACGTGCTGCGATATGTTTTCTCCTATATTAAGTAAGTTAGATCCTATATTTGAAAATTAATATAGGATCAAACTTACTTTATTCGATTAGCGTGCATTTTTATCATCCAGAATCGCCTTTTCCTTGGCTTCTTTTTCCTTTGACTAATTAAATAATAATAATATGTGCTCAATGCGTGGGCGTAAGTAGCCATAAATTTGATGAATAAATGATACCTGCTCGAACGTCCAGACTTCCAATGCTCTTGGCATGAGTGTTTGCCCAATTATATTGAAGCCCATATGAGGCCGCAATCTTGGTTGCAGTTATTGGCCATTCTATTTGTAGCCAGCGTTGGAACCAAGTCATAAGCCCATGGGAGGCGCCACCATAAGCTGCAATTAATTCTCCGTGAAAAAAAATGCTTTGTAGTATATTCTACTGTAGAGTAGAGATGAAGTCACCATGCTTGGAGGGCAGATTACGAAGCATTTTCACGAAATTTTATATGCTGTTCACCAGCTTTCATCTAAGCTGCTTTGAGTAGAATTTTCATCGAATCGCTTTCGTGCTTCGGAAGGCACGTCTAATTTTCGGCCCTGAATAAAACAGTCATTATAACAATATGATGGAGGCATTCGGGCACCATATTAACTCCGAGTTCTTCGACTCGTACGAATTAACGATCTGCATAGTTTCTAAGCTAAGTTGTTTTGCCGATTAAAACAGTAAGGGTCGTATTCATAATCGTACTTTAAACCTTTGTTAGTAAAGTTTTTTTCAAATTTATCATCATTTTTGTCCAATTAAGGTCGTAGCACATTTACACGACTGCTACCACCCGAATAATAAAATATCATTCAAATATGGGCTTTAAGTCGTGGCCTTGCGATATAGTTTATATTGACAACATAAATTAGCAGACAGCTCTGTGTCAGCAAGCTTCCCGCCATCAGAATGCTCGATAGTTGACGCCTCGCTGGCCACACGTTGTAGACAAGCGGTCGGTGTGGTGTCCGCGCGCTGACTGCTAGCTGCATGTCTTGCTTTCAGCATTTTATGCACCCAAAATCTTCGTCTGTTATTTGCGCTTCTCTCTTCATCCTCAAGTGAAATAACAATAATTGCTAGTTCGCGCGTTGTAAATCGGGACATATTAAAAAAAAAACGAATTGCTTCAATGGAAACCGATCGCAAACTGTGTCCATTGCGAAAAGCGAGAGCGGTCGGCGCGTGAACAGCTGGGCGTCTGCTAGCTGTCGAAGAGTGGACCGCCAGCAGTCGTTTTAGTAGGGCTGTGTTGGGTGGGAGCGGTGGTGGAGCAGAGTCGTGTAAGTGGGCTATGACAAATTAAATACGAAATGAAGTTCGCCTCGCCTTTGTCATGGCCTAACAACTTTGAAAAAGCCGTGACCAACTGCATAACGTGCCCTCCGAAGCACGGGAGCGCTCAGTTCAAATTTCCACTGGTGGTATCATCCAATGACTACGCGGAACAGTGCCTGACTGCGTTGATCTTTCGTTGAACAACTTAGCCAGCTACGTCACGAGCGCATGAATAAGGGCTTTAGAATATAACATTCAATTGTTCCATAGGGTTCGTTCAACCCTAGTGGTTCCGAGGAGGTGGACAGCGACTTCGACCCGGAGGTGGGCGAGGGCGGCACGCCGGGCCCGGCGCGCAAGCGCAAGCCGTCCAGCGGTACGCGCCGTCGCTCCTCCGCCAAGCAGCCGACCAAGCGCGGGCGTAAACCCAAGGGGAAAAAGGGCAAAGTATGTACACCATCAATTCTATGCTATAGAAAACCACCTCAGATCAAGAGAAAACCATAAAGCTCAGAGCAAGAAATGCAGGGTTATGTCTGACATACTGGTAAACCTCAGCTCTAGATAAATACAGGAGGGGAGAACACCACAGAATAAATTACATGAAAATCGTGGAGTTATTGGATGAAGAAACTTTACTAATGTTCTGGTCCCGGCTTTTTCAAAGTTGTTAGGCCATGACAGAGGCCTTTGGATGGCCGAAAAATTCTGTCACCAGAGTAGGTCACTGACTCATATGAGCTAACTTACTTTTAAATCGATGCTTAGAAGCGATTTGCGGCTATTATGTGACCGTATTAAAATAATCTTTTCTCAGGCGGTGCCGTCCAAACGCGGCCGGCGAGGAAAGTCCGACAGCGACGATGAGAGCGACAAATCCGAGAGCGAGAGCGAGGCTGGAGAATCCGGCAGCGAAGGGGAGGAGTCTGATGTGAGTATTATTACAACATTAGTGGAAAACACTGGAACCAATTGATTGACCTATTTCTATCTACAGTAGTCACACTATGAGCTAAAACAGATAAGTTACAATTGCTATTTATTTAACAGTTGTTAATTTGTTAGCATCATCATCACTATCATTCTGACTTCATCCACTGCTGGATATAAGCCTTCCTTTGTATCTGCCACTCCTTTCGGTCCAGTGCCCAGCCTCATCCAAAATATTTGTTGCAGGTCTAAGTGTTGTATACCATAGTACTCATATATTTAATATATAGTTTGATACCCACAGCTTTGTCCTATTATCTGTTTTTTTCCAAACGGCACTGGAATCGTAGTGTAGGGTCAAGACTATGAGTATGTGACTGTTGGATGTGTCATGTCATTTCTACTTACCTATTTTGTACCTACTAAGAGTAGTAGAGTTCTTTGTGATAGAGCTCGTCTGGGGAAGGACTACCACCATACCTATATCTGCCGCCAAGCAGTAATGCTCACATTGCCGTGTTCCGGTTCGAAGGGTATGGTTTCCGATGAAATTACAGGCACATGATTTTCCATCTAACGTCTCAAGGTGGTAACACGCAAGTGATATCTATTGAGCGCTGTTTGTTGTGTTTGTGTCCAGAATAAATGTATTTTCTTTCTTTCTTCTTCTATCTATGATGTTGCATGCGTACATAGGCTACGGTAACCGCTGACCATCAAGTGGGCCGTACGCTTAGTTACCACTTTAGTAGTATAAAAAAAAAAACCTTTGTTTTGTTATTGTTATGTGTACAATTGACCCATATTCTTTCTTTATAATATGTTATTGTAAAAGTTATTTTGCATGATTGTATACAGGAGCCTAAATCAAAGCGCGGACGGCCACCGGTGGTTATCAAGGGTCGCAAGGGCGCCAGCGCCGTCGTCGCTAAGCCTAACGCCAAGGCTGCACCAGCTAAACGGAAAGCTCCTACTCCGCCAGGTAAACATATTTTATTCTTTTTACCTAAGACTGAGAATTCATAGAAGAAAATACGTGTCACACTTCAGCTGGAGAACAAGTCATTGTGTCCTGAGGATGGCTCGTGGAGTACAAATATTTGTTCCGGGTGTTCTGGGTATTTTCTATATATAATAAAAAATATCTATCTATTTATTGTATTGTATTAAATATATATCAGTCATCTAGTACCCATAATACAGCTCTGTTTAACAGCAGCTTACTTTGGGGCTAGATGATGCTGTGTGGATTGTCCAGCATTATTATTATTATTATTATTATTATTATATTTATTTTGTGGGTAACTGATGTGAACTGTGTTTTCTTTTTTGATTGAAAGTTTAGCGGTATAGTACTAGAGATTATTCAATTTCTTATTCTCTCGACACACAAGGTTTATCATAAATCTAGGTACATAAAAGTAAGATTTAGTAAATTAAAACCTACTTTGTGCGAGACTGGTGCCTGCGTTTAGGTTTAGAAAAAACCTGTATTGCGGGTCACCAGGGCCCTCACTCCGTGGAATCAATAAATCAGTACAATTGTAACACTATGTAAACATACCCAGTCATGGGTAGAGAACAAGTAGACAAACAAAAGATAAAAAACAAACGTTAATATAATGGCAGTATTTTCATGAAAATAATAATAACTTATGTTTCTGTGTAGTTGTCTTATTTCATATCTTATAATGAATATCCGCAAAGTAACGCCTGAATTAATCAACTATACTGTCCCGCAAAAAAATCGACCCACCTCAATATTTGAGGTTGTCGACCCACCTTAATATTTGGCGGAAAAATCGACCCACCCCAACCAAAAACTTGGGATGGGTCGATTTTATTGCAGGTCAGTGTTTCTATCTAAAAATATCCTTATTCCTTTTGTCAATGTCCGACCGACTGGCATTTTTATAACCCCATCCCAATGCATTGAAACTGTTTTATTTCAACTATTCCTCCATCAAACAGCCAAGAAGAAGGGACCAGCAGGCAAGCCTGCCGGGCGACCGGCCAAGAAGGGCAAGAAGGCCTCCTCCGACGAGGAGTCGGGTGAGGAGGGCAGCGAGGACGAGGAGGAGGGGGGCAGCGACGAGGAGGAGGAAGGCAGCGACGATTCCGACGGAGAGAAGAAAGCTAAGAAGCCGCCTACTGTAAGTTACCTATAAAAGATAACAAGATAAGTTTATTTGTTCCTTAGAAACATTTGTCGGTGCAAATAGTAACAATGCTTAGATAATAAGATTTTAGAAAACCCGGTCTTAATAAATTACACCTGAGGGAACTCCATTCCCGCACTAGAACTCTGTGAGCCTGTTTAGCGAGGTCGCAGCAACTCTCCTCTTCGGTATATCTGATGTATAGTGAAGGGAATGCAATAGCATTCTCGCTATAGCGTGAAGCCAGGTTTAAAATGCCGCCTACTGTGTTACCTATCTATCGCCCAAATACAGAAACGCTATTCAACTAATTAAATCTCAAGTGATGACTTTTTAGTCAAGTTTAAGTGTTGCAACAACCTTATTTTATAAAAACTATGATGACTTTTTGCCATTTAACGATTAAAAAAATTACGACTTTAGAAACAGTTAACACGATCTTAAATATGTAAATAGCTTTTAAGTCAGGCTATCAAGCCCGAATACTCAAACGAATAAGCGTCTTGAAGTAGAGGTAATGCTATTACATCGGCTATGACGTGAAGGCAGGGTTAAACAAAAAAATCGCTTCGGCACTTAAGAGATGATGATTTATTTATATGCATTTTGCGTTCAGGATGATGAGATCAAGAAGTACGTGAAGCAGATCCTGGAGGGCGCTAACCTCGAGCAGATCACGATGAAGACGGTCTGCAAGCAGGTGTACAGCCACTACCCGGATTTCGATCTCGCGCACAAGAAGGACTTCATCAAGGCCACAGTCAAGTCGGTCAGTACTCTCGCAATTAACTGCAATTGACATTATAGTGATTGGAAATCAGTTTAAAATATATGAACGGCTGGTAATTACTTGGTCCTTATTCAAAATATTTTGTTTGAAAAAAAAACAAAAGCCTACTTCTGCATAACTAAAGAAAATGTTTTGATGGTTGTGGAGATACGAGAGAATGTAATTATTGACACAATTTTTACGATTATACATTTGTTTTTGTTCACGTCTGTACCTAAAGTTCAAATAATACACTATCTGTTTCTATGAGCGGGATGAGTTAACCAATAAAAAAAGATAAAATAATGATTTAGTTAACTCATCCCGTAGGATGAGTTGACAGCGAGATGAGTTGACTAAAGAGACTTTAAATCGATAACGCCTTTTTTGAAGTCCGCTAAATTAACTGTGTTTTTATTGGTATTTCTTGTATTGCCTTTCCTTGTCGTTCTTATGTCAAACAAAAACGATTTGTAAGACACAGAGCTAACAGAGATTTAAAGTACATTTATGAATAAGTCCTGCCCGTGATCTGCGTTCGACGGTTGCACACGGCATATGTATCAGTAAAATGACCGAAAGTGATAAATAGCCATTCGTATATTATAAAATAACAACAAAAGATATATTATGTCCAGCTGTAATCCCTATGCTTTGTAGACAGCTCTGTTATCCGAATTGGGTCTGCGTGGCGGATTATGTATGACTCTCGCTCGAGAGTAGAACAGTTGTCTAGCAGAAGGGACAAAGTCCTGATGACCGCCCCTCTGGTACTTAATTTGCATGAATAGCAGTTTATTATTTGTAAGTTGTAAGGTTTGATAAGCATGTGTTTTAGTTTAATTTAATTTGTTTTTATTTCCTTTGTTGCAGTGTATTTAAGATGTTAGGATAAGGGAGAAGTGTAGATGTCTACGCATAGTATATCTAGTGCATTATAAAAGGACATAGTTATATATTATTACAATAATAATATATTATGGATTAAAATTAAATTACATACTGAAAATGAAGTTTGGAACGGATAAGCACCCGCTTTCATTTACAAGGTAGATATTTTTCGCTTTGTTTTATTTTTGCATGACTTTCATTTCAATATTTTACTTGAGCTTACTGTACAATGAGGGGGTTTTCGTTTCGTGATAAAAAAAAATGTTAATGGAAATGTCGTCAAAACTAGAAAAAAGTTAGTCACTTCGTTTTTGTTTCGTCTCGTGTCAAACGGAAGGTTGTGGGTTCATGGCCCGCTTGAGGCGAAATAATTTTTGCGATATCATAATCAAAAATATCAAACGGACGAAACATTTCTAGTTCTCTATCTTTCGTCGTTTTGATATCTTATAATAAATGGTTTTCCTCAAAAACGCCTGATTCTAATAAAATAAATAAAATGAATATACAATCCACACAAAATCATCTAGCCCCGAGCTAAGCAGAGCTTGTGTTATAGGTACTAGATGACTGATATACTTAATACAATACATGGACAGATATTTTTTATTATACATAAAAATATCCCATATATACCCAGAACAAATATTTGTAGATCGTACAAACATTTGACCCGAGACGGGAACCGAACCCACAACCTCCTGCGTAGCAGGTGGACTTTCACCCGCCGCGCCACATTGGTCGTCACGATAATACCGACTAGGACTGAACGTAATTTGACAGGCTCAACACTAAGCGATTCTCGTGAACTTGTGATGGTTGTTCAAGAGAGCCTATATTCCATGGATACACTGAAGATATGGCAGTCTTGTGCGTCTTGTGCAATACTTTCCGAGCAGTGTCTTATAAAAGGGTAGCTTAGCCTACTTATATATACTATAAAAAGTAAGTAAGTAACTACCTTTGCTAATTACTTACTTACTTTTTATACCTTTTTAGAGAATATTGGTCAAGCTGGCACCTAGGCAGGTTATTTAATTTTACAGTACATAAGTAGGATTGGACCAAAAAACCCACAGTGTGGTTGTCAATAGATGTGGTAGCCGCGGCACCACATGCCTTACCATCAACATTGTTAGGGCTATCAAATCAAATCAAATCACTTATTTATCTTTTGACATGGTACAAGCTCTTAGATAAGTCAATTCACAATAAGTTAAATACTTAGTACCTGAGTATAATCGCTTTTAAGCTTAATTACAAATCAAATTTATCTTACAATTACCAAATCATATTTTTTTTTATTTTTTTTTTATATAATTTGGAGACAAACAGGCTGACGGCCTGCCTGATGGTAAGCAGTTACCGTCGCCTATTGACCTCAGCAATACCAGAGGTACTGCTGAAGCGTTGCCTGCCTTGTAGGACCTTTTTTATATTTTTTTTGAAGCTGTTCATATTGTACGACAGCGGAAAAACATCAGAAGGAAGTTCATTCCACAACCTGCACGTATGGGGAAGAAAAGATCTCATGAAGCGAGTAGTGCGAGACACCCACTTATCGATTAGGTGTGGATGAGCCTTGTTAAAATCAAATAAACTTTATTAGTTAACAAAACATGGATGGCATTATATAGGTGCTGGGCAAGCCTACTTCATCTTAAAAAACCTGTCTCAGGTGCTACAGCATTTGCACTTCACACATCCGGTGTGGGCAACAAGAATAATCTATTGGCCACTAAAATCTGTATAAATCATCTTCAATAGTATGCCTATTATGATGGTAAAGGTTTTGTTTATTGGGGCAATGGGAGAACGGTGGATCTCGCTGGCACAGTGTTATCGCCAGGAGACTAGAGAATGAATACGTACGTACAATCGTATATAGTACTATGACTTTGACACCAGTCAGAGGCATGACAGACAGATAGCAACCAAGCTTGAATTCCCCAGTCAATAATCTATAAGAATTCCCTACACACACTCGCCCAGCCCTCCATTCGAGCTAGCGCCATCTAAACAGAAAAAGACAGTTTTTAAATAAGTAATAACTTGAAATGAAAACCCCTCATTGAAATATTATCTTATTTTATGCGTATTATAGTTTTGCTACTAAATTATAATACGCGTTCAAAATAGCGTTTATTTTGAGTGATACTTATTTTGACAGTGTTCACTGCTTTTAACAATGGACATTTAAATGTGTTTCTATTACATATAGCGGAAACATTGTGAAACACAACGCAATCACACAAACTCAAACTAAGCTAAGCTTGTCCTAGTGGCACAGAACAGATATTAGTACTCTATGGGGACTAACGACGATAGGGGGGCTCTATCGCGTAATTCGGTTGCAATCGATTTCGTCAGTTTTTGATTGAAACCAAGTTTTCAATCAAAAACTGACGTATTTTTTATGAATGTAACAACATTTTATAACTGATACCATACATTACATTATGTTTGTAGATACATAATTTTAATAACAGAAACATCCAGAACAGTAATAAAAACTCGCAGTTCATGCAAATATTTGTTCCGTAGCGGGAATCAAACCCGCACCCTCTCGCCAATGAGGTATTCAGAAATAGTAACGTGTTGTACCTTTATATTAAAAAAAACTGACTCTTTAGTTAGATATACATACAAAGCTTTTTTAAGAAAATATTTTAATAAAACTTACATTTTTCAGCTCATATCATCGTGAGCAGTGATCGCTCGGCCGCAAAACAATACATAGTAAGCTACACAATTTTTAAACTTAGATTATTGTATCTCCCGCGTCGATATTCCATAACATCGTATTCCGCATTTGTATTGAAATATTTGGGGAACTGGAAAGGATGGACATTCAAAATATATTTTTATTCGCTGACATTGAGACTACTGCTCATTGGAATAAGGATCCTAAGATAATAAAATTGCATTTTATGTCGACATTTTTTATTTTCTCGCGTTTTTATTTTATTGGGTCCTATTTACTGATATATTGATGTTAATGCTTACTGCTTGGTAAGTACTTTGAAGTACAAGTTTTATTTGCATAAAAATATATGTATAAATAGAGACTTAGCCGAGAATCTATTTTTATACAATCTTGTATACATAATACGCTACAAGTCTTTGACTTTGAGCTTAATTGCCTTGGATTAAGGTTTAAAAAGGCATGCGCGTCCGTCCTTTCTCCGTTTCTCTACGAAGCGACGCGGTATGGGAGTAATTTTATGTTTTAGAAATAATTCCCTCTAGTAATAAGTATAACACAAGTAAACTGCTCTAGAATATAACCGTTTTAATTCTCTACTAGGTGTATTTTTGTTAATTTCTTGTTTTTGTTGCTGAAAACTACTTATTACAATAATGTTCCACATTATCTTCGCTTTTCGAGTACCGTTCGGGTGATTGTGCGACCTTTTTGACCATAAATTAACGAATAAAATCTCATCCATATATTTATTTAGTTTTATTTTGTTTGAATAAAAAGAAAATAATATTTTTGTAATGTATTTTTATAATTTTGATTTGTTGCATAATGTCGTAAATTACAGTATTTTAGAAGTTCATAGAAATTCGGTGTGTATAAAATTTGGCAGATTAGGAATTCATTTTCTAAGTTAAAAGTATGTTATTAATCATTTTTAAATGGGATTTAATCGGATTGTAAGTTTTTTTTTGAAATATGGATATAGATTGTAAATGATTATATTCCCGCAGTTTGGCTCTATTGCAAAATCTATTCTGATAAGAAACTAAATGTATTTATAAGGTGTGTAAATAATACACTGAGTCTGCGTTGGGAATGTTTTGTATAACCTTTGGATAGCATGTGCACAATGCGTTTTGGACAAATTGTAAACAATGGGTTACACAAACTGCTCCCAATCGTAGTTTTATCCATTTTGTTGATATAATTTAGCACTATCTAAGCCTTCGTGTGTTCTGGGTCTTATATTATTTGGCAAAATTGATAAACCTAACTTTCTTCTCAATAACGCTTTTTTGTATTAATAGTGCAATAAACTAATTAGCAGTTACACTTAGAACGACAATTATATAATCAACTTATAACATCATATCAATGTTTTTGTACTGCATTAGCTTACACGGGTCGAGTTTCTGTTACTTGTTATAGTAAGTTTAGTTCTGATAGATCGCCGGCTTTTTTAATTTTTAGGTGCTTTGTAGCATTTGAAATTTGTTTTTTATTGTGGCCGAAATCACTCTGTCGGGTGAGCTACTTGTAGGCAGGGTTTGAGCATGTCGGGACGTGACAATACATAACGAAGTACGAGATATTAATCTTATTGTATAAAACAATCTCTATTTCGAGATGCATTGAGTTCCCTTTTGGATAAAATGTGTTTTACCGCAAAGGGTTAATCCTATTTTCAGTTCAGCTATGAATCATACGCCTCCCTCCACGCGCAAACCCCGTAATTATAAGATAGTTTTAATCAACATTAAATGTGTATTTGTGAATTACTATTTCGGTTGATGTTTCTTTATAAAATGTGTAAATGGCCGAGATCTGTAGAAAAGTAGTGACACGGAGTGATAGCGCGTGACTGGTTCCCCTTTTACAATTGGAATATAGATAATAAATAAAAGTTTGAAATTATGCTTTTTATTTACAACTTCCTTTCCATCCTGTTAGTATATATTATACAATATCATACAGTTACAATATACATCACACTTACAAGATAAATAAAATACAAATCTTATTATTATGAGTTAGATACAAATTCAATCTTATCTTACATTAGTGGACGGGTTTTATTCAAAGATACTTCTATATTGTTACATAAAAAAACTAGGCACATTTAAAAATAGTTACGTAAACAGTCTTATTTACAATAAAAATAATACGCGAATACATTGTAGATCACAATAAACTTGTAACTTCCGCATTGAAAGATTATATTTTTTAGGTTCTAAGCAAAATGTTAAATTCGCCAATGTCTAAACGAAATTGTTATTAATATTCATTGTTTGACCTTCGTAACACATATCATGAAACGACTAACGATAAGGCAAATATCGTATTTCAACTTATCTCGGTGGCTACTAAGTTCAGAGCATTCACGGATAAGCTGAACATTATGCAGCTATAGCTTAGTTTCCGGCTTAGGCCCAGGCTTCCGGAAGCCCCGTCTCGGGCGCCTGTCGTAGTCGTACTGGGGCTCTTGCCGCGGCATTATGTCCGGCCGCTGGTACGAGAAGTCTGCATACGTCGGCCCTTGGATCTGCGAAGTAGCGGAGCAGTTCGAGCGGCGATCGCTCTCGTTTTCGTCAGCACTGTCCACGTCACCTGGGGAAAAAGGCAATCATCAACTGATGCAAAGATAAGTTCTTGTCAATAAGTTTGTAGTAAGTAACACAAGCGGTTATCCTTAGCTTAGTATGCTTCCTGTGATGATTACTGTTATATGTGCAGTGACCGTGCAAAAACAAACTTTAGACATCTTGTCCTAGAATTTTGAAGTTTTTTATTACTGTTTGGGTTTTTTTTAATACTGCTGGACAATCTACACAGCATCGTCTAGCCCCAAGCTAAGCAGAGCTTGTGTTATGGGTATGATGACTGATATACCCAATACAATACATAGATAGGTATTTTTTTATATCGTACAAACATTTCTTTCAAGGCGGGAATCGAACCAGCAACCTTCTGCGTCGCAGGCGGACCATCGCCACCGCGCATATCGGTCGTCATGTTAGATCGCAATATTTTTTATATTTCTTGTGAGTTAGTATAGTAATATTATAAAAGTGTTTTTAATTCTGAAAAATGTAGTTACCATCGCTACTGTTATTGCTCGGCACATGCGCGTCTCTGAGCCGCGGTCTTCTTCGCCAGTAGCGAAACTCTCGCGGCAATGTGTACGACCGAGGCAAAGATATCTGTAACAAATACAAATAAAATATAATCATTAGGTACTTTTAAATATTTATTTTAAGATGTTAGAGCGCGTAGTTAATATCCAGACAGATACTTGTCTTGTTGATATTATTCTGACTTCATAGCAACTTCCAAACCCAAAGCACAGAACACATATTAGTACTACGTACAGAATGGCCACTCTATACTTCCCACCGGTTTTACTTACCCCACCCCGATCGCGAGTTTGCCGGCGAAAGCACGGCACCTTTCGCCGGCACTGAAGCTAAGGCACGCGTTTATTTTGATTTTGTGTAGGTTCAAGCGCGCGCATGACAGCGCGAGCGAAAGTGTGCTATCTCGCTCTTACTATAATTGTGTGGGGCCAACCATGACACTCGCACATACACCGTTGGCACCGTTTACGTACACAGACCATGCATGTGGTGATTGCGAGGCGTTTGCTTCATACATTGTATTGAGAGTGTCCGGGGTGTGTCCAAGGTACAAACGAAAGCGACAAACGCTAATCGTGATAAAAATATGGTACCTCTAATTTAACTTATATGTCGGTTTCAACTTGACACTTGAAACATGAACTTTGACAACCACAAAGCCTGTTATGTTAGTCCGCAAGACTTTGTTGAATGAACTTCGGCAATGCGAGCATAATCACTTTTCTCTATACTACTTTATTGGGCGATGATATTTATTTCAATGGTATAAGAATCAATTTGCAATGATTAAATGTTACCTGGCTATCGATATCACTGGGCGGGCGAGGGGTGTCGCGCGCGGGGCCGTCTGGACTCGACTCCTCTCCGCTACTGCCGACAACACCCTCCTCTTTTCTCTTATTTCTAGAAACAGGGATAAAATTCAAAGTGGTAAAGTAGGAAATTAATTAATTTTCTTTTGAGGTACCTATACATTTTTGAGAAATCTGTACAACCCTAAAAATAATTTCTTAGAGATATGTTGATTTTTTTCCACCTATTTATCATATCTAGTCAGCCTTCTGATCCTTAGGTCGTGGTCGTGGGTTCGAAACCGGTCGTGCACAATTCCAGTGCTTTCATGTAAAGGAAAACATTGTGAGGAAACCGGCATGAACAAAAACTAAAAATTCGAAAGACATGTGCCATCCACCACCATTATAAATGTCCTTTCGAAAGGCCAGTGTCCCAGCAGTGGGAACATTAGAAAGCTGTCATAATGAATAGCTTCTAGCACTGTGTTATGTGTTATACTATATCCTGGAAAGGAAGGAAGTTCGTATGAGTCAGTGGCCAACTCTGGCGACAGAGTATATAGGCCCGAAAGCCTCTGTCATGGCCTAACAACTTTGAAAAAGCCGGGACCGACTGCTAAACGTGCCCTCCGAAGCATGGGAGCGCTCAGGTGAAATCTACTGGCGGTCACCCATTCAAATGATGAGTACTCGGAACAGTGCTTATCTTCGTTGATCTGTTATGAACAACTTAGCCAGCTACGTCACAAGCGCTTCATATTCTGTTTTTTTTTTTTTTTATCAAAAAACAAAATATATAATTATAAACATTTAAAAAACCCTTAGGGGTTTGTCCTAAATGCTTAGAGTCCTTTTAAAAGTTAGTAGTTGGTGGTAGTGACTTACGGGTACGGTGCACCCCAGTGGCAGCACACCTGTCGGCTGCAGCCCTCCAGGTAGTGAGGAGCTAGGAGTATCTCTGGCGTCCTGCACCGCTGCATCTTGCGCATTTGTTCCATCTTCTTGGCTCCTAGAGCTGGGATACATTTAACTCTTTAGAAAGTCTCAAGAGACGACTCAGCATAATGCCAGAAAGTGAAAATCTATGATATTTTTATGATACGCTTAGCCGATTTTTGATATAAACGTTTCGAATTAATCTCTACTTTATCTGGTGGTGTAATATTTATTTTGTGGGTCTAATTCCGCCTGAATTACATACTTTTTGGGAAAAAACTTTATAACCCAATTTTATGTAGGTATAAATACGACTTCAAGGCTAGATAGAATAACTCTTATAATGTATACACCAAAACAAAACCACACAAAACTAAGTTCGAGGTGGTACGATGATGGGCACAATTATCTCTTCCAGGTAACTATTGGGTGGACTGGAACTAAGACACATTACAAACACTTCATCCGCGTTTCGCGCCTCGCCCCTGTATTATGTAGGTACCTAAATTGATTGGGAGAAGTCTGAGTTATTCAGTTTGTCTTATCTCACCTGGGTAGGGAAACGGCTCGCAGTTCTGGCTATACTGGCCGCACTCGTAGTTGTTCCTGATGTTATCTATACTCTGAACCGTGGTCAGTGCGTGCTGCAATGCCGTTGTATACTCTTCTTTGTCGTTGTATTTATAGTTGTTCTCACAGTAGCCAGAGTACTCGCCAATTTGACCTAAAATAATTTAAAGTGATTAAGGATGGATTCAACCAACATCTGGAATCATTATTCTGCGGAATAAGAAATGTCAAATACAAGTAAACTGTCAGTTTACTCGCGAATAACTACGGGTTAGGTCGAATCCAACCTAAGATGGCGGGATGATACGCCACTTCATTTTTTATAATTTATTTATTTATAACAGATGCTCACAAACTTAGTTTACACCAAAGCGTTTGATGAGCCATTATTACAGTGTTTAGAACAATGTTACAAAGAAAGATACACATAAGTAATAATAATTTTAAGAGTAGTAGAGTTCTCTGTGATAGAGCTCGTCCGGGGAAGGACTACCACCATACCTATTTCTGCCGCCAAGCAGTAATGCTCGCATTGCTGTGTTCCGGTGTGAAGGGTATGGTTTCCGGTGAAATTACTGGCACATGAGGCTTTCGATCTTAGGCCTTAAGGTGGCAACCCGCGAGTGATACCTCTGGTATAGCAAGCGTCCATAGGCTGCGGTAACCGCTTACCATCTTGTGGGCCGTACGCTTGGTTGCCACTTCAGTTGTATAAAAAAAAAACATAAACTACCAAACTGATGTATGGTCATGTGGAACAGATCGACATATTGTGGCTGATTGGCAATTAGAGTGTTGAGCAGCATGAGCGCATGCGCGGTGGGCGCGTATAGTGCAGTGTTAGTGTTAGTTTTAACTTCACTTGCTACAGTGCCCTTCAAACCTAAACACAATAATGCTTGAACACTACTGCTTGAAGGCAGTATAGGTCTCACGACGGATCTCGGCCGTAGTGAAATTAGCCGTTTCGATGCGCAATGGAGCTTTTTCAAACTAAATTGTCTTTGCGCATCACAAACGGCTAACTTCACGGAAGCCTAGATCCGCTGTGCGACCTATACCCGCCAGGATGGACTCTTGCTTAAGAGTCCTACCTACCACCAGTTAAATGAAGATTTACGAACGATTGTTGTGTAATTCTGTTGCAATCAATTTAACTGTTTAAATAAATAAGCAGGTCAATTTTGTTTGAATAAACTTACAACACAGTTAAGCAATAACACAGTTAAGCTGTATTTTTATATTACCTTCAGAATATATTCCATTTTGTATCCGCGGTTTGTCACTACTCTCATAGTTACTGTCGACATAGTTAGGCGTAGTATTAACAACGTTACGAGGACTAGAACAATTCGCCTCGTAATTCCTCTCCAAATAATTAGGAGAGCGAACCGGCGTCCTAACTTGTATAGGTATACTAGGAATATTAGAAATAGCTGGGCTCTCGTAGTACGTTCGGTTTTCGAAGCGCTTCTGCTCTGGGAAGAATTCTGGCTTTAGCTCTGTATATGTAGGGTAGTTGTGGGGTAGAACAGGGTAGTTTTGATAGGAATGAGTGAGTTCTATGCTCGGCCAGGCAGGTTCTGCGTGTGTTTTCGCCCGGGGGATGGGCTGTCTTTGCAAGCTGCTGTAGATTTCCTCTACGGCTACTGGGGTGGTTTTGGCTAGTTTCCCCTGTTTGATCTCTTCTTCTATAACCCTGAGTTCTGCTAGTTGCTTCTGTTTCTTCTCTTGGAGCTTCTGTTGGATGTTGACGCGGGAGCCGACGCTAGAGCCTTCGTTCTCTGATGAACCCCCCTGATTAGGAAGAAATATACAAAATATTAGAATGCTGCTAGAAGTAGTATAAGAAATCAGCAGCAGTGTGAAAATCATTATAACGCTAGTAATTTATAATAAACTAGCGGCTCGTCCCGGCTTCGCACGGGTGCAATAAAAACGTAAGCACCCGTGCGAAGCCGGGGCGGGTCGCAGTCACTCATAAGGTAGGAGCCGCACGTTTTAGCCGCGCGGCTACCTCTCTCATAGTTCATGTGCACGCCCCTCTTTGGGCACGGCGCGCGCGCGGGTGCGCATAGTATTTTGTTTAGATTGTCATTTTTATAATTCGTCATAACTTTTGAATGGAATGTCTGATTTCAATAATTCAAACAATTATCTACCGCAACTCCGAATCCGCAACCTTCGTGTCGCAGGCGGGCCTGTCCTGAGGATGTCCCGTGGCATGAATGATGCAAGATAAAGCATGTGTCGATATTATTATTTTTTGTATGTAACTCGTGTGAACTATGTATCCTCATAAATTATAAAGTTTAGCGGAACAACACAAGAGATTTTTTAAAGATAATATCCCTAAACTTATTTTGCCTCAAGCAGGATTTGAACTCGCAACCACCGCTTGATACGCGGGCGCTCTACCAATTGAGCTATCAAGACATATCTCGCATGGACGAAATTTATTATAATCTTTAGTATTCCCCATAGTGTGATGGTTAACACTATAAAAACAAAAATAGTGATTTTTTGTCCATTGAATGAGGTGTTTCTAAGTAAGTGAGTACTCACGACGCTGACGTGAAGGTGGTGCGCGGGCAGCGGACGCCGCCAGAAGGCGGTGGCGGGCGCGGCGGGCGGCGGCACGAACGTCGTCGGCTTCTTCTTCTTGCGACAATTGCCACTGAGGACACACACGAGATATACTACTACCTACTCAATTATATATAATGCTGGACAATCCACACACCATCATCTAGCCCCAAGGTAAGCTGCTGTTAAACAGAGCTGTGTTTATGAGTACTAGATGGCTGATATATACTTAATACAATACAATACATAGACGTTTTTTTTTAAATTATATATAGAAAATACCCAGAACACCCGGGATCAATATTTGTAGATCGTACAAATATTTAATCCGAGGCGGGAATCGAACCCGCAACCTCCGCGCCGCAGGCGGACCTGCGCCCGTTGCGCCACATCGGTCGTCAAATGAATCAGAAGAATGGCCACTCAACACACAGTTACTGTATTAACAACACACAGTTGCTGTATAAATTCGAGTGGCCTATTAAGGCCACTCGAATTCCTCTATAAGACTAACTGCATAAAGGGCATAAAATAGGGTCAGTAACTGACTCCAAAAGAAGTCAGTGCTGACTTTGATAACTAACTTTCTCTGTTAACAAAGGGTCAGTACGCGAGAATTTGAAGTCAGTACTAAAATATTAAAAATTATACTCGCCATTAACAGAGCAAAAGATATAGCTTTTTCATAAAATAAAAGTTCTATCTGTCACTCAATTGTAAAATGGGCACCCTAGGCAGACCAACTGGGTGACAGATGGGAATAAACCCCTATACCTAACTTAAGCTCATTTTAATTCTGAATACTCCCTCTTTAATGAACCGATGATAATAGAACAGTTTCAGGAAGTCGATGGATGGTGATGACTCAAGATCGGTCGTCATGGCGCTCTTTGAGGGAGGGATTATGCCCAGCAAATGGACGTCTATTGGCTAATATGATGGTTATCATCATATCAGCCAATAGACATCCATTGTTGACCCCTTCGCTGTTTACCTGTTGGCTGGATTGGAGAAGCGACAGTTGAAGACCCCTGGTATAGCTCCATTATCAGCCTGATTGGATTTTGAACCTGAAAAAAAAGTAAATCCCTCTCTAGTGTAAAACGCGACGCGAAAGGGAGTGAGCGTTGCTGTTTTACTCGCCCTGAGGAAGACTATTTTTATATGCTACTATAAAAAAGTGGTGACTAAACGTACGGCTCATTTTGATGGTGAGCGGTTACCGTAGCATACGTACGCTTGCAAAATCAGAGATGTTACTTGCGCATTGCTACCCTGAGACGTAGATCTAGTCTCATGTGCCTGTATTTTCACCGGAAACCATACCCTGTGAACCGGCACACAGCAATGCGAGCATTACTGCTTGGAGGCAGAAATAGTATATAGTGGTAGTTACAAGCTCTATCACAAAGACTCACGGAATTGAGTGTATAATTACCATTTTTGTTCTGTGACGAAGCGTTTGTACTATTGGTGCCCTGTTGGTTCTCACCGAGCATGTAACCCAATCTTCTTACATGGAAATACCTGCAATTATAATCACATTAGCGCGCAACACACATAGCGGGCAGGCGCAAACAAATACAACAAAAAACACCCGCGGCAGATCTGACCCGACCCGCGCCCGCGATCAGTGACGTCAGTACAAATGCAACAAAAAACACCCCACGCCCGCGCCCGCGTTCTGTGTGTGTTGCGCTTAATGGTCTAGTGATAAAAAGTAAGTCCGTATGAGTCAGTGGCCAAGTCTGGTGACAGAGTTTTTAGGCCGCCCGAGACCTCTGTCATGGTTTAACAACTTTGAAAAAGCCGGGGCCGACGTGCTTAACGCAATAATGCTTATAAAATATATATACTTAATAAATAAAATAAATAAAAAAATAAGATGGTGGGTGTAGCACAAGTGGGGTTATGTATGTGACCTGTAGTAGAGCAGCATGAAGACGAGCCCGGCGAGGAAGGCGGCGGCGGCGGCGGCGGGGAGCGCGGGGAGCGCGGGGAGCGCGGGGAGCGCGGGGAGTGCGGGGAGTGCGGGGCCCCGGCGCGGGGGGGCGGCGCCACCAGACCACCACCACAGCGCCACCAGCAGGGAGTTCTCCACGCACATCACGCAGTAGAATATCACCTGACAAACAAACATAAATTAATTAATGATTTATTCGCAGAATAAGGGTGTGTTTAAGTTCTTAAAATAAAGAATCAGTCCCACAAATTCAACTGTATTATAAGCTAAGTTTTTTTTTACATAGCAAATATTGAATCTACCTACTTGATTTTTTTAAGTTGACACAGGAAAAGCTACTTATCATCAATTTCACAAGTTTTGTTACCATTTTCTGCCTATGATTAAGCTCCTGCAGGTTGACATAAGCGAAGACGTAGACGAAGGCGATGAGCGCGGATAAGTACGCCTTCCGCGGCCGACTGATCCGCTCCCCGTGGAACACGTTCCGGGGGGATATCAGCCACAAGAACATTGAGAACCAGTGGAGACCTGCGAGAGATATCAAGCATTTAAATAACAAAGAGGAAATGTAGTACAATGAGATATCAGCCACAGGAACATTGAGAACCAGTGGAGAGCTACGAGAGACACAACCATCAAGCATTTAAATAACAAAGATGAAATGTAGTACAATGAGATATCAGCCACAGGAACATTAAGAACCAGTGGAGACCTGCGAGAGACACAACTATCCAGAATTTAATAACAGAGAGGAAATGTAATGCAATGAGATATCAGCCACAGGAACATTGAGAATCAGTGGAGACCTGTGAGAGATGAGAGGGATATCAGAAAAAAGCTAGGAACCCAGCCGGATTTGTTGGCAGATTTTTTTAGGTTGGGGCGCGTGGAACTCGAACTTTAAATAAATGTTTCGATGGATTGTGGATATTTTCAACTCTTCAAACAAAAAAAGATGGAGATATCGCGTAACAAACTCTCTCTATTAAAAAATATGAAAAGTAGAATTGATTTTGGGGTCAGTCCTCCCGAGGTAAACCAGTGTGGCCAATCTGGTCTAATTTGGCTAATCTTTCAGATGTGTCGCTTTGCGTCGACGTGAGTCGTATGAGCAAATTGTGACGGTAATCTAGTAGTAATACATGCCAGATGAAATTGGTTAAATCCGATTAAAACTTAATAACTTCTTCCTTTTATTGAAATCTGACATATAAAAATATAATATAATAATGCTGGACAATCCACACAGCATCATCTAGCCCCAAGGTAAGCTGTTGTTAAACAGAGCTGTATTATGGGTACTAGATGACTGATATATACTTAATACAATACATAGATAGATATTTTTATTATATATAGAAAATACCCAGAACACCCGGAACAAATATTTGTAGATCGTACAATCATTTGACCCGAGGCGGGAATCGAACCCGCAACTTCCGCGTCGCAGGCGGACCTGCGCCCGCTGCGCCACATCGGTCGTCAATAATAGTCTGATGACCTCGCACCGAGGCCTCGGTGGCGCGTTAGCCGAGTGCCTGCTTGTAAAGCCAGAGGTTTCGGGTTCGATCACATGTTCGATGACAAACGTTTGCATTGCATGTACTACAAATATTTGTTAGGTACGGGATTGAGTATGTATTATGAGAATCAAACTCGTGCCTCTCACGTCTCACACGGACTCGCCTATTGAGTCATCGAGGTCAAGCGGAATTTCACAATATGATAACAATGATAGAGGCTTTCAGGCTTATTTAGTCCATCATCTAAAGTTATCTACAGTAAACTTACCTATAACTAAAAAAACCCAGTATTCGTAGACTAGACCGTACACTGTGAGCGCGCATATTCGCGCCGATATCGTACCCAATCGCCACAAGAACTGAAACAAAACACACTTAAAATATTGCGTGGAACGGAATGCATTTAGCGTTATTATGTCTTCTAAGTTAACACAGCCATCTCTCGAAAAGACTGTCCTTTTCCGATTCACAAAGGAGTTGTTTCACGTAGTATGGAGCCGGGCCCTGGTCTTTTGTAGGGGTATAATTAAATAATCATTAAAGAAACCATTTATCACTGTTTATTTATTTTATTTTGGCTTCTTTCATAATCTCAAGTAAGTTTATCTTTGTGAAGGAGTGCATCACAATGCAAAACAACATGGCGGGTTTAACGAACAACTGGGTTATTTGGTACTGTCAATGTCAAGATGCGTCACGATCATTGGCTAATAGCTGTCATGGCGGACCACTAGTGTTCCCGTTTTAGGAAACTTAACACAATAAACATTTTTCCATTAGAACTTTGTTTGTCTGTTTAAAAATAAAATTGTTTGTTACTGTTAGTCTTATATTTTTTCAAATTTTTCTATGGTGTTACAAAGACCTAGGCCACTATGAAATTGGTCCTTTTAAAAATTTTTTAATGGGCCACTTCGTCGTGGAGCCGTTTGGTAGATGAAATTGTTCGCTAATGATGAATGAAATGAAAGTAATTTAAAAAAGATTTGAAGTTTTTTTTTTTCATTTGTAGATCATATTTTTAGTGATTTTTTTCGGGAATCGGATGTCATTTTGTAAGGTAAAGACAGTAATTATTTTACCGAGATTAATTCTAAGATCGGACAGCTACCCCCTATAAAGTGTAGATTATAATAAAGGTATATTCAAATCTACGCGAGTTAAAGCGAAACGAGCACGCTTAACTACGGCTGAATCAACTCAAGAACAATGAAAATAATGTTGTCTGTAATTCCCATAGTTAATAAATGTGTGCTTACTTGGAAGATGACCCCGCACCAGGTGAGCACAAGCCGGTGCACGTTCTGCAGGCGTACGTTCTTGCTGAAGCTTGCGAGCGCCCAGCACACGGAGAACAGCGACAGCGACGCCGATATCACGTTCAGCTCGGCGAATGCTTTGTTAGCTGCAATATCATTGGTGGACTGTCAAAATCGAATTGAGAAAGAGATACAGTTCATAATCATCACTAAAATATTTTAATACATTCGGACAGCCAATTTCTTTCGGAATCGGAATTTTCTAACGGTAATTCTGTGTTTTAAAATACCCCTGCATGACAACTTTCTAAGGTCCCCTTTGCTGGGGTACTGGCTTTGGGCTTAGCTTTGGTAACACTGCAACTCTTGTGGTTAAGAATATCGTTTGGTCGAATTAACATTGGTCGTTTGGAGACATACAAAATAAAATAAAAAAAGTGTTTATGTTCATACCAGAGGGCTCATCAATGCTCGGTTCCGGCGTGATCCCAAGTTCATTGATAGATTCTGCAGTTGCTCTTTGGCTATCTTTGAAGAGAATGTGCAACTGCAGTAGCAGCATCGGCGCCGCTTCGCAAAACGCGTGGACTAGACGGAGCATACCTGGAGAGATGACCATTGACATTATCATAAAATACATTCTGTATTCAGGCACAGAACATTTATTAATATTACATTCAGATTTGAAGGGCACTGTAGCAAGTGAATTACTGAAAGATTTAATAACTACGTTTCAGGGTGACGAGCGCTTTGCAATGCCACTGTAAACCTTTGAACTAAAAGCTTTGGGTGGTACTGCAACTATTATGTAGTATGGTCAGGCGTGGCGCTTAGCATCAGACATACGGCTTCCTCGCTTCGCCATGCTGCTAGGCTGTGATGAGGCACTCACACAGGTCTCGGACTTGGTGCTTGACACGGCGCAGCTCCAACGGTACCAGTAGCCGCGCGTACCGCCAGAGCACTCCTAGCTGCAGACAATGCAATGCTAGAGGTAACCACGGCACGCGCCCCTTGCGGTCCGGGCTTTCGCACCAAACGTGCCACCACCAGCGAATCGAAAGCACCTGGAAATAAAAACACTCATACACTTTAACCCATTAGTAGAACTCTTTAGCAAAAGCTCGTCTTAGTGGGCACCATCACAGAGTCAGATATTCTGTCTCCAAGTAGTAAAGTGCTGTGTTGGTTCGAAGGGCACTGTGGCAAGCGAAATTACTGTGCGAAGACACTTGGGTAACAACTATTTATTCTAGATGACAAGCGCAGTGCAGTGTCACTCAGAACTTCAACTTCAAAAGTTGAAGCTTTAGGTGATATTGCAACTGTTTTGGTAAGGCGTGACGCTTGACATTAAGCGAACGACTTGACTTAAAATAATAAGGCAACATGTTTATCTCCGTTTTCGTTAAGTTTCACCAGCTGATGATGATAGTAATAGATTTAATAACTTACTTGAGATATAAGTAACGACGTGATGACAATCGATATTGCAGCCGCAAACGTGCCTTTATAGCCCCGCTCTAGCAGCGCATACCCCATCACTACGTCGAACACGACGTCGCAGAAATACCCCGCCAGCGAGATCACGTTGAACAGCACGTCGCAAAGTGGCAAGAATTCCGCCATTGCCAAACATTTCCCTCAAACTTTGGCTAGAACTTGCGTTTCTTCATTTAATTTACTGAAAAAAAAAAACAGTTCTAGGTGAATTTGCGTAAGATGAAACGCACCTTTACGTTCCGTTACCTATCTCGCATTATTCTTTGTTTGCGTGTAAACGTATTAACATTTCTTTCCATAATGTAACTTGTATAATTTTTTTTAATAAAACAAATAGCTATATAACAATGACTAGGACTAGGACTATAAAAAAAAAAAAATCCAGAACAAATAGTGGAAGCAGCGGTTTTAAGTTTGTACTAAGACTTGTGTGGTAGAGGAAAAACGGAACGGTAAAATTGTTTGTTGACGTCTGTCTGGTCGGTCAGACTGACTTTTGATTGACGTTACAATCTGACGTGCGTGCGTGAAGTTTCGTCGTTTTTGTTTGTTGTTGCGTGGTTTTTTGTAAAAGTTTTAATAACTTTTTCTAGTATTTCTATTAAAATCATTACAAAACAATGTCTAATTACGATGTGACTAAAATAAACAAAGACTCCTCGAGATCTGCGTGTAAAAAGTGTGGTTATGCTGGACACCTAACTTTTCAGTGTAGGAACTTTATCAAAGTAAGTTACAATTTAACAACATTAGTGATTGCGAGCGACTGTAAATACGCATTATTATCAGCCCAGGAGCTTACTGTTTCTGTAAACCCTTGGAGCAATGCTGTTGTAATACAAAACAGATTTGTTTAGCTCTGAAATAGAGGTCAGAGGTGTAAATCGGTCAACTGATCTTGAAAATTATTCTTGCAGGTCGACCCTAATAAAGAAATAGTACTAGATGTAAGCAGTACAAGTAGTGACAGCGAGCAGGAATATGCAACCCCATTACAAACTCTAAGAGAGGCTGAGTTACGACAGAAACTACATGAAAAGCTATTGAAGGCTAAGGACAAGAAAAAGAACAAGAAACGGAAAAGGTAGTACTCGTTAAGTCTAGCAAATGTTAGATAATGCTGCTACACTTTAAAACAATCTTATTTTCTTAAAATCTGCTTGCAAAGGATTGTTATTCAATTGCGATCATGCTGATTAGGTAATTTATCATTTCCAGATCTACAAGTACATCAAGTAGTAGTTCATCATCAGACAGTGAATCTGATAAAGAAAAAAAGAAGAAACACAAAAAAAAGAAAAAATCTAAAAAGTCTAAAAAATCTCATAAAGAGAAGAAGAGTAGAAAATAAGGTTCAATAAATAGAATTAAGTATTTTATAAGGCTGACTTGAATTTAATAAACTAAGTAATTACAATTAAAACTCTTGGAAAATCTAATAAGTCTTTAAGTTATCAATTCCATTGATAACAGAACTGATTCAGATATACAGTACTCTCCAAAATGGCTATTAAGTCATAATGTCTAAACACCAGAGCCACACCAGAGGAACTGGAACTGTACCAATGGGGCACAAGCCACTACATCCCACAACACATTAAATATAGTCTTGCTGTTACCCCCAACTTCATTTGTGTGGAAATTTAGATGTGTTTGGGAACCAAACATTTTCTACTATAATCTATCCCTGTGATAACATTCTTTTAGATCCTATTAGCCGTTCTGGTGAGTCATTCCGGCTTGGTAACACCCCACTGTCACTGTATTCCCACTCGCACTTGTCACTGTGGCAAGTGGAATAAAAATCCCTAATCATTCACAGTGTTGACAAAAGCTACTTTTTATTAGTCAGAACATAAAAAGCGGTAGTACCAAACATCCATTCATCCAAACTTTTACATTTTTATAGTAGTAAGAAACAGATGCAAGAAATAAAAAACAAATGATAGTAATGGAGCACTTTGTTGCAGTTAAATTTAATTTTGAAACCTTAAAAATATATATCACATTCAAAGAGCATCATTATAAATAAATAAATAAATAAATAAACTTTATTCATAGTCTTAGTACTAAGGTTTACTATATAAAGGGATTAATAACTAACTAAGAGTAAAAATTATACTATGCCTGAACTAGGAAAACCTGTACTTCAGACATAAAAAAAGGCTAACTTATGACTACGAGTACACGAATATAATCAAATTAATAAACTAAAAGTCCTAAAACTATATTTTTTATAAACTTAATGTTATATTCTACGGCTATCTTTTTAACATTATGTGTTAAGTGGGTATAGATTATGATTTAAAAAATTGACATTCATTATTAGTCGATAAATTTAAAGATGAAAATTACTTTATTACAGTTAATAGCTCATCTGTTTCATCATAAGATAATTTGGCCAGTGCCGTCTGTAGGGTTTTTTACAAGTAGATAGGTTCATTGTGTAAAGGACAAGTTTACGATTGAGTCTGTTGTACAGGTATGGCCCTAGGAACATAAAAAATCTGGATGCGAAAACATGTTTTACAGGCATGTTGTTAGTGCGGATAATGTCATAGCGTCTTTTATTAACAATATCAGCGTTATAAGGATGTGATTTATGTTGCATCAAGGCTGTGTATAGTATAAATACCTGCCGAACTGTTAGTACTTCACAGGACTTGTATAATAAGTTAGTTAATTATAATCTGTTTTAGATTGAAACTTAGTAAACAACGTCAGGAGTACATGATAAAGATACTGCTAATACTCTATTATTAGGCAATGTTAATGTATAGTATCGAGTGAAATTACTGGGCAAAAGAAGAGACTTAACAACAATGTCTTGGGGTATAAGCAGGGTTGGAATTCGTACTACAGTTGTAGTATTTGTACTACTATTTCAGGCTTCGTACTACTTACTACCAATACCTAAGGGTAGTACGCTAAAATACTACAGTTTCATCATGTGTAGATATTACCAAAAATTAAAAAAAACCTGTGGGTTGGTAAGGTTTGCTTCTTTTTCTGTCTGAATAAACTTTGTCATTTGTCAATGTCATTGTCAACTACAATAACAGATTTTAGATAATCGTAAATACTCATTATATTCTGTGTTTTTTTTTTTTTGTTTTTTTTACAATTTTTGGATAATTTTGGAAACTTTTTTTATTCAAAATAGTAATCAAAAAAAAAGAAGAGAAAATATTAGATTACTCATTATATTCTGTGTTTTTTTTTTTGTTTTTTTATCAATTTTTGGATAATTTTGGAAACTTTTTTATTCAAAATAGTAATCAAAAAAAAAGAAGAGAAAATATTGGATAAGTTAATGTTGGTTTTCATGATTTTATGTAAGTTTTAGATGAATTTATAAAGTGTACTACAGTTTTCTTAGAAATACTACTATTTTATGGTTTTTGTACTATAGTTTTCATCGGGCTTAAATCCAACTCTGGGTATAAGCACAGTGCAGTGCCACGCAAACAATTAAAAACTTTGGGCACTGCATTTGTTATAGTCAGGCATGGTGCTTAACAACAGGTGGGCGTCTTGATTGTCTTGTCACTTGCTGACATAAAAAAAATGCAAGCAAAGCTGTAGCCAGCAGCTAGTGTAGCTATACAATATGTGAGAAAAATTTAACAGGGGATTGCCTTCATGAGTTTCCGCTCTTAGCTAGGAATTATTGGGTTATAACTAGCTTCAGTAAAATAAATAAACTTTAATAAAAAAAGAACCTACTTGGGCGGGCTAAGTTTAGGTTTTAATACTCAGGTAGTGATGGTCTTTCATTTTTTAGTGGGAAATTTCTAATAGGAATAGTAAATAGCTGAGTATAATAAATAAAACCAAAGTTTTAGTGAAAAAGTTAGTGTCTAACTTTTGCCAAATAGAAAGTGGTATTAATAACTTTGCCCTCAATGTTTCGTGGATAATTGTTTTCCTGTTTCCTTAAAGTTCTCATAAATTTACGGTTATTAGACAAGTCATTAAATTAAAATACAACAGTTTAAGTAAATAATCCACTTACCAGGTAAAAATCTGTTTTAAAACTTTTGGACATGCCAGAAAGGATTTATTTCGCACGGGTTCAAATCAAACTCGAACATTTCTCATGCATTGTATTATAATTCCTTGGGTTATAAGTACGTATTCCCACAGTTATCACTATTCACATCACACAAATTCTATGATTATTTTGGTTAAATTATTCGTAAGTTGCAATCAAGTTCACGTCAAAAGTTCAACTACACGTGCTGCCATCTAGCGAGTGGAATGCGAAAACCGCAAAGCTCGATAGATCGATTCGACCGGATGCGTTCACTGCTCAAGAATGTGAAGAATGCGTTTAAAAAATGTCGCTCGTTTTTTTTCTACTTTGATCCTTTTAGGAGTTGGATGTAACTTTTCTTAGTGAGGAAATGTTTAACGACAAGATCTTGATCCGTCATGTGTCGCAAAGGCTTCTTGGGTCTTTGCTCTGGCTCCATTCTGAAAATATTTCATATCATTCATCAATCATTTTGTTCTGATCCCGTTTATGTCTTTTGTATGAAAACTTACAAAGTTCTTACACAAAAACAACGATGATTGACATCACATCACTGACCCACACTGACACAGTAGGTAGGAAGGTACAGTATGTAGGTAGGTATACTGACTGCCTGACCGTAAGTAGGCCTCAATCATTTGGTATCCTACCTAGGTAGGTAGGTACCTATTAGTGCACGATATTTCAGACTTAATGAAAGTACCTACCTAGGTACCTATGTACCTGGGTAGACTAGGTAACTAATTTTTGTCTAAAGTTCTTTCCACAGTTCAAAAGAAAGGTCCACGAATGTAGGTAGGTACGGTACACCAGATAGAATAAAAAAATATTTATTTTGCGCCACACAATAGGTAGGTAGTACATTAGGTACGCACTTAGAGCAATAAATAGAGCAGGCGCTCAGTAAGCGCAAAAATCCAGGCAACGCAAATTCCAGAGAGGCCTCTTCCATCGCTAAGGTTTTGATCAGCTCAACTGGATCAGCTTTTATTCCTTTCACGCTGCAAACTGTTCCCTGAAAAAGGTAGGTCTATATTGCCCGCTACCTAGGTAGGTATAGGTATCTTAATACTTAAATTTTAGAATCTCTTGGACAATTTATATTCTCGAAGCTCTTGGACTCATACAATGATTTTGACTATATTCGTCTATGGTATTAGTGTGATTATTACTTACATTGGTGAAAGCCTCCACATCCAGCCGCTGGCTCTCCAGAGCAGTGACGAGGCTCTTAGTGATGACGTCACACTTGTTGCTGACCTGCCTCACGCACTGTCGGTACATCACTCTATTTGTACCGTAGCCTTGGCATTTTCTTTCAATGCCTGCTGTAGCTTTTGATGCCTGAAAAAATAAATCATTTAGACCCTGTAAACGACGTACCTCGCGAAATAATTACAGTTATTTTTCTATTTTTATTATGTAGGTAGATATTAAAAATCATTTGTAATTACCCTATCTTACTGCAATAAAATGGAATCTACCCTCCGCTTGTGCTCAACGGACGACAAAACAGTTGGCCCGTGGCTCTGACACCGCGCAGTACCGCGTCCGCGCACAAACGGCCGGGATTTCCAAAAATATAAATCTTCTTTTCATTCACGAGCACCTACTCACCACTCCGCGCATTCCCATCCTTTACAAGTGGTCCTTCGAGCCGGATTAAACGTGGAACAGTGTAGTATTCGCTTAAATGTTTAAAACTCCACCGCATAGCAGCCGCCATTACGAAACATCGGTGCGGACACGAAGCGCTTGGAAAAAAGAAGAACTCGCTCGAAATACGATGGCAAACGCAGCACGCGACGTGAAGTCAGAAATACTGAAAAAAGGGGACCTTGAACCTGCGTTTAGTATCCCATCACAATCTAAAACTGAAGGCAACTGTTTGAAAAATATCGCCCACAGTTTGAAGCCCCTTTCCTCTAAAAAACATTCCAACTCATCAAAGTCAATCGAAGCCCAAAAGAAACAATTGGAGTTTGAAGCGACTAAAAAGAAAGCTGAAATTGAAAGAAAAGTAATTGAAAAGAAGGCCCAGCTGGAAAAGTCTTTGGTGGAACAAAAGTTAGCCGCAGATATAGCAGCCCTAGAAAACGCGTCATCAAAAAGTCGACGAAGCTTTCAATACCAGCCTCCTGAAATAAATTCAGCTGAAAAAGTGCAACAGTGGCTCGAAGAAAGTCGTATAGCTGAAAATACAAAAAACAGTGTAAGCGCTGAGCGCGACGGCGACGGCGACGGCGCCGGCGGTAGCCGACGTGACGCGATCGGTGGCGGCGGCGGCGCCGGCGATGGCGGCGCGAACATGAAAAACCTAGTTAGTGCTATCTACCAGTCTAACCTGCAAAATAAACAATTAAGGTCAAGATTTGCTTCCTCAAGAGACTTACCTCAATTCCACGGAGATTCCCTCGAGTGGCTGGCTTACAAACAAGCTTACGATGAATCTACTAAAATATGCAAGTACAGTGATGCAGAAAACATGTGGAGATTACGCAAATCATTAAAAGGAGAAGCAAAAGAAACTGTTTCTTCACTTCTCATCGGTACCACGGCTCCGCAAACCATCATTGAAGCTCTGGAACTCCGCTACGGCAGACCTGAAACAATAATACACAAAATTACAAATCAATTAAAGAAAATACCATCGCTGTCGCAAAACTACCACCACGAAATTGTTACATTTTCAATCAAAATAAAGAATTTCGTGGCCGCAGCAAAAGCAGTAAAACAAACTGATTACCTGAGAAGTCCTGAACTGGTGTCCTCCGTACTTACAAAGTGTCCGGGTGCGCTGATCAACAAGTGGGCTGACTACTACAACGCGAACTGCAACATACAAAAAGCTAAGTTAGAAATGCTAGCAGAGTTCCTATACAGTGAAGCTATGAAAGTATCCGCCGCAGGTTTGACTCACCTACATAGTCAATCTGACCACCGCAAGAAACCTGAAGACCGAAAATCGCAATCTGTTTTTATTAGTACGGAGAGTGACGTCACAAACAGCTGTAAATTCTGTAAGGTAAAAAACCACAAGCTACCTGACTGCCCGCGGTTCAAGCGCGCGATGACAAAAGACCGATGGCGCTTCGTGCGTGTAAACAAGCTGTGTCATAAATGCCTGCTAGCTACTCACAGTCGCGACATCTGCTCTGCAGCGTCCTGCCCAATCGATGAGTGTGGCCTACCTCATCACCGTCTTCTGCACTGGAAACTAAAAACCAGTGCAAACAGTGCTAAAAGTGAAAGTGACAATAAACCCACCAGCAGTGACAATACCGACGGCGAAGTGTTAACCAGTGATAAAATAGTGGACAATGACTGCTCAGTGAGTAATGAAACTGTGGCTCATGCGATGACCAGCTCAAGATCGTGTGTATTCCTCAAAGTGGTGCCCGTGAACATCCACGGACCGAAGGGAGTGTTCCGTACCCACGCACTCTTAGATGACGGCGCGACGGTATCATTAATATCAGCTGATATCGCCAACCGTGTCGATTTACACGGGCAAAAACAAACCCTTCGCGTCCGTGGCGCGTGGGATTCTGAACTAATGTGTAACAGTGAAAGTATAAAGTGTAAAGTAACTAACATAAACAATGACTCATTCGAACTAAGTGCAAGAAAAATAAGTGAACTTAATTTACCGTTACAAAAATTATCTAACATAAAATTAAGAGACTATGAACATTTGAACCATTTAAATAAATACATTTCGTGTAGTGAAAATGTGAAACCTATGTTATTAATCGGGCAAGACAATTATCATCCTATTGCGCCCATAAAAACAATAATTCGTAACAAAAATGAACCTTGCGCCACACTAACACCGCTAGGCTGGTGCGTACATGGCGTTTGTCCGTCAAGGCGTCAATATTCAAGTTCAAGACTGGAGTGTGCAATGATAACTGTGGAACAACCGAGGCGCCCCTCTGCCCCCGCCTCGACCTGCGAGTCCCGCCACGTCTGCGCCCGCGCTGCCACCAACACCTTCCCACAGGTGGGCACGCACACAGACACCTGCGAGATCACAGCTGACCCATTTTTACACCACGCGCTCATAAACAAAGGTATGAATATTGAATGCCTAACTTGTTATCGCCCAGATGATTCGATACACACGGACCAAAAGTATGATGAACAACTACACGAACTGGTGCGAAAATCTTTCATGTTTGAAAGCATTGGTGTTCATAATAAACCGAGACAAAATAAAGATGAATTGAAAGCTATCCAAATTGTCGAAAATTCTGCTAAATTGATTGACGGGAAATGGGAAGTTGGACTTCCGTGGAAAGACGAAAATGCCAAGATGGCTAGTTCATTTTGTAATGCGTATCGTCGCCTAAAAACAATAAAAAGAAAGATGTCAAACGACCAAGAATTTGCTTTGCGATACACAGAAAGAATTGATCATTTGTTCGTCAATGACTATGCCCGTAAGATCGATCCCAGTGAGAATGACCATAGAGCTACGAAAGAATGGTACTTACCTCACTTTGGTGTTGACAATCCAAATAAGAAAAAGCTTCGCCTTGTTTTCGACGCCGCCGCTACTTCTGCTGGTCAATGTTTAAATGACTACCTACTTCAAGGTCCAGATCTGCTTGAATCTTTACTGGGGGTTATGTTACGATTCCGAGAACGACCAATCGGACTTACGGGAGATATAAAAGATATGTTTCTCAGAACGAAAATAAGAAAAGAAGACCAAGACGCCCTACGATTCCTATGGCAAGACAGTCAGACCGAAAACGCTTCCATACAAAAATGCAAAATGACGTCATTGATTTTTGGCGCGAACTGTTCTCCATTCATAGCGCAACATATCAAGAATTTGAATGCACAACGTTTTGTTAATGACATGCCAGAAGCTGTACACGCCATAACAAAAAGTCACTATATGGACGATTACATAGACTGTTTTTATACCGCAGACACAGCCCTAAAAACAATGAGAGATGTCACATACATACACAAGCAAGGTGATTTTGAGATAAGAAACTGGACGTCCAACGAACCTCAAGTATGCCAGAAAATACCTAAAGAAACTTTAAGTAACGCTGTAGTAAACTTCAAAACCGAAGAAGATAATCTGTGTGAACGCACACTCGGTTTACTGTGGTACCCGAAAACCGATACCTTTGGCTTCAACTTGTCCCTACAAAAAATACCAGAGAAAATAATAAAATGCGAACAAAAACCTACGAAGCGAGAACTTCTTCGCATTGTTATGTCTATATTCGACATTTATGGCCTATTGACGCCGTTCACGATAAAAGCAAAAATAATTATGCAAGATACATGGAAATCTACGACTAACTGGGATGAACAAATACCTACGAAACAGTTCAAGATATTTCAAGACTGGATTTCTCAACTACACGAAATAAAAGATATTCGCATACCAAGATGGTATTTTCGTTCAAAGCATGATTTTACGAACAATGAAAGTTCTGCTAATAGCCTTATCAGTTCAAGTATGTGCGAGACAACCGAGTTACACGTATTCTGTGACGCGTCACCGGCCGCCTATGCCGCAGTAGCCTACTGGCGAGTACACACTGATAACTCGTCCGTGTGCGTGTCCTTTATCGCTAGTAAAAGCCGTGTTGCACCTATAAAACCTACATCGATACCTCGGCTTGAACTACAGGGTGCTGTACTCGCATGCCGCCTCGCCGCTGTCATACAAAAAGAGCATAGGATGAAAGTAAATAAAATATATTTTTGGACTGATTCTATGACTGTATTACACTGGATAAAAAATGATACAAGAAATTACAAAACATTCGTCGCAAATAGACTTGGTGAAATCGACGATTTAAGTAAAATAAATGAATGGCACTACATACAATCAAATAAAAATATTGCCGATATCGCTTCAAAAAATGTGAACTTCAAATTACGCGAAGACTGCGAATGGTTCAAAGGTCCTAACTTCCTGTATGAAAAGGACAGCTCCTGGATGACATCCACACCTGAAAAAGAAAATATAAAAATTAATGAATCAACATTAGAAATGGTACACCATGTATACGCAACTGATAGCGACTACTTACCTGTTCCGGATCCCGAGAGGTTTTCGTCGTGGCTGCGAATCTTGAGAAGCACCGCTAACGTTCTACTGTTCGTGGAGAAGTGCAGGAAAACCTGCAAAACAGAAATAGACACAGAATTATTACTGCGAGCAGAAATACTATTGGTTCGCTACGCGCAGATGCAATCATTTTTCACAGAAATACATTTATTAAAAAATAATAAACCGATACCACCTGATAGCCGCTTGCGCACGCTGACGCCGTACCTAGATGAGCGGACCGTTCTTCGAGTCGGTGGACGAGTAGAAGCTGCAACAGTCGTAAACACAGACATAAAACGGCCCATAATATTAGACGGACGTCACCCGATTGCTAGATTAATAGCAAAAAATTATCATGAAAAATCGGCTCATGGAAACAATGAAATGGTGGTAAACGAACTACGACAGCGTTACTGGCTGCTAAACATAAGACCCACAGTACGTACTGTCGCTTCACAATGTTTATCTTGCCGCATAAAAAAGGCTACACCATCCGTACCACGTATGGCGGATCTGCCGGAAGCGAGACTCGCCCACCATCAGCGCGCCTTCACCCACTGCGGGGTCGATTTATTCGGTCCAATGGAAATAACAGTCGGTCGCCGCCGAGAGCGACGCTATGGCGTCTTGTTTACCTGTATGACGGTACGAGCCGTGCACATTGAAGTTGTGCCTTCACTGACCGCAGACTCCTTCATAATGTCCTTAAGGAGAATGGCATCAAGACGCGGATGGCCGCACCAAATGTATTCCGACAACGGCACTAATCTGCGCGGCGCTAATACCGAGCTGAAAAGGTCCTTCCAAGAGCTAGATCAGAACAGCATAAAGGAAGAGATGACTAACCGCGGGGTGAACTGGTCCTTTTCGTCACCGATTAGTCCTCATAAAGGAGGCGCTTGGGAAAGACTTATTCGGAGCGTCAAGACGGCGCTAAAAGTAACTTTGAAAGAGAGAGCACCCCGAGAAGAAACTCTGGTGACCCTGCTTGCCGAGATTGAAAATATGGTGAACAGCAGGCCGTTAACACACGTGAGCGTCGATCCGAAGTCTATTGAAGCCCTAACACCAAACCATTTTTTAATTGGTTCTTCATCTAACTTACCAGTACCAGGCAAATTTGATGACGGAGACCTGTACCTGAAAAAGATGTGGCGTACAGCACAGAGGCTCGCCGACTTATTTTGGCAACGCTGGGTCAAAGAAGTACTGCCCGACCTCTTACCCAGGCAAAAGTGGCATGAAGAAGGAAACAACCTAAAACCCGGAGACTTGGTAATCATATTAGACCCGAACTCACCTAGAAACACTTGGCCGAAGGGCATGGTAGAAAAAGTATTTCCTGGATTTGATGGGCGCGTTCGGACCGTTGAAGTTAAAACCAAGAATGGTGCGTTAACCCGACCTGTGACTCGCTTGGCACTGCTTCCTGTGGAGAAAGAGTGTCCTTGACACGACACTGGGTGGAGAATGTAAACGACGTACCTCGCGAAATAATTACAGTTATTTTTCTATTTTTATTATGTAGGTAGATATTAAAAATCATTTGTAATTACCCTATCTTACTGCAATAAAATGGAATCTACCCTCCGCTTGTGCTCAACGGACGACAAAACAGTTGGCCCGTGGCTCTGACACCGCGCAGTACCGCGTCCGCGCACAAACGGCCGGGATTTCCAAAAATATAAATCTTCTTTTCATTCACGAGCACCTACTCACCACTCCGCGCATTCCCATCCTTTACAGACCCCATAATATAATTACTAAAAACTCTCTGAACAGTTGCGGAATAACTGGGAGAACCGCTCAGTCGTGAGTCTAGCCATAGGGGCAAATTAATCATGGCTAATGTCTGGCCAGCATGAGAACAGGTAGACATTGCTTGAAAGTTGAAAAATAAAAAATTGTAGTTTTTCTCCACATTTCCTTAGAGAAAACCGTTGTTTACGTTACGGTGCTCATGCTAGCCGGTAGAGAAGGGTTTAAACAGGTCAAATTGGATATATAAATCGGAAAACATAAGCTGTAAAAAACCTGCCTTTATATATATTATATACTCCTATCAACAGATACCTAGGCAATAGGTATTTTCTTATTCTTATACTAAAAAGGATCTAAGACGCTTAATGTCCTTAGGGTGCCTACCTCAAAGATTGGAGAGGCAATTACGAGTTTTTTCACACGTTAGATAGTGTCGCAGTATCTACAAAAAACCTAGACGCCTTATTGGCCTATACCTCTTTGATATCCTTTAGAAAGTACAAAGCCTTCACGTGATAGCTATTGAACATCCTTGTCAAGGCATCCCTGACCAGTAGTACGATATCTCTTTGCGTGGGTATTTCGTATGCCCCAATGTTAGACGGCTGTTCTTCCTCGGGGCACTGGAACTTCGAGGCGGTGACTGGTTGGATTGGAGCAGAGGTCGGTTCTAAGGTGGTAGTTAGTGATGTTTTTGGCTGAAATTAGTGCAATATAGTAGACCAAATTAAATTATATGACTAGAATTCAATGCACTAGTGCACTTGGAAGATATTCCACTTTAAATCAATAAATATATACCGTAACCGTAACCTCTCGCTTCTCGACCGGGCCTCTCCCACCGCGCCACCGAGGTCGTCACCGAGGTAGTTACCACCAGTTTCTATGGGGGTCATGAGTAGGTAATATTTAAAGGAAATCTGTTTTCGACCTTTTTTCAAAACTGGTAAACCAGTTAGGTAACACCTACGTTCGATAACTTTGTAAGCACCTGTTTTACCTATATTTTTCCTTCTTATTAATATGCCTAAGTATATAAAATCACACCGGTTTTAAAAACTCACTGTTACGGGATGAGTGAAAGTTGTCCCAAGAGTTTCGTTGAAGAAGCCTACAGTTGAAGACATCATGAGTGTTGTAGAGGCGTCTGTGGTGGAATTAGCAGGAATAGCATCGAAACCATGGAACATCTCAAAAGCGGCGTAGCAGTAGCATGAGGCTACATTCAGAAGCAATGTGGTAAAACCTGGATATTCAAACCTTAATGAAACTGTATATCTCAAACATCACTAAACGACGTAAAATCTTTAATTAAATGTCAATATAAGCTAACTTCTGGTAACCACCGGTTTCGTTTACCCTAGATAAAAAGGGTTCAAAGCTAATTACTCTTCCAAGTTTCATGCATCAACCGTTACGTGCAAGGAACTTATCTATCCTTAGTTCGTGCGTGATTGAAACAAACCAATACCTATATGTACTTATCCAAACTTTGAATTAGTAGCGCTTGAGTTTTTAAGCCACGCACGTCAAGAGACATTTAAGATAAAGGACGTGCTCTTGGAAACACGGAAGCGCTCAGATGTTTTTGCTACCAGTGGCCACCCATTTGAGTATTGGCCTGGCCACGAGGAACGGTCACTAATTCCCTCCATCCTCTTTCATCATCGAAACAATTATGTCTATTCGTTTCTGCTATAATAAATTTAGCTAGATATTTGTAACTCTATGTATTCCTATTACAAAGTTTTAAATATACTTACCTAAGTACATGTTTATAATTTTGAGGCAATATTATAACTTTTACGAAGCCGCGGTAAATCCTCTACTTGAGTTTGTGGTCACGATTTCCCAACTGTAACCTTACCACTTCACTTGTAGCACTCACGGCACGGCACAAGTTTAGAGAGAGCTCTAGAATAACGCTAGCGAGCGTCAGACTGATATCTACAATGTATGTATAAGTAGCGTATTTATTTAGCGACTTGCATTTAATTGAACCTTAGTCTATTAAGATCACTTTATTAATAACAAACATTTTTTTTCTCACTCTTACGGTAATCACAATAAAAAAACTATAATAAGACATATGCTTGAAAAGGCTTGCTTACTTAAATAGAAGGTGCTACCCATGTTTTGCATACCTAATTATGACTTTTTCCCAGCAATAGGACAGTTTAGGCTATGAAGAAAAACGACTAGTGCATTGATGTTCTCTACTTAGGACCTCAAGTTCAGGTGAATGTAGAGCCTACCTCAGAATAATACCCTACCACGAGCCTACCGAAAATCTGTAAGTTCACGAAAGAGGTGCGAACTGAGGGTATAAAGATAAATGAAGACCTCTTTGCTAACTTTAATGGTAATGAAATCGCGCCTTGCCAGTCTCAAAACCTAAAACTATAGTTATCTTTTTTTTAGCCGCCTACAAATAGTTTCAGAGGTGATGCGAATATGGTAGTCAAGTAATAGGAACTCATGTTTTAAACAGATTGTTTTGTAAACACCAAGTTACGAGACCAAATAAAACCATACAAACATTTTACAGCCTCTCTAAGTAGGTTGGCCGAACAATGAAGGGAAAAAGTAAAGCAAAACTCTTCTATTTGACTCCTTTTGTTAAATGTGACTTTTGACTGCTATTTTAGTTGCTATGGTGATTTAATGTTTCGATGACAACGTCATTATTATTGACAAAACAGCTTAAAATTAGCAGAGCGAGAGCGAGTAGCTTTTTATAAAAATAAGTGTTTTTATAATCAGGTAGGTGTATAAGTCTTTGAACTTAAATCTTAAAACTTTGGGACACTGTAACTGTTATGGTCAGGCGATAGAGCTCGTCTTGGAAAGTACTAACACTTAATGGTAATACTCATCAGCTGAAGTGCCTGCAAATATCAAACCTCCTTCAAGTAGTGTACAATATTTTTTATGGGCACTGTATCAAGTGTTAAACCAGGTGAAAGAGTCTTACAAGTACCTAGTATGTCTCGGGGTGACGAGCGCAGTGCAGTGCCACGCAGAACTTAAAAACCTAAAGCTTGGGTGACACTGTTACTGTTATGATCAGGCGTGGCGCTTAATACAGGTGAACTACTAGACCGTCTCGGTCTTCTTTACCTACTTAGTATTTTTTTTTTATACAGGTGAACTACTAGACCGTCTCGTTCTTCTTTACCTACTTAGTATTTTTTATTTTTTATTTAAGTAGATATATTTACCTATTAAAAAATTAAAAAATATAAATTGAATTAATATAAAATTACTTAGAATTTAGAATAAAGTCGCTTCTCGTCGTGTCTCTTTGTATTAATGTAGGTATGTACGAAAGATGAACGATGTACAATCTTTTAATCAATAGATTGAGTAATTCAAGAGGAAGGCTTATAGCACCCATGCGAAGCCGGGGCGGATCCGCTAGTTGACTATAATATAAATCTTTGGTGTCGTCATTTGCTTTTCAGAAGCAATGAACGAGCCCCTGAGTCAAGACGACATCAGAGCGATGGAGAACCAACTCCGCTCTTCGGTGGAAGAAGACCGGAAGTACTGGAGAGTCAATGATGTCAAATGCGACGCTATATACACTGCCAAGAGCTATGAGGAGTTTGCGTGAGTTTTGCATCATTGCACTTAGTTATTCAATTGCACAAAACAAAAAAAATGTACAAAGAGACTATGCTGGGACTGCTATGCAGCATTTACATCACCATCATATCGTGCACTTGTGAACCTTTCACAATTCCTCGATGCGAACTACTGGAACGCAGGAGTAAGAGAGGGACAGGTCTAGAAGCAAAATCACGACAGCCTTCTAATGTTCCCACAGCTGGGACATTGGCCTGGGTACTCTCATGAGAGTGATTGCGTCTTTATCCACCACGCGGACCCAATTTTTTTTGCACATGCATTGGTACGATGTCGTTTGAATAGAAAAATCTATTTTTGCACGACCGAGTTCGAACCCACGACCTTAGGATCGGAAGACGAGGTACTACCACCAGACCACCAGTGCTCTTAGTAATCAAAATAACCTTTTCCATGAAGCCCATTCTATTCATAAAAAATGTGTATTTATAATTTTTATTCATTAAAATCACTGGCAGCAAACTTTTTTCGCTGATCCCTCATAATAAAGCTCCAATCGAACTAGATGATGTTCATGCTTACAAAATAAGTAGGTAAGTAGGTACCTATGCTATGTAAAAACCAATGATTGTCTCAAAAAGATGAGTGGATAAAACTAGCATTCATAGAAGGTACCTGTGCAAAATGTTTAAACTTATCTCCGACTTTTAAAATCCTTGAGGCTATCTAAGGGGAGTCCTTAGACACCCCTAAAACTCTTGGAGATCCAAGTGGATGTCTAGCGGGTACGGGGGTTACTTTTTGTGCATGTGTAGGTAAATAGTTTTTTTGTGTTATGTGATTGAATGAATGAATGCATGATATTGTTCGCATTACTCACTCAAATCACTTATATAATTCATTCTTTGCAATTACAGGGACCGCGTCGCGGCTGCCCACCTGACATCATTGGGGAAGAAGGACTTCAAGGTTCCAGCCCATTCCAGCTGGAACAAGTATGCGGATAAGGAGAAGAGCTATGATAAGTGATTGGAGGTGATGTGAGGAATATGGGAGTCAGGTCAAACAAGAGTTTTACTAAACCTACTAATAATAAAAAAAATAAGTTGATTAAGCAAACTGTTTTAATCTGATTGAGTAGATAAAGTGTAGAGTAAGATTCCAAAAGTCATAATTTTTATAAATGTTGGCCCGCTTGTATAATTATGAAATAAAAATAAAAAATCCAAGAAGTATTGTATATATACGAAATAAAAAACAACAGATGTGTAGAATATAAAAAAAATCTTAAAAACATTATATAAAAAGCTTATCCATAAACAACGGTTTGTAAACTTCGTAACTCTTGAAATTATTTTTTCTTCTGTGGGTTTGACATGAGGATGATTATCTCGACCTTGGTGTGCGAGCTTTCTGTCTTCGGATGGTAGAAGCGGGTGTCATTGCGGTCCATTCTAACGAGAGGTTTGGTGTACCAGCCGTAACTGAAACACAATAAACAAACACAACATTATTTATTCTTATTAATATGGGATTTAGGTACTGAATTAAGTATTATCAGAGGCATATTCTGTTTCCAAGCAGAGTGGTTAACATGAAAAACTCGTTTGAAAATCGTGAATGTAAACGTATCGTTCAGCTGTCAATTTGTATAGGATTTGTAATAACAGCGCCTTTTTAGTGAGTCAATGAACTACTAAAATTCTATACAAATTGTCAGCTGGACGATACGTTAGCGATTGTCAAACGAGTTTTTCGTGTTAAGCACTCAGGAGTGTGCAGACATTACTGACTCTGTCACCAGAGTTGGACACTGACTCATACGAGCTTACTTACTTACTGGTGTACAGGTTTAAATAATTGTAGCAAGTGGAACTAAGGCTCATCATAATCTTAACAGCCAATAGACACCCACTGCACGTCAAGTGATAATAGTATAATATGCGTAAAAATATAATAAAAAATAAAAATAAACTATAATAGTTAATATCAGTTCCAATCTTGTCACAAGACAGTTAAATGAGATTTTAATAATGGAATGTGATCGAAAATTGAAACGAAGCTCTTGACCATCTCGCCATAGTAGTCATTTATGGCAGATTCGGTTGCCAGTATTTATACAGTCTAGGTACATTTTTATTATTATTTTTAATACAACTGAAGTAGCAACCAAGCGTACGGCCCACAAGATGGTAAGCGGTTACCGCAGCCTATGGACGCTTGCAATACCAGAGGTATCACTCGCGGGTTGCCACCTCGAGGCATAGATCGAAAGCCTCGAAGTGCCAGTAATTTCACCGGAAACCATACCATTCACACCGGAACACAGCAATGCGAGCATTACTGCTTGCGGCAGAAATAGGTGTGGTGGTAGTGGTAGTACTTCCCCGGACGTGTTCTATCACAAAGAACTCTACTACTCTCATTACTAAAACAATGGGTATTAAAAGGAAACCCAGTCAATATGTAGATATACATACACCATGTTCTCGGTAGCGGCACTGGGGTACTTGCTGTGGGGTCCGTTGGCGCGGCTCTGCGTAACGTTGTGGTGGTAGTCATCGATCTTCCTCGTCTGCTCCTCCGTCTCATGCGTGTTCTGCTCGTGCGCCGCGTAGAACTTACCTGTTACCGGCACGGCTAGAAAAAAATGCCTTCTTTATTTCATCATCATCATGACAGCCTTCTAATGTTCCCATTGTTCGGACACTGGCCTTTTTTTTTATACCACCTAAGTAGCAAACAAGCGTACGGCCCACTTGGTGGTAAGCGGTCACCGTGGCCTATGTACGCTTGCAACATCAGATAGATAGATAGATAGAAAACACTTTATTGCACACCACACATAAAGAAATACAAACATAGGAGTAATATATAACATCAGATATATCACTTGCGCGTTGCCACCTGAGACGTAGATCTAAATCAAAATCTGGCCTGCTCTCAAGCGAGAGTGATTGGGTCGCGAACTTAATCCAATCAAAAATGCATTTGAATAAGTAAGTTGAAGCAGTGGGCAGGCCATATTGCACGCAACCTATAACCACTGGGGAATAAAGTTTCTCGAATGGCGACCACGAAGTATAGGACGGCCCCCCACTCGACGGATCGATGACATTAAAGTGGTCGCAGAAAATCGGTGGATGGTGAGGTCTTAAAATCGGTCCTCATAGCGCTCTTTGGAGGAGGCCTAATGTCCAGCTGTGGACGTCTATCCGCTGATATGATGATGAAATGCATTTGATACTTACACCCAAAGTTAGGCCTATAGATCTTGTAGTTCCGGAAGTTCTTCACTTCTCGGTAGATGATCTCGTTCAGCATGTGGATGTCGATGGGCATCCTCGTGCCGAAGGTGCATTTTCCTTCGCCAGGCATGGTTCACCTTCAAGTATAAGCATAGTTATTATTACATTTCTTCGTTCGTTCGTGCTTCGGAAGGCACGTTAAGCAGTCGGTCCCGGCTTTTTCAAAGTTGTTAGGCCATGACCTTCGGGCGGCCTAGAAACTCTGTCACCAGAGTTGGCCACTGACTCTTAGGAACGAACGAACGAACGATTACATTTCTCATTAGTTAGGTACTTTTGGAATTTGAATCTTATACCAACCTTTCCAAGGGGCTCTCTATTAAGGTAACATATCGCTTTTAGCGTTTAGACAATTTATTATTCCACTGGTATCTATTATTACTTCTCTTGTTGCAGATAAAATAGATAATTAACATGTAAGTTATGTAGAACACTCAGAAAAAACTTGGCACCTGCGTGCCTTTTCCTGGTGATATATCGTTTCATCAACTCTTCCTTGGACTCAATGCATTCTCTTGAGTACTTACTTACTTACTTACTTACTGCTGTGGCGCAGCGACCCAAAGTGGATCTTGGCCTCCGACACTAGAGTCCGCCAGGCAATTCTGTCCGTCGCTGTTTGCGTCCAGTCGGCGATATTCTCTTGAGTATTGAAATAAAATTATAGTTGCCCTAAAAGTCCCAACCAAGCGTGGATAGTGTTTGAGCGCACCGCGCGCTTTAGGCAAAGCTATTTTTAATTTTACAGCTTTACATGAACTAAAAATGTTTATAATAATGATTCACAGAAATTTTTAACACGGTAACGTTATTAGACTTGGTGGTTTTATCACAAAAAAGTGTTAAAAAACTATATTTCTGTAATATAATAGTATAAACACAAAAAAAAAAAACGTTGAAAATATCTGATGTTTGGTGAAATTCAGTGTCAAATTTACCTTGTCAGCAATTTGATAGCTTGACAGCAAAAAGCTTTGTGCAAGATATGAGGAGATTTTATTTCATCAATTAAAAAAAGATCGTTATTAAAAGTTTTTGGCATGCTGGTTTCCAAATAATGTCTTTATGTGCTCTCAAAAGCACTGACCTGGCATTTTCATTTGTCTAAAAGAAATGATTTAATTTAACTTCATTTCGTCTGGATATCAAGCTAGCGACATATACCTATAATATATTGCACAAAATATCAAGTTTCCTGCAACAAGGTCTGCTGTTAATTTAAATGGCCAGTTAGCCACGTTACCTTGGCGGTCTCACCAAATTAGTACAAGATTGGTTGTCCTAGCTAGGCAATCTATCTAGCGCAATAACCTTATATAGTTATATACCCCCCTTACCTACTATATCTACTTGTAAACCTGGGATAAGCCAAGATAATTAAAAATAAAGCCCCTTTTTATCTTTAATTATGTTGGCGACCAACTTTCACTGGCAAACTAGTAATACTTACTGCCTATTTAGTTTTTTATTTATTATGTAACTAGTGACCCGCCTGGCTTCGCACGTATAAACTTTCCTTTTGATTCATCTATTGAGTTGCGTAGTTTAAAAAATCCAAGCGTATGTATACTTATTATGTTATTACAAGGGGGCAGACGACACGGTGGGAAACGACTTTGTTATAAACTATGTCAAAGAATACAATGTAGAGATAACTCTAAAGATAACTATATAGAATAACTTTATATTATTGTTTTTGGACCTATATTCAAAATTCAAAAATGGTTTATTTCAATAAAATTTCAAGGATCACTTTGAAACGTCTTAGAAGCTAGGAAAATTTACGTTTGAACGCGCCCATGCCGTAAACTACAATAACTTTCTAACTCTAACTCAATGAATATTTAATTAACAACGCAATGATGCGTTACTAACTCAATTTAACAGATTTTTAAAATAGTTGCGTTTTTAACTGATTCAAACAACGCACAGCCTAAACCGTTAGTATCTTTTAGGAACTTCAACTATGCTCTAACTCAAATAATTTTATAGCCAACCAACTGGCATCCCACGGCTTCACGCGACCTAGAACAGAAACTTGCGATCACGCTAAGAAATGAAACTCCGCAAATTGCATTTCTATTTATTTGCGCTATTCAATCAGCAGAAAACAATTGCAGTGAGTGCGAGGGTAACCAAGTTACCAGCAGATTGCTTTACCTTAGGGTGGTCATTAAATAAGGCATTGTTCCACCCTTAATGCAACTCCCAAGTCCACCCCCTTCTTGTAGGTAATAGCTTTGGTAGTAGCAACGTATTTTTCTCTGGAATTAATGAATTGCAATGTTTTCAGGCAATAGTCAGTCAACACTTTAAATAATTTATATTAGTACCTAAGTACTAGTGGTAAGTAACGCCTTGCGACTTTGTTCGCGTTGAGTTTAACTTCATCTTCCCGTCCTCTCTGAGTTTAATTTCAGGAATTCCTTTCTTAGTGTAACCCCTACACATTATAAATAAATATAAATCAAAATCAAATAATCAAATCAAATCAAATTATTGAGTAACAAAATTCAGTACATATACCGTTTTAACAATTAAGTACATTAAGTATACAGATCAACAAATTAAGTAGTTTTAACGAAGTAGGTATACGCAATAGTAAAAGGGGGTGCATAGAAGTCGGACAAGAAAATTCTGTTTCCCGGCTTAAGTATATATCAGTCATCTAGTACCCATAACACAGCTCTGTTTAACAGCAGCTTATCTTGGGGCTATGATGCTGTGTGGATTGTCCAGCATTATTTATTTATTTATTAATGTTTGTACGATCTGCAAATATTTGTTTTGGGTGTTTTAGGTATTTTCTATGTATTGTAATAAAATATATCAGTCATCTAGTACCCATAGAACAAGGTTTGCATAGCTGGTACTAGATGATGCTGTGCAGACTGTCCAGTTTTTTTTTTAATTCAAAATATGATTTTTCAATTTACCTGCCGTTTGGCAGTGTCATAATATAAGAAAAACGATGACTAGGTGCACGGCTGAAGGTATTCCACCGCTATTCCAATTATACCTCTTATGAAATAGTTGATGGCAGTGGTGTCGATTTCGCGGAGCCGCAGGATCTCTGAGATGCCATGGCCGATTGGAATTTTCGTTGGGAAGCGGTTTGGTAAAAAAGCTGAGCGTCTACTCGGCATCGATAATAGCAAGGGTTATGCGTAAAAGCCTTCTCCAAACGGTGTTTGCCAGTTTTACGCGCCCCAGCTTCTGGCAACAAGCTAGGCTTTTTTATGTCAGCAAGTGACAAGACGGTCATGTTGCTCGCCTGATGTTAAGCGCCACGCTTGACCATAACAGTTGCAGTGCCACCCAAAGCTTTAAGTTAAAGTTTTGCATGGCACTGCACTGCGCTTATCACCTTATTTTACCCGTTATTAAGTAAAATTAATACACCGTTATTAAGTCTCTTTCACCCAGTTATTTCATTAGGTTGGGTTCCTTGCTTATTTTCTATGGAATCAGTAATAACAACAATAATAAGGGTCATTTTTACACAACGCTAAACCAAGCAAAGCTTGTATTATGGGAACATAACAGATATAGAGAACTATTTTTTTTATAAAAACATACCTATTTGTTATACAACACCCAGGCCCGAAACAAATATTTGCAGATCAAACATTTGTCCCGGAGCGGGGAACGAACACGCGAGCTTTTGTTTCTCAACCACACACCACGCCACAGAGGTCATTCTCCGCATCCGCTTCCGCTCGATCCTTCACAATGCCCCTACTCCAAGGATCCCACGCGCGTCATCATCTCTCCAGGAATGAGCGATATGGCGTCGATCTGCCTTTAAATTCAGTCCAGCCTTCCAAGGACGACCATTTATTAGATTTTTATTTTATTGGTATTCCGTATATTTTTCAAATGAATTTTTCAATTTAATCATGGTCAATGTGTAAGAATCTAGCCTACGATTAGTAGTACGATTAGTAGGCTAGATACTAATATTATAAATTCGAAAGTATGAAAGTTTGTTTGCTTGCTTGTTTGTTTTGATGTTTGTTCATCTATAGCACTGTAACCACTGAACAAATTTAGCTAAAATGTAAAACAGATTCGCTGAATATTGTTGATATTGTGTTCAATCAATCACCACACAAATAATGTGTTTGCCAAAGTACTTACTAGTATTATAAAATATTATAGTAGTACTATGCTGCTGCCCGCGACTTCGTTCGCGTGGAAAATAATATGCGTTTATTTTTCCGAGATAAAAGTAGCTTATTATTATGTGCTATTCCAAACTACTTTATTCTTTATCTGTGCCAAATTTCACACTTTTTTTTTGTTTAACTGTTCTGGACTGTTTCACACTTGTTTAACTGCTCTGGAGTAACAAACATCTATCCATACATTCATCCAGTCAAACTTTCGCATTTACTATATTCGCACATACCTACTACTTACAAACGAACGAACTACTCTACTACTACGCACCTAGAGGTAATATACTCATATTTAATTTAATTTAACGCTTCGCTTCTTTGAAAATAAATGTTATGGGAATGCAGATTTTCAAATCTAAAATAATGTAGCTCAAGACTCATATTTCAAAGTTTTTGTTATTTCAATGAATAGGTCTACAATTTAAGAAATTGAACAATTAAGTACTGGTACAATTAAAAGTACCAATTTATTTGAACAACGCTCTCCGTTTTATGTCTTGATGTTGGACATAAATCTACAAGATTCGAGTGTCTTTTGTCTATCGGAATTCTGAAAGATCGCCGATTGTTATTTGGCTCTTGGAAACAATTGATTATTAGGGAAAATTTTAGCGAAAATTAGCAATCACACTAACTTTTTATAAAAGCCAAGGCAACTCAGCAAAATTTTATAAAAACTGGCATCAAAATACGTGTTTCTAACATTAATATTAGTTTGTAGTTTATTTTTTAAATCTACCAAAGATTTTACTCCGGCCTAATAACTTCATCATTAAATTGGCCACTTACCTATACGAACTAAGTATTTAAATTAAACCCCAATCACGTTCACAAGTGTAACTCTCGTAGGTAAGTATACCATTGGTCCAACAGTGGGAAAATCGTAAATAAGATGATTAAAATTCAATTAAGTAGCTAGATAATTAGAAACTTATGCTTGACCAAACCGACGCGATAAGCGACTGCAATGTAGAAATTAATAACGCGATAAGGTTAACGACGCGATTTGAAGCGAAACGGAACCTTTGACGTCGTGAAGCTCTGTTCCGACCTATCCGGTATTTCGCGAACAGTGCGGCATTTTGCTTCAAAAACATAACTGCCATTAAAACAAATGCAACACGAGTCAGGAATGCAGTTTCCGCATGGTATGAATGAAGCTTCAACAAGGCTGGTCACAAAACAGATATTAGTATTAGCATGGTTCGAATGAAGCTTCAACAAGGCTGGTCACAAAACAGATATTAGTATTAGGTCCGCCTGCGACGTGGAGGTTGCGGGTTCGATTCCCGCCTCGGGTCAAATGTTTGTACGATCTACAATTATTTGTTCCGGGTGTTCTGGGTATTTTCTATATATAATAAAAAATATCTATCTATGTATTGTATTGTATTAAGTATATATCAGTCATCTAGTACCCATAATACAGCTCAGTTTAACAGCAGCTTGCCTTGGGGCTAGATGATGCTGTGTGGATTGTCCAGCATTATTTATTTATTTATTTATGGTTCGAATAAAGCTTCAATAAAGCTGATCCATATCTCATCTGGTGGTCTCTCGCTGCACTCGTTTTATGATATTTTTTCGTCCACATACGTGCAGGTTGTGAAACCAACATTCTGATGTTATTCCGCTGTCGTGCAACAAGAACCGTTTTAAAAATATTAAAAAGTAGGATAGTCCCATCAGTCTACCCTATGGAATCCCGTCTAAAAAGAATTTGAAATTTTAAGATTATATTTTCCACCAAGCCAAAAATCGGAATTTTAATCTAAAATAAAAAATAAAAGAATGAAAATTGAAATTAATTTTACTAAAATCTCCATTTTATTTTATCTAAAAGTATTTCATTATTTACGTTTTTTGGTGAAATTTACTGTTTTTGTCAGTCGTCATCATGACAGCCTTTTTTTTTATACTACTAAAGTGGTAACCAAGCGTACGGCCCACTTGATGGTCAGCGGTTACCGTAGCCTATGTACGCATGCAACATCATAGATATCACTTGCGTGTTACTACCCTAAGACCTCTCATGTGCCTGTAATTTCACCGGAAACCTTACCCTTCGAACCGGAATACAGAAATGCGAGCATTACTGCTTGGCGGCAGAAATAGGTAAGGTGGTTGTCCTTCCCCGGACGAGCTCTATCACAAAGAACTCTACTACTCTTAAAATCCTTCTAATGTTTCCACTGTTGGGACACTGGCCTACTCTCGGGCGAGAGTGATTGGGTCTTAATCCACCACGCAGACCCAACGCGGATTGGTGGATGGCACATGTCTTTTGAATTTTTAGTTCTTGAACATGCCGGTTTCCTTGCGATGCTTTCCTTCACCGTATGAGAGCACTGGCATTGCGCACATACATTTTTCATTGATTGCCTTGAAGTAATTTATAAAAAATAATAAACAGTTTAAATATGAGCAGTTTTAAAGTTAATAAAGGACCTCTGGCATCGAGATACGCATAAACTTTGCGTAATGCAACCTGACTGAACACTTATATAAAAACGATGTTACTTACTGGCTGACTGACAACAAACGCATTTTCTAACCCTGGTATCCATAGTCTTACTTTGCTCATAAACGGAAGTGAGTTTTCGACTTTACAGGGTCATTCATTATCAACCTGACAAACTTAAAGGATAGGTTCCACACATAAAAAAATATATATATGTCCAAAATTATATAAATCAAATATTACTATATATAAAAACTAAATAAATAAAATTTCGTTACATTATAATTAAATAAACGTTCTAACACCAGAGCATGTTTTTTAGGTTCTACATAATCAAATTCAGGTTCCAAATAGGACTCAACTCAGTCAAAGTCTGAAATTAAACCTCTCTGCGAGATGTTCTTAATTGTTTGCACTAAGTCTATTATAATTATAGTATTTCTTTACAAAAAAGTAGGAAATAATAAGTATTATAATATCTGATAACAGTTTTCATCTTCGAAAAAACAAAGTTTTTCAAAGGTTTTCATAGTTTCAAGAGTTGCATAGTTCGGGGCTAGATGGAGCTGTTAAAATCTACATATTTCACCGTATTCCGCCCGTCCCGGCGACGTCGCGCCTGCCTACCGTTTTGCAAAGTGCCCCCGAATGAAATCCCGTCGGGGATTTCAGTTTAAAAAAAATGTTCCGATAGATTGAGCTGATACCAGGAGATGTCAGGTTTTTATGATTAATTCATAATGTATTGAATCAATTTCGATAAAATTTATATTCATAGCATAAAAAATATACCTCTGAATTATTACCTACGCTGACTCGCGCGGCTTCACCCACGTTTTTGCAGTTTTATGCTATCCCACAGGAACTACATTTTTCTGGAATAAAAAGTAGCATATGTGTTATTCCAGGACTTAAAGTCACCTACATTTCAAATTTCAGCACAATCAGCCACAAGTAGTCGCGGAGATATGTGGTAACAAACTTTCACACACACACACACAGACTTTCGCTTTTATAATATTAGTAGGATCAACAAAAATTTATTTAGTCAAAGCCTATCAATATCAACTAATAATAGGCAGAGAAATCGCGTAACAAACATACAAAAAAAAAACATAATATCGAATTGATAACCTCTTTTTTGAAGTCGGTTAATAATAAATAAAAAACGTGTGAAAAGCCGCGGGATCTATACTACTAGATAGAAAACATGCAAGTTAAATAAAAGCACGTATTTAAAGCTGTCCTCATTAGAAAACTTTATTAAATACTGACTTTATTACCCTTTGATGCTGTTGATTTTCCTTTGACCCAATTGTTAATGAACTTTTCATATTATCTACATATTTATTTGTAACAAGCTGACCTGCGAGGTTTCACTCGCGTTATTTTTCCATATTTTCTCACCGTTTTAACCTTCCCTGGGCTCCTACAAATATTTAGAAACCAAAATTAGCCAAATCGGTCTAGCTGTTGTCGTGTTTTAGCGAGACTAACGCACAGACATTTTTATCCAATTTTCCTCATCTGATCTTCACCAATTTTTTATGATTTTTTTAACTTAAATTCCTTTCTATTTAAAAAAAACAACAAAATCAGATTTCTAATGGTGAAGTTGTCGGGTATAGAAAATGTGAGTTCTAAACAACACAGACCGGCAGGGTAAGTTACGTAAGCTACTCGCGTTAAACGCATTGCTCGATTAGATAGACCCCACAGTTCAAATGGTTCTATGTATTTGCTGGTCGGTCGGTACTGATAAAATTGACTAAACACCTTTTATTAAATTATTTTGTGTGGTTTGAGTTTCACCTTTATTTCGGCATTTTTTTTATTAATATTTACAGTCACTACTTTGACAAATATTTTTCAAATATAAACTATCATCGTAATCGATTGTTATAGTAACCATTCGTTTATACGTTAGTGCAATAGGTGTTTTGGGGACTCACGCCAATTACCTACAGTAATTTTACAAAATTACATACAAGGTAGTAGTACCAGTGATTACCAAATTAAATACAATAGTAGTACCAGTGGTTTATATAATATATTTTCTAATTACTTAGTTGACACGCGGGCGCTCTACCAATTGAGCTATCGAGACATATCTCGCTTGGACGAAATAATCATTGGGATGTCTTCGGCTCGAAGCGCCGATAGCTCAACCTACAGGGGAAACGTTGCAGTTATCCAAGCCTGTTCAATGACTAAAGTTAATTTAGTTCATTGACGAGAGTTGTCGCATTGCTTATTCAATTGGTTATTTCTGTTTTTATAGTGTTAACCATCTAACTAACTAGGGGAATACTAAAGATTATAATATCCCAAAAATTAACATAACTTACAGTCAAACATTGCTCTTAGAATAAGCAAGTTGAAGTGGCAGTGGGCAGGTCATATAGCTCACAGAACAGAATCGATAACCGCTGGGAAACAAAAAGATTTCCAATGGCGGAAAACGAAGTATCTTCCCCCCACTCGATGGACCGATGACATTAAAGTGGTCGCAGGAAGTCGGTTGTAGAAGTGATAAAATAGTACCCACGTACAGGTATAATTGTATGCTTATAACATAATATGGTGTATGTCTATTATTATGTATACATATAGGTAAGTGTCACAGATGTCATAAATCCCCTACCGACGCACACTTGACGACTCACCGCCGATCGTGCCCTATCGGCTTTCACTCAGGTGTTTCTGTCACGCGTTACCAATATCAGACTATAAAGCGTAAAACACATAGAGAGGACAGGTGCGGGTCGAGTGCGGGTCGGGCGCGTGTCGGATGAATTTGTGTGGAATACGCAAGGATGACAACATATTGAACGCGTGCACGAGTCAGGCGCTTTCTGTGTGTTGTCAGCCTTGTCGTCCATACAATAAAACAAAAAAGACTCGCACCCGACCGGGCCTAACCCGCATCTGACCCGCGCCGGATCCGCTACCGCCCTCTGTGTGTTTTGCGCTTTATACAGATAATACAATATAAACAGTATGTGCCAATATACAGAGCAAACAGTTTATCAAACCAATAAAACCAATAGGTCAGACATTTGGTGACTCGTTTTAGAAATTACCGCCATCTAGCCCCAAATTAAGCAAAGCTTGTTAAGTATACATATTGCATGGGAATCTGACAATAAAGGAATACTAAATATTCGATTTTTTATGTCGTTACATTCGTATAATACATAGAAACACCATGATACAAATCGTTCGACACACAAATGCTAGTGCTGGCTGAGAATCAAACTCAAAACCTATAAAAAAAAAACATTTATTTCGGATACAGGTTCCATAGTAGGGTTACACATTAGGCACACACATAACAATAATCAAAACCAGGAAAAAGAATTCAATATAATTAAAATTAAAATTTATAATGTCATTGATAGATTGATAGTGCATAGGCAGAGCTATACTATACTGCGAGTGCTGGACCAAAATACTGTAAAAACCTAAAAGTCATATTTAGTATTATCTTTGAAGTAGGTATCACTACTAGCATCGTGTTATAAGAACATTCCGACCTGGAACACATACATAGATACTCGTATTTTCGGATGTATTCTGTCTTGATTCGGTTAACGTATTCGTTGTTGTAATGGTAGACCCTCAACCTAAGCTTTCCTTACTACACACTTTCAATCCTTTTAATTTGGTATAAAATCATAATAATAAAACTTATGAAACACAACTTGTAGCAAAGTCGTAGCTCGTCTACGCGGCGTAGCTTCCTAGCGCGTAGCAAGCGCGTAGCACAGCCACAATTCAATGAAATTCATATCAAGCTCTTTTTTTCTCTCACAATACTGATAGAACATTATTAGAAAAATTATAAATGCACACCACAACTATGTGATTCCCGACAGTATTGCTATTTAGTTCTTGAGTATATTAGATGCTTGCAGTCCGCCAGTTGCGTGGGTAGCCCGGTCGAGAGCGCACGTCCCGCCGAGTTCTCTTCAACTACGATACTTACTTGAGTAACTTAGTAAAGTGTTTGTGGTTTCGGACTTCATTGCGGGAGTAAGGGGGCTTATGGCAGGTCAGTTAAATATATATAAAATATTTTTGCATAAGTTTAAGTTTGTAAAAAAAAAGTTTAACGAAATATTTAGATTTTTATAAAATTTACGTTTTTAATTATGGCTTTACTTTTTTTCAATGTAAAACTTTATTAGGAATAGCTTACATGCATCTATTATAAATATTTATTTTGAATTAATACTTACCTAGATATTATTAGTTAGCTTAAAATAATCAAAATAATTAATCAAGTTCAAGGCCGACCTCGATTATGTGTGTGTTCAGTGCGCGCTAAGTCAATTAATGGCTTATATTTTTTTAAACTTGTTAATTCAACAAAAACCAATAAAGTATGATTTCGATTTGTAGGAATTTCAAAAATCATGTAGTTTACCTTAGATTGGTCACTGAATGATTATAATTTTTAGTCTATATTTTACCTCTAACAAAAAATAATTGCCAACTTGTAAATAAAATTACATGCTTTCAAAAAACATAAATTTTGTCAAGGGATTAAAACTCTTAGTAAAAATGGCAAGTAAACTGATTTTAATGAAACTTGGTTTAATAGTAAATAATTCATGACTTAAAATAGTTTTAATGAGCAATTATACTCGTAATAGTTAGTCATATATAAAAAAGTATTTTGCTATCACTCTTTTCATCGTTCATCGTTTTGTCCACTGAAATAAGAGTTACAAGAAAATAAATACTTAGCCAGCCGCTAAAATTACAGTTTACTTTATGAATAAGAGCACTGGTAATCTAGTGGTAGTGACCCCACCTTCCGATCGTAAGGTTGTGGGTTTAAATCCGGTCGTGCACCAATGGATTTTTCTATGCGAAAAATGTATGTGCGCAATGCCAGTGCTCTTATACGGTGAAGGAAAACATAGTGAGAAAACCGGCATGTCCAAGACAAAAATTTCAAAAGACATGTGCCATCCACCAATGCGCATCGGGTCCGCGTGGTGGATTTAGACCCAATCACTCTCTCTTGAGAGTATGACAGTGTCACAGCAGTTTTTATTACATTAGAAGGTTGTCTTGAAAGAATTTTCTACGTACCAAACGCTTGTCTTCTGTTTGCCTGCAACGAATACTTCAATACTTCGGACATGTTTCGCGAAGAAACGCTGACAATATGGAAAAGCTCATCACAGGCAAAATAGAAGGCAAAAGACCGAGAGGAAGGAGCCCTAAACGATGATCTGACCAGGTGTCGGATCAGCTTGAGACAGCCGTCAACGTCGCCCTCCATCAAGCCGAAGACCGTGGCAGATGGAGGAAAACTATAGATAGTGTCCTTGCACGGAGTCACGATCCTCAACTATGGGGAACCGATTAAGGAGGAGGCTGTCATGACATTATGAATAAGAGGGTTAAAAATTGAGGTGTAAGGTGTACTAAGAAAGGAATTCCTGAAATTCAACTTCGAGAGTAACTTAAGCTTAAAGCTATTCCATGCAAACTCCATCTTTTGTGTTTGCATGAACTCTCATTTACTCAGACAAAGTCATGGGGTGGTCTTTTAGCTTTACTTAGGTCAAAACAATTTACGACGCGAACACTAATCGTAACTCAAACATCAATTTGACATATATTTTCTATGAAAAACTGTCAAGAATCGATGTTTGAGTCACATTTCACGCTCAATTATTTTTTTGAATACGGGTCTGCTGTGCAGAGTGAAGCTAGGTAAATGAAGTGATTCTATTGGTTCCTAACAAACCATCCCTCGCTACGCATCTTCGCACGTATATCTTGTGAAAACGCAGCCAATCTGGTTACAGGACATGACTGTTCACATTCTTATGAGACTTTTGAGATAACTTTTAGATTTCCAAAATGTATACGAGCGACGACCTTTCACTGTTCGTCTATCGGTACAGTCACCCCAAATCAATTTTAAGCTTTTGATGTTTATAAGCTTCGAAAAACCAAGATCTATCTGTAATTAGTTAATCACAAAACGATGTAAGGGGGATAAAGAAATTGAATTAAAACTTCCAAGATCGCGCAAAGTTTTATCTAAAGCTGTTATAGTGAGCGATGTGGTACTGTCTACATCAAAAGCAACTGCTACCTGGACAAGATTTTCAAAGTCGTATTACTGAAAGCTATTCCTTTAACAAATTGGCTATTGTCAAGTTAATTTTAGTGTTATTTATAGTTCATTAATGACAGTTTTCTAATGTTACCACTGCTGGAACACTGGCCTACTCTTGAGCGAGAGTGATTGGTCTTGAGGTTCTTGGACATGCCGGTTTCCTCACGATGTTTTCCTTCACCGTACTGCACTGGCATTGCACAGATACATTCAATCCATTGGTGCGTGACCGGGTTTGAACCCACGACCCAACCCACACCTTAGGATGGGAAGGCGGGGTCACTACCACTAGAACACCAGAGCTCTGACCATAGCTAGCTCTTAAAAAAATGTTTATTCGAAAATAAAACTTTTGAAGCCGACTATACCGATGTCAAAAGTTGATAAATCAATGGATATCTGAGTAGGGATAATTGAGACCACTCACTAATGAACGCCATTTTTTAGAAACTCATAGTAATCCTATAAAAAAAGGAATTTTACTATATAAAATATATATAAAATTGATAGAGCTCGTCCGGGGAAGGACTACCACCATACCTATTTCTGTCGCCAAGCAGTAATGCTCGCATTGCATTTTTTAAGTTTACAATCTTTTGAGTTGATATCCTACTACTTGCCTGAACCACGGAACGAATAGTACTATTTAATTATAAGCCCTAAAATATAGTAGCTTGCATAGATTTTAACATTGGTGACCCCGCCACTGCTTATCATTGAAAACTGAATACTATTATATACTAAGGTGTTCAAGTACAGGTTATGCAGAGGCCCGATGTCAAGGACACTGCATACACCATTAGTAACAGACACTCTGCCGTAGAATAATAGCAAGTGACCACAGATGGTACTAAGTGACACGGAATAGGTGATAGTACCGCGGTCAAAGCTCTAAAGTGTCTAGTCTCTTGCGTCTAGGGTAGAGACTAAAGACTTGGATATTTTAAGAGGCCTTTCCAAGATTTAGCGATATAATTCATGAAGTTCGCGTGAATGTATCTTTATATAGTATAAGTAATAGCGCGCGCGACGAGGAGCGATACGTCCTCCCTCCATAAGCGCTCAGCGCGGTTTGAGAGTCGCTGCTTAGATCGATATGATTTTATGTGCGCTAAGGTGTGATTTTAAAAAATTCGTATTAAAAAAAGTCAATGCTATTAGACTATTTTCTTTGTTGTATTTATTTAATAAAAACTTAAACTTTAATTAAGTAGGTGTATTTTTATTGTAAACTCCTTACTTTAGCAGAAATAACAAGCGTAAAATTAGGAAAAGTACGCGTTTTTTAGACCGTCTTTTTTCAAAAATATTGAACTAACATGCTGTATTTTTCTCTATTCACTTAAATTTTAAAACTGTGATTATTATAATTGCATTTTTGGAAATATGTTAGACTTTGTTATTTCATAGAAAAAATGATCGAAAGTTTACTGGAATTGCTCATTTTACGAAACGTGCGTTACTAATTATTTTTTAATCAGTTACGTCTTGAGTTAATTAATATTATGCTCTGTTGGCTTAAATTTTAAGGGATAAATTATCGAAAGTTTACTGGAATTGCTCATTTTACGAAACGTGCGTTACTAATTATTTTTTAATCAGTTACGTCTTGAGTTAATTAATATTATGCTCTGTTGGCTTAAATTTTAAGGGATAAAGCTTTTATTTGTTTTTATTTTCGTTAAAATATCTTCAACACACGAGCCACAATAGTGTTCGAAACTTCACGGGCTACAAGAAAATTCAAGGATTGTCAAGGATAGGGCTCTTAAGGGTATTTTCTTTTCTGGGTTGGTGTGCTATGGTAGAGCGCTCTGCTGTCCAGTATTTTGAAAGTCTTTTGACTTCTTCAAAGAAGTCATAAGATTTTCAAAATCTACTGTGCAGGTAGAGAATCTAATCTTGGGTTTAAAGTTGTGTTTTGTTTTGCTTGTCCGCTCAGGTATGGTGCGTTTAGAGCATTAATTGTAACGCCGCCCGCTGTAGTTTTTATTTTTTTGGTTTTCCCAGGATCGAACCGCGCTATTTTCTATCGGTGGCTCATCTGGCTGGACCTCCAACCAACGTATCATACGCTAAACTTCTTGAATGTCTTCTTGAATAGATTAGGGAAGGCCCCTAATCTATACATTACATTCTATATAGTATCATTCGATATAGTATCTATATAGTACATTTATGAATAGGTAAGGACCTATTCATAAATGTACTTTAAACTCTGTTAACTAATGTGTCTTTAAAATCTTAAAAGGAAAGACGATACTTACCAAGTCGCTGAAATTATATATTTTTTATTCATACTTACAAGAGACATATACACTTACAGTTCGTATACTTACAAGAGAATGAGCTAGTTTGAACACAATAAGGTAAATTATATTCAACCGGATGCAACATTATAGGAAAGTATCCATCCGGTTCCATCGGACATTCTATAGCCAATCAGATGATCATATTTGAAAAGAGAAGCTATCATTTTGTGTTGAGTTGTTGATGAACAATAGTTTATCTATTTAAGCGGTCTGTTCTACATAGTTGAATGGTATTATTATTACTTATTTTTTATTACTTATTACTATTAATGAAATGAAAAACACACTTGTTTAATATTTTTTTGCCATTGACATGCATCACGTAAGCTAAGTTTCCAATAAAGTCTTTTTCGTTCAGTAATTTTACTTGCTATTGCTTCTAAGCTTGTAAGCTACATAAGATAATGATGTTTAGTTCAATCAATTTCACAATCTGCCGATATTTTTACACGGATGTGTGCAAGCAGCCTAATAAATATTAAAAATAATTTTTAATTTTAAAAAAGCTGCCGTCAACAGAGTTGGCCACAGTCATAAGAACTTATTTACGGTATTGTATAAGCTAGCTCAGTAGATAAGTTCACGACCTAGGTGTCATTAGGGAGAGATCTTACCCGGTAAAAAGACCGGATGTGTCTCATCTCTACTCATAGCTCCCCGAAGATAGTATTACAGGCATCTATCACGATCGACACGTAGAGCGGTCTATGCCATGTTATCATTACATTAAACTACTTGCCTAGCTTCTGCATGCGGTTTTATTCAGATGGTTCTTGCGTATAAAGGTCGTGGATTTTAAACTATTATGTAGTTAGTAGGTCAGTTATTTGAGTCAAATTATCAACATGCGTAATGCTTGAAACAGTGAAATATTATTTGTAAAAACTGGCCATTCACCATTTCCCATAGGGCAGCATGGATCATTGCTCGAAGTAGAAGACAGTATCATCAGTGGAATTAAAAGGCTTACTAGATAAATACCAGGCAAGCAAAGTCGCGTGAAAAAGCAAAGTATAAGTTAATACATTTTCAGGTAAACAGACACCGCAATAATAATGAATGCACTCTGAGCATTAGGAGCAGGCAAATCCAATACTCTAACATCATTAGCAACGAGAGAGTGCTTTTATTGTCCGCTCGGTCAAGACAAATCTGAGGATTTTGCGGACGTCTGTCTTTTGTTTGAAGACTTATTTTATTTTGACTGCTATGTCGAGCTTTCTGAAAAGTTTTTTTTTAATGTCAGCAAGTGACAAGACAATCAAGGCGCCCGCCTGATGTTAAGCACCACGCCTGACTATTACAGATACAGTGCCACCCAAAGCTTAAAGTTTTTAAGAGTTTGCGTGGCACTGCACTGCGCTTATCACCCCGAGACATTGTTGTTAAGTCTCTTTCGCCCAGTAATTTCACTTGCTACAGCTTCAAACCTAAACACAGTAATGCTTGCACACTACTGCTTGGAGGTAGAATATCTGACACTGCGGTGGTGCCCACCAAGACAGACTCTTGCTGAAGAGTCCTACCACCAGGTAAAATATATCTATGTTATGTCAGCAAACGACGAGACCATCGTTCATTCACGATTTCTGACAGTTATGTTTAAAAACTGTCAAAAAATCTATCTACAGTCAAAATTCTATCAGTAGCCTAACTGCATCTAAAATATCTAATTAAATATTTCAGATACTGCAGCATCTGCACTTCAAGAGTAGTAGAGTTCTTTGTAATAAAGCTCGTCCGGGGGACTACCACCATACATATTTCTGCCGTCATGCAGTAATGTTTGCATTGCTATGTTTCGGTCCGATGGTTTTCGGTGAAGTTACAGGCACATGAGACTTTCAATCTTCGTCTCAGGGTGGTAACCCGTGAGTGAAACCTCTGGTATTGCAAGCGCCCATAGGCTGCGGTAACCGCTTACTATTTTGTGGGCCGCACGCTTGGTTGCCACTTTAGTTGTAAAAAAAACTGCACAAATCTAGTGTGGACAACAAGTTCAATGGATAGTAGTATGAGTAGTTTTTTATGAAATTAACATTGCGCAAATGAAGTCTCAGATACCCTCTATTAATAGGTATTATTTACTCTTTGAAGTCGCAGTGTATTTACATTCTGTAGCTGTTTCTGACTCATTAGTTAGCTTTCGGAGAATACCGCAATCTGCTTTTCTATTTCGCTTTACGTTATTCTAGGTAAGTTTGGGACGCACAGCAAGATATGCGACTCGGAAATAACATTATTCTTAATCAAGTACAAAATTATAATTTATTTACATAAACAAAACTTTTTGACACGCCTAATGAATTTATTCAGACCGCTCTGATTATAACAGAATATAATGCTAAATTAATAATATTTGCTCAACTATTTCATGTGTAAGTTTTTTGTAAATAATATTTTATTTTCAAATTTTAAGAAAACTTTCAGCTACACAGAACACAGCTACACTATCATCATTATAATTAATCTTCTTGTTCTTTTCCTCTTCTGTTTTTACAAACTTGAAACAAAACGCTCCGAACTCAGGACAATTTTGCAAAAACATCTCTATTTAAATTGAAATCATCAATTGCGACGTTCAAAATAATATCCAAAGAAAATTATATTCTTAGCTTTATCGCTGGCTGTGTAGCTCCGGTTTATATTAAAAAGAGAGTTTATCACTCAGTTTTACGAACTTAACAAAGCAGTAGGTACCACCGGTGAATGTTGACTGAAACTTTAATCACAGCTCTAATGAAGACACTTTGCTTAGGTATTAAGGGACCTATTAAAAGTTTTTTAACATTAATTAGGTTGTGCTCAAAAATGCAAAGTTAAACAGAGAAAACTAAACGTTTACGTAAGGGTGCGTACCACCGCAGTGCCAGATATGTATATCATTTAAGTAAATATTTACACAGTAAATTAAATCTTGAAATCGGCTATTAAGTAGCATATTTTCATGCTTGTTTTGGTTTGAAGGGGTTAGCAAGTGAGACTCAATATATTGTGTTTTAGGGTGACTAGCGCAGTGCGGTGTCAAGTAAAACTTGAAAGCTTAAAAGCTGTAGGTCATCAGTATACTCAATCACGTCACTTGTTGACATAAAAAGCTCCGTTTGCAGCTTTCGTTAAGTTTCTTTAGCAGCTTATATTTAGAAACATTTTAGCTCAGACCATGCACATGTTTTTTCGTATGATATCCCACTCCTACAAAATCTACGCACTCTTCAATTTATAGAATAGAAAAGCATACAAAAAACCGACTTCAATAAAAGGAGTTATAACTAAAATATTTTTATGTATAGGAGCTGATAACCGCTAGGGCTCAAAGCGTTTTTTCGTGGAATAAGCGTTTTCAACAGGATCTTTACCCCTTTCATCTACTCAGGAAGCAAGTTCAAAGATAAAAACTTCCGGTCGTACCTTAAAAAGAAATGAGTCTCAATTATCATAGTTATACTTCTTGCAACTTTGTCTTTGAGAAATTGTTACCTATTATTTTAAACCGCCGCCGCTGCAGCCTTTAGAAGTCTTTGGAAATCCCTTTAATCCTCATTTTGAAACCAAAACGAAGATAACCAACTTAACTAACTAACTTAGGGTTTTTATATATATTTAAAAAAAAAAAATGTTTTTTTTTTTTTTTTGTTCTATAAATCAAATCGTCTGTAAAAGTTATGCAGGCCAATTACAAAAATTTTTAGGCCCTCTGTTTTATGGGTACAACTAAAGTTATATTGCATAATTAGGTTCTACAAAAGTTTAAAATAAAGCGAATAACATTTGACGAACAACCTGTGGTATGAATTTTACATTGAGCTTTGTGACAAAGACGAATGATGCTTCTACAGTGTATCTACACAGTGGCCTAACCACATGCTTATAGAGCAGTATTAAATTGAACATTATTTTAATTTGAGGAACTAGAAGTCAAGAGCTTGTGGCAGGAGCCCTGGGCATCGCTAATTCTGTTCCGATCGCGGTTCGATTTTCGATAATTATACGTTAAATTATAGCAATTTTTTTTACCGAGAGCCGTATTAAAATCAAGTGTATTTATAATCAGAGAAAAAAGTTTCCAATTCATAATGGCCTTCACACGAAATAGCAAATCTTGATATCTAAATGTTACAACTTATTTTCCAAATTATCCTACATTAATAATTAATATACAAACATATTGTTTAAATAATAAAGGCCCATTTACACGGTTTAATAATTGCATGCAAGAATTGTTTTGTCAACTTGATTTCGGAGCAAAATGACATTTGTACTGAAATCGATTTAACAACTGTAATGAAGGATGATCTCAGGGGTGTTATTGAGTTTGGAACACGGGTATGCAGTTATAATATTTTTAATAAACGACTTGTAACACACAGCGAAGGGAGCGAGGTAGAGTAAAATAGCGCGGTTAAGGGATCGTTCGCCTGCACTCTCTAAAATTAAGCCCGCGTTACACAACGCTATTTCTTGCAACCTTGGAATTTATTTCCTAATGCCTTTTTAGAAAAAAGATGAACGTATAAGTAAATTTAAATAAATTTATTTTATGTAAAATGATTGAGTTGTCGTCTTTCAACACGCGTGGGCGACACACCCACGTATTGTCCAGTTAACAGTTTACTACCAAATTCCAAAAACAAGAAAAAAATTAAGCGCGCCGCTTCACCTGTATCCAAAATAGTTCCACATAATAATATGTAATGTGATCTTAGTTGACGACCGATGTGGTACAGCGGGCGCAGGTCCACGGAGGTTGCGGGTTCGATTCCCGCCTCAGATCATTTTTTTTTTTTTTTTTAGTTCAACCTCAAGCCGTTAGAGTAAGATTAACTGGAAATTTCAAAGACATCGGAACGCTAAAATCCAAATAAGATTTGCACATGAATATGATTATCTTCGTGCTCTCTCGCGGCAAATTGCAGATAATTTTGTAATCCGTACCGCCACGTGCGTGAAATTATTTGGATCTTTGTTTTGGTGTAAACTTGTGCTTCCCTGTGACTATACTTCACAGGTTATTTTCTCCATTTCAACCACCGTCCTTTGACTGAGTCCTTTGACCCCCAAAAGAGGTGCAGTTGTAAACCCCAAAGGAGTTAGGCCTAGGCCTATTATCTAGTCGTAAAGGTTTTTACTCTGGTAACATGATGAGGAACGAAAAATGCTGAAGGTGTAGGAAAAAGAGCACATGAAAGATTTCGTCATTTTTACTTCAGCTTTAAAATCTACACTTTTTATTTTATTTCACTTTTACTTCAAACTTTTATTCAGTATCTTTATCTAAATTCTAAACGATCTGTGTATGTTTGCGTTTAAAATGTAAGTATGCAATGAATTGAAATTTATTATGTATGCTGCCTCACACATTCTCACCACAACTCGACACGCACAAACAAACAGTACCAACATCCTTCCCTTTCATACTACTGACACACCCTATATCACTCCCTCTTACACACTACACACACACACACACACACGCACGTGCGGTTCTCCTGTGAACCCCTGACTCTTGAGATGAGTTATCAGGAGAACCCATTCACACAAACACATAACACTTACTCACGTCCTTACACACACACACACACCCACTCATTAGTTTTTGTTTGTAGAGTTTTACTTATTTATATTGATTTGTTAGTACATCATTATTTTTTTCGTTAGTTATAAATCTACGTACATGATGTACTCTTAAGTACCCTGTGGAACAAACTGCACCTAGTTTTTAAGGAGGGGGGCGTTGGTAGCTACAACACAGTTTTAACAACTATTTGTAGTTATCATCGTTTTTCCCATATTGTAATTGTTCCGAAAATAAAACTTTTTATTTATTTTTATTATTTATTATTTACTTTTACAAACTTTTATTCAGTATCTTTATCTATATTCTAAACGATCTGTGTATATTTGTGTTTAAAATGTAGGTATGCAATGATTTGAAATTTATTATGTGTTGCAAATAAAACTCGACTTAAAAATTCGTTTCAGCTGGTATTATTTATCTGTAACCGATTTGCGAGAGTCAGCGCGAAGTAATTAAAAACCAAAAGCCGTATCGGTCGGCGGTAGGTGACAGGGTTGGTGTTCACTGGAAGGGAACGGATAGATGTGTCCAATTAATATGATAAACTACTCAATGAACATTGTTACTCTTTTTAGCTAAGATCACTGGTGGTCTATTTTATATCATAGTTAATCATGAGGTAGTACATAGTACGTACTGCCAACGGATCTCGGATATACTAATAAGTATACCTTCGCTCTACGATTCTTAGGTCATGAGTTTGAAAAAGATCGAGAACCAATCGATTTTTCTATTAAAAATAATATATGTGCAATGTCAGTGCTCTAATACGGTCAAGGAAAACATCGTGAGGAAACCGGCATGTCCAAAAACTAATAATTTGAAAGTCATTTCACCTATTTAGACCTTAAGTTACTTACCTAGTATTTAATTTTTCTCTACTAACACATTCTTTTAAATGTTGTTACTAACACACTATGGATTTATGTTGTCCGATATAAAAACTATTTATTTAATTTTATTTTATTATTCCACCAATCTGGGTCCCAGTGGTCCAGGACTATTCCAATAGGACCCAATCACTTTCGCCAGTGCCCCAGCTCTTGGAACACAAAAAGGTTGTTAATTATGATAGCTAAGTAAAATCTGGTCAAAAGCTTATCGGAGCCGGCATAGTAGAGAATCCCATAATAATGTGATTCGCTGACGTTGCGACAGATGGGCACATCATCTGGACGCTCAACGATCGTTCTATAGAACCTTAAAACCGTATTGAAGGTCAATGCCATTGTTAAGGGGAGTTCACACTCAATTAAACATAACGCTGCTTATCACGTGTGTGCTAACCGAGTGATTTCTGTCGTCCAGTGGGTTTATGGCTTTATCTGACGCGGCACAGAAATTACGTGTAGTACATTAGGCAGGGGATGGCGTAAAACATTGTAGACTTTTTTTATACCACAAATGCCTGAATTGACCCGCCATTTAAGAGATCGTCAATTTAGTAGGTTTATCTTGCTGGTAGCAAATTATCACTGGTAACCCTCCCACGGGCAATGGCCATCTTAATATGTTGTTAAAATAATGCAAATAATAATTTATTTAAGTCTCACAAAAGTGAGATGTAAATTTATTATGAGAAATAATAAATACTCTCTAGACCAATTATGCTACCGCGATGTTTTTATACAAAGGGTATCATTCTCAAGAAATATTCAATGAATGTCGATACCTGTCAATATCAAACTCAACTTCCCTAGAAAGCTATAAAAAAGACTGAGACATAGTAATAAAAAAGTCAGGTTCGCCTGTAATTTTGCCGACAATGGAGCTAGTTAGCGGAGCGCCGTATTTCTAGGAAACCGTGCTTTAGATGCCAGAACCAGCTGGCCTACCATGAAAAAGTCTGTTTGTAACTCGTAGCCGAAAAATGCGATTGAAAATTGAAACACTTCATGAAGTTTTATGCAATTTAGTTCACTGTCACGTGACGTCATCGGGACCGATACGGAATTTTTTACTTATTGTGACCGTTTTTTTTCTTATTTAAATACTTGTACTTATATTTATTTATACCTATTAACTGTATCCATTCGGCAAATACTACTAGTGTAGATTATTGAAACTTAAGTTCCAAAGCTTCTGGCCGAAATTTCGTGCGATTTAAGGTTTAAGTTTATTTAAGTATTACTCAAAAGATTATCCTAGAAGAGTAAATCTTTTACTAAGACGTACTAATAGGTAAATGTTCTGTGACTAAGAACAGACAAAATCACAAAAATACTAGAATCACTTACTAAAAAACCTTATGTAAGGTTTCTTATTAAGTGATTTTTGTTGTAAATCTTTTGAGTAATAAATAAACTTAAATCGTAAATCGCACGAAATTTCGGCCAGAACCTCGAAACATATGTTTCATAGTTGACGTACAGCCGTGGTGACGTGTAGTACTAATATCTGTTCTGTGGTGACGTCTATCCGTTCACAGCAGGTAATTGCTAAATCGAGAAGAGTCCTTCACTCGCATGCAATATGATGTCAATTGCAACGGTTATTGTAAATTGATATTGTTTACTACTCTATCGGACTCGATAAGGATTGGGAATGGCAGTCATTCGAGTTGTAGTTTTTTGAAGTTAAACTCTTTTATTCCCATATCAATAACAAATTACTTAGTACAAAATTAGTACGGTACCCAAGAAATGCGATAGGTACTAAAATAGTACTCAAGTAATAAAATAGCAGAGCAGGCCCGTAAGCTTTAGTGAAACGGCTTGCACGGGTCAACAAAACGAATAGTTTTAATAACTCTTTTGATGCTCCGGTATTAATGTCATATTTTATACGCTATCAAATAACAGCTGGCCTTGTTATAAAGCTTGCGAAGATCTTTTTTCATAAAATATCAAAGTATCTACTTTATTTATTTTATTTTTTACTTTATGTGTCGCGCTGGCGACTAAGCTTAGTTAAAACTCATTTAAAATGGTGAAATTGGCTCTTACTTAATTTACCATCTGACTCCCGAATACTAAAACGTCATTTAAATACTTGAAAGTGTATTACTGCTTGAGACGTCGTCATATTTTGAAAAACGTGTGAATTAAACCTTTAAAAAACCATATCAGGGGTAAAAGATTGCTCCCGAAAACTGAATTGAAAAATTCAAACCATGCTTTCGTAACGGTCTTGTACTCTTGTACACTTGGGTCTTGTCACATCAACCGGATGTTGCCTACGATGCTTGCAATATCGCGACTTTATCTTATATTTGTGTTCTATACAAGCAGCTTGCATTAATTACTTGACAGTTTAATTAGCCGTCCAGTATCTATAGATTTCTTGGCAAAGCGGGGCTGCATTGACGTCCAAAGCAAAGACTCGCAAAGTTTTCTACTACGTCTCTCGTAGCACTGGCTACGACGAACGTTAAGCTCATTGGCTAAATGAGTTAGTTAAGAGCTCAAAAGCCCCCACAAAAGCTAAATCACCAACGCTGACGCCAAACGTATGACCGACGACGTCGAAGCCTATCCGACATATATTTATTTATTTAGGATTGCCAATGAGAAATACACAATACTTAAGACCAAACTCAATGCATAAAAACACTCCCTGTGCTCACTCTTTGAAGGCAAACACAACTAATGCAAGTATATTAATAAAATAATGATAAAAATCAGAAATTAGATTAGATTTCTATATTAGATTTGTTTTTTTTTTAGATTTAGAATTGATAATCAAATAAAAAAATAAAAAATTATAGAGTGCAGAAAAAAAATTATGAGACAACATCGACGCCTCACCGACGTTGACGCCGACGCCAACTAATCTATTCAGCAATCGTTATGCAATAAGACAATAAGGGGCCTTTGACATAATAATACGACAAATCTCTTTTAGACGAATAATTAGGAAAGTTTCTTAGGGAGCTGCTGACAGTTTCTTTTTTGAATATTATTTTTCGAGTGTTAGTCTTTTCAAAGATAAAACTATTATTTCGATATGAAAATTGGAATGACTTTGAACTTGAATTTATTTGATTCGCTGAAACGAATATTTAAGAACCATATCAATATGACATGATCATATTTATTATTATAATTAAGTTATTTTTTCTTTATTGATCGGAATCTATTTATTCTGAACTGATTTGTTTTATTAATGTTTTATTTTTAATTTTTATTAGCTTATTTTTTTTTTTTATTTATTATAAATAATGCATCTAAACTTAAGTAACTAGTGTAATTGGTTTTTAAAAATCGTGTTAGTTACTAAATAAATAAATACTAAATGAGTTTAGGTACGGACTGGTGTCAAAAGACACTCGCAATGCAAAATAATACGCTTCTCATAAACATTTTAAAGGGTGATGAACACGAAACATGATACTTACATAAGACGTCGCGTCGCTATCGCCATTTTATAGATACCTCAGCTTTGATCACAAGGTTGCCTTTCCACAGTTATGAGAATATTTCACAAGATTCTACACCTTATTACGAAGAGCATAAGATTGATCATTGTCAAGTTTGGTCAGTTAAGTTACTTAATGTTATTTAGTTACAGTCATTAGGTGTCCGTGGTAGAGTTTTGGTTATTGGTCTGGTGCGCAGTTTTGTATTGAACGGATTTTGATCACCTACCGTAAAATGTGCATGCATCTAAGGTGATATCAGACGGGTAATTTTTCTTTCATTTTCGGCTTTCATTTGGCACCTTTCATTCGAAATGAAACGTTTGAACACAGAATGAAACAATTTGGCCAAGAAATGAAGCATTCACTCGAGTGAACATTTATTCGAGTGACCCGTCTGACACAGAACGCGGGCGCGGGCTTGCGGCATATCTGCCGCGGGTGTTTTTTGTTGTATTTGTATTGACGACGCCATGGATGACAACACACTGAACGCGGACGCGGTTCGGGTGAGCGCGGCAGCCGCTCCCGCGTTCAGTGTGATGTCATCCTTGTCGTTCATACTAATTAAAACAAAAAACACCTGCGGCGGATCTGACCCGACCCGCGCCCGCCCGCTGTGTGTTTTGCGCGTTTGGTAAATAACTCAAACTCAAGCGTTCAAAAGATTAAGACTATTTTTGTTGCTTTGTTAAAAAAATTAAATCATCTATTGCCACATCATGAAACAGTAGGGTTTATAAAGTTAACATAAAATAGTAGCACAGTAACTCTGTCACTAGAGTTGGATACTGAATCATACGAACTTACTTACTTAACAGCAGAATAAAAAAAAACATATTGGTGGACATTTTTGCACTACTGTGGACATTTTCACAGTGTCGTCTAGAACTGATAGAATATGTACACTGATTATTAATTATTTTTTTGTAAAGAAAATAAAGTAAGTAGTGGACATTTTTACACAGTCTCGTCTAGTGATAGAATATGTACTTACACTGTTTTTTATCTGTCAAAGAAACAGTTCGTGGAATATAAGTGGATGAGTTGGTTCTCGTTGTAGTTGGTGGCCATTTGGGCTCACTATTCCATTTTTCTTCGTTAGTGAAGGTTGAGCTTTAAGGTTGCTTATTTTCAACCGTATTAGTACTCTGGTTCCGCCATTCAATTATGATATAAAAACACACATGTCGTAACAACTGAGCCGATTTACAGATAATAATAATGATCTACTAAGGACGCCCTAATGCCTGCCTATTACAACAGTTATAACATCATATCGTACCCTCCGAAATGCAATGGATATCTTTATGAACTATCTGTAGCAAGTTCATGTTAATCAGTGAGCAAGCTGGTGTAGGAATTTATAGGCCGCCTAAAGGCATCCGGAAGAGATTCTGGTTATAGACATTTATTTCCCATATCTATATGGGATGTCTATAACCAGAATCTCTTCCGTTTATCGTCGATAAAAAAGATCATAGAGTTCCATTATTCCCGTACTAGCATAGATTGTAGAGTCTGGTAAAGTCAAAGAGCAGATCCAAATTGATTGAGAGATTCTTAATTTTGACGACCGATGTGGCGCAGCGGGCGCAGGTCCGCCTGCGACGCAGAGGTTGCGGGTTCGATTCCCGCCTCGGGACAAATGTTTGTACGACCTACAAATATTTGTTCCGGGTGTTCTGGGTATTTCTATATATAATAAAAAAAAAATATCTATCTATGTATTGTAATTGTATTAAATATTATCAGTCATCTAGTTACCCATAACACAGCTCTGTTTAACAGCAGCTTACCTGGGGCTAGATGATGCTGTGTGGATTGTCCAGCATTATTTATTTATTTTATTTATTTATTTAATTACCTATCTGTTTACCATCTATGTTTTTCCATAATATAAATTTTACAAGTGAGGAGCTTCGTCCTTTAGAAGGACGCGATTCGATTACTAAGATGCTCTCACACGTCATAAAAATATCACTAGACGAAGGGCAGTCTCTGACAATTATTCAGGGCCTCAAAAGCTTGGCCTCCTGTTCCCTTGCGTGCTCTCACTTACTCACTAATTAATTAGCTACGATCACACCCTACTCACGCTCCAGGGTTGTACGCACATACTGAAATACCCATAAACTATGTTTTTAATCGACTTAAAAAAGAAGCAGGTTATCAATTCGACTGTATATAGTTTTTACAACTATCATATTATATATGGTTATTAACATAATTTACACTAAAAACGGGAACCCCGCCTAAGACCTACCCGCAAAGACTTCAGTTCTCCCGTGATCATGGTGCATGTAACTGCGCCGAAATATCGGGAATCAATAAAACTCACAAATCATGGTAAATATCCCGTTTTTAGTGAAAATTAAATTCGACTGTATGTTTGTTACGCGATTAACTTGCAAATTATGAATTGATTTTGATTCTTCTTTCCTTGTTTGATTGGTGGTCGCATAATCAAAATTTATGAGACACTACATTTTTATAAAATATAAAAAGTAGTAAAGGGGAAGGACTACCACCATACCTATTTCTGCCGCCAAGCAGTAATGCTCGCATTGCTGTGTTCCGATGGGAAAGGGTATGGTTTCCGGTGAAATTACTGGCACATGAGGCTTTCGATCTTAGCCTCAAGGTGGCAACCCGCGAGTGATACTTCTGGAATTGCAAGCATCCATAGGCTGCGGTAACCGCTTACCATCTTGTGGGCCGTACGTTTGGTTGCCACTTAATTTGATTAAAAAAAAAAACAATTCTCACAACCCAACGAAACATTTTTACAAGAAAAATACAAAAACCCACTTGTCGTTTCTTTTCTAAAATTTAATATTTTCAACAAGTTGTTTCCTGATGAGATCAGAAGGGCATTTCTACTATTAAACTTTTCTATCAATGCAAACGAATCGTTGAATTGCTGCTTTTCATACTGTTGAACAACGATACAGCTACAGCTACGTTTCAGATAGAGGCAAATATTGATTCACATTTTGTAATCAGTCAAGCGGTGTCGCCGATTCATCTTAAGTTCCTCGAATACCTGACTTTTTATGCAATCAAATTATTCCGAACTAGCTGTTGCCCGTGATTTCGTTCGCATAGAATTCAGGAACCGTTTTTCCGGGCCTATTCCCTACGTCCTATTCCCGGTCAATATTTATCTATGTTTTAAATTTTTGATTATAGAGTTATAAAGGCACAAACATACATCCAAACATTGAAACAAGGCTACAATACAAACATTGGTTATAAGTACTCATCTTAACATAGATAATAGGTACCTTCAAAATTTAATTCCAGTCGGACTTATAATTTTAAAATAAATCCACATCTATCTAATTGCTGTATCTAGTTACTTTAAACGTCTATTAGTATAATTAATTCAAGAATCTAGAATCTATAATTTTAATCTATCATCGTCTTTGTTCATTAACATAAGAATGACAAGGAAAGAAGCCGGCAAAATGATTTTTTTTTATGAATGTCTCTAACACAAAAAAACAGATTGCGATGTTTTGCTTGCTGATTCTGTCAAATTGCTTTGCGTCAACTCCTGCCATGTTTTTTTAATTATTGAAGTTAAAAGTAACAGCCCTGCCGATAATTATGACACTCAAGTCCAGCACATGTCGCTCATCATCACATTTAAACCTTCGGTTTATGCAATAAGGTTAAAATTTAAATGACGATGTAGAAACGTGCGAGTGAATTAAAACTGTCCTTGCTACTTTTACTTAGTTTATGTGTTTTTCTTTCATGGACAAAGTTTTGACCGTGTAAGTTTAGAGTGAGAGAATAGATGACTATAACTATGTGAACACATATACACCTACGTACTTAATAACCACTTAATAACACTAGAATGTCCTTTGTCGTGGTTAACAGAAGCTACGAGTCGAGTTATATGTTACCACAACACCTAGACCATGAACTAATATTTGCAGATTATGCAAACAATTGAACTACGGGAATCAAACCTACAACCTCGCTTCAGCCGGGTACTCGCCTTGCTACCGAGTTTGTTAAAGCGTCTTAATCGGTACCAATGCCAGAATTCCAGACACAAAAGTTTATCTATTGTTCCTGTTTCTAATTAGAGCCTGTCGGTCTTGGAGAGTAAACAAAACCATTATTTGTTACAGATATAAAGCAATGAAGTGGCGAGAGTAGCAGGCGGCATGGCGGGAATGCCCATTCTCGGCAACAGCGTCGGCGCCGGGGAGCTACGAGACAATCGAGGTTAGGTTGGGGCTAGATTTACCCTCTTTAGGGGTAGGACTCTTAAGCAAGATTCCGTCTTGGTGGGTACCACCGCAGTGCCAGATATTCTACCTCCAAGCAGTAGTATCCAAGCTGCACTTCGTTTGGGTTTGAAGGGCACTGTAGCAAGTGAAATTACTGGGCGAAAGAGACTTATCAACAACGTTTCGGGGTGATGAGCGCAGTCTCTGAACAGGGCCTCTACTAACGTATCACGGTTGTGCTACTTCTTGTTTTCAGCTGTAGTTCGTTTCAATCGCAGTTTGCTTTTTTGCTCAATAACAAATTCCATCGGTTGTGAAATAACAGAATCAGAAAACACGTTAGCTACAGTTTATTTACGTTTCATTTACGATCTGTCAAAAGTTTGATAGCAGTATCGCCGCCGTGTAAAACGTCAACAGACCTCTTGACTCTACTCCCAGCTTTGTAAAACACAGACAGAAATAAGAAACAAGTCGGTAGCGGTCCTAAGCAAACACCGTTACCTCTTTCGGATGAAAGGTTTCATTGTTTGTTTTACAGGAGCTATTTCAACACTGCACTGCAACATGACTTCCTGTAGTAATACCTTCTTATTTAGTTTTTATGTGTTTTGCAGAAATCATACCATAGTGGGTGCTAAAATATTTAATAAGATTCCATATGAGTTTAAAAAGTTGCCGATGGTGTATTTAAAAAAAAGACTCAGTTAATGGCTATTACTCAATTGTTTTTATAGTGGTAATGAATAGGTATATTGATTTAAAATAAGACATGCATTACTATTTGATAAAAAAATTAACTGTCATTTATATTAATTATCTAAAGTGACTTATATTGGTATTATTTGTATTTTTAAGGACATAAATTAAACATAACTGTGTACCTAATAAAATATTCACACACTATATTGAAACTAATTTGTACATCTCAGACCTATGTGACGTTTTATTATGTAACATACATTCTGTAAATAAACGATTCTAATCTATATCTATACTTCTATACTTCTATACTAATACTAATAATATTTAATATAATATAATATAATATATTATAATATTTTAGAGAGAGAAGATTTGTATTTTTGTATTTTTGTTTGTTACAAATAAACTCAAAAACTACTGGTTCGATTTCAAAAATTCTTCCATCATTAGAATGCTACATTATTCCTGAGTAACATAAGTTATATTTTATTTTAGAAAATAATAAGGATCCCTACTAAAACTTCAATAATGTAACCCAAGGTGTAAAAAAAATTGCCATAAAATGTCTTTCATCGCATGCGCTGCGGAAACTATTGATGATAGAACAAAAAAATGTTCTACAATATTAAAGAACATATTGATATCTACAAAAAAGTCAGCAATACCATAGTTATAGTTACATAACTACAATAGTTGGACATATGGTATCGCTAGTTCTTAATAATTTGACGACCTCGGTATCGCAGTGGGCGAGTGCTCGGTTGGAAAACGATGGGTTACGGGTTCAATCCCCACTGCAAAACTGTGGCGTGGGTGTGTTCATCATCACATCGTGAGGAAACCGGCATGTCCAAGAACTAAAAAGTCGAAAGACATGTGCCATCCACTAATCCGCATTGGGTCCGCGTGGTGTATTAAGACCCAATCACTCTAGCTTGAGAGTAGGCCTGTGTCTCAGCAGTAGGAACATTAAAAGGCTGTCATGATGATGACTTATGTAATTAAAAAAATATATTATGTGTATTTTAACAGCTATCTGCTTCCAATAGGAAAAGTTTTGCTTGGTTCGGAGTTGGAAAGCGATGTAAAAATGTCCTACAACATTATTAAAAAGTATTATAAGTACAATGTGTAGTAAGTGTTTTCATACGCGCGAATTGCGTCAACTTCAATGATCATATTCATGCGAACTAATAACGTTTCACAAAGATGACGTGACGTAAGTAACACGTGAAAGATAATTATGTGAATAAAATAAAATTAGGAGGTTTGATTGTTTGATTTTACGCATCCTCCCTTTTCTTAACTTGGTGGATAACCGCTTGTAACTTGTGCTATTTGTTGACAGATGCTAGCAACAGGTCTTCAAGCAGTGGCTCTCGACGCGGTTCCTCCCCACATCGCGCTCCTGTAAGTTTTATAAATTCAAAATAGTATAATTAAAAGTCAAGGATCTTTTTTAAACAACTAACGCCAAGAACTTCTAAAAGCAGCAGAATTTACGCCAGTTCCATGAGCCCAGCCTATTATCTGGTAGCTCGTCCATCGCGCCACCAAGGTCATAACCTTGGCCTATTTCTGTATCCACAGGACCAGGAGACATGCAATGCGACCGCCCACAAGCCTGACTTGACCAGCGCTATACCGACGAGGCCACGGCCCACTAGCTACGAAAGAGAGTACAATGACAAAGTACATACTATGGTGAGTGCGAAACAAAGACCGAAATATTTCACCATGACCAGCTTTTGTTATAAGTTCGTGAGAGTCAATGTTGCTAGGCCATAACGGATTACAGCCTTCAGTTTTGAAATAGGCGGGACCGACTACTTAATGTGCCCTCCAAAGCACGGAAACTCAGTTGACATTGCAACTGGCCATCACCTATAACTTCGTTGATCTGTTATAAACAAGTAAACAACAGCCAACTAGCATTGTTGTTTTTATTGGAACTCTGTATAATCTGTATTCGGAGGAGGGCGTGATGTCTGTGACACAGTTTTACACTTCCACAGACGTCATCGGTTCTCACACTATTGATATCGTGCTACTATTGTTATGTATTTTGTTCCAAAATAAAGATATATATTTAATAATTTATTTCATCATCATCATCATCATCATGACAATATCTTCCTAATATTCCTTCTAATATTCCCACTGCTGGGACACTGGCCCACTCTCAGGCGAGAGTGATTGGATCTTAATCCACCACGCGGACCCAATGCGGATTGGTGGATGGCACATGTCTTTCGAATTTTTAGTTCTTGAACATTTATTTATTTATTTATTATTGTTGGTAACATTTAGGTGATTATGGTGATAGACTGGGTTTGAACCTACGAACTTAAGATTGCAAGGCAAGGGTGATGCTACCACTACACTAGCACTGTCACTAATGAGTATACACCAAGCAATAATTAGTAGCTCTACTGGGAAGGAATTTCCGCATAGTTCCAGAAACTCCTTCCTTTGACGAATTCACAAAATTCTTGACTCATCAGCAGTTCAAAAGTTTAGAGCTGCGGAAACCGCAGCTTATTGAAAAGTTATTGGTTCATAATAAAATTGAGCGGAACTGCGTAAAATGAAACAATAGAATCAATAAAGCGCAAACCACACCATAACGCCATAAGCATATCTTTTCCATACATGTTGTATGGTTAGATTTATATTACTAAAGCACAGTGTGTTGTGAAGCATTCTGTAAATGTACATGCGATATACTTATGACTCGTCACGACACGCCACGACAGAATAATGTAACCCTGGCTTTACTCGTACGTATGTTCGCGTAGCACTTTGCGTAGCAACGTAGCACGTAGACCCATCTACGCATGAGCCATTATTACGATAACAAAATAATCCAAGTGCTTTATTCATAATCATACTATAAACCACAGTTTGCTCGTGTCTTTCAAATCTGTCTGTCATCGTCTTTGTTCATTGACATAAGAATGACAAGAAAAGACAGCATTTAGAGAGTCACTAAATATTACAGTTTTTTTTAAGTAAGTTCGTACGAGTCAGTGGCCAACTCTGGTGGCAGAGTTTGTAGGCCGCCCGAAGGCTTCTGTCATGGCCTAACAACTTTGAAAAAGCCGGGACCGACTGCTTAACGTGCCCTCCGAAGCACAGGAGCGCTCAGTTCAAATTGCCACTGGCGGTAACCCATCCAAAATATGACTACGCGGATCAGTGCTTAACTTCGTTAATCTGTTAAGAATAACTTAGCCAGCTACGCCACGAGCGCTCTAGGCATTAAAAATTGTATTTAAGTATCCTTGATACTAAGAAACTTCTTCTTACTAAGTAAAAGCTTGTTAAAAAAGTGTATGTTATACAGGCATCTCTCAGTGGTGGCGGGGTAGTGACACACACAGCACCGTCATACGAGGAGCAGCGCGCCAGCCCCGCGCTGCTGAGCCGCGGGGCCAGCGGCACACCGGGCGGCCGCAGCGTCCGCGACGACGGGTACTGCTCAGCTAGCAGCACACCAAGGGCATTTGGTAAGTATTTCATTAATTAGTGTAAACAAGTGGTCCATGATCCAATTATTCCAATAAAAACAGCAACTCAAATTTGTTTTAAAGGACTGTGACGTCATAGTCAAACTTTTTTGTCCCCAAGGTCCATGGTAGAACTATTGAAACGAAAACTGACCTATTTGTTCTATGGAACAAATTTTCTTGTCAATGGAACTGTTATAATGACATATTTTTAACATAACACAACAGCCTCTGCTGGGACACTGGCCTACTCTAGAGCCACCATACCTATTTCTGCCGCCAAGCAGTAATGCTCGCATTGCTGTGTTCCGGTGTAAAGGGTATGGTTTCCGGTGAATTTACTGGCACATGAGGCTTTCGATCTTAGCTTCAAGGTGGCAACCCGCGAGTGATACCTCTGGTATTGCAAGCGTCCATAGGCTGCGATAACCGCTTACCATCTTGTGGGCCGTACGCTTGGTTGCCACTTCAGTTGTATAAAAAAAAAAACAACATACTCCAAAAAAAGTATAAAACAAATTTGTCAAAATATAGGTATATTTTTCTCAACAAGTTTGTTTACTGAGCACAATTGACCCTCATCATACCGATAGAAAACCAAATAATCTACCTCGAGTGTTTTCATTGAAAACAACATCACAGAAAAGATATCACTCAGATTCAGAGAAGCAAGATAATCTCTACATTGAATGCTACGTACTCCGTACTCTACATAATTTCTACGGTGTTTGGATTGAAATAATGCTTTTGCATGATATGAGTAAGTAAAAAGATAGTCAGTTGAACAAAACAACTCTACAGTAGTAGAGTTCTTTGTGATAGGGCTCGTCCGGGGAAGGAATACCACCATACCTATTTCTGCCGCCAAGCACATTGCTGTGTTCCGGTTCGAAGGGTATGGATGCCGGTGAAATTACTGGCACATGAGACGTTCCATCTAACGCCTCAGGGTGGTAACACGCAAGTGGTGTCTATGATGTTGCAAGCGTTCATAGGCTATGGTAACCGCTTACCATCAAGTGGGCCGTATGCTTGGATGCCACTTTAGTGGTATAAAAAAAAACACGAACCAAAATTCATTGCACAAACCAAATATTTCAGATTGACCTGACCATTTTGACTATCGTAGACGTCTATATACGAGTAAGGGCAGGGTTGCATTATTCTGTCGAGGAGTGCCGTGACGCTTCATAAGTACTTATATCGTATCCATACATTCACAGAATTCGTCACAACACATTGCGCTTTAATAATATAATAATACCCATACAAAATGTATGGACACGATATGCTTATGACGTGTCACGACACGCCACGACAGAATAATGTAAACGCGGCTTATGTATCTATTATATAGTTCATTTAACGGTAGCACAAAAAAGGTGCTGTATAAAAAGTGCACATGCTTTAGTGACAGTTTTCTTCGAAAAAACAAAGCATTTTTCGAAGGACAGTTTTACAACATCATGCTCTTAATTTTATAAGAAACTAGAAAGAAAGAAAGAAAAGAAAGAAAAGACGTTTATTTCAACTCACCACAAACAGAGTATAAACCTTAATCTACAAATTAAAACTATTATACATGAACTAATATCTAAGAAGGTAGGTAAGGTACATGGCTTATATAAAATACTTTTGTGTGGTGGTGAAAAGGCCCACAACTCAGCACTATGCTACTGCATGTTACCATGCAATAACGCTAATAAAACTATCATTTTAGCAGCTACCTAAGTATTATCTTTTCTCAGAACAAAGACGATGATAGATTTGAAAGAGACATTTGCTAACAGAGGTTTTAAGTATGCACGTTTATAAAATAAAGGCCCGTACCTACCTACCTATTTTTATTTATAAATAAGTGTCTCGATAGTGCAACTGGATTGTACCAATATTAAAACTCAAGGTGGCGGATAGCTCTCCAAGCTGTTTATTGCCTCTCCACTTTCTTGCCATTGAAAGTTTTCCTCGTTTCCGTCCACTAGTTAGTTTTCAGTTTGTTTAGTTTGTTTGATTTTTACCTTTCCTACTAATATTATAAATCCTACGGCCGTTTATAAGAAAATGATTGAAACATAAGATTGTACAACGAAAACATGGTTGTATGTTGACCGCGCCGTGACGGCTGAACTGATTTAGGTGCAACTTAGAATACCAATAGTTATCATATAGTAGTCATAAATATACCTGGATAACAATCATCATCATCATCGAATTGGAAAACGAAGTGCAGGACGACCCCTACTGATGGACAGATGTCACAAGAAGTGGATGGTGAAGGCTCAATATCTTCGCCATGGCACTCTTTGGGGTAGGCTATGCCCAGCTGCCGATTTCTATTGGCTTATAATGATGATGATGATAAGGGTCTGAAATTCTGCCAAGAGTTGCCGTAGGAAAGAGAGCTGTGGCTGCTCGCTCAATTTCAGTTGATTGGTACGTTGCGCGTGCCTAGAGAAGGTTTGGCGAAATAGGTATCTAAATAAAAGGTGAACCATAGAATTCCATCGGCAAATACCGCGGCATCCATTTTTAAATAAATTCCAATAGGGTTAGCACCTAGAGATTATTGCGAATGTTCCCGCGTCGGCATCCCATTATGCGAGGCGCATGCCGCCGTTATTAAGAAGTGAGGTGACGCAACGGAATGGAGGTATTCAGGAGTCCGAAGGACCCTCTGTTCCCATATAATTTACAATTAACAGTTCTATTGACTGTTCTGTTAAGCTATGTTCTGCGTAATCATCATTTAGCTGGTGTCATTTACATCAGAAGCTCTCAGCTTCTTGAAAGCGAAAAATGATAATAGTGTTATATATCGTAGTTCAGTTTACGTCTGTGACAACAAAGTTCAGAGCCATAACGGACATAAGCTATCACGATAATATCGTTTTTATCACCAAGAGTAGAGCGCTTCCATGCTTTGCAGACAGTAGTTTTAGCTACCATGGAAGCTTATAATATGAGACTTGTTCGGACTATGTGGTATACCTTTAAAGTTCCTTTACGTCGGTTTAGTCATAGCTTAATATTTTATTGATATTTCAGATCACAAGCCAACGAAAGGATCTGTTGTGACTCTATCCTGTTACAAAAGTAAGTTGAACTGATTTAATCCGTAGGAGTAAAAGAAACATTCATTTAATTTATGATATCCATTTTCAGAAGAGCCTAAAATCCAAGTAGAAGAAGAATTCTATAGTGAGGCAGCTAAGAAAATCAGAGCTAACAGTATCAAAGTAGGTAAGTTGTCATCAATGCGTAACTAATTCAACCCTTTTTGAGCACATCTTTATCGCTTGTTCAAAAATTTTTTTTAAGCATTGTGTTTATAGCCAAATTAGGACCCACTTATTGAAGTTCAATCTATAATCTTACAGTCATTTGCATCAGAATGACAACGGTTGATTGTATTACGAGGTATGACCTTTTACACTATCGAGCGTTTGTAAAAGGGTTTGAACATTGCTAATATCGACGACGTTCGATGTCGATGCAATCGTTGTTTTTTAAGTTTTTTGCAAATCGTTTTAAAGTTTAATTCTGTTTACTTTCGCAGCTGACACCGATGATGGTAGGGAAACTTGGGGCACTGGAGCAGACTTCCTGCTTTCGATTATAGGCTTTGCTGTCGACCTCGCCAACGTGTGGAGGTTCCCATACTTGTGCTATAGAAATGGAGGAGGTAATTCTGTCTGTATTTACTGTATTTGACTGTAGTCTGTATCTTACTTTTGTAATAAACATGAAGTATCAGTGTAAAATACACAAAAATCTTGCTAAATACGCTGTCTCCTACCATAGCAAAAAAATACGTAATTAAATATTATGTAAGTTTTGTAAAACCAAAAACTTAACGGCACTCGCGCCTCAAACGAGGCCCGAAATGAAACGCGAGTGACCTTACTGTGAGAGTGTCTGTGACAGATAGAAAACGCTCTGTTTTCTGTGGAAATGGTAGGTTTTCACCCAAAAGACCTTTTTTAATCAATAGTTACAAAATGTTTTTTATTTTGACTTTCTTGCTAATAAATAAAATTTAGTCAAAACTTTCACCAATGAAAAGCAATAAAATGAGAAAAACATGTATCTACGCAGTTGTTAAAGCAGTTGTTTTATGTCATAACAGGTGCCTTCCTCATACCGTACACACTGATGTTGATATTTGGAGCAGTTCCGTTGTTCTACATGGAGCTGATTCTCGGACAATACAACCGGCAAGGGCCTATAACACTTTGGAAGATATGCCCGCTGTTTAAAGGTAGGGTAACTTATATGAACATATAAAACTGGATCAGTATTTATTTTATTATGCATTTACACATTACGAAATGAAACAAAAGTGATGAATGGATTCACACAAGTAAAATGGTAAAATTAGTAACAATTTTGGGTGAACGAGTGAATCATTGGACTAATCCTTCTAATAAGTCTCATACTGAAATAAATAATTTATTTATTATTATTTATTATTATTATACACCGTTTAAAACGGTCCGTATAATCTAGCATAACGCCCATAGACCTGAAAGAAATATTAGCAGATCTTAATAATATTTGTCCTGCACGAAGATTGAACCTGCTCCTCTAATATTCGGGCAGCCGCGGGTACAGAGATTGACAAAATAATTTAAATTACAATTAACGCAATTCAATTACATATTCCTAGAAAACATATTCCTTTAAAAATGCTTATAACTCTAGCATTAAACTGCTTAAAAAAAATTACGTGTTTCTTATAATCTTTAAAAAGTTTCAGACCAATTTATATTTCAATTTAGCACATTTTTAATAGAGCAAATAATGTAAAAGAAGGGTTTAAGTCAATGTTTGCGGATGATATTGCTGTTTCAGGGGTTGGTTTCTGTGCGGTGATGGTGGCTTTCTACGTTTCTTTCTACTACAATGTTATTATTGGCAAGTACCTACTTAATTATTAAGTCACTTTAAGGTAAGTAAGTTATCAAATACATAGGTAAGAATGTTGAGTAACGTTAGTAAATCGAATATAAAAAGATTGTATTAAGCTTACCATATTACCTGTTAAAATAATGTAAGGAAACAGACGCGACAGACTTTGCCCTCACTTGGCACGCCATACATATTGTCAGTAGGTATGTGGCGTTTCGCCAACTCACTAAGTTTGCTTTCAGTTAACGCCACATATAGTACTATTTGCTAAACCAATCCACAGATCCGCATTGGGTCCGCGTGGTGGATAAGACCTAATCACTCTCGCTCGGGAGTAGGCCAGCCCAGCAGTGTAAACATTAGAAGGCTGTCATGATAATGATGATTTGCCTAATGCACCCGCACCCTGCTCAAGTAATTCGTGCATATTACATGTACCTGGTATCATTTGCAGATGCTTATCTATTTTCCTCTCGCACAGGCTGGGCATTGTACTTCCTCATATCATCAGCTCGCTCGGAGCTACCCTGGGTGCACTGCGACAACTCCTGGAATACAGAGCAGTGCTGGGACACAGGCAAGGCAAACGGAACCAATAACACGGACGTGGACGTACGATATCAGGGACCGCTGTCACACTTCACTCCCGCTTCGGAGTTCTTCCAGTAAGTGGCCTTTCAACTTGTACTGTATCAAGTTGCTTGAAGCAGCTCTAGGTGCACTGGTGAAACACGTAGCAGTGCCAGGACGCAGGTTATAGATACCAACAGTAAGTGGACAGGCCAAAGAATAAAATGGAATGTAGTAGAAATAGAGATGATCTGGTCTAGGGACATACCCACTATCACTCAAGATTTTTCTGCTTTGGAAGATTCGTTCGACGTTGGTAATTGTTTCAGCCGCGCGGTCCTCGAAATGCAATACTCGGAAGGACTGAACGACCTGGGGTTCCCGAAATGGCAGCTCGCGCTCTGCCTGGCTCTAGTGTACGTCACACTCTATCTCTCACTCTTCAAAGGCGTTAAAAGTTCTGGTAAGAATACTAGCACAAGTATCATCTAGTGGGACATTATGTTTGGCACAATGGTTATATACAGTGGTATAAAACGACCGACATGGCGCGGCGGGCGGAAGTCGAAGAGGTTGCGAGTTCGATTCCTGCCTTGGGACAAATGTTTGTACGATCTGCAAATATTTGTACGATCTGCAAATATTTGTTTAGGGTGTTCTGGGTATTTTCTATGTATAATAAAAATTCACTATGTATGTATTGTATTGTATTAGGTATATTAGTCATCTAGTACCCACACCACAAGCTCTGCTTAGCTTGGGGCTAGTTGATGCTGTGTGGATTGTCCAGCAATATTTATTTATTTAAGTATATGTATATAAAAAAACCAATATATTTAGTTAGAGTGTGATGTTAGTAACTTGACATACTACTAATTAATCATTCTAAATTCTCGTTGTGTTCTTTATAAATTGTATTTTTATTTTAAATTTGTATTTTTGCATGCCGAGTTAAACGGTGAAGTGTGTGACACTTATACTTACGTAAACAATAAGACCTTATGTAACCGTACTTCTAGCAAAATAAATCATTTCATTTCATTTCATTTCAGAGGTATAGCAGATTTTTTTTCTCAACAGTCACTTAGGTAATCCTTATTCCACACTAGAATTTCCTGCATCTTGGGTATTAGAATCTACTAGAACGTCCTACTAACAACATCCAGAACTGAAACATTAAATTATAGATCATGCAAACTTTTTTGCGCAGTGGGAAACGAACCAGCCACTTCTCGCTTCTCAGCCGGGCCTCTGACATCGCGCCACTGAAATTTAAGTTGTTGTTTTTATATAGTTTTTGATGTAATCTGGCTCTTCTCTGACCAGGAGTTCTGGACTGATACTGAAGTTTGTTATCGACCCTCATTCTGCAGGTAAAGTGGTATGGCTGACGGCAACGATGCCGTACGTGGTGTTATCCATCCTGCTGGCGAGGGGACTGCTGCTGCCGGGCGCCACTCGCGGCATCGCTTACTACTTGCAGCCGGAGCTGACGAGGCTGAAGGATACCCAGGTACTATAATAACCATCTTACTTCAAACTTATCCTCAGCTTTTGTTTATACTGTTCGGACCTTTTTTTCATGTAATCAAGTGACAAGACACTCAAACGCTCACCTAATACTAAGCGCCACGCCTGACCCAGTTGCAGTGCCACCCAAAGCTTTTAGTTTTAAAGTTCTGCATGGCAATGCACTGCGCTCGTCACTCTGAGAATTCTTTGTCACCTAGTAATTCACTTGCTGCAGTGCTCTTCAAACCTAAACACAGTATGCTTGCACACTACTGCTTCGAGGCAGAATATCTGGCACTGCGGTGCGGCACCCACCAAGACGGAATCTTAATCAACTTATCCTCAGCTTTCCAGGGAGTATTTTAAAGTAAATGGAAAGGCAATTCCTTTTAGCATTGCAATCCTTATGAATACGACGAAAATTATGAAGAATGCTATGTTACATTCGGTTTCAGGATCTTAGGCGCGAAAAATGTGAATGGGTTATCACACAAATAAAGCATTTTTTTTTCTCTGTTGACAGGTTTGGGTTGATGCAGCGGTTCAAATATTCTACTCTGTCGGCGCTGGTTTCGGGGTCCATCTTTCATACGCAAGCTACAATACGTTTCATAATAACTGCTACAGGTTACTTCTCATTATAGTTATATTTCAACACCTCACACATAAATAACCAGTCCTATTTTCAATGTCCTATATAACGAGAGTGATAATAAAAAAACTATTTACACCAATGGAAATAGGCGTCATGACAATTACCAAGAATCACTAAAATTACATCTTCACTATTTAAAAAAGGATTCAAGGAATCATCATCATCATCATCATCATAGCGTTTTTTTACATAGTAAACCATTAATTTCTAGAATATTACGTTATTTTTTCCATTAAATCGATACTTTATCAAAATCAGTTATCATGCCTATTGCTACTGGCGGTCACCCATCCAAATGGTGACCACACGGTGCATATCTTTGTTGATCTGTTAGGAACATCTTTGCTCTACGTACCCTAGTGTTAGTAAACAAATCACAATTTCATTTTGAATCACTTTTTGGTCCTTTCCACTTTGTTTTTTTTTATGTTATTGTTTTATAATTCAGAGACTGCCTGGTGACGACCCTGGTGAATTGTTTCACATCGTTTTTCTCCGGATTCGTGATCTTCACGTACCTTGGATTTATGTCGCACAAGCAAGGAGTACCGATATCATCTGTTGCTACCGAAGGTATATCATTACATGCTTCTAACAAAGACATAATTGTAATAATAATACACTCAGGCCTTACAAATTATAAACGTGGTATAAAGTTATTTCTTAGAATAACTTATTAATTAACGTTTAAATATGCTTGGGTGGATTCGACCAACATCTGGTATAACTATTCTACAAATATAAGTAAAATGTCAGTTTACTGCGAATAACTACGAAACTTTACTCGAAAATACCAATTTGAAGATTGAAGAGAAGAAGTAGCCTAATCGAATCTTGGTCGAATCCAACCTTATTCATAAAAAAACTGGCATTTTAGCGGCTAGCTAAGTATAGTCTTTCCTTTTCATTCATATGTCAATGAACAAAGACGATCACATATTTTGTAAGACACATTGCTAACAGAGGTTTGATGATTATGAATAAGGCGAGCACAGAGCTTATTTTACCTTAGCCATTACAGATCGATAAATATAAGCTAATCAGCTAAAACACGTGCTACGAGTAAGTTGATTCTACGAGTATTAGTGATTCAGCGTAGCCAAGTGAGTTTTGCCATCTTATTTTGACCCTTATATTAAGCGTTTCATAAATTCATTGTAAAAAATTAAGTAAGTTGTACAGTAAATTATAAATTATCTCAGGTCCTGGATTGGTGTTCCAAGTGTACCCTGAAGCAGTGGCTACTCTTCCCGGAGCCAGTCTTTGGGCGATGCTATTCTTCTTCATGCTGATCATGCTTGGATTGGATTCGGGGGTAAACATACATTTTAATTATCAAATTTTTTGAATTAATTTGAAATCACATGGTAATTGCATGGATTGTGTTGTAATCTTATATTTTTTAAGTACCATTTCCATAGTTTCGTAGCAGATGTGTGTGTAGCATACACGTAGCAGCAGTTCTTAGCAAATCTATAGCAGTGTTCGTAGCAAATCATAGAACTCCGTAGTATGTTCGTAGCGGTTCGTAGCATATTTATAGCACTTTGTGCTTCGTAGTACCTACATAAATATTAGCAGATCATAGAATTCGTAGCATGTTCTTAGTAATTCGTAGCATATCCATAATTTTAAGTGTGGATCGTAGCACATAAATATTAGCAGATAATCGAATTACGTAGCATGTTCGTAGTAGTTCGTAGCATATCCATATTTAGTAGTGTGGTTCGTAGCAACATCTATTATAATAGCGAATTAATATAATATCATATTGTTTTCTTTGCCTCTGCCACTGGTTTTGTTTACAGATGGGAGGGCTGGAGTGTGTGATCACAGGCCTTCTGGACCAGGCGAGAGCGAGTGGCGCGAAGTGGCTGCGCCGTGAACACTTCACTTTGATCGTCGTCTGCGTGTCCTTTTGTATCGCTTGCATCAATATAACACCGGTAAGAATGGGTAAACTGATGACCTAATAAGTAAGTATGTTCGTATGAGTCAGTAGTCAATTCTGGTGATAAAGTCTTAAGACGCCCGAAGGCCTCTGTCATGGCCTAACAACTTTGAAAAAGCCGGGACCGGCTGCTTAATTTATAATATTAACGTGCCTTCCAAAGCAGGGGAGCGCTCAGTTGAAATTGCCACTGGCTGTCACCCATACAAATGGTGACTACTCTGAACAGTTCTTAACTTCGTTAAGCTGTTAAGAACAACTTAGCCAGCTATGTCACGAGCACCATGGTAGTGAATGTACCTTCTGATTGAGGTCAAAGGTTTGAAACCATCGCTCCAATGTGTTTTTCTGTTAAAAAAATGTATGAGCACAAAGTCAGTGCTTTTATATAATATAATATAATTTTATTTTTTATTTTTATTACTTATTGTTATTTTTTCTTTGTATTTTTTTTTTGTGTGAGTTAGGTGTTAATAAATGATTTTTCTTTCTTTTCTTTCTTTTAAATGGTAAAGGAAAACATTGTGAGGAAACTAGTATGTCCAAAAACTAACAGTTTAAAAGACATGTGTCATTGACCAATAATTTAGTTATTATTGTTATTATTTTCAGGGTGGTATCTACATGTTTCATCTTTTAGACACATACGCTGCTGGAATCTCGCTTCTGTGTTCAGCACTTTTTGAAACTGTGGCAGTCTCCTGGTTTTATGGTAAATTCATCTATAATAGTGTAATAATAGTACCTTGGGTTTCAATCTCGATGCGGTCTAAGACGGAGCACGTTTGGTTAGACTAAAATATACCTATTTTAAATATTCCTAAATTGTAATATTTTGGAAAGACGCTGGCAACAAGTTTCACTCCTTGGCAGTGCGTATAGCAAATGTAGAACCAAACCTAGTGATTTTGATTGGAGGTAAAACATAGTACCCAATAAAATCGGCTGATACAAGTCATATTAGCTGCTCTAACCAACCATGACATTAACATAACAATGGCTGGAAATAAGCCCTCAAAGACCAACTATGTGGTTGCTTTTAAATGTTTCTTCATTGTCAGGTTTGAAGAGATTTTCGGATGACGTGGAGGAAATGCTGGGGTTCAGACCTGGTCTCTACTGGAGGATATGCTGGAAGTTTGTCAGTCCTACTTTCATTATTGTAAGTTAACTTAACAAATAATTATTTGTTAGCTTTACAATTTTCTGCCATCGTTAATTAGTGAGTCAGTTGCTAAGTCTAGTTCTAAGTAAGTAAGTTCTAGTTCTAGAATGATATTTGCATGATATTTATTTTAAACTAGTAGACCCGGCGCGGTTTCACTTGCGTTATTTTTTTTAGCAAATTTTTACATCATGTATATTTTCTCACCGTTTAATCCTTCCCTGAACTTTTACAAAAATTTCAAGACCAAAATTAGCCAAATCGGTCTAGCCGTTCTCGAGTTTTAGCAAGACTAACGCACAGCAATTATTTTTATCTAAAAGAAGATTTATTAATCTTCTTTTAGATAAAATGAGCCATAAATAACACACTATCAAACAAAAATTTCACAACTCTATGAAAAAAGCATTTATTAAATATAATCTAGAGATAAAAAAATAAAGCTAATCATAATAGTCTAGGTATTTCTGCCCGAAAAGACAAGCTCATTCACGGACACTTCTATGTTACCTCTATTTTTTATGTAAGCAAAATATGGCGAGACGGTCAAGTCGTTGGCTTGATGTTAAGCGCCACGTCTGACTATAACAGCTGGCGTGCGTAGCACTGACTGCTCTCGGTACCCCGAGACCTAGATTTACTCTCAGTCTCAGGGCGTTTATATCTGCCTGAAGAGACATTAGCCCATTCACAAACACTTCTATGTTGTAATGATGTCAATCAAGTTAATTTGTACTCCCAGGGCGTAGTGGTGTTCGGTCTGCTGTACCAGCAGCCGCTCCAGTACCAGACATACACCTACCCGCCGTGGGCAGTGGTGCTGGGCTGGGGGCTCGCCTGCTCCTCTATACTGATGATACCGATCGTCGCTATCTACAAGCTCGCCACTACACCAGGGACATTGCGGGAGGTAAGTTTCACTTTGTCATGTAACCTATCTTTACTATATGACTAGAAAATAAATAACGGAACCCAGGGTAACTACTGTTACTATTCACGCTAGATCTATAGTTTCAGTTCAAATAACAAATAAAAGCTTGGAGTTTTGAAAAAAATTAGCGCGACAAAATCGCGGGGTGTTCTAATATTTTTCATAAAACTTGATACTTAATTGTGGTGCGTTGACACAGTAAAAATTACGTAAGAGTACCTACGTCGACTTGAGAACGAACCTGTTCTAGTGACTCGCACAAGACTAACGTCAATGAATCAGCGAATTTGCTTCAACAAGCCCATGTTACAGTGATGACATTTTGTATTCTTTTACAGCGCATCGCGTGCTGCATTTCACCTGAATCTGAGCACGAGGCTATACGTAATGGAGGTCCCGTCAGTCGTTTTACATGGCAACATTGGCTTTATGTTTAGGCAATAGCAACATTGCCTTCAAGGCAGAGGCAATGTCAATTGAGTTGTGACTCTATGCAGAAACAGGAGACCATTGTAATCTAGGTTGTTATTGATGGTATGTCAATATATTTTGATTGTTCATGCAAATTGAACGTATGTGGGTAAGATGCGAGAATGACTCAGAAACGACAGGCAAAACCTGTGTTGGCAAAACCATCATGCACCACCTAGAGTCACATTGGAGAAGGTTTTTAAGCTGTATTCAAAGAACAATGAATTTGAAAATAGAAGCATGGTGTTGTTAGTGGTAAAAATCAAGATGGCGGCGGGTCGTCATTATTTTTAACAATAATTGTAACCTTTTAGAAGCAAATGATAATTAATTACTCTTGACAATTTTATCTCAGTAACTTTCTAAAATTTAATCGGCCTATATAAATAACAGAAAGATGCCTAACTTTTTATTTATTTTATGTTTGACATTAGAATGTACTTAATTTATATTATGCATAAATAAATGTATTTAGCCTACGTGCTTAAAACTATTTAATCATTTTTTCTATGACCTATTTAGAAATTGTCCTAAAATGGACCAACATCAAGAACAAATCTGTGACATACACAATAATTTTGTACATAATGATTTAAAATATTTATTCTTTGTACACTTATACCTGATCGATGTACACATGATAGAGATAATGTATATTTTGATGGCATATATTTACCTACATACTTACTAATCTTAAATCTAGAGAAGCTGTTTCTAATAAACGAAAAGTTAAGTCATTTAAATCTAATACATGATGTATTTACTTATAATAATACTTAAGTACAATAATAACTTTTCTTCCAACTGTAGATATATCCAATTAAGAAGTAGAATTTAAATTTGCTTTCTATTTTTTATCAGTTAAGTACACTACACTTATTCAAATAGAGCAAAGCTCTTCAGATTCTCGGCCAAAGTTCTAACTTCAAGACTTTGCCCAAGCCTTGCAAATTCATGTCAGTTACAAACCGAGTCTGCACATCATGGCAGACGTTGAAAAGACGGTCGCGCTGTATCTGATTGGCGTCCTATTATTACATTTAAGCACAGTAGTCCTATAATTTGCATAAAGTTCCTTTGACTCGTGGTCAATTTTTATATCTATGATGCTCTGATAACGAGCTTACTAATTTTCACACATCAAAGGTTGGACGAAGAGTAGGAACGTTGGCCGAGCGTGTAGTGCCACTATTTGACTCGAACCATGTCTAGCGGTCAGCAATGAAGTAGCAAAACTAACATCGTTCACTTCATTGGCTGCTGTGTACGTGCTACGCTTATGTCTACGTAAGTGCTACGCCGTAGCAGATACGTAGAATATCATAGCGCGTAGCAGTTGCGACGCCCATCTTGATCTCTGATTTCTGATTGATATTACCTTAAAAAATTCAAAATGCATTTCAAAAAAGTAAACTGATGAAAATACTATAAAAAATATGTGTTTGTTTTTTACATATTTTTATAGATATAAGATAAAGCGACGTCCTGGTCCTGGAGATGGGAATAAATCTTTTGAATTTTACTACTTTATTTAAAAAATCAGTACGATTTTTTGGTAACAGCATCGCCACGGCTTGTAGGCATATTATTATTTATTTATGCTACTGTAAAAAATGGTATGGCTTTCATTTAGCAATATAATGTGAAACTTCAGTGCTATCAGGCCGTAGTCCACCATAGCATCGTGCTGACTTCAGCTGTTACTAGTGAGTTTTATAAGTGAAAAAAAATTCAGCACTTCTTGCGATGTACATAAAAACGTAGCCTCAATTAGCTTAGAGTATGTTACGGTTCAACTGTAGTGTGTTATAAATGTGACGTAAAGTTAGTCGTAGACAGTTTGTCTGTGTTGTTGACCAACTTCTGGTATAACTATTCTGGGATAAGGTAATGTCAAGTAAGTTATAAGTAAAATGTCAACTTGACTCATAGAAACCTCTATACATTCTCCGAATAGTGTTATCGTCGAAATCAAATGTTGCCAATACAGTAAAGTAAACCACAAAATCAGGTGATGCGATTTAGGTTGTTTATAAAGCGTTAGTCGCAAGTTTTATGGCAGTAATGTAGCCTTGAATGTCGTAACGTCCAAGCGTCTAATGTAGATCATTGTTGCGGGGCGTTACATGGCACGACCACGTGGCAAGAACAGCGGTCACACAATAGTTATGTGATCAAGGAGCAGAACCTGCACCTGGTTCTTGGTCATTCGCCAACTGCACTCGGAAAATGAATCGAAATGTTGTCATAAATATATTATAGGTACCTACCTACCTACATAAGGTAATAGATTAACTGTTCGCATTCAATGTATAATTATGTATTAAGGCCTGTTAGTTGTTATAGTTTAAACTAATTAATAGCTAACTTAGTGTAGGTTTAGATGTGGCTTTATAAATGTAAAGTTAGATGATGAATGATAAACGTGTATGTAATAGCAATTCATCGCTCCGGGAGAGTAAAAAAATGACATTATTTAAATAAGTAGATGTGTTATCGTTACCTATCATAGGGATTTTCCCGTTATATGTTCATAGCATCCAAGGTTTTCGGACGAGCAGGTATTCGGATGGTGGCCTAGCGGCAATAGACGCGGGCTCGAATTCTGCCCGACCGACAATTTTGAATTGCATTTAAAATATAAGTTATGATAGTAGAAATGTCTAATCAACCTATTTTATTGTATAAAATTATGTTACTTAAACACAAAATTAGTGTTTTGGCGAATTTCAGTTGTTCACGTACCTACCTATCTAATTGAATCTCTAATTGAACCTAGTCGAATAATCTAGTCCATCCTACTTTAAAATTTGATCTAATTATTTTTACACTCAAATCTATGACAAACAGTGTAGAGGGGCGTGCAATTTTATACTGGAAGATTTCTCTTAACAATTTTGCAATACGAGTACCTACTACCTAAGTACAGAAAATAATAACTACTGTATCCATAGTCAAAACATTGAAGAAAGTGAGTTTTTATCTACAAGTACCATGTTAACAATGGAAAATTTCCCTCGTTTGTTAATTTTATAAAAAACAGATTTCAATGTAATTGTAAACTGTGCTCATTTGTTTAAAAATAAATGTTTTAACAAAAAGTATTTTTTTCTTTCCGATATTTTCACCTTTTTAAGTAAACCTTTTTGTTCTGTACGGCAGGAAACCTAGTACCTACCTACTACCCTACTAGGTAGGTACCTACATAGATACACGTAGTTATCCTACATAGTACGTACCTAGTTAGGTGGTACCTACCTACTTACATAGACGTATTATCTTGGTACGTATAGTACGTTCTCTCGTCTCGACGGATCTCGGCCATACTAGTATTATGTTATCTGTGGCCATAGTGAAGCGTTTTTGATGCGCAAAGACAATTTAGCTCGAAAAAGCTCCATTGCGCATCGAAACGGCTAACTTCACAATGGCCGAGATTCGTCGACAGTACCCTACTATGAGTGGGTCCCACATCGCAATACGACGACCGACGTAACTAGGTAGGTCTAGGTACGTGCGAACTAAGCTAGTGCTTAGTTACGATAAACTATTTTGCTTACGTTTATGTAGGTATTTGTTTAGTGGCGACAACTCAACTGGTACGGGGCGCCGGCGCCGGCGCCGCCGCGGCCTGAGCGGCGGGCGACATACACACCTGCCTCCGTACGCACCGCAGTGGTCCGCAGGCTGCTCTGGAGGCTCCGCACCGGTATCGGTAGTCGTCTCGTGCGTGCGTCAGTGAGCGTGTCGGCCTGCGCCCGGCCCTCTCTCTTATAAAATATTTTTTCGCTGTCAATAAATCAACTTACAATAAGTTGATTGTATGTTAAAAATAAAAAAAGTAGGTACCTATAGTTCTCTCGGCGGATCTAGGCTTCCGTGAAATTAGCCGATGTGCGCAAAGACAATTTAGTTTGAAAAAGCTCCATTGCGCATCGAAACGGCTAACTTCACGGAAACCTAGATCCGCTGAGATAACTATATACTAAACATGGAACCCGAGAGAATTAAGCACTACGTTCATGGAACCCGTGCTTCGGAGGGCACGTTAAGCAGTCGGTCCCGGCTTTTTCAAAGTTGTTAGGCCATGACAGAGGCCTTCGGGCGGCCTAGAAACTCTGTCACCAGAGTTGGCCACTGACTCATACGAACGAACGAACGATGGAACTATTAAGTACTAGTACCTACTACCATTATATGAACCCACAACCTTCCGCTTGACACAAGACGGAACAAAAACGGAGTGACCAACTTTTTTCTTGTTTTGATAACCTTTCCCAGTATGACTTTGACATTACTTAGCAATAGAACAATCATTAACATGAGGACGGGGCCACTCTCACGCGTTCACCTAGGGCAGCTAGCGTCATCTGCTAAAGCAATCGGAACTACTTTTTTAAAAATCACGAAACGAAAACCTTCTTTCCTTGGTACTTTATCTGTTCTGTGACAGTACATGGCAGTACCTTAGGCACCCATTTTTGTAACACTATCGCTGTTGAATCGCTGTCGATCGCTTGTCGATCCTTTAGACGCTTATGGTACGCACTGTAGGTGTGAAAGAGACGGTCAGATGCAACAACAAGCGATAGACAGCGATAGATTTACACAGAGTGCCGAAAGGTTCTCACTGAAATGAAATGAAATTAAATAAATGAAATGAAATAATGAAATACATAAATGAAATATATTTATTTGCTTGAAGTGTGATAAAGCGGTACAAGTTAATAGCAGGTCAAAGTCAAATCTCTCATGGTTAGTCTATGGTTTAGCACTGTTCGTTCCACTCCAATACACGCAGTACCATTCTATACTATTACTTTTTAAAATTAATAGTCTCTGCAGGCCCTAGAAAAATGTAGGCTTTAGCTATCAGAAAAATATGTAAACTTGAAATCAACGTAAAATAACCACTAATTTTGTAAAGAATTGTTGTTTGTATTATGCGAGCATGTAAAGGAACGTTTTAATAATGGCAGATTTCTAAGGATTTTGTGATGTTGATTTTTTATTTCTTTCTTCAAAATCACTAATTTTGCAAAGAAGTTCTATAAAAAATTATCTTAATCTAATATGTATTATCTTTGTTATAATTTCATTTTTATTACTAAAGTACGTAAAGTGTAGGTGTGCTCGTTAGATATTGCAAGTTACGAAGTACTATGAAATCGATATAATTTATTGAAATTAACCAGTATTCATCGTGAATTTATATATTGTTATGTCAACAAAGATATTAGCTAACCGCTGAACCCAGGTAAGAATGCGTCACAATCTCCATTCGGGTGAAATTACTTATTATTTGTTATCGTATATTACTACTGGAATTTAATCCAAAGGATAACTGTTATTTTATTTTTATTAGGTACATTGTGCTTCGAAGTAGAATGGGTTCAAGTTTCTACTCATACTACTCATAATATATTTTCAATTTATTCTATGAGATAACCTATCAAATAACATTCAATATTATTTCTAGCTTTCAAAATGTCTTTGGAACGTGACAGTGTGGGGGTCCCCCCAATTTTAGGGGGATTAGGACCAGGCATAGGTCCAGCCATGGCTGGGTCCTCTGCAGACCCTCGGTCATTGCTCCTCAATGAGATGAGAGACCAGAACTTTGATGTCATCAGATTTGCCACATACAGAACAGCTTGCAAACTCAGATATGTACAGAAAAAGTGTAATTGTGAGTGATGTACCGTGAATTATTTACTAAACCTTGATTTTAATTAAATGTGTAGCATTTATAGTTACTTCCATAAATATTTTATGTATTAATGGTCTTCATGAGCTAGAATTCAGTAAAAAAAACATACACAAATAATATTAAACAATGCATGATAATTATTAAGTTGAAATGGAATAACCTTCAAAGTGTGTTCAATTATCTTATTGGTATAGAAACCACATCATCCATGACCACACATTATGTAATGTAACTTGATCTCTAATCCTTAAATTTCAGTACATGTTATAGACATCTGGAATATAATAGAAGCCTTCCGGGAAAATGCTCTCAACACCCTAGAACCAACAGCTTGTGTGAATGTGACCCGACTTGAGACTCTTGTGTCCTCGCTGTACCATAACCTGAACAAAAGACTGCCGCCTGTTCATCAGGTGTCAGTGGAAGCATGTTCTGCATTGCTGTTGAATTGGTTGCTGGCTGCTTATAGTACTGGGTGAGTGATTATAACATGCTTGGAAAATGGATTGGCCAAGTCTAGATGTATAAATAGTCTTACTAATAATCTATCCCTAGGAAGCTGATTAGAATTTTCTGATAAATGTTCTATGTTCAATAAGAGTACCATTTTCAGATGATTTTTGTGTCTTTGTTATAAGAACTGAAATGGATTGATTCAAGATGGGTCTCTTTTCAGACAGACTTAAGTAGCATCAAGGATTTTTGACTGGTATTTGACAGTAGCCTAACATTTGCATATGCTGGCTCAAGGCAAAATAAGCCGGTTTGAATGCTGCCGTGCAATTTTGGCTTACACCTTAAATTTGATTTTTAAAACTATTCAAGCATAAACTAGTATACAGTTTACCATGATAAATCCTGTTGAGTGTTGCTAGTGTATTGACTAGCAATAAAAACTCAATTAAAGCAAATAAAATGTGTCAGTATTCATTAAATGTCTGACTCTGCCCTGAGTTTTACATAATTGCAATTTGCGGAATGTACACATACAATTTAGTAACATAGTTTATTGATCTTCCTAGCCAGCCTTGACAATATTATTTTCTTATATTCCAGGGAGAATGTTGGTAAAATCAGGGTTTTTTCAATAAAAGTAGCGCTTGCTACAATGTGTGCAGGGAAACTGACTGACAAATTAAGGTGTAAGTATTAAAACTTCAACTTATCTAGCTGTTGCTCGCGACTTCGTTTGCGTAATATACTTACATACATATACAGAGAGGGATAGATGGCGGGAAGCAACTTTGTTTTATACTATGTAAATGATTTATGCTCGATTGTTAGTTTATAACCATTACTTATGTACTAACAATACAATTTACGACTTATCAACACAAACGCTTCATATTGGTTGCAATTAGTTTCAATTTGCTGTCCAGCTGTTATGCCTATTTAGTATTTATAGTTGTTATTGTCATTTGATGAGGCAAGCAACCTGATAGAAATAGATATCTTCTAGACTAGAATATTTTACTAAGGCGTGGAACATTTTACAGATTCTAGAATCTAGAAAAGATGTTTAAAAAAATTCAGTTAATGTTTGCTAAGTTTGTACTTTTAAGAAAAAAAAAAAAGCAAAGCTTGTGCTTTGCTTAGTTTGGGGGCCTGACTTTTTTTAATTTTTACTACAAACAAAGTTTAATTTGATTCTGATATTTCATTTACAAATCTTGGTAAATATCCCATTATAAGCTAAAATTATGTAAACAATCGTGATAGTTTTAACTTAATGGTCGCTATTATTAATGCATTTATTTATTTGCAGATATTTTCTCTCAATTATCTGATGGTAATGGTCACTTGCTAATGAAAAGACTAGGTGATTATCTGCGAGAGGTCTTATCGTTACCCGCAGCTGTGTATGAGTCACCATCCTTCTGTTACGAGGACTCTTTGGCACTGTCTATTTTTAATCAGGTAAGCTGAGAAAATTATATAACAATTAATGAAGAAATAAATCATACAATGAAATGTTTAGAATAAAAACCTAATAGTGCACGATTAGGTTTTTTCCTACCGGTTTGTTTCTGTAAATAACAATATATAAAGGTTCTTATCATTTCCAGAATACCAAAATCACAGTAAATGATTTCTTGGACACACTAATGTCGGACCCCGGGCCCCCCTGCCTTGTGTGGCTGCCACTACTCCACCGCCTGGCCAGTGTTGAAAACGGTTTGTTCCTGCTAATAATATTTAAGGCAAAATTAAGGATTATATGGTGAATGTCAAATACGCATAATGTCAAAACCCATATAAAGTCAAACACGCACAAAGTCATACACGCATAAAGTCAAACACGCAAAAGGCCAACATGTACTAAGTCAAACAGTCTTCTACTGCTCTTGTAGTGAGCTGCAGGTGAGGGCTTCGGGTATAAACCCATTACCCTGGCATCTACTCGCGGGAACCACAATTCCCGGGTCGCTGGGCTCAGCCTTCATGGTGCCTGTCTTTCTGGGTAGGCGGCTCCTCCAAGCTTTTCGCTGGTCGTTCTGCGGCTCTGTTGCCGCGTCCTGACTCGACGATGGCTCGACAAACACGCATAAAATCACACACGTACTAAGTCAAACACGAATAATGTCAAAAGACAAACACAGCATTAATAGCACATAATATTTTTGAAAATCAAATTTTAAAACATAATAATTTATTCTAAACTATAGTATAGTAGATAAAACCTGATTATATCTTCAAAATTAAATTCGAATGTACTTTCGAAATGGATGAACAACTGCGATTGGACGAAACAGCCAAAAACGATCAAATTCGGTAGAAGTTGGTCACAACTGGTTTTGTAAGTTTTACTTTCCACTTTTCCTCAAGACATAAATATTACCTGGTGGTAGGACTCTTTAGCAAGAGTATGTCTTGGTGGGTACCACCGCAGTGCCAAATATTCTACCTCCAAGCAGTAGTGTGCAAGCTGCACTGTGTTAACGTTTGAAGGGCACTGTAGCAAGTGAAATTACTGGGCGAAAGAGACTTAATATATATTAATAGGCCTTCTAATGTTTTCACTGCTGGCCTACTCATTCTCAAGCGAGAGTGATTGGGTCATAATCTACCACGCGGACCTAATGCGGATTGGTGGATGGCACAATTTTTAGTTCCTGGAAATGCCAGTCTCACTGTAATTTATCCTTCACCGTATGAGAGCGTTGGCATTGGGGGGCACATAAGTTTTTCGTAGCGAAAAATCCATTGGTGCACGACTGGGTTTGAACCTTAGGATCGGAAGGCGGGGTCACTACTAGACCACCAGCGCTCTCTACATATGCCCTTATGTCCAGGAATAAGCGTTTTTTTTTCCTTATTTCTTTTCTTTCAGTATAGTTTTCGTGCTTCGGAGGGCACGTTAAGCAGTCGGTCCCGGCTTTTTCATAGTTGTTAGACCATGATAGAGGCCTTCGGGCGCCCTAGAAACTCTTGTCACCAGAGTTGGCCACTGACTCATACGAACTTGCTTTTTTAGTATAGTTTTATATATCACTAGTAAACCCGGTGCGGTTTCACTCGCGTTATTATTTTTAGCTAATTTTTACACCCTGTATACTTTCTCACCGTTTAAACCTTCCCTGAACTTTTACAAACATTTCAAGACCAAAATTAGCCAAATCGGTCCAGCCATTCTCGAGTTTTAGCGAGACTAACGCACAGCAATTCATTTATATTTATAAGATAAGATAGTCCTCCTCATCGGTTTCGATGACGGCGACCCTGATTATATTCATAACAAAAGAATTATTATAAATAAATAATAAATAATGCTGGACAATCCACACAGCATCATCTAGCCCAAGGTAAGCTGCTGTTAAACAGAGCTGTATTATGGGTACTAGATGACTGATATATATTTAATACAATACAATACATAGGTAGATATTTTTTATTATACATAGAAAACACCCAGAACACCCGGAACAAATATTTGCAGATCCTACAAACATTTGTCCCAAGGCCGGAATCGAACCCGCAACCTCCGCGTCGCAAGCGGGCCTTCGCCCACCGCGCCACATTGGTGGTCGTCAAATATAACAATATATTATAACTATTTAAAATTAACTTAAAATTTACACTAATATTATTGATCTATTTACAACTAATTTATTTCCTATCGTGAGCCCTAATGTGTCTTGCTAGACCATACTTTGTCTATAGTTTTATAATAAAAAAAAAAGATAAAAAACAATAAAAGATATTTATTTTCAAAGATGTAGGTACAATTTCTTTGTAACATACCGTAAACCTACATATAAGATCCTAGATATAAGTACTTAATACTACGACCTTGAATATTGCTCGCGAAGTAGGTACATAATTTAGCGGTAGGTCACTAGGAATAGGTAACAATACCTTACCCTCCGTGCTAGATTTAACTGAGTGACGGCAGGGTAGCTTAATAGCAGTATAATGTTTATTGAACAGTGGTACACCCGCTGGCGTGCAGCGTGTGTCGGCGCGGCTCGCTGTGCGGCTTCCGGTACCGCTGCACGCGCTGCGCCAACTACACTCTCTGCCAGGAGTGCTTCTGGCGCGGACGGATATCTGGCGCGCACACCAACGACCACGAGGTCAAGGAGTACGCGACATACGTGAGTGTATCTCCTTATATTTATAAGATGGATCTATTGGCGAATAACTTTGCTTAGTAATTAAAAAGTGGGTACGTATCTACCGACCTACCTACTTTTGTACTTTGGATAGGAAATTCCTGTGAACTTTCTGTTTGAAATAAAAAATATTTGTATTTTGTATTTTTGTATTTTTTGAGCACCGGTGGTCTAGTGAGCACCGGTGGTCTAGTGGTAGTGACCCCGCCTTCCGATCCTAAGGTCGTGGGTTCAAACCCGGTCGTGCACCAATGGATTTTTCTGTTCGAAAAATTTATGTGCGCAATGCCAGTGCTCTCATACGGTGAAGGAAAACATCGTGAGGAAACCGGCATGTCCAAGAACTAAAAATTCGAAAGACATGTGCCATCCACCAATCCGCATTGGGTCTGCGTGGTGGATTAAGACCCAATCACTCTCGCCTGAGAGTAGGCCAGTGTCCCAGCAGTGGGAACATTAGAAGGCTGTCATGATGATGATTTTTGTATCAATGGTTTTACTCGCCAAGTATTATTTCATGCTATTAGCGAGGTGAGCGAATCTAAAAAAATGTATGAACAGTTTCAAGTCTAAAAGGATGTTTGCTGGTCAGTGTTCAAATCATTGCTGTATGACATGTATTTTGTGACAGTTAAGTCAAGGCAACCGCATACCTATAGCGTAAAATTGTATGTTTTTATTTGATTACTAAATGTGTAAGTTATGCCTAACATACCTACTTGAATAAATTATCCTACTAATATTATAAATGCGAAAGTCTGTGTGTATATATGTTTGTTACCACGTATCTCCGTGACGACTTAACTGATTGTGATGAAATTTGGAATGTAGATAGAAGTCCTGGAATAACACTTAACACACTTTTTATCCCGGAAAAATTTACTGTTCCTGTGGGATAGCATAAAAACTGCAAAAACGCGGGTGAAGCCGCGCGGGTTAGCTCGTTAATAATACTTAAAATTAAATTATGTTTTATAATATTATTTTGCTTTTAACTTTGTTGTAGAAATCACCATCGAAACAGATCGGCGCTACGCTCAGGAAGTCGTTCCGTTGCGTGCCGGAGCGCGGGAGGGCGCCACTGCCGCGATACCCAGACCAGCCCGAACGGACGCTCAACCTCAGCCACATAGTGTAAGTACTCTTTACTAAATAAATAAGTATAAGTTAGCAGTTTTCTGAGAACAGTAAACCTCGCAAGCACAACCTTTAAAAGTGAGCAATTTACTGCATTCCGAGGAGCTATTCTGCTTATCACGCTGAAAATCCTCATTAGATCTTCACCAAATTTTATTGAGACCAACTTAAAAACCAAACCGTTCAAATAAAAAAAAAAAAACAGTCGGACGAAAGCATTTTTGGCCAATCTCGAAGCTGAGACGCTTAGCTAGCTTCGCACGCTTGGTCGATAAATCTATACTAATATTATAAAGAGAGAATATTTGTATTTTTGTTTGTTACGAATAATCTCAAAAACTACTAATCCGATTTCGAAAATTCTTTCACCATTAGAATGCTACATCATCCCTGAGTAACATAGGCTATATTTATTACATACGACCCGCCCCGGCTTTGCACGGGTGCGGTTTCATTGCACCCGCGCGGAGCTGCGACGGACTGCTAGTTATCAATATATTATGTTTAGCCCTCCTTCGCCGGTGCCGGCACATAACGGATTTCCGGAGTACGTCGGCGGATACGTAAACACTGGCTCTTTGGACTCGCGCTCTTCTAGATCAACGCATCGTAGTAAGTACCTATCACATTACGCACACTATCTCACAGAGTCTATTGGCTAAAGGTATCGACAGAATATCAGCGCCTGGCTTCCTAGTCATCAAGCGTAGCGTGTATTGCTAAAGAACTTGGCTCTTACATTTTTTTACTCTTTTTACTTACCTACTTATATTCTTGGCATGAGCCTCACCTAGTTCGATTGGCACCACACTGAAGCTTTATGATGAATAGGGATCATCAAAAAAAAGCTAAGAACCCAGCCGAGTTTGTTGCCAGATTCTTCTATGCTGGGGCGCGTGGAACTGGCGTAAATTCACCTAGCTTTAAGACGTTTCAAAATGATCCTTGTGATTTTATTGAAATAAATCATTTTTGACTTTTGACTTTTGTCTTTTAGTGGCAAGGCACAATGCTGTGTAGACGCCTTTTTGCCGTTGTGGCACACAAATACATGACATTAAATATAGGGTCTTTGATTAATAGTGCGCAATACGGCAATACTCAAGGAATGATAATGAATAAAAAAATGGAAAAATTATAAATAATAATTGACCAAAAGAACGTAATCGATTTACTCGAGATTTTTAGGACAAAATGTTTAAAAAAAAGTACGTGTATTTTTTTTGTGTGTGGAACATATTGCTTGATTATTAGGCACCAATAATCAAATACCCTGTATAATCTTTACGTTATATCCTGACTGACAATCAACGCATAAACCTTAACCGTAAGTTCTAGAGAAGTCGGAAATTTAGATTACCTCCATCTGTCATCCAACTTTGTCCGCTTAAGGTGACAGATACTAACTACGCACTAAGAAGTGCGGAATTTGGAGGGTAACTTCCAATCTAAGACTAAGACTTAAACAGTCGGTCCCGGCTATTTCAAAGTTGTTAGGCCATGACAGAGGCCTTCGAGCGGCCTAAAAATTCTGTCACCAGAGTTGGCCACTAACTCATACGAACCTACTTTAGAGACTATTTAACAAATAGCTCTACTGCTGCTAAAAGTAAATATATGACGCTGTATTTTTATATTTTGAATGGCGCAGCCGGTTGGATGAACTGGTGCAGGTATAACTATTATCTCAGATATAGTATGTGTAATGTTACGAGTTGATTAAACATGATTTTATGACAGTCGCACTCTTTTCAGGTATAGCGGAACATCTATCAAGAGGTGTAGACGACGAACATCGTCTTATAGCTAGGTACGCCGCGAGATTGGCTCACGAAAACAGAACTATGGTAAGTGATTTATGTCGACGATTTTTGTGTACTTTGTAATGTTGTAAGGCACAACTGACTAGGAATACGCTACCTACATTAACTAGATGTCGCATACGTCATACATTAAACCAAGATGGCGGCCGAGTGTTTACTTTTCTATTTTGACTAGCTGTTGCCCCCGTCTTCGTTCGCGTGGAATTCAGTTACGTATTATTTTTGGGATTAAAAGTAGCCTGTCATATTCCAGGTCATTACCTACCTATGTTTTAAATTTCAGCCAAATCGGTCCAGTGGTTGTGGAGTAATAGAGGAACAAACATATCAACAAACATCCAAACATCTAAACATCCACACATCCAAACATCTAAACATCCAAACTTTCACATTTATACAATTAGTGTGATATCTGTAGTCAATTCACTGAAAGTTACTTATTCTATTTAAGTTTCCTCAACTTCACATTGAACTAAATAAGCTAGGGTTACCGAGTGCTTCCTAATAAACAAAGCAACACTACAATCACTATAATCTAATCAAAATCAAAATAGTTTTATTCAATAAAATATCAATGGTCACTTTGAAATATCATTTACAAGCTAGGCGAATTTAAAACCAGTTTCATCCGTGTCATGAGTGGACGGCAGACGATATCGCGCTTTATATCGTGCTGTGAGAATCGCTTTTAGTATGAACTCTTGGGTGTTTATTACCCTCTGTATGTTTCAGCCACGGGCGGGTAGATCGGCCTCGCTCACACCAGAGCTGGTAAGTGTAAGTACATCCCACGCTCAAACTAAACAACACTTTATTCATGAACACCACAAGGTTCATTTTGAATCGGCTTATAAAGACGGTATGTACACACGTTAGAATAGAACACATTACATTTTAATTTTGATCATAACTACCTCAGAATAAATTTAATATTTGTGTGTGCAATTTTCACATTAGAATAAGTTGAACTCGTTCGTTTGAAATTTGAGTCGTAGCATTCAGAAAATACAGATGATATTTGTGTGTCCAGGGTCGGTCGTCGTCTGAAGGTTCTGAAGTAGACGCAGCGAGACAGCAGCGCGAACTAATAACGCAACTGGAGGCTAAGAACAGGGAGATTATGCGGGAAATTGCGAGGCTCAGGTATTTAAAACATAGCAATTTGAATCATATTTCAATTATATAGATGTCAACCGCACGAGCAGTCGTGTATTGAATCACTAACTAATTGGTCAATGTATGTGCGCAATGCCAGTGCTCTCATACGGTGAAGGAAAACATTGTGAGGAAACCGGCATATCCAAGAACTAAAAATTCGAAAGACATGTGCCATCCACCAATCCGCATTGGGTCCGCGTGGTGGATTAAGACCCAATCACTCGCCTGAGAGTAGGCCAGTGTCCCAGCAGTGGGAACATTAGAAGGCTGTCATGATGATGGTGATGATATCTTGTGCGAAACCGGGATGAGCCGCTAATAGTGAATAATGAATGATGATGCTTGCAGACGCCAGCAAGAGACAGAAGCTCACAGCGGGGCGTGCAGTAGCGGCGGCTCAGCGCCTCCCCTAGTCTCGGAGCTGCGAGCCCTGCGCCTGAGGAAGGACGAGCTGGAGGGGCACCTATCCTCGCTCCAGGAGTCCAGGAAGCACCTCATGCAGCAGCTGGAGGGACTCATGAGGATGCTGAAGGTAACACTATGAACAGACGTTATCAAGTCTAGAGTGAACAGGTTTTTTCTAGACCAGCGTGCTCTTTTTTTTTTTTATACAACTGAAGTGGCAACCAAGCGTACGGCCCACAAGATGGTAAGCGGTTACCGGAGCCTATGGACACTTGCAATAACAGAGGTATCACTCGCGGGTTGCCACCTTGAGACTAAGATCGAAAGCCTCATGTGCCAGTAATTTCACTGGAAACCATACCCTTCACACTGGAACACAGCAATGCAAGCATTACTGCTTGGCGGCAGAAATAGGTATGGTGGTAGTCCTTCCCCGGACGAGCTCTATCACAGAGAACTCTACTACTCTTAAAATATCTTCTGCTCTATCATAGACCACACCATCACTTCCCATCTGGTGAGGTAGAGGTCAAACTCTGGTCTATAATCAATAAAAAAAAACATGTGCCAATAACTTCAGAAGCGGACCAAAACACAGCAATGAAAAAGGGTAGGTGGTACTTGGTTTATACGGGATTTTTAGTATGGAATAAAACGCCATGGAACGTGATACATTGAGAAGTGCCTTATTTTCGTTCGTGCCGGTAGGCGCGCATAACCTACCCACATTGGTTCTAATAGCATACACTACAATCCTCCACCGTTAAATTACAATAAAACTTAAATACTAGACTAATAGACTTAGAACATATCTTACAAATGTATGTACTAGATAATAATACAATTATTAGGAAGGGTGAATTAGGTGCCGTGCCGGGAGCAAACCGACTGACCGATTGTTGTTATGTGTGAGCGAGTAAATATTTAATTGCCTAACCTACTTGTAAATACTTGAGTAAATATTTACTAGGTTGGTGGGTTATGCCCGGCTATGTCTGATACAATAATAACCACCTATTATAAAGACTATAAAGATAGCTAAGTAGTAATTACCTAGGTACCTACCACTACCTACTAGTTCATAAGGCTGATAAACTTAATACTAAAATTACTAACTAAGTACTTAGGTACTTATTTAAAATTACACAAAATTAGTGAGTACGTAAGCCCTAAAATTACAATACACCATAATCTAGCTAGTCAAACTCGAACCCGAATCTAGATACTGGTTTGCGCACCCGTTTTAGTGGCGCGTCGACTAACGGTACTTCGGTACTGGGAGGTGAGAGCCTTGCGCAGTTATCTGAATTTTTAGGAACCCCTAGCAGCGACTGGTCAGACCCTTGAGTAGTGCCTAGCTCTATTGTTTCCACCTCAGTGGGGGGTTTCAGCACACTGCTCGGTATGGTGCATGGCTCGAGCGACGACGGCCCGGACCCGGCCCCACCGCTAGCGCTAGCCCCTGAGTCGCTGGGAAACACACATGAGCTCCTCCGTTTTAACTGGTCGATATGCCTATGCGCCGCCGATCCGTCATGAATTTTTACCGTATAATTATTCTTACCTAACCTATCGATGACTTGCCCGCCCGACCATTTAGTACTATCATTGAACTTCCGGTACCAAACCGGATCGCCCGGATTCAAATTACGGGATTCTTTTGCCTTTTCAGTTGCTATCAATTCTTTCTCCCGTAATTTGCGGCCATGATCCGGTTTAATCACGTCCAAGCGAGTTCTCAAATGCCTACCTTGTAGAAGTCTAGCCGGGCTTTCGCCAGTCGTACAGTGCGGAGTGTTATGGTATACCAATAGGTATCTCTGAATAGCTAACTCTGGATCGATGCCTTCGCGGCGCGCCTTTTTAATAACATTCTTAATTATCTTAACGGCATTTTCTGCGGCTCCGTTCGAGGCCGGATGGTAGGGAGCAGAAAACATTTGGTACACACCATTCCGTTTTAAAAAGTCTTTAAATTTTGTACTCGTGAAAGGAGGTCCGTTGTCTGATACTACTTGCTTGGGTATACCCCAACGTGACCAGGACTCACGCAGCTTAGCAATGGTCGTTTCGGCTGTGGTGCGGTTCATTTTGAAAGCTTCAATCCACTTCGATCTCGCGTCAATCGATACGAGATACGTCTGACCATCGATCGGTCCAAGGAAGTCGAGGTGGATTCTTTCATATGGCGAGTGAGGCCACCGCCAAGGCACCGGTGGCGCGTAGCGCGGAGCGGGCGCCTCCGCCGCGCACGTGCCGCACGCGCGGCACGCCGCCTCCACCGCCTCGTCCAGCCCGGGCCACCACACATAACTACGAGCATACGCCTTTGTCTTTACCATGCCCATGTGGGGCTCGTGTAGTTCTCGCAGTACAGACTGCCTACACACTTCGGGAACGACAAGCCTATGCCCCCACATGACACAACCTAATTCAACGTATAATTCGTTCTTCCTACTTAAATACGGCTCGAGCTGCTTGATCTCAACCTCCATAGGCCATTCACTCTCGATGTAGCCATAAATGCGACTCAATATGGGATCTCGCGAGGTTTCCCGCCTTATGACGTCACCATCAAGGAGCATTGCGTTGGTTGCGAAATGAAGATATGTCTGTTCTGGAGGTTCTTCCGCACACTTCTCGATAACCGGCAACCGAGATAGAATGTCTGCGCCGTTACTATATGTGCCTACGTATTCAATGTCGAACGTGTACGCAGATAATATCAGCGCCCAGCGCTGCATACGACTCGCGGCCATAGTAGGTATACCTTTATTCGGCCCGAATATACTAACAAGTGGTTTGTGGTCCGTTTTCAACTTAAAACGTCTACCTAAAAGGTATTGATGAAACTTTTTGACGCAATAAACAATAGCTAGCGCCTCCCGGTGTATTTGCGCGTAGCCCTGTTCCGCTTTCGTGAGCTTCCTAGATACGTACGCTACGGCGCGTTCCTCGCCAGCGCTGTTGCACTGCGACAGTACACCGCCGATACCTACTGCGCTCGCGTCACACGTCAGCACCAGCTCACGCGCCGGCTCGTAATGCGCCAGCACGCGGCTGCTCATCAGTAGCTGTTTCACGTGCTCGAACACGCGCTGGTGTTGAGTTCCCCACTGCCACCGCGAGCCTTTACGAAGTAACTCGTGCAGGGGGTGTAAAATACCGCTAAGATTCTGAACAAACCTGGCGTAAAAGTTTACCATGCCTAAGAACGATCTGAGCTCAGGAATACCCTCCGGGCGCGGCATATCCTTAATAGCTCGGAGTTTCTCTGGATCGGGTCTAATACCATTCTTGTCTACAATGTAGCCTAAATACCTAACTTCTTTTGCTAAAAACGAGCATTTTTCGAGCTTTATCTTTAACCCTACCGAAACTAATTTCTTTAGCAGTGTTTCTAACGATTTTATATGCGAAGCCCTATCCGGTGCGGTTATTATGAGGTCATCAGCGAAACATTGAACATTAGGAATACTGTCAACAATGTTACTAATTACCCGTTGGAATATTCCACTACTGGACGCTAATCCATACACGAGGCGATTGTATCGGAACAGACCCCTATGGGTGTTAATGACGCAATACTTCCTAGAATCCTCCGATAAACAAATCTGGTTATAGGCTTGAGACAAATCGATTTTTGAAAATTCTTCCCCCCAGCCAAGTTCGCGAGCAAGTCATCAACTTTCGGCAGCGGATATCTATCGACCATAAGTACGGGATTGAGCGTTACCTTGAAATCGGCACATATGCGTAGCCCACCGTCACTCTTAGTAACCAACACTAGCGGCGTCGCCCAGTCCGAGCAGTCGACAGGCTCGACGACCCCAGCGCGCAGCATCGCATCGAGCTCGGCATCGACGCGCTCGCGCAGCGCGTAGGGCACCGGCCGCGCGCGGTGGAACACAGGCGCTGCGCCCTCGCGCACCCTCAGCGTCGCGCTTCCTCCCGTGTACCGGCCCAAACCACCGCTCCACACTTCTTTATATCTGTCGAACATTTCACCAAGTACATGTTTAACAGGCTCTATTTTAAAATTACACGATACATCTGGGTACTGCAAAATCGGTATTTGAATACCTAACTCTGCGAGCCATTGCCTACCTATTAGTGACGTAACGCCCGTATCAATCACAAACAGGTCGAGCGTTTTTTTACGTCCGTGGTATTCTACACAGCATGTCATGCATCCTAACGGCCTCACCCTAGATTTACCATCATAAAAAAGAAACACATATTTAGATTTTTCTAGCCTAATGTCACTGAAAAAAGTATCATATGTCTTTTTGCTAATGCATGAACCCGCTGTTCCTGTGTCGACTTCCATTTTTAAGAGGCCTTTCCAAGATTTAGCTATATAATTCATGAAGTTCGCGTGAATGTATCTTTATATAGTATAAGTAATAGCGCGCGCGACGAGAAGCGATACGTCGTCCCTCCATAAGCGCTCAGCGCGGTTTGAGAGTCGCTGCTTCGATCGATATGATTATAAGTGCTCTAAGGTGTGATTTTAAAAAATTCGTATTAAAAAAAGTCAATGCTATTAGACTATTTTCTTTGTTGTATTTATTTAATAAAAACTTAAACTTTAATTAAGCAGGTGTATTTTTATTGTAAACTTCTTACTTTAGCAGAAATAACAAGCGTAAAATTGGGAAAAGTAGGCGTTTTTTAGACCGTCTTTTTTCAAAAATATTGAACTAACATGCTGTATTTTTCTCTATTCACTTAAATTTTAAAACTGTGATTATTATAATTGCATTTTTGGAAATATGTTAGATTTGGTTATTTCATTGAAAAAATGATCGAAAGTTGACTGGAATTGCTCATTTTACGAAACGTGCGTTACTAATTATTTTTTTAATCAGTTATTTTTTGAGTTAATTAATATTTGCTCTGTTGGCTTAAATTTTAAGGGATAAAGCTTTTATTTGTTTTTATTTTCGTTAAAATATCTTCGACACACGAGCCACAATAGTGTTCGAAACTTCACGGGCTACAAGAAAATTCAAGGATTGTCAAGGATAGGGCTCTTAACTGACGTCCGTTAACTAACAAGTCGAGACTCACCGGAGTGTAGTGACCTAATGACATTTGAAACATAGGCTCGTTGACTTCTTCTTCTGACGCTGAGCTCTCACTGCTATCGTCTGCCTGCCGCACATAGTGATGTTTCTCCCGGCTCTGTCCGCCACCGCTAGCGCCGGCGCCGATACGGGTGCCGCTGCCGCCGCTACCGCCGCCGCGATGTGCCTCGGCGCCTTTTCCGCCGTTCTGTTTGTCGGTGCCCTTGTAAGGGCACACCCGCCTCAGATGGCCTTTATTTCTGCAACTGCTGCATACAAAGTTCTTGAACCTGCACCCTTCTATCTTATGTTGATAGCCGCACGCTTTGCAGCCGTTAGCTTGTCCCGCCGACGAACCAGCTCCGTAGTTCCTCGCTGAGCTAGTGGGCCGCGCTCCGCGCACCGACGTCGCTCCGAGCGCATGCACTGCGCTCGTGATCGCCCCGCTGCTCGATGTTGCCGTTGAGTCCACGGCTGCCGCATCTCTTTCCGCAGCTTCCAGGGCCGTTGCTAAAGATAATGCCTTTGTGTAGGTTAGATTTGGTTCCGAAAACAGCCTTTGTCGTATCAAGTCACTGCTTACTCCGCATACAAACTGGTCACGTAGATTCTCTGTCAACGTATCTTTGAACTCGCAGTCCTTCGCCAATTTCTTCAAAGCAGCCAAATACTGAACAATTATTTCGTCCGATGCTTGTCGCCTTTGTCGAAATTTGTACCGCTCCGCCATGATGGATGGCTTGGGTTGCAAATGTTCTTGCACAAGTTTCACCAATTCGTCGTAAGTGAAATCTGTAGGTTTCTTAGGGTTCGCCAAGTTCACCATTAGTTCAAATACTTCCTCACCAACCAACGAGATCAATGTAGGCAGCTTGAGTTCGTTTTTGACATCGTTTGCACGGAAATACATGTCGACACGTCCACAGTACAAAGTCCAATTGCCCGTATTTATGTCAAATTCTTTTATTTTTCCAACGCCCATTATTGTTAATCACTCTTCTAGTCTTGATAAAGCTTACACGCACAATTCTGGATTTACTATCGTCGCCAATGGTTTATACGGGATTTTTAGTATGGAATAAAACGCCATGGAACGTGATACATTGAGAAGTGCCTTATTTTCGTTCGTGCCGGTAGGCGCGCATAACCTACCCACATTGGTTCTAATAGCATACACTACAGTACTCATATTACTTTATTCATAAAAACGTTGACATTTTAGCGGCTTGCTAGAGTACATTCTTTTTTATGTCATTCATAAGTCAATAAACTCAATGAAGTGAATAAACGAACAAAAAAACAAAGTAGAATTAAATCAATATTAAAATAAATTATTAATAAATTAAATGAGAAATGACGACATATTTTAATGCCACGTTGGCTAGCAGAAGTTTATGTAAATTAATAAGGTTTTTATGCCAAAAAAGAGTTTTAAATTTGTTTATTGATAATAATTTTATTCTGAACACTGCAACCGCTGAATGTATTCAGTATTCAGTATCATTTATTGCATCATAATTATGAGGGTAATACATGTCACAGGTCTTATGTAATATTAAATAATATCAGAGCAGCCAACACATAGCTATGTACCCAGTAAGGGTGTTGCACTATAAAATTGAGTAGGAGCGGACCGATTTTAGTATTAATGGATAGGTACCTAGTTTGTGATAATAATAAAATAATAAAATCATTATTTGGGGTAGCAATAAAACCTATCATTCGTTATTTGAGTCACTGAGAAACTGATCAAGTGTATAATAGCTTTTTTTAATAGCATTTCTTTTAATTTATTTTCAAAAATATTATCTTTTTCTATATTTTTAATACATTCAGGAACTTTGTTATATATTTTAACAGCCATTACTGTATTACTCTATGCAACTGGTATGTTTTGCAAAAAGCTCTGACATTGTTGGAAGTTTCGGTTTGCGATCTTGTTTCTAAATATACATACTTGTTAGTAAAATAAAATATGTTATATTATTATTTATTGTCCTCATTTTAGGCTTCAACGCTCGTGTGAGTAGCCTTACACTGTAAATAAAATATTTCTTGTAAAATAATAAAAATAATAGCGTTATTAAAAAAAAATTCAACAGCTTCCTAAGTATTGTCTTTCCTTGTCTTTCTTATATGTCAATGAACAAAGACGATGATAGATTTGAAAGACACATTAGGCAACAGAGGCTTATGAATAAGGCCAATATATAACAAGGAATATAAACCGCTTGAAAGCCTCCATCATGGCTTTAAAGCATTTGTCTGTTATAGCCGGGACCGACAATTTAACGTGCCCTCCAAAGCACGAAAGCGCTCGGATATAATTGACACTGGCGGTCGGCAATTATAGCATTTATAAAGAGTGACCACTTTTTATAATGACCTAGCGGAAAGTTTCTGACTTCTGTTAAAAACTAATTTGCCAGCTATGCAAGCACTTCGATAATATTAAACCTTGGAAAAGATAAAAGGCCTATGGCAGCTAACAACTTGTTAATGCTTTGACCTACAGCTTAACTTGCCCTCCGAAGCACGGATGTATATTTACCGGTGTCCATAATCATTGGTTTAGGGGTGGGGAAGGTTTCTTCTTTGAACATGCAATCCACTACATCCACTACGGTGTGGACCAAGCACATTAGCTTTGCTATCTCAGCCTGTGCGTTGTTATCGACATCTCCTGATAACAGATTTAGAAATTAAACTACCGAACCGCCCAGGCTTTATCACTTTATCTATTGATAAAAACCGCAACAATATCCGTTGCGTTGTTTTAAAGATCCAAGCACACAAACATACATAGAGACAGACTTTTTTTAAGCTATGTAAAAACTAGCTGACCCGTGCGGTTTCACTTGCATTGTTTTCTTTACATTATTCGGTGCGAAGCAGGGGCGGGTCGATATTAATATGTAAATAACACTTTCTTACCCAAAAGCTGTGAAGATTTCAATTCATTTCCTCCGTAACCCATATTAAACATTTGGGAAAATATAATGTAAGGATTCTCATATTCTTCAAAAATCTCATTCAATTCTAGCCAATCACTGGCGTAAGACTTGTGTGCCAGATTTACCGGCGCCAGCGGCTTTCCAATGATACAGTCTGCAGCTTTCTCCAGCCCCAATAACACGCAAGCTAAAGCCTTATTAGCAGAATTTATTGTACCGGGTAAACCCGGTACAATAAATTCTGGTATAGGTTTTGTTGCTTCTATCTCATGAATGCCCGCAGGTCCAGCCAAAACGGACCCTGCTACTATAGCAATAGATGCTAAAGTCAAATACATGTTTGCAACTTTTAAACTGTTTAAATTGGTATGACCTGTTATGTGTGTATTTATATAGCGAAGTGTGCTGGAAGGTATGCAAATGTTTGGAATAAGTTCCGATTAGAAATTGATAAAGGCAGGAATTTAGAGGTAGTAAAATTAGAATTTTTTTAATGAATTCTTGGATTGAGCATTCTATCGTATTATCGATATTTCAAGTTTAAACATTGATTAAGAATAAGTAGACAGACAGGCAACAAAGAGACCCAAAAAAAAAAATATCCCAATAATAATAATCTTTAGTATTCCTTTAGTGTGATGGTTAACAATATAAAAACAAAAATAACCAATTGATCTTAAAAAGGTTTGGTTTTTTCCTTTTAAAGTGCGGAACCCTGATAATCTGTTTGACAATGGTAAACAAAAATGTCAAACTATTTTGTATGCCAATTATATAGTTAATTTACCCACGTTATATGATCAGTGGCCAACTCTGGTGACGGAGTTAATAGGCCGCCATTGAGCATAGTTAAGGCCACATTAAGCAGTGGGTCCGGGTTTTTTAAAGTTGTTAAGCCATGACAGAGTCAGAGTCCTTCATTCATCCATCAGCAAAGTTTAGAGACTGCGTCAGAACTTAATATGTTAAGTTCAATATAGGTTCGAGTGGTAGAGTTCTTTGTGATAGAGCTCGTCCGGGGAAGGATTACCACCATACCTATTTCTGCCGCCAAGCAGTAATGCTGCATTGCTGTGTTCCGGTTCGAAGGGTATGGTTTCCCGTGAAATTACAGGCACATGAGACTTCTACTTTGAGAGATCTACGTCTCAGTGATATCTCTAATGTTGCAAGCATACATAGGCTACCGTAACCTCCTATCATCAAGTGGGCCGTACGCTTGGTTGCCACTTTAGTGGTATAAAAAAAAGGTACAGTTTCTTGCTGCAGTAAAGACGACGCATTTAAGTTTTGAGAGTTGATGATCCTGAAACTGTTGAACCAGTTTTCTCCAAAAAAACACCAGCTTTTATAAAAAACCTCGGTATAATAATAGCTAATAGCTCACCATTTCCAAAGCTAAGATGTATTATATTATTTTTTATAAAACAACCCACTATAAAATTAAACCCGTCTTGAACTACGAAGTCATAGAAAGTTAAGGATATGAAAGTCATCTTTACAAAAATTACTACTATGAATACCTAGCAAAGCCTAAAAACATAATAATAAGATACGGAACTGACTGAGGTACCGTATATATAATAATATATAATTTATTTTATATTAGATGTTTACCGCGATTTCGTTCGAGTGAAACAAACACCGTTATTTTTTCCGGGATAAAATGTAACCCATATGCTATTCCAGAGTACCTGAGTTTTACCGGTGGTAGGACTCTTCAGCAAGAGTCCGTCTTGGTGGGTACCACCGCAGTGTCAGATATTCTACCTCGAAGCAGTAGTGTGCAAACATTACTGTGTTTAGGTTTGTAGGGCACTGTAGCAAGTGAAATTACTGGGCGAAAGAGACTTAACTACAATGTCTCGGGGTGATAAGCGCAGTACAGTGCCACGCAAACACTTGAAAACTTTAAGCTTTGGGTGTCACTGCATCTGTAATAGTCAGGCGTGGTGCTTAACATCAGGTGGGCGCCTTGATTATCTTATCACTTGATGACATAAAAAAAAACCTATAATCTATCTCTGTGTTAAATTTCATCCAGATCCGATCAGACCTTTTAGGCTAATAAGTAGAAACTCAACTCAAGTGAATAAAGCTGGGCCGACTGTACTTCCCTGTGATACTCCGGAGAAATAAACCTTTTCTTTTGGTACATAATTAGGTACTGTGAATATAATCAAAGCGCTCGTGTCATAGCTGGCTAAGTTATTCACAAAAGATCAACGTAGGTAATCACTGTTCCGCAGGGTGTCACCCTTTGGATGGGTGACCGCCAGTGGCAATTTCAACTGAGCGGTTCCGTGTTTCGTAGGGCATGTTAAGCAGTCGGTCCCAGCTTTTTTAAAGTTGTTAGGCCATGATGGTGGCATTAGGCGACCTACTAACTCCGTCATCAGAGTTGGCTTCATACAAACTGTTATGTATGTAAATAAAGAATGCGTAACGATTAATAGTTTATTAAGTACGTAAATGTTCTAAACACAGTAGTTTATTGTAACTCTGTAATTTATCGACTGCTTCATTGCGTGGAGTGTGTTGAGGTCAGATCTCCGATCCCGGCGGGAAAACTCTAACTGTCATTCTGATAGTTGCGTTCCGTAGACTCTGTGACACAAACTTACTAAACAAATTCGAAAGACGTCTTTAGCATCTGTTTGTTAAGTTTGTACACGGTCAGATTGGTCGATGTCACATGTGACATCCACCAATCCGCGTTCAGTTCGCATGGTGAATAATGACCCAATCACTCATTCGAGAGTAGGCCAATGTCCCAATAGTGGGAAAATTAGAAGATGGTGATGAAGATTGGCTTCAGACATCATTATCATATCATCATGCGAAGCCATTGGTTTTGATGACTTTTCATTGAAGTTTTTTTTTCATTTAAGCTGACTAAGTTATTCCTAACAGATCAACGAAGTTAAACACTGTTCCGCGTAGTCACCAAATGGTGACTGCCTGGCACTTTCAACTGAGCGCTCTTGTTCTTCGGTGGGCACGTTAAGCAGTCGGTCCCGGCTTTTTCAAAGATCATGGCCTTTAGGCGGCCTATTAACTTTGCCATAAGAGTTGGTCACGGATTCATACAAACTTACTAAACAAATTCGAAAAATATGTGATATCCACCAATCCGCATTGGGTTCGCATGGTGGATATTAACTTAATCACTCATTTGAAAGTAGGCCGATGTCCCAACAATAAGGACTTTAGAAGATTATGATGATGATTGACTCCAGACATCATCATCATATCATCACCCGTGCGAAGCCATTGTTATTGATGACTTTTAATTGAAAAAACAATGGAAACGTGTTTTATAAAATATTCCCTCTCTTAGGAATTTACAATTATTAAAAAAGTACATAAATTGTATTCATAAAACTTTATTTATTTAGTACACGCTCAGAACATTGTAAATTGTAATCCACTGGCATAATTAGTGATGGCTAAAAATATTACCAAACTTAAAATTCCCTTTTTTTGCAAGCACATTTTGCAAATTTCTTTAGTGCCTTGACGACGCATTTCACGCGACCACCAACTGAAAAATAAAAGAAACATAAATTAATAAGAGTAGTAGAGTTTTTTGCGATAGAGTTCGTCAGTGGAAGTAAGTTTTCCTTCAACAAATGTCAGATTCAAATTAAAAATATATTTTACTAGCGGATTACTAAAAAGATTACTAAAAAGATTCTTAAAGCCGGGCCGGGTGCTATAAACCTTCCTTTTGAATTACTCTATCTATTGATAAAAACAGCATTAAAATCGCGCGTAGTGTTAAATATCTAAGCTTACATAGGGACAGACAGACGGCGCAGCGGGACTTCACTTTATACTATGTAAGGATTTATTAAAAACTCAAGGACCATTTTGAAACGTCTTGAACGCCAGTTCCACGCGCCTAGCCTAGAAAAATCTGGCAACAAACTCTGGGTTCATCTTAAAGCCCCAGTGTGATGCCAATCGATTTATTAAAAATGCAAAAAAGGATAAAATTTGTGCACAATAGCAACTAAAATTACTGGACGAAACTGACCTGACCAAAAAATAGCACTTTATTGAGGACACAAGAGTACAAAGTGTAAACAATACTAAGTATGTAGTCCTACAAAAAGGTGGTCATATCGCAGAGAGCGATTTCTTACTGACTACCTACCTACCTACCTTATACTGTCTCTGGTTGTCAAGCGCGGTGCAGTGCTACGCAGACCCACAGAACAGGTATTAGTACTACGTACAGAATGACCACTTTCTACCTCCCACCAGTTTTACTTACCCCACCCCGGTCGCGAGTTTGCCGGCACCTTTCGCTGGGTAACATGGCTATTGTTATGATTAGGCATGGCGCTTATAAGACGAACAAATTGACCAAATCAAATCAAATCAAAAGTGCTTTATTCATTTGAATCACAAAGATCACTTCAACGTCTTACAAGCTAGAAAAATTTACATCAGTTCCAACGCGCCCATGCCGTAAAATAACTAACAACAAGACCGGCTGGGTTCCTACCGCTTATTGACATGAGCCTCGCTACTGTTATGGATACTGTGTAGAGTTGGAGCACATTCGTCCCAACCTTTTTTATCATCTAAATAATCTTATTTTATAATAAGCTTTTAACAGTTTACCGACCGTCTAGTCACATGCCAAAAACACATGCTAGCACAGAAAATTCACTAACCTGATTCAAGGAAGACCTCTTCACTAGATAACGAATGGTCTTCAACAGATTCCCAGTGCTCTTCACTATGTGGCTCATGCTCTTCAAAACATTCCGAATGCTCTTCACTAGATGGCCAGTGCTCTTCGTTATGCTCCGATGACATGTCTTCTTCAATCTTGCGCTTAAAGCATTTGGTTATTTTATTGACCGCCTTGACCGCGCAGGTGTTTATGTTGCCTTGGTTATATTGTTCCGTAGACACTGAAAACAAATTAAAAACAAGCCTTTTTAAATACCTCACAGGAATGGAAATATTGTGGACGGAATTTCGAAATAAATATCTCAATACTCTAATGCTTATTATTCACAAAAAAATAACCATTTCAGCAGCTGGCTAAGTGTTGTCTTTAATAATAAATAATGCTGGACAATCCACACTGTCTTTTCTTAATTTTCATTCATATGTACACTAGCGGACTCGCCCTGGCTCTGTACGGGTTCTATAAACCTTCCTCTTGAATCACTATATCTATTAAAAAAAACCGCATTAAAATCCGCGTAGTTTTAAAAATCTAAGCATACATATGGACAGACAGCGGGAAGCGATTTTGTTATATACTATGTAGTGATGAACAAAGACGAAGAAGATGACTCATTAGCTAACAGGAGTTTTAAGTAAGTTATGAATAAGGCCATTATAGTAGGGTCCTTACTGTCCAAGCAGTAGTGTGCAAACATTACTGTGTTTATTTTTGTTTTTATAGTGTTAACCATCACACTAGGGGAATACTAAAGATTATAATACCCCAAAAAATATTTTGCAAAAAATGACAGCGCAAAAAAGTCTTATATTTTTTTATAAACGTAGGTACTTGAAACTTCTGTAAGTGTGTCTTTCAAATATTTTATCGTCTTTGTTCATTGACATACACAAGGAAAGAGAATACTTAGCAAGCCGCTAAAATTACAGCTTATTTTATGAATACTAAATCTCGGGCTGACAAGCGTAGTGCCACGCACAAATTTAAAACTCATTTTTTTGTGTCTCTAGCTGCAACTGATATGTCAGTCGTGGCGTCCGACGAACGATTTGATTGTATAATTACTTACTTAGTTTAGCGATCTGACCACGCAGGTCTGTCTGGAGTAAATAGTTGTCCATTGGCACAGCTGCCGCAAAGCCCAAGACGACCGCAATAGCCACTACTGATAGATACTGCATTATTGTTTGTTAAATTATTGACTGTTAAACTGAATATCGAAATAATTTGTGGCTGATTCTGTTTTCTACAAGTATTTATACTGAAGTGGTACTGCTGAAATATGTAAACAATTCACGTATTAATTGTTATTATCTAATATGTATATAATTCGAAATATTACAAGTACAAAGTGCTTAAAACTTTATTAGTTATGTTATGAATTTGAAGTATCTAGTGCAAGGTACCTAAACTATACTAAAGCACCATAACACGACCATAATTTGATTAATCTAGCTTTAGGACGTTTTAAAATTATCCTTTTATTTTAATAAATTTTTCAACACACTTGCTTATAAAGTAACTCTATGGTCATCGCAATTAGGCACAGAATACACCCATAATGATTTTTTCATTGCTACAACTTACTAGTGAGTTATAGATTATTTTTTTTGTTATTTTATTATGAGTTTTTTTTGTTATGGCGCCTCAATGGCGCCTCAGCGGTAATCACCAATGTTACACACTAGTACCATAATGTACTATTAATTCCAAAACAAGCTGTATTCCGCAGTTTCACCTCACCCGAGGTTTTTTTTATTTGGTTCATTAAACTGGTTATTACACAATATAATAATAATATCTAGAATACATTCTTAGAAGATAGATTATGCATTTATGCAGTTTTAATGTCTATTTGTAAGGTGAGTTTATTTTAATGTAATGATGCTTGTAAATATGTTAATAAGTAATAAGTAAGTACAATAAGTAATAATAAATATTGGAGGGCATTTCACACAGCGCCATCAAACCCCTAGCTAAGCAAACCTGTACTATATAAACCAGATAACAGAATCAAATACGTATATGCTTTTTTTTGTCATTCATACTTATAATACATAGAAACACCTAAACCCACAAGTGTTTTTTCAGACCATTAATTAAATGTGGTTTCAGACACAACAGTCATCACCCCGGTCGACCCCCAACTCGTCTCCGCGGTCGACTAAAAGCCCGCCGCTGCCCGGTGCCCAACCACAACCTTCCGCACCAGAAAGGTAAATTGTAACATCCTGAGAGTAACTACTGGTGGGTAACCACAAGCTCAAAAGCAATATTGAAACAATGTTAGACTGACATTTCGGCATACAAAAAAACTGTGTTATATTATTTCAATATTGCTATAAGATCTCGTGGTTACCTCCCTAAAGCGACAACAAGAGTTGACCGGGGCACACCCCGGACACTCAATGAATTTCATTTCAATTTGTGTAGCTTGTGTCGTAAACGGTGCCTTTGTATGTGTGAGTGCCATTGTTGACGCCAATTACTGCAAGAGCGAGATGGATGATAGAGATGCTAAGCGCGCTCCGTCCGTTTCTTGGTGTTGTGACCTACACAAAAACAAAATAAACGCGTGCGTGGGCCCTTAGCTTCAGCGCCCCTGAAAGTGCTTTCGAACTCGTGATCGAGGTGAGGTAAGTAAAACCGGTGAGGAGTGGCTATTCAGTGGAGGAGTTAATGGGGTGGAACTAATTATTATAAAAAAAATGAAATTGTTTATTTGCTTGAAGTATGGTGCATTAGTTTTTACAATAATAAAATGGTAGGTGGTAAAAAAATGGTTCCACATACCTCACCGATGAATCGGCGTGCAAAAAAATACTACTTAATTTACCTAGGTATCACAAATTTAATTTTATTTAACAATATTCAATTAGGTACTTATTTAAAATTAAAAATATATAATTATTTAAAATTAAGCGCTTTTAATAATAAAATAAAAATTAAATAACCGTCAACACATTTAAATAAAATGTTTATCTTTATCCAGAGAGCCGAGCAGTCGGGGCGTTGTCCGGAGCGCACCGCAGACGCCATCGCTTGGAGACCGGGAACGAATCGATATGACCCACAGCCTAGGTAACAACACTAGACCAAGACCACATGAAAAAAAAAAATATTGGGAAAATTTTGTACTCAGCGCCATCAATCCCAAAGCTATGGGAACCAGATAATTTTTATAAATATATTCGTTTAGGCACACCTCGAACACTCAATAAAATGTATGAAGCAAACGTTGCAATCACCACATGCATGGATGCATGGTTTGTGTACGTAAACGGTGCCGTTGTATGTGTGTCATGGTTGGCCACACCAAATCACAGCAAGAGCGAGATAGCACACTTTTGCTCGCGCTTGCATGTGCGCGCTTGAACCCGCACAAAAACAAAATAAAAGCGTCTCAATAGCCCTTAGCTTCAGTGCCGACAAACTCGCGACCGGAGTGAAGGGAGGTAAGGAGTGGCCGTTCTGTACATAGTACTAATATCTCATCTGTGGTTTGGACTGAATGGCGCTTTATAAAATTTTCACCTTTGGTTTCAGGAGGCATGGAAAGTATGGGCAACGATAACAGAGGTTACCACCAAAATCAGCGACCTACCACTAGTAAGTAACTATTTAACATACCGCGCGACTATGAACTGCGCGTCAGTACCCCGCGCGTCAACAATCTGCGCGTCAATGAACTGCGCGTCAATAATACGCGTGCCCATGAACCGCGCGACAATATCCAGCTCGTAAATGACCCGTTACGGGGACGCGCAATTATTACGCCGCCCGTCTCAATTTACTGACCAGAAAAAAAAATTAAACAAAATGTAAAAAAAAAGGTTTAATATTTTATTTTTGTGTGCGGAACCTATTCCTTGAATATTATGCACTAATAATAAAATACCCTGTATAATAGTAATGCAGGTAACAGGTTGGTATTAAACTATTAAACGAACGCCTGTAGACATGGAAATCAGTAAAATTGAGATCCTGTTGAAACGAAAACTTGTAGTACATTGGGAATCTGTAAAATTGGCAATCAGTAAAAATGGGATGGATTCTGTTGAAACGAAAATCTTTAGTAATGGGAATTCTTAGAATTGGGTATAAACCTTTTCCCTACCTTTTACCTATGGATTTTTCTATTCGATAAAATATGAGCGCAATGCCAGTACTCTCATACGGTGAAGGAAAACATTGTGAGAAATCCGGCATGTCCTACAACTAAAAATTCAAAAAAACAAGTACCATCCACCAATCCGTATTGGATCCGCGCGGTGGATTAAGACCCAATCACTCTTGTTTAAGAGCAGGCCAGTGTCCCAGCCAGCAGTGAACATTAAAAGGCTGTCATGATGATTATGATGAATTGTATTCTATCAGTTATCGTTGTTAAAGCTTTGCTTAGTTTAGGGCTTTAACACGCTGTGTAAAAATATCTGCCAATATTATTATGACAGAGGCCTTTGGGCGGCCTAAAAATTATACATCAGAGTTGGCTGATATTTTTTATTGGTTTACAAATAGAAATTAACATCATCATCATCATCATTAACTATAAATCTAGCTTAACATAAACATACAATGTGTCTTTTCTAAAAACAGTGAATACAGAACAGAAAACAGTGACTTGCTTACTTCTTATGTTGTAGTGGGTATCGACCGAAGTTTAAGAAGCGATCTACTATACGCAGCGGATTCTGTAACGAACGCTATGTCGACACTAGTCAGAGAACTTAACTCAGGTAATTTTTGTTTTTATAGTGCACAGAAATATATAAAGTCATTCATGATCAACTTGACACACTTAAGGGATAGGTTCCACACATAAAAAAAATACATGTACTTTTTTCTAAAAAAATTTTTTATATTTAAAAAAAATTTACGTAATTCTGCTTAATAATTAGTTATCCTTGTTAGAAATCGAAAAGGCAGCGCTCGGCACGTGTCAGTGACCAGCGCGTCAATGAACCGCGGGTCAATAACCCGCGCGTCCTTGACCTGCGCGTGTTAATGACCCGCTACGGGGCGCGCACACTAGAATATTTCATTATTACGCCGCTTAACTCGATTCCCAACAATGATAAATAATAATTGAGCAGAAAAACGTAATCGATTTTTTTTTGTTTACTTGGGATTTTTAAGACAAAATATACATAAAAAAAAAATTATAGTTACATTAGTCTTTTTTAAACTTTCGCGATCAGAACTCATAGTTTTTTATAATATTTGCGGGATTTTATCGCGTAATTTACCTTTTTATTTCCCCGACGTCGGGGAAATAACGCGATAAAATCCCGCAAATATTATAAAAAATTATAGTTACATATTATTTTTTTTATGTGTGGAACCTATCCCTTAAGTTTGTCAGGTTGATAATGAATGACCCTGTATTTAAATAGAATGTGTGAGTGTATGTACCTCGCGTGCCGAAAAGACGGGCTGAGTAGCCTCTTTACTCGCCGCGAAACTCAGTCTGCTGAAAACCGGGGGCGGTGTGGTGGTGTGGCGGTGCCTAGAATCGGTTTGCCGCGTGCTTATCGATGCTTTTAAATCATTCATTTTCGCGCGGCTTATGTTAACCATCCCTAAAATTCATTTATGTGTAAAATACAAATATGCAAAATGTCACACGCTCTGTTTCCATAGAAATCGATTAACTCTTTCATTCTACTTAAATATATTTCTGCGGTGTTAACCCATCACACTAGGGGATTACTAAAGTTTTAATATCCCAAAAAGCCGAAGACATCCTAAGTTGTATTTCGAGCAAGCGAGACGCGTCTCGATGTTTATTGTCAAGACAATAAACAAAGATGAAGACAGATTTTAACGCCATGTTAGCTAGCAAAGGTTTATAGTATAAAAATGAATAAGACCATTAAATTATACATATAATTACATGTTTGCTTAATTTATTTACTTTTCAAAACTTACTATCTCCCTGCACATTGCATCCTTTCACTTTATTTTTTTAAATAATCAGCATGTATTTTATATTTGTTTATACATTTTTAATTGTTTAAATGAAATTATCTCGTAAGATCAAAGCTACAAAGTGTATTGTTGACTGTACGGACGTGTCATGGAAGAAGAACGCTGGCGGCTGGTATAAAGACGTTCGCTATTCGCTATATAAAGAGAAAGTCATGTGCTAGCGTTCAACTTACGCGACGCGTACTAATACTAGGCATGGTCTCAATGTGAATAAATTGGAATGTGTTTTTACTAATAGATGTATGGACGAGCATTTCTTAAACAAATTTCATTCAAATAAAATGCAACTTTCGTAATTGTAATTAAAAAAACCTAAAAAAAGTTAAATAAAAAAAGCTGGTTTGAAAAACGTAAACGTATCGTCCAGCTGTCAATTTGTATGGAATTTTAGTTGTTCAATATTACGCACGAAAGAAGCGCTGTTTAAAATCTCGTTTACGTTTGTCAATAGACTCTTCTTTATTCGACCTAGGTTGGATTCGAACAAACACGAATAGGCGGCACTATCCTGTGAATAAATCGTAGTTATTCGCGAGTAAACTGACAGTTTACTTGTATTATGTCATTTGTTATTCCGCAGATCAGTAATTCCAGATGTTTGTTGAATCCACCCATAGACATTTTGTTTTTTATGCACTTTCGTATGAGTTTGTTGAATGTAGATGTTTTACGTTGCTAAATGTTTGCAGAGGGTTCCGACACAGAAGACACTGTTAAAGGCGATGCAAGGAAACTAAGAAGTAAGTACATTTATCTTGAGGTGTTCAAGTAGGAACTAATTATAAATGACAAAGTTCTGACTAGATGATGTACTTCAAGCAGGATGGAATTATAGGAAAATTTGGTTGTTTGTCACTCAAGCACGTCGTTACAGCTGAGGTGCGGGTTCAAAAAAAGTGGACATTTTGACACAGCACCATCTAGCCCCAAAATACGCAAAGCTTGTAATATGTGAACCAGATCACTGATATTTCAGTATAGGTATTTTTTGTAAATACGTACATAAAGTACATATACACCTAGACCCGGAATAAATATTTGCAGATGATGCAAACATTTATCCGGCAGCGGGGATCGAACCCGCTACCTCTCGCTTTTCTACCGGGCACTCGACCACTGCGCTACCGAGGTCGTCAAGGTTTATCTAGTGAATAAATGATCATTTTATTGATAAGATAACTGAGAACCAAGATAACTGACAACTAAAAAAAAAAATTACAGAGAGCTGCCTTATTACTAAGCCCTTTTTTAAGGATTTCTGCCAGGCAACCTAGCTCTAGTTTGACGGCTATCACTATAAAAGCAAATAACAAATTATAATATTTGAATTATACACATTTTAAAACCTATATTATACTTTACCATAGAATGTTATGTAATTCATATTTTATCTGAAGAATGCAAGTTTTGTCAGTAAATATTTAGAATAGAAGTATTTATTACCTTTTAACTAAATGCATTGCATGTTTGAATGCATGTTTATTTTTAATGCATTTCTCAATTTAACTATCAATTCTACTTCCATTTCTAACTCTTGTGACTGAGTTTATAGGCTGCCGAAGGCCTCTTTCCAAAATAGGTCTTATTCTAGAACCCCAAAAAATTCGAAATTCTATAATTGATTTAGGTTGATTTTTCTGTACTTTTTTTAAAGGTCGTTTGCTAAAATTAGGCCACTAGCGCTAAAACAATATGACATTACGTTCGACCAATCAGAAACATTTTTTAAGCTAGGCTCACATTGCTGTGTCCGGGTGTGTCGGGGCGCGCCAGTACGCAATCGGTTACGTTCATTTACTATGACTGGATTCACATTAGAAGGTTGTATTGTGGCGCGTGAGGAAACTGGCGTGTCCCAACACACCCCGATACGGCAATGTTAACCTAGCTTAGACTTTTTTAAACTCACATTCTGTTTTTGACGAAAAAAAAAAGAATTCTCTGTCATTCTATCCACGTTGTGGGTTTAATACCGGGCGTGCCACCAATGCATTTTTCTATTCTAAAATGTATGTGCGGAATGAGAGCACATACTGAACAGGTCTCAGATACTGAAGGAAAACATCGTGAGAAAACCAGAATAATAAAGCTGTATTATAACTATTCAAGAACTAAAAATTTAAAAGACATGTGCCATCCACCAATACCACCCAAGACGTAGTTATAATCTCTTTTGCCCAGTAATTTCACTTGCTACAGTGCCCTTCGAACGTAAACACAGTGCAGCTTACACACTACTGCTTGGAGGTAGAATAACTGGCGCTGCGGTGGTACCCACCAAGACGAACTCTTGCTGAAGAGTACCACCAGGTGAAAATAGATATCATTTCAGATTTCGAAGAGGACGAAGACAGCGATGAGCCAATGCCTAGACCGCAGCCTCCGAGACACTATCTGCATGACAGCAACGTTCAGGTTTGAACCTTTTATTGTATTATTTTGTAGGTTGGAAGTTCTGTGAATGTTTGAGCTATTTATTCAAATTCATGTTTGGAAGTTAAGGTTCATTTCTACCTACTCACATAAAATTTAATGTAATATAAGTTTACATTGTGGGTAAATTGTAAGACTTGCATTCTTGTTTATTGAGTTTATTTTAGCTTGATTTCATATATTTTTTTGCTAGTTTGGTTGTGTTTCAATTAGTTTATGTTTTATCACAAGTTTTATTTTCAACTGTTTTTCGTTTTATTTCAGAGCATGACACCTAGTGTTGTTACACAGTCTTAAGCACTTAATTATAAGGTTTGTTTTTGCTTGTTTTATTTTAATAGTAGCAATATAATTTTTTTATTAGGTTAGAAAGCCCACCTCACGGTTTACTATTTTATCATACTATTATCCATACTCCATCTAATATTATAAATGTGAAAGTGACTGTCTGTATGTATGTAATATTTTCACGGCTAAACCGCTGAACCTGTATGGGTAAAATTTGGCACAGAGATAGTGAAATGTGAAGACCACGCGTGCGAAGTCGCTGGCGGCTGCTAGTGATGGTATAATAAAAAATAATGTTTGTATCTTGATGTATGTTTGTTACTCAATCACGCCGTAACTATTGAACGGATATGAGTGAAATTTAGCACGTTAGTAGTATATAACTCGAAGTAGTGAGCGCTCGTAGCTGGCTAAGCTGTTCTTAACAGATCAACGAAGTTAAGCACTGTTCCGCGTACTCATCATTTGGCCAGTGGCAATTTCAACTGAGCGTTCCCGTGCTTCAGAGGGCTCGTTAAGCAGACGGTCCCGGCTTTTTCAAAGTTGTTAGGCCATGACAGAGACCCAGAAACTCTGTCACCAGAGTTTCTGACTTCTGACTCATACGAACTTACTTTTTACCCGGAGTAGTATAAAGTATATTTTTTACCTACAAATCTGCCCCCATGGGGTGATAATGAGGTGTCAAAAGTTTATAAATAGGTTTTAAATGAGGTGAGTGATAATGCGGTGTCAAAAGTAGGTTTTTAATATAGGTTTTAAATAAGCTTGTGTACATTTTCAGGACACACCACCGCCCCTCCCCGCGCGCACCGGTCACTACTACCCCCGCACATAGTTGCACTATGTACTTATATACCTAGCTATATGTACTTTGTACTTACAGAGTTATACATATTTGTACTTATGTATTCACTTGTACTGGAGTCAATTCTTTTGCGCATTATTTAAACTGGACGGCGATTCTGTTAGCAGATTTTTGACAGAGATCTAATCAGGAAACTCGGTTGAAAATCGTAAACGTAATTTACGTATCGTCCAGCTGTCAATTTGTATCTGATATTTTACAACGCCTCTTTAATGTGTAAAATAAACTACAAAAATCCTATAAAAATTTACAGCTGCACGATACGTTAACGTTTACGATTGTCAAACGAGTTTTGCGTATTTCGCCCTCAGATCGTAAACGAAACGCAACTAAATTAAGGCTGTTATCGAATTTTATTATTGTTATTTGACAACGATGAATTTTCTTATTGAGCAAAAAACAAACTATGAAACTAAACTATAGCTGAAACCAAGTAGTACTTAACCGTTGAAATTGAGTAGAATGATTACGCATTTCCATTGTAATCCGATTTCAATCAGTAAAATGTCAATAAGCTGTCATCCAAATACGTCAGTTTTTTTTTGAAACCAAGTGAAATCAATTGCAACATTTGCAACTGAATTACATAATCTGTGGTCTGGGCTCAACTTGAAAGCGATAAACGATAACTATGTCCTTAGGGGTTCAATTTATGTCGGTAGTAACTTAGTTCAGAGCTATCACCACACAATCAAGATACGATCGATTCGGTTTAGACCCAGCTTAAAGCAAAACTAAATTTGACAGCACTAAAATGTTTCCATCCCTTTCTTATGTACTAAAATGAGAAGGACCGCGATAATAGTTCATCTTAGATAATGCTAAACAGAATTGATTCCTATACGTACAGGTACTTAGTTATACATAATGTAAAATAGACTGTATTTACTGGTTCATGATCTACTAATACTAATGTTACGAGCCTTTCTGTTTGTATTAAAATACTCGTAGTTTCTGATACCCACGACACAGGGGATCCTAGTGGGGGGTCAGGTGAATCCTAGTATGTGGTCAGGTGAATCCTAGTATGTGGTCAGGTGAATCCTAGTATGTGGTCAGGTGAATCCTAGTATGTGGTCAGGTGAATCCTAGTATGTGGTCAGGTGAATCCTAGTATGTGGTCAGGTGAATCCTAGTGCGGGGGTCAGGGAATCCTACGGTCAGGAAATCTTAATGTGTGGTCAGGAAATCGAGTCCCCGATTGCGTAACTCGGTTTCAATTAGCGAGCGAACTGTCAATAACATGTCACATTCATACAAAATACGTCAGTTTTTGATTGAAATCAAGTGATTGCAACCGAACTAATTACAATCGGGGGACTCGTCTGGGGTCAAGAAATCGTAATGTGAGGGTCGCGGGATCAGAATGTGGGGTAAAGGGATCCTAGTGTGGGGTTATCCGAATTCTAGTGTGGTGTCTAGGCTACGTATTTAACTGTTGAAGTGTTATTATTTTGAACCGTTTGCATATTCAATTAGCGTCTATGTATATTAGAATAGATATAATATTAAATTACAGTACAAAATACAGTAAAGTTTTTATATAAATTACAGTACATGGCACTTCACGTAGCGTACTGCAGTCAAACTGAATATTGTATTACAAAATTGTATGAAATGAACCAGTAAAAACCGTTCCTATAATAATCTAGGTAGGTATTATGTATTAAAATGTTATGTACTTACTTTCTATTGAACCATAAAATAAAGTGAAAATCTTATCTCAAAACTTGTTATCCACAGACGTGGACTCAATGTCATGAGAATTTTTATATTTGAAGTTCGAATTCTTGTATGAATTTCAAATAGAGACAACCACGAGAGTTCACGTCACGACAATGTATACCAGCGTTACTATAACGGTTTTAATTCCGTAATGCAAGTGTGTTAAAACTAAATTAAATATTTATTCCAATAAATCTGTTGTCTATTATACATTATCAAACAGTTTAAGTGTTGATTAAAATCAGATCTGTTTATAACGACAAAGATAACCAGCATTTTAAAACAAAAGTATTTTCCTCTTAGCATATCTAAAAGTCATAATGCTCTTGTTCATAAATACACTGTCATTTTAGCAGCTCGCTAAAGAACAGTGTTTTCTTGTTATACTTATATCAACGAACAAAGATAGATATTAACCACATGTTAGCTAACAGAGGTTTATAGTATATTATGAATAACAGCTTTATTGTGCATACTCGATGTGAAAATATTGTTTTCGCTTTTTGTCGAGTCCCCAAAGATGCTAATATTTTGTGTGATAGAGAACATTATTTACTTTACTATTTAAATTAGATGCCTCAGCAAAGTTTGTGTTTCTGAATTAGTACGATTATGCAACCAACGTCCAGCCGTCCCGCGGCCCGTAACGGCTCGTCTCCACGAGCTTCAAAGTAGCACGTGCGATTACAGTATTTGGAAGGATGATAATGATGTCCTCCGCGACGTATCCGTCGATGGCGAACCTTGCTACTAATTGTTTATTGAATTGAATATACTTGTTTTTTATCTATTATGAGCGCGAATATGGCTCGCAAACCCGAATTTAGTTACAAAGATTACCAGCTACAGAAAACAAAAGCAAAAACAAATAATATATAACTATACTTATAACTCTTCTAGTCAACTACATTGTTTAACCTGTAATAAGATATTTGGAAGGATATAGAGCTATTAACACCTCCATGTGACATATTTAATTAATAATATGTATTTTGAATTTTGTCATCATACTTTGCTGTAATTTGTCAGAATAGATATAAGTCTATAACAGTCCCGTGAAATAATACACAACTATATCTATAAAAAAAAAACACTATTGTTGTAGCAGCTGTAAATAATTATCAACATCTGGTGAGTGGTATTTTGCTGAGACATCTAACATAAATAGTACTGTACTCTGTGAATTCGTAAATATCGTTTAAATTGTGTCTGTATTTGTAACATATTATTCCTTTTCCGTCTTCCATGTTCGTCAATTCCTTCCAGTTTGTACAAAAATGTCAATTCGGAAGTACTTCCCAATGCTTTTAATCAAAGTTATAAACATCGTGTTGAGCAGTTTTTCGAAAATCTCAATTAAATCTTTAAAGAGTCTTATCTTATCAGATAACAATGCTATCTAAAATTAATTTAAAAAAATCTTGTGAAAATAATTGTCTATTCGCCAGAGTAAAGACTGAGTCACCTAAAACATTGAAATACCAAAACTTTACCAAATTGTTTATTGAGACTTAAGTTTAAATAATTTGTGGCAGCTATGACCTACAATTACACAATACAATTTGTGTTTATTTAGTAAGATATCCTTAAAAACGAATCTACAATCTGAATGGGCCTTCGGCATCGTGACAAAAAAAATTGGTTTAATTTGCAAAAATTTGCTGAAAAATGAGGAGCATTTTTACATTATCCGGTCCGACAGCCGTGTGTCGTCCACGACACACACGACTACAGAATAGTGTAAAGTAAAATGTATGGAAAGTATAGCCTTTCACATTGTCTTACTGTGCACTGTATCCGGTGTGTCATGGACGACAGATGATATCGTGTCGGATAATGTGAAAACGCTTATAACGTTTTAGCATTAGCGAGCGAGTCTTATTTTTAAAAAAATTTGACGGCAATATAGAGTATAATTTTTTAGTTTACCAAAAATAATTTAATTAATGTGTTCATCTCATTTTAATAACTAAAATAAAGTGGTTAATCAGTCGTCTGTTTTTGACGCGTGACATAGAATTATGTGAAATTCCTTGTTTCGCTTTCATAAAAAAAATCATTAAATAGGTATTAATTTTGCATTAAATAAAATAAATAACGACTTGCTCATAAAAATACATTTACCAAACCCAAAACAGTAGTTTATAATTGGATTTATATATTTTAGGCTAGGCGTTTGCATATCATTTGTTTAATTTTAGGAAACGTGCAATATTGTTGAATTTGGTCCATTGATCTTGCCAATACTGTGATCTTTTTTTTTTTTTTTTGTTTACTGAAAACACAGTAGTAAATAAATAAAAAACTTAATATGGCAGCAAAATTAAAAAATATATATTCATATTCTTTTTTTTACTTAGGTATTACCTACATTATTTAAATTTACTGTACTTATAGAGATAATTATGTCAGTTTAAGAGATTGTTTGCATGTACAAATGTTCTTATGAATATCAATTTTAGCATGAGTTGAAAAAAGTATTTCAGCCAAAGCGTAGTAGTTTTACCTAGTTTTATATTCTAAAGGAATAGGTACATACTATTACTATCATGTTTAAGCGAAAATACGGTTTATCGTCCTAACATGCAATCCTTGCCACATACTGCAAACTAAGCTGAGGGCATATCACGAAAAACTCGTTTGACAATCGTAAACGTATCGTTTAGCTGTCAATCGGTATGGGATTTCGGTATCTATAGTTTAATTTACGCACTTAGGAGACGTAAAGAAATCGCGTACAAATTGACAGCTAGATGAAACATATAAGTTTGCAATTGTCAAACAGGCATGTCTCAATACTGGGAATAATATAATTTATGCTAGATTATAAAAAATACATAAGATTTATTCAGAGTAAGGTCAATGCCGCTGTGGCTAGCGAAATCTGTCAGCCGGGTACCGCGTACACAACGGTAAACCGCTTACGTCTGAACAGGCCTTTCGAATATTTCGGTAATTCTGGAATGTTACGGTACATTCCGTACCGAGATTTATACAAAAGTTATTAACTGTTACGTCACGTGATAAAATAATCAGGGGATTTTCTAGTTTCATTACTTTTACTTACATTGCAAAAATATTCTTGGTAGTTTTACAAACGGTGCGTAATTGATTGACCAGTTGAGTAGCGACTGAGGTTGCGGGTTCGATCCCCGCTACGGAACAAATATTTGTATGATCTGCAAGTATTTGTTCAAGTGTCATGTTCCTGCCTAGTTATCATAATTTAGCCTTTTTATTAAGTTTTACATTTTTGTCCTAATACTACGTATAATTATGAAATTTCACTACCTAGTACGAAACAATAATTTTCATGACATTGTTCAGAATTCTGTTGCGATTGTTATTTTTATGTTTATTGTGTGGCGCAAAATTAATATTTTTCTATTTCTTCTATTTCTTTATATATTTCTATATTATATATAGAGAAGTTAACATCGCGGGCGGTTTACTTATCATCAAAATGTTTCTTGTTTCAGTCGTACTAAAATCATAAAAAAATAGAAATTTTGGATGAAACTTTCATGTTGATTCTGGTCCTGGAACTTTATAATACGAGTAGGCTTCTCATTAAAAAAAACCTAGATAACACGATTATCTAAATACCACGCAAGCGAAGACATGGACAGAAGCTAGCAGTTCATTAATTCGAGTGATACCTCGTGAATCCAGCTCGTCTAGGTCATTCAGAATACGTTATGACTTCTCATAAAAAAAAACATGATTTCCATAAACACTGACTTCATATGAGTTCCAAACGGTAACACAATTTTAGAATACTTTTGCAATGTAAATTGAAATAACTACAAAAATGTAATCTTTTATACCCTTAGATTTTGTAATAGATTAGTTATAGTCTATTATTATTCTAAGATATATCTAAATACATAACTGTATTAATATTAAAAGGTAAAAAGCACAAATCTCTATAAAATACACTCATTTTCTATGTATCGTGATCGTCGTTTTATATAAATACATAATATAAACTTCCATTTTTATCGTGTCGTATACGTTTAGATCCACAGACTATTTATTAAGTATATTATGTAATATATAACCGTAATATAAAAAGCGTTTTGTATTTGTGTATTTTATAATACCACTTTAAATAGTGGTATGTATAGAGGGAAAGTTTTACATATTATTGTGTTATGTAAACCTGTGTGCATGGAATAACAAATAATATTATAGAGATAAATAATATTATTTACTTAAATTATGCTTATATTTATATTTTTCAACCACTGCAATATCTACCTTTATAATGATAAACTGTATTATAAAATCTGTCCATACAGACAGCTAAGAGAGTCTACGATTAGTGTTATTTTTAAAAACGGTTATTTGATTTCCAGTAAATCAGTTGTAAATTATTTCGCAAAATATGTATGTTCCCGGAAAGCGGTTGCCTGATTGCGTTCAATCAAGTTCTTTTCATGCCAAAATAAATATGAATTTTGGTTTGGGAAAGAGCTCTTTTAAATTGCCCATAAATTATGATTACTTAGACTTTGAAATTATCTTATGGACATCCTGTAGTATTTGGCATTGCAGTGCAGTGTCACCCTTCCTAGAGTGTATGAGGTTGTGACTCCAACGAATGTTATTGTGTGTAGGTTTTATCCCGAATATTATATAAAACTATTCCAATTATAAATTAAATAGTAAGACTTTCCCCCCTATTGAGGCTTGTACTTAAACTGGTAATATTAAGGACTTTGTCATTGCAACTGTAAACATTCCATTGCTTGTGAAAAATTGTTTTATTATCCCTAAACCCCTCGTTGTCTTAAGATTCAGAACTAGAAATTTACCCCGATGGCGAGGCGGGCGAGCCCGGTTGAGTAGCGGGTTCGATTCTTGCTTCCGGATCAAATATCTGGGTGTTGTACCATCTCATAATACGTGTAGTTATTAATACTCAGGGAATTCTAGTGTGAGGCCAGGAAATGTTAATGATTTATTTAACACAAGCTCTGCTTAGTTTGGGGCTAGATGATGCTGTGTTGATTGTCCAGTGTTTTTTATTATTTCAGATAAATTATTTTGAATATCCCAACCAACAAGACATTCCTATTGGTTGGGATTAAGTTGGTTCCCTTACGCCCATTGGCTAGAAGTCGATTATCGAGGATTCTTTAGAGTAGATATGAAGGAGTTTATCAAATAATGCTATAGCTAAATGATGGGCCAACCTCAAATAAATATTTCCATTGTGTAGGTAGTTTAATAATGACTTTACAAAACTATACGAGATACCTACCTACACTATTTCACTATGGTCCGAGATCTTTTCTAAGTACAAAGTTTAAATTTAATGAAAACTTCTTGCATATTATTACAAATTTGTATCTTGTTTTAATAGTACCTACATTATGGTACTAGTGTGTAACATTGGTGATTACCGCTGGGGCGCCATAGAGAGACCCAAGCCGTAGGCGAGGGTCTTAAGATAGCCGAGGGCGGTATTCATCAATACACACGTGTATCATACGACGTTTTTCAATACACTTGTGAATAAAATAACAAAAAAAAAATATAACTCACTAGTGAGTTATAGCAATGAAAAAGTCATAGTTCGATTATGGGTGTCATTCTGTGCCTAATTGTGATGACCATAAAGCCACTTTATAAGCAAGTGTGTTAAAAAAATCTAAACTAATGTCGCAAACCTACTGGATCTACAAATTCATCTCAATACTGTGAAGCAAGGGTAAAAAAGCGCTACTTTCAGGAGTTGTCTCTACAACAAAACAGTTCAAATTAAATTTGCTTTCTTTTTCAACTGGTATTTTTTCAACCCGTAATTTAATCAAGCTTCACAATTTAGTAACACCAGTATCTTCACAATCATTTTTCTTCTTGCCGCCAATTTCCGCGTAGATTTCTTCCAAACTCCTCATCTTCGTCTCCGGGACCTTGTAGGCGATGTAAACGGTGCTCACGAAGCAGACTCCTGAGAATAGCCAGAAGACCGTGTAGAGACCAGCGGCCGATGCCAGCGGTTGGAAGAACCGGACCTGGATGGAGACGAGAGCGCAGGCGAATGCTATGACGATGGATGTCACTGTTCCGCGAAGCTGGAAGAACAAACAATGTGCAATCAGGGAGACAATAGAGCGCTCGTGACGTTAGCTAAATTGTTTAACAGATCAACAAAGTTAAGCACTGTTCTGCGCTGTCACCATTTGGATGGGTGACCGCCGGCAATTTCAACTGAGCGCTCTCGTGCTACGGAGGGCACGTTAAGCAGTCGGCAAGGCGTTTTCAAAGTTGTTAGGCCATGACAAAGACCTTCGGCGTATTGCTATCGCTGTCATAATTTACTATATTTTAGCTGGTCAGGCCGTGGGTGGCTTAAAAACTCTGTCACCAAAGTTGGCCTTTAGAACTCTTTCTTGGCCGACCGCTGCTAGGATAGGGCCTGATTCCAATCGAAAATCGAATTCAAAAACTTAGTGAAGTCATTTCAATTTTTTAGTTCAATGACCCATTCCCGTTTCCTCACGATGGTTACTTACACCCATTTAAACACTGGCATGTCGCACGTTATTTATATTGATGTAGGTACTACGACGAACCGGGTTCGGGTTCGAATCCACGACCTTCGAAGACAGACCCTTGTCACAAGGTTGCTTGGGCTAACATCAAGTTTTTTTTTCTTTTTTATTAATAAACACTTAACAAAGTATTAGATATTATACCTTATAAACATACCTATATAGGTTTGTCTAGGCACTCACATTCGTCGTAATTTTATAAATTTTATCACTTTAAATCCTAAACATACATAATTACACAAGAAACACTAACTTACATCTAAGTATATGACATTCCCAGATTGTATAAGTATAGTTCACTCGACGGATCTCGGCCGTTGTGAAGTTAGCCGTTCCGATGCGCAATGGAGCTTTTTCGAACTAAATTGTTGCGCATCACAAACGCCCAACTTCACGATGGTTGAGATCCATCGAGATCTATTAACTAAGCTATAAGTATTATTACCTGAAAACAGAACATCTCAGTCATTATCACGAAAGGCACCGGCTGTAGGCCCGCTGCATCACAGTAGATGCACAGACATAGTGCGGCGACAGGCAGCCATGACCCTCCCATCGAGGTGGAGTTGGCTTGCGCGAAGAACCACGCTCCTAAAGTACACATAGCGATCCCGGAGACTAGGCAAGTCGTGCCTAAAAGTACCTGGAAATATCTTAACATAAGCCTCACTAGGTTGATTGGCACCACACTGGAGCTTTATGGGATCATCGAAAAAAAAAGCTAGTTTGTTGCCAGATTCTTCTATGCTGGGGCTTCGTGGAACTGGCGTAAATTCACCAAAAAATATTCTAGAGATTTTATTAATTTAGGAAAATGCAAAAATTTGTTTCCGCCCGGGATCGAACCGGGGGCCTTGTGCGTGTGAAGCACACGTGATAACCGCTACACTACGGAAACTTATTTCAAGGTGTTGAATTTTATAATCAGACTGGCATCAGTAATTTACCACTGAAACTTTTTTCTTTCACAATTCCTTTCACTTTAAAGAAGGCCAGTGTCCCAGCCGTGGGAACATTAGAAGGAAGGCTGTCATGATATGATAAGATGATGATTAAGTACATAAGTAAGTTCGTATGAGTCAGTCAGTGACCGACCAATATATTATAAGGAAATATAATAAACATATTCTATTTTAACTCTATTGACGTACCTACCTAGTTATTATCTACCTTTAGGATGATCATACGACATGCGATACTTTCTTTTTAGCTAGAGTTAACCCACAAAACAAAGTGAGGCTGCGAATACCTTTCTCCCAGTCCTCTCCACAAGGCTCGAAGCCGTGCAAGAGCCCACCAACTGCACTGCTCCAAGAACCGCGGCTTGCTGGTTCGCAGTGAGCATCCACCCGTCTTCGCTCGCCTTCGTGAAGATAAGAGAGGCGAAGTGGAGGACCGCGAGGCAGCCGCACAGTTCCCTGGCGACAGTGATGATGAGGGTGATGCGGAAGGCCCGGAACGTGTTCCGGTCCGTCACTGAAAAACATATACAGTCGATTTTATAATTTTTTTTATTTCTTCAATTCAAAATCAACAGCACTTGGTTAATAAAAAAAATGAAATAATATTATTTGCAACATAAAAAGTTTAGTACAAGTAGTAAGATCAATGCAGTCTTGGTATTTTGGATTTTAAGGAACTAGTGGTCTAGAACTCTCAATATCTTATTAAGATCTCAATATCTCTCTCAATATCTTATCTCAGTATACCTCAGTACTAAGATATTAGTAAGATATTGAGAGTTGCTGCGTGGCCTAGAACTCTCAATGCAGTCCTGGTATTTTGGATTTTAAGGACTGCATACTACTACTAGTCGGTACACTTAACCTATTACATATATTAATTATGCTAGATACTTTTAACCATAAAAACTTGTTTACGTTGATGTCCTTAGACTAAATAGATCTATCTGAGGATCTCCTCACTAGGCAAAGCCTGAATCGTGGAGACCAGGATACGATTGAGCATAGGTACATAGGTACTCATTATGTAAACATAACATTACTTAACATAACAATTGATAACCTCCGCCTTTTTAGAAGTACCTAGGTTAAAAACAAACGTATTGATCATCCATCCCGTCGCGACGTCCCGTCATTATGCTGACAAAGTGAGTGACAAAGCAAAAAAAAAACCTCTGTGTAGGTAAACAATTATTTCTGTGTTGTTTGGTCCCGTTAGCGTCCAGTTTACACATTGTTATCGGTTTTTTTGGCTAGCTACAATGTAAATAGACAAATAAACGTCCGGTCAAAGGAAAGGTTACCGACCTTTTTTTTTTTTGTCAGCAAGTGACAAGACAATCAAGGCGCGCCCACCTGATGTTAAGCACCACGCCTGACTATTACAAATGCAGTGCCACCCAAAGCTTAAAGTGTGTGTTTCAAGTGTTTGCGTGGCACTGCACTGCGCTTAACACCCCGAGACATTGTTAAGTCTCTTTCGCCCAGTAATTTCACTTGCTACAGTGCCCTTAAAACCTAAACACAGTGCAGCTTGTACACTTTGCACACAGAATATCTTTTTGAATATCACTGCGGTGGTACCCACCAAGACGAACTCTTGCTGAAAAGTCCTACCACCAGATTACCTAACCTAGAGTCTTATAAGACTCCAAGCAGTGTACTATAGTGTACGAGTCTTATAAGACTCTAGGTTAGGTTACCTGGAAAGTTTACCTGGTGGCAGGAGTACACTGCTTGCAGGCAGAAATAAAGCAATGCATGGTAGTAGGTAAGACGAACTTTTGCTGAAGAGTCTTGCTGGTAAACTTACCTAGAGTCTTGAGATTGGAGCTCAGCTTGCCAACCCTGCTGTCCTCAAGCTCCAGCAGTAGCAGCTGCAGCTCGCTCTCGACTGAGGCATCTGAGCTATCGCGGCATCTTAGCCAGGCGAGCGCGTCACGAGCTTCCTGGTGATGGATTATTGACCGAGCGAGCGAAGCGAGCGAAGCGTCTCAGCTTCGAGATTGGCCAAAAATGCTTTCGGATGTCAGTTTGTCTGGCTTTTTGTGTTCTCGCCTACATGCAGGTCGCATTTTTCTACCAATCTGGTTGAAACTTGGTATACAGGTTCTATGACTTTATAAAATTTGATTGTCGTCGGGGATTTTTGATAAGGGGCGTACTTTTCTCCAAAAAGGGACAAAAAGGGGGCTGCTGATATCTCCGCCTAATGTGATTTGATTTCGATGATTTTTGTTTTATATGAAAGGTAAGTATTAACCTTAAGTTTGTCTGATATTTGGTGAAGATCTGATGAGGATCTTCAGCCTGATGAGCAAAATAATTCCTCAAAATGCAATGTAGCTCACTTTCAAAGCTCACTTTACAAGTTTATGCTTGCGAGGTCTACTGTTCGGAGTACTGCTAGTTTAATAAATCCGTTTAATCCGGCCATATTTACAGTCAGCAAAGAAAGTGATCTATCACTTTTGACAAAAGTTTGTGTGAAATCCTATCTAATGAATCTCAACCTTAGGGTGGTAGACCACATTTTTTGCTGACTGTACATGCCACCTATAAAAATGGCCGCGGTTATGCGCCATATGAATTGCCCCAGACGGCGGGAGCGAGTACAAAAATTTGACAGCAGTAAATAAAAATTGGGATTGGATCGGAATTGTCATTTGATTCAAGAGTAAGGCACCTGATATGTATTACCCTATAATTATGATGCAATAAATGATACTGAATGCTGAGGTTTCATATAGTTTATGTTTCCTTACTTGTACGCGGCCACTCTTCAGCAGGTAGCTGGGCGTCTCCGGCATGGCGTTGAACACGAGGAGGTGCAGCACGGGCGCACACAGACACACCCATAGTGTCGTGTGGTAGCTCAGGTACTCGCCTAGATGAATTGAAAATAAATAAAATAAATAATGCTGAACAATCCACACAGCATCATCTAGCCCCAGGTAAGCTGCTGTTAAACAGAGCTGTGTTATGAGCACTAGATGACTAATACAATACAATACATAGATAGATATTTTTTATTATATATAGAATATACCCAGAACACCCAGAACAACTATTTGTAGCCCGTACAAGCATTTGACCCGAGGCGGGAATCGAACCCGCAACCTCCGCATCGCAGGCGGACCTGCGCCCGCTGCGCCACATCGGTCGTCTAAATTAATAATACGTTTATTCTTTTATTAACTGTCTACCTACCAAGCAGATATACCACCAAGTTCCCCAAGTTCTGCGACAGCACAACCAGACTACCCAGGGTCCCCCGGATAGAGTCCTCGCTGATCTCCTTGATGTACAGCGGAGTGACGACGTACGAGCCACTGACGCCCATGCCGGCGATTGCTCGCGCCGTTATCAGAGCCCACGTTTCCGAGGAGTAGAGCTTTAAGCTCCAACACACCTGTAACGATTGGGAAACTAATTTTGGTATTTGAACACTGGGAAATAGAATTCAATTTTTAACTTAATTTGAATTAATAGGCACCACTTCTACAGTGTAGGTAATTGGGTATAAGTAGTACGCTCGGCGGATCCAGGCAGTCGTAAAGCCGTTTGTGATGTGCGAAGACAATTTAGTTCGAAAAAGCTCCATTATGTTTCCATGTGCAATGAAGCTTTTTTGCACTAAATTGTCTTAGCGCATCACAAACAGCTCACTTCACAATGGCCGAGATCCGTTTGACAGTACTATACCTACCTACCAAATTGAGAGCCATTGTTTTGTACTCAATAGAACCATAACATAAAACAGCCAGCCTATACTAATTTTTTTTTATTACAAAGAACAAAACAACTTATTCTTACAGCCATAGACAACGAAGTCAGCATCAGCGCCTTCTTCCGTCCATAATTATCCACGACGTATCCGAAGAGGAAGACAGTTGGAGTTCCCACTAGGTACACGACAGATGCCATCCAGGATATCGTCTCCGGGTGGACAGGTGCGGAGGCGGGCGAGTCCGCGGACATGAGCTTAGGGCCCATGGGAGACATCCAGCCAACAGCTGCGCCGTACGAAAACACTGGGATCACCACTGAAAATTTATGTCGTAAAATATTTTATGACAATTATTTATTCAATACTAGCCGATCAACCCCAGCTTCGCACGGGTGCAATGAAATATAAAGCACCCGTGCGAAGCCGGAGTGTGTCGCTAGTAATAAACATAGCCTATGTTACTCAGGGATAATGTAACAATCTAATGGTGAAAGAATTCGTAACAAACAAAAATACAAAAGAATAAGAATAAGAATAAGAATTTGTTTATTTGTTTACAAAAATACAAATCTTCTCTCTTCATAATATTAGTTTAGATTAGATTACATTGCACATAAGCAGAAATTAAACACGTGTTCACATCTGCAAAAATCTAACATAACCCTGATCGTGACCCATGACCAGTGTACTCAGCTCCCTGTTTCTAGACCATGGCCTGTAGAAACAAAGGGATCGAGGGTCTGCCAAGGTTGGTGGTTAATTGTTCAATTGAAGGGAGACAAGGTTCGAGCAAAACATCTTATTGAATTGTTGTCGATACGTCTCGATTCCAATCAGCTAATTAAGCAAGATTGAGAGGCTCCGCGCGGAGCAAAACACGTGTATAATTGTTACTAGCCGCCACCCGCAGTCGGTCACGTGGCGCAAGGGTAAAAAGCAGCCTATGTGTTCATCCAGATCAACATAGGAACCATACACAGCCCTTTTGTAGAGGCTGTTTATCCAAAGAGCAGTTGCCTACGTAGTCTTGGAATGCGTGAAAGTAGCCACTCAACGCACACAAATCCTCTGCACACCAAGTTGAGGTCACTCTTCAAATCTTGCGAAGACCCCATAAAATTAGGCTGGCTACACGCGTAGCCAGTTACATTAGGCAACAAACTCTTCAAAGGCATTTTGTACTGCCTCTCGGGAATAGAATTTTTTACCCACTAAAAAATTGTCTAAATTTTGGAAAAAGTAATAATCGGTAGGTGCAAGGTCTGGTGAGTATGGCGGATGAGGGAGAGCTTCTAACCCCAGCTCTTGCAGATTGGAGACTGTCTGTTGTGCAGTATGGGGTCGCGCGTTGTCGTGAAGGAGCAGTGGGGACGACCGATTGACCAAAGCTGGTTGCCGATGTGCAAGCTTCTCCATCATTGTCTCCAGTTCTTCACAGTACACATCTGCAGTAATGCTCATGCCGTTTTGTAAAAAGCTGTGGTGAATCACACCCGCACTAGACCACCAAACAGTGACCATTCATTTTTGGTTTAGGGCATTGCTTTGGTGCTGAACCAGGATCTAACCAACTTGCTGAGCGCTTTCGATTGTCGAACAGAATCCATTTTTCATCGCACGTAACAATTCGGTTCAAAATTTCTTCATTTCTTTGCCTATTGAGCAGCGCGAGGCAGGTCTCGACGCGTACGTTGCGCTGGCGATCGTTAAGTTCGTGGGGCACCCATCTATCAAGTTTTTTTACCTTGCCTATTTGTCGCAAATGGATCAAAATTGTTTTGATGCTAACATCAAAAGCTGCTGCTAGCTCAGCTGTAGATTGAGTTTCGTCAGCTTTCACAATCGCCTTTAATTCATCATTGTTGACCAAAGTCTCCGAACGACCAAGAGCTTCATTTTACAAGTCAAAATTTCCAAAACGGAATCGGGAAAACCAATAACGGGTTGTGCGTTCGTTTGTACAGTTCTCTCCGTAAACGTTTTTGATGTTACGTGCCGTTTGAGTTGCGTTGGTGCCACGACAAAACTCATATTCCATAATTACACGAATTTTTAAAGTATCCATTATGACGAAAAATGTTCAAATGTAATGAAAATACAACGCTAATCAATAAACGAAAGACTGAGTTTGTAAAAAGAATGTCATGTTTTTAAAACAAAATTAATTTGAATTTAGAATACAAAGCCATTCCAAACTTTTTTCTATTTGAAATGACCAGGTACTGAAGAACGGCAATTTCATAGGTTTAATTTTGTTTTATTGCTTATTCTTTTGTTTGTTTTTTTGGGAGTCAATAAATGTATTTTCTTTCTTTCTTTCTTTCTAAGCCCCGCTTCCTTTTTTAATCTGTGGCCCCGTGGAAAAAGGCTATTATGAAATCCATTTGAGAAATATTATATTACATAATTTAGTACCCTACCTATTCGAATAAGTATGAAATTACTGGGTTAGTCTTGCTCTTTAGTCAAGCTTACGTTTCGGGGTGACGACCGCAGTGCAGTACTTCGTAGAACGTCAAAATTAAAACCTTTGGGTGACACTGCATCAGGCATAACGCCTAATCAAGTAAATTAGTCAAAGCGCGTAACATTCGGCGAAAAACTTGACTATCATTTACTGATAAATAATATAAAAGTTTCCAATAGGCTAATTGCGGTTAGCTAACTTGACACTTACTTGACGATTACTTTGTATGTAGGTATCTAACTAAAAATAAAGAACACAAACACTCACTTAAAATAGAGATGAAAACTTGATTAAACTTGCTGCCTTGCGTACAGTATTTCTTGACGGTGTTTTTCAACATTGTTATTTCGAAAAAAAACACCGATTCACATGAAGGCACCAGTGTACACTCCCACACCCGCGGTAGCCAAATGATGGTAAATGGTACTTAACTTACACCATTAAACGATCTTGTAGCAAGATAGTAAAACGTTCTTCAGCAGTCCATCAGTAGTCGCGCAATACCCAATCGCGCAATAGTGGGTTCATTCGTTTTACGTCATAATATCAAGTGTCCATCAATGCTTGTTTATTCAGCAAGAGTTCGTCTTGGTGGGTACCACTGCAGTGCCAGTTAATCAACCTCCGAACTCCGAACAGTAGTGTGCAAGCATTGCTGTGTTAAGGTTCGAAGGGCACTGTAGCAAGTAAAATTACTTCTCGAGCGTAATGCTAAAGCGCTACATGAGATGCAGTTTAACCCCAATATGTTTATACAGTAGTGCTCAGAGTCAGTACTCATAAATATGTGAAATGAACAATTTTTTGCCGGCGAATAAATTTGCAGGCAAAGAAAGATTCAGGCATTTGAAATATTTCCAAATAAATGACTGCAGTTTTTTTTTTATACAACTGAAGTGGCAACCAAGCTCACAAGATGGTAAGCGGTGTCCGCAGCCTATGGACGCTTGCAATACCAGAGGTATCACTCGCGGGTTGCCACCTTGAGGCTAAGATCGAAAGCCTTATGTGTCAGCAATTTCACCGGAAACCATACCGTTCGCACCGGAACACAGCAATCTTCTTTTCTGGGTATAGGCTGTTTATCTATTCAAAATGCGGTATTTTGTACCTGCAACCGACACGATGTAGGGTACGCGATATGTTACATAAGTTGATTGATATTTCACAAACATAAGCGGCACACGATTTCTTCGGATGTTCCCAACCGGTGCTAAAGTTTAGGTAGGTAGTGAAACTTTACATTTATTAATACTTGTATTATGCCTAGCGGTCCATGTCTTTGCCGGCGCAGGTAAAAGACGCTGGTTCAAATCCTGCCCGTCCGAAACATTTCTATCGCATTTTAAATTTGATTAATCTCCTTTCATGCTTAATTGGATTGTGGAATAAATCATGAGACCTCCGAGGCTCTAAAACTCACGGCGATCATTTCCACGAAAGTCTTTATTTATGAAGACTTGCCAAGCTTTTCCTGCTTGCTTTTGATTAGGCTTTCTGCCAAATGCGTAACAATTACGAATTTTGTTACATAACATTAGCTAATGTACCTACTTTAGGTACGATACCTAAAGTACCTAATTTAATACATACTAACTTATTTATTTCAGATGTAAGCATGGACTGTCAAAAATGTCTTTGGGTTGTAAAAGTGCAGCCGACGCGACACGTTGCTGAAAACTCTACAAAAAGTTCATAGAAAAAAATACAAAATAAGTAGGTAAGTTGCCCCAGTGCAAACGTAAACCACGGCAGCAAATCATACTTTTTAAATACAATGGTTACGAATGGTTATTGGTTAGAGGCCCCGACTCGAATTTAGCTTTATTTGCAAGTTGGCATTTGGCATGTCCATTCCCGCTTCTGTCAATAAAGTTATAATCGCTACTGACACAGAAAGCATACTATTACTTGAAAAAGCCATGATGAATCGTGACGTCATTCATTGACCATCCTTTCAAAGATATTGCTTATTACAATTCTAATCTATTAACACATCTACTAAGCTCCCACGGCGCATAGCTAAGCAGCCATTACACCCATGATTCCTGCTGGCTGTTTTTAAGTAGAAAACAGATTGTCGCTGCCTGTTTATTGGCTGGTAACGCTGGTAACTCGACGCAGATCAATTAAAACTTATTACTAATATTTACCTGGATGGTAGGACTCTTCAGCAAGGGTCCGCTTCGGTGGGTGGGTGGAACCTACCACCGCAGTGTCAGATATTCTGCCTTCAAGCAGTAGTGAGCAAACATTTGTGTTTAGATTTTAAATGGCACTTTGGTAAGAGACAATTACTGGGCAACTGGTCACGCTCTTTTGTTACATAGGTACCTACCTACTGTACCTACTGTATTTAGATTTGAAGGACACTGTAACAAGTGAAATTTGGCATGCATGTAGTAGACCTAAGTTAAGTGAAATAATTGGCTACATTTTTACGCTAGATTCACAAATAGGTCATGCATGGCATTGTCACCTGTAAAAAAACCGCCACATAAGCGGAAAAACCTAAATCTTTCATATAACTGATTACGCCTTTGAACGTTTCCATACAATTCGTCGAGTAATAAGCACTAGTAAATATCCGTCTATCTGCTTTCAATGTAAATGCGGTCTGATGCCTCTTAAGGAGTCAACACGTGCGTCAATTAGTTTATATTTAGTAGCCGGTTTCGAGGAATAATGTTAATTAGGGCTAGGAAAGAGCCTTAGAATACCTTCCCTTGGAAAGTACACATAGATAGGAAGATATAGTACCTCATATAGGTAAACCAATTAAATCAGACGTCTCACGACTTTTAATCGACTGAAAAAATTATCTACCTACGCTACGGTGTGTGTTAGTGATTAGGTCGATTAGGTGTTCTATGGTCACAGAGTAAATATTATGGTGTTACCTCCTTTGCGTAGGCTCACAAAAGCTTTTCTTGGGCATAATGACAGCTAGCAAATTGAACCCAATGAAAACCCTTTGAAAAGTATTCTCTGGGTGGGGACAGTTTTACAAAAAGGTTCTGTTAATTTGTCATTGTCAATATTATTCTGAGGTTCCAAACGTCAACAAAATATATCGACAGCAAGAATGTCAGCAGGCATTGTGCAATGTATTCGGAAATGTTGAAACCACCATGAATTTTTACTTTAGCTGCTTACTACTACTTCTTCTAGTGGTGAAAGTGGCTGGAGACGTTAATACCGAGATGGGGAAGGGCCACGCCTTATGCAGTTCCTATGGCTTCAGTCTTATTCAGGCGAAATTTGGAAAAGAAGAGTATTTACTTTGCCTGAAGTTAAGACCCATAGGTAAACTGTAAAACTCGGTTTCCCGAGTGAAGTTATCCAGCAACCGTAAACATCGGTGATAGTTAAACACCTGACAGTCAAGATGCATACTTATCTATTATTAATTTATTATAGTCCTGACTCCACTTAGGGATTTTCTTTAGCGTGGGTGGGTATCAGAGGGCTCATCGTAAACGAGTTTTTCGTGATAAGCGTTTTGGAACACTGTATTCTGGTACAGTACCACAACAACTTGTCCAGAATTTACTGTTTGCACATGATATTGCGCAGGAGTCGAACCCACACCTATCACTAAGTGGACCTTGTCACCTCATGTACTGATGGTTATATCATATCAGATCTGAGAGCAACGCCTTATTGTTTCTTTTTTTTAAAGGGTCTTATGCCTTGACTTCGCACCGCTCCGGACTACTTCTAGACCCTGACCCAGACGCAGAGCTGAACTCTATTCTCTCTTTGGAAACCGTGACTATGGCATACGGGTTTCCAGTGGAGGACCCTTCCTCGGGCTCCGCAGAAGGATACATTGGGGATGATCACCAGTTCTACGGAGTTTTGCATTTAGGTACCTGCTGTATTTTATACTCCGGAGACGTGCCTATCATTCACTTTCTCCCTAAAACATGAAGAACCTAAATAGAGAAAGATATGATTGGATGTTCATCGATACCTATGCCTAAGTATATTATTATAATAAGTTGGCCACTAATTCCCCTGCCGCTGTTTTTTTTTCTCATAGCGCTATAGGTGAAACTGCTTTTTTTAATGTAAATCGTGAAATATGTAATAAATAACTCTGACAAATAACCAAAAATAACCCAGTAGATGTTAAAGAGACGTTGCGTCTCGCGTCGTTCCACGAATACAAAATATAGACAAACAGAGAGCTGTAACTTTTATCTGCTTACACTAAGCTAAGTAAAATCTAGTGTTTTTTTAGTATAGACTCTTAGCCAGCATATCACGTTGCATTCCAGGAAACCGAATACTCCACGCAGACCCTTACGGCAAAGACGACCTGACGAAGTTTTTCGGAGTATTCGAGAATGACAATATGCCAGCGCCACGCCTGCGCCGAGAATATGCACAGGTGAACAGGTGAAGATTTGTAGACGTCCATATTTTGGTCCCTATTAGGCGTTATCTTTAAGGTGTCATTCGCTCTGGCTCTGACAAAATGCAGGGTTCAAACGATTCGCCAGCCTAGAATATTTAACTTTAGCTTTTTTTTGCAGCAACTGCACGAATATGAAATCTAACCTGCTTGCTGTAGGTTAAATTTAATTATTATTAAAAAGCTTTGATTCCTGGTTTGCGAATCCAATACATATCAACGCGCAAACACGCCTCTAAAAAAATTTTAATTAAACAAGTGATTTTCTATTAATAAGTAGGTATTTCAATTAAAGAAATCCGGCACACACCGGAAATACTGCACCTAACTAAACATCTTTGTATGTCTGTAGCCCAAAGTCCCGGTAAACCTCCTTGAAGAACCCTTCTTTCCATACCACATTGAAGAACGGCAGCGGGTGCATGGCACCGCACGCGCTCGTATTTGCGACCTGCTTCTGCTGGCTGACAAGGAGTTCTTCGAGAAGGATGCTAACGCCAGCCTGAATCACGTGGTGAGGCGCATGATGCACGCGGTGGCGCAAGCGGATATTATCTTCAGAAACTCTGACTTTAACGAGGACGGACTTCCAGACAATATTGGTGCGATTCTTTTGATTGATTTGAGAAGAGTAGTAGAGTTCTTTGTGATAGAGCTCGTCCGGGGAAGGACTACCACCATACCTATTTCTGCCGCCAAGCAGTAATGCTCGCATTGCTGTGTTCCGGTGTGAAGGGTATGGTTTCCGGTGAAATTACTGGCACATGAGGCTTTCGATCTTAGCCTCAAGGTGGCAACCCGCGAGTGATACCTCTGGTATTGCAAGCGTCCATAGGCGGTAACCGCTTACCATCTTGTGGGCCGTACCTACGCTTGGTTGCCACTTCAGTTGTATAAAAAAAAAACTAGTTCTTATTAATAGCTTATTCAATCTAAACATAAATTTTAGCAGTAAAACCGCGTCTTCTGCTTATGTTTTTGCTCTTTATATACCGAAAAAATCTTGTATTACAATCATTACTTAAATTATTTACCCTTTTACATTATTTTAGACAGCAACTTAAAATAGCACAAGATAATATCCTTCGATAAAGAGTCATTAACCAAGGATCTTTGTAAAAGAAGCTGTGCAGCGTTTAAAGGCACATGTTCCTTTAAATTCCGTGAGTTTACGTTTATTCCGTGAGTTAACATCCTGTTTAACTATTTCTAGGATTTGCCGTGAAATATATCCTGGTGCTAACATCTAACGAGACAAACGGGCGCGTCTTCGGAGACTTGATGGCTGGTGGGAAGCCGATAGACGGACGGGAGTATCTGATGAAGTTCGCCAGGCTGCGGCGCCTGTCCGAAGTCTGCTTGGGAGTCGCTTTTTCGGGACATGCTTTCCATAATAGGACCCTTGGATTGAGGTACTATTTACATTATTTTTCATGCCTATTTTCGGAACTTGGAACTGCATACCCTAGGCAGATATTAATAGATTTCTACTTACTACAATACTATATCTCAACGTGGGCCCAATGCGGATTGGCATAAGAGTACATGTTTTACGCATTTGTAGTTTTTGAACCGGTTACCTCACGATGTAGTTATGATAGTAAGGCGGGGTATATAACAACTACCAGACAAACAGTGCTCGCCAATGGGGGTGTGTCCTACAGTTTCACATCACTTGGTGGGGGCATGGGCGGCGCGGCCGGAGGTCTTTGCGACCGGCGCGCCTACGGACGGTCCTTCAACACGCTGGCCATCGCGCACGCCACCACAGAGACCAAAGACAGAGTTCCGGAGCGGATAGCGGCACTGACACTGGCTCATGAGATGGGTTTGTATAGACACTACTGTAAAACTATTCTCAGACTAAAATATTAATGCAAGAATCATTTTGAATCGTCATAACTAAAGAAATTTTATGTTTTCGATACAAAATTAAAGTACTGGTATGTCAGGACACAAGATTTTAGCTAAACCAACCAATTATAGTGAGCCTGTTATCACATTACATCAAGCTACAAGTTAGACAAAGAACAGTTTTGCAAAGAATTCTTCTTGAAGATTTACCCCGCTAAAGACCCTAGCAACTCACACACAAACATGAACCCTCTGCCAACGTCTCCAGGGCACAGTTTCGGCGCGCACCATGACGACAACTTCCCCAACAACGAATGCCGCGGCTACCTGATGGGCTCGCAGTCTTCCACGGCAGACAGCGGCCAGCACTTCGAGTTCTCGCTCTGCAGCAAACGGCTGATAGCTGCTACCCTGAGCAGCATGAGCTACTGTCTCACGGACGAGGACAACGCTTATTGTGGAAACGGTACCTCCTTTTGTTGAAGCCAAGCCTCCTTAGTTAAAGCACTGACAACAATATTGTTTGTCTTTCGTGAATGTTGTTTGTATCCTGAATGCAAGCACATACGAGGTACCGTACTACCGGGCACAGAGTCCTAGAAGATCATTACTACGAGAATTAAAATCGCATAGGTATTTTGCAAGTAAGGTTACCCTGAATACCTGACTTTTCATACTACGTACGTACTAATTAATTTGTATATTGTATTGAATTTGGTGGAATTTTGTGGGTTGAATGGTTTTGAATGGTCTGAATGTATCAACAACTACCATTGTCATACGATTCGTTCAGGTTCGAGGTAACATGAAAAACTTTATGCTACAGGAATAGTAGAAGAGGGCGAGGCATGTGACTGTGGTCTACCATCGCGGTGCAGCTATAGAGACCCTTGCTGTACGCCCAGAGCTGGAGGCGCTCTTGTCTTTGAAGAAGGGTAAATACTATCAAGAAGACTATAATAAAAGTGACTCAGCACGTGCTCAGCATAAAAACTGCTCTTACACAATCTGTAGTCTGAGTCTATCAAGCCTGTCTGTTTCAACCATCGAGAAATGGAATTATTTCAGGCTAAGATGTTGACGGCGGTGGACACGCATCCACATATCGTAGGTATCACTGCTTCGACACTGTCATACGGTGCGGTGACGGAGATAGTCGGAAAACGCTCCTAGAGTGACTTTTAGTCATCTGTGGATTTACCTAAAACAGTGACTTATAGACTACAGATGCATGGTAGCATTGCTCTGATCTCCTAGGTGTCTGTCTGTTCACGTCAAGAGACTAAAATTCACAATTTTCAGGACTCTCCACCTGGAAGGTTGTTCCGTAGCCCCAACAGCGATGTGCCATCCATCTCAGGGGCTGTGCTGCACGCAGAAATGCCAGTACGCCGATCTCCACAACAGTGGTATCGTTAGTAAAGCAGCCAATATTCATCAATATTTTTGACAAGTTTTGTACAGACAGAAAGCCATCAGCAACTTTTCATGATTGGACTATCGAATTAGATAAATTTGTTAAAAATGATAAACAAACTACGCTAGAAGCACTTCCTAGCATACACACAAGCAGCACATAAAAATGATTCTCCCTTCTACGACTCGAGATCGCCTGCCTAACCATGAGAAAATAATAAATGAAAGTTTATGGACAGACGTTTTATAAAAAAAATCTGTTAGCAATTTTTTTAAGGTCTTTTCCTTACTAACTTTACCCCTCAACTCTAGTATGCCCCATTATCAGCTTTTTGAATCCATGAAATTTGATACTGTAACAACATCTAAACACAGGACTGCAAGAGCCAAGACCAAGAATGCACATGCACCAATGATACATCGTCATGCCGCTGCGGTCTCGGAGGCAGGTGCCTGGCAGACGGCAGCTGTCATGCAGCCGAGTGCGCTATCCTCGGCCTTCGCGAGTGCCAGTGTTTGAAGTCACCGGTAAACTCAATCATTCATTCATCGTGTCAATTGACTCAATTTTCATTCATACTGCTTTCAACCAGTAGGAGGCAACCTGTATGGCACTATCGGATCTCCGTAAGATTCTCGAGTACAGGGGCACTGAGTAAGAGAAGCATATTTTGCGTTGGGGCTCTTGATCACATAATCTCAATCACACTGGATTTGAGATTAATCAATCAATCAATCAATCAATACATTTATTTCTGTTCATATGGTACATTATGTAGTTGTTACAGAATAAGTAGTATCACACATGAACCCTGTTATTAGGGTATTGTTAAAAAAGTAGCTATATAGGTAAGTATGTCATTAATTGAATGATAATGATGGTACCTAATAATGAATAAAATTGTTAGTGACGATTCATAATGATAGCTTATAAAATTAATATTCATGCAAAACTGATAATTTATATTTATTTTTTTGGATTTGATTAATGTTAATATGTATCTAAATAATAACAATATGTATCTAAATAATGTCATGTCAGAAAATATTAATAAAAATAGTCATTGGTCAATAAATGATGAGAGAGAAGATAAGAATAAAAGAAGAGATGGGTCTATATCTATAATACCCAGGTGTGAATGAACTGGTAAACTAACTCTACTAAGTGTGATGCTATCCCACGGCCCGTGATTTCACTAGATAGGATGAGCCGGGATGGATACATCGTCGGACTTCATTCATTTTCTTTGGCCGCGTATTTTTTTTTATTTCAGCAAGTGACAAGACAATCAAGACGCTCACCTGATGTTAAGCACCACGCCTGACTCTTACAGATGCAGTGACATCTACATTTTAAATTTCATAACAATCGGCTAAGTCGTCACGGGGATACGTGGTAACAAACATTCACACACATACACACACACACAGACTTTCGCATTTGTAATATTAGTAGGATAGGATAGGATATTACAAAAATCTCATAATTTTGCGTGGTAATGTTTCGTTGCATCCACCAATCCGCATTGGGTCCGATTGGGTGGATTAAGACCCAATCACTCTCGCCTGAGAGTAGGCCAGTGTCCCAGCAGTGAGAACATTAGAAGGCTGTCATGATGAATGTTTCGTTGTTTCTTCATCTTGAAAGCAACCATTAATGTCTTTGGCTACTACATTCTACCTTCATACATCAGGGTGGTATTCTTGGAGATGCCCGCATGTGCGGAATATGCTGCTTCCTCAATCAAACAGAAGAAGACGGGGCTCAATGCGTGGGTGCAGAACAAGCAGCATTGGCAACGCTGATGAATAGGTCCCAGTTGCCTGTTGGTTGGCCAGGCGACGATTACAGCGGGCGTAAGTCTCTCTTTGTTTTCGTCATGAACTTTTATAATATCCTAAAAATCTAATAGGGACGAAGCTTTGGTGGCCGAGGTCAGAAGGGCGATTCCCGTAATGTAAAATAGTCATAATCAAGTTTCAATCTTGTCTCGATGTCGTAATGACTTAAATGGTATTCTCGTAAACAAAATCACATGGTAATTATGACACTATATTGAAATTGATAGTAAATAAATATAGCGCTTTGGTGTTTACTGTAATGTTGTATCTAATATGTAAATAAACGAATTTTGATTTTTTTTTTTAATTTTGAAATGTGATTGAAAGTAAAACGAAGGGTAAATCGGTATTCTGCTAGCCTATACAACTGACAAATCTTCCTTGACGTCAAAATTGAGTTTGAATTTTGATTAATTATGGCGGGAATTAGCCTTCAGGCTGAAAAAATCCGAGTCATCACAACAACGCGTTGAGACGATCGAAAATGTTAGAAACACCAGGCTTAGAACCGCACAGGTTCGAGAATGGCAAAAGCGAAAGAGGAATATACCTATGCCCCAGCCGCTGCAAAGTATAGACATCTTATGCCAGGTGTCCTGCGGGTTGATCTCATAACTCTGTTAGCGACCAAACTCCATTGATCCCCATCTCAAACTGTCTTACCAGATATGCTCAAACTGTAAGACAGTTTGATGACCATAGTTCTACTGTCATATTAGACAGTTTGAGACGGAGAGCAATGGAGATTGGTCGCTAGCAGAGTTATGAGATCAAGGGTCGACTCCGATGACGGTGACGATGACAATCATAGTTTATTTCAGCGAATGTAACAGTCCGCTTGTGCAACGACGGTCACTGCAGTAAAGCATCGCTCCGCGCGTGGGAGCTCGGCGACGCGTGCGTGACGCGCGGCGCGGTCGGGGTCTGCTCGCCGCGTGGGGTTTGCACCATGGTCGTGCACACGCCGCGGACTAACGTCTACCCGGATATAATGGTTTGTTTTGCACTAACATGATCTTTTGGATTGAGATACCCTCTTGCACTGATAGGATATTTCTTGCACTGATATACGCTCTTTTGCACTGATATACCCTCCCTTTTACTGATAGGTATGCGTTCTCTTGACATGCTCTCTCTTGCACTCATATGATCTCTCTTGGACTGATATGCGCTCTATTTCACAGAAATGCGCTCGCTTGCCCTGATATGCGCTTTTTTGCACTGACATGTTTTCTTACACAACTTTTAACTGATGATGACTGTAGGTCCTAGCTTGGACGCTTATCAAGTAAATTTAAATCTTTGCATGCATGCATCATATTATGCGTTTTTTCTTAACCCACAGATAACAGAGTCAGGGCTTTATTGACCGTCAGGGATTAGACAATTTTTGATTTAAAGGGGCACTATGATAGCCTGGAGTCCGTTAAGCCCTGATGTGTAGACCCCTTTAGATTTGTACAAAGTGTACTTATTTTCTTGCAGCATGTGAGATTCCAAGGAAAACCCAGGTCATCAGTAAGTCGACCGACAGTGAATGCTATTATGATGTTAATTTATTTTCTAACACTAATGGTTCATTGTAATATTACTCCAATAAAAGATGGATGAATTCTTTGTTTTTTTATTATCAACATAACAAAATAATTTAATATATCACATTTCAGTTGGTATCGCAATCTTAATAGAAAACTTTTAAACATAAATACGAACTTATTACTCAAATCATATGAATCGTCAGCAGTACCTAGCTATTTTTATGATTTATAATCATAAACTTAATAAATAAAATCGTTACTGACTTTAAATTTTGGAGGATGTATTGTGGTGAACTAAGAAAGGAATTCCCGTAATTCAACACTTGAATACAAGACAACATTGAATAAAATAAATTTCTATGAAAAACTCAATTGACATGTTCCATTATACTTGCCGATCAAATTTGAATAAATGAAAAACTCAATTGACATGTTCCATTATACTTGCCGATCTGCCCCAGCTTCGCATGGGTGCTTATGCACCCGTACGAAGCCGGGGCGGGTCGCTAGTAATAAATATTGCCTAACAGTACAACTTTGCCACTAGTAGGAAATGACGTATCTAAAGCTGCGTGTCCACCAGAGATGTGCGAGGATGTGTAGCGAGGGATGTGTTTTTAGGAACCAATAGAATCACTTCATTGAAGCTGTCAGAACGAGGCTAGGTAAATGAAGTGATTGTATTGGTTCCTAACAAAAACATCCCTCGCTACACATCCTCGCACATCTCTAGTGGAAACGCAGCCTAAAGCGGCTTTTTTAGTCCCCCTAATACTTATTGCAGAGTTTCTCCAGCATTTTGAAATAACAGTATTTAATATCAAAGTCCATATCGTACCAGTAGTTGACGGCTATGCACCCGTGGCTCTGCGTCACGTGGTGGAACCACAGACTAGGCAGGTAGAGGCAATCCCCTTTGTCGAGGCGAACCGTGTACCGGTGCGCTTTACGGAACTCCGGGTATTTTGTGTAGTTCGGTGAGAGAGGATCTGAAATAAGCGTTGCTAATATAATTATACGTCTAATAACAAATTGCACTTACCTAAATATAAATTAAGTCATACACAACGTCAAGCTTATTACATGTGTTTCAGGATTTATAATATTATCTGCTGAATTAAAAGATTTGAAGGGAAACCTAATTTATATTACATTAAAATATAATTTTTGAACTTTATGGACATTGTGTACTGATAATATACTTACAATTTTTTTTTTGTTATTGATAATTTTCTTGACATTTTTAATTTTTTGTAATATTAAGATAACGTAATATTTACATGCCAAAGATTTTGGTAGAACATAAATGAACTAATTTAATTTTAAGACCATACAAATGACATGTGTTTGTGCAATTAAATATAATTTATCGTTATAGACGACCGATGTGGAGCGGCGGGCTATGGTCCCTGCGACGCAGGAGGTTGCGGGTTCGATACCCGCCTTGGGACAAATGTTCGTACGATCTGCAAATATTTGTTCCGGGTGTTCTGGGTATTTTCTATGTACATATCCATCTATGTATTGTATTAAGTATATCAGTCATCTAGTACCCATAACACAAGCTCTGCTTAGCTTGTTAATTTATCATTTTATTTAATATGAAAAGTAGCAGAGTTCTTTTAGATAGCGCGTAGCAAGCAGTAATGCTCGCATTGCGTGTTTCGGCTACAGGGTATGGTTTCCGGTGAAATTACATGCACATGAGACTTTGAGACTTGAGATCTACGTCTTAGGGTGACAACGCTCAAATAATAACTCTGATATTGCAAGTGTTCATAGACTACGGTAACTATCAAGTGGGCCGTATGTAATGCCACTTTAGATGCATAAAAAAACGAAATGTCAAAGCTCACCAATAGCAATCCATGGTAAACCGCTATCATCATCCACATCATCATCGTTGCTCACTCTCCGGTAGGGCACAACATCCCACCTATTCTCGCGTTTCTTGAAACTGGCTTGTGGGTACCTCTGGTAAGGCACATAGGGTAAGTCAGTGGGGGGGATGAGGACAAACTCTTTGGTACCGTCGATCACGCAGTATATGTTCTCATACGGATCTTTGTGCACTGAAATAAAAAAAAATACAACATTACAGTATTTATTATTTTAATGTAAGCAAATGACGAGACGGTCAAGTCGTTCACCTGCCTCCCCTTGCGTAACTTGGTTTCAATCCGATTTCAATCAGCGAATTGTCAATAAGCTGTCACATTCATAAAAAAACATCAGTTTTTGATTGAAACCAAGTGAAATCGATTGCAACCGAATTACGCAATAAGGGGGCCTATCTTAAGCACCATGCCTGACCACAACAGCTGTAGTGTTACTGCACTGCACTCATAATGCTAACACACTTGCTTGGCAGAACATCTAAATATGATCCAATTTTCTGATAAATCATCCAAGATTTTCGGCCAAACAGGCCTGGGGGCCTTACTCTTGAACGCGATCGGTATTGGACAAGTATTGGCCAAACCTAGCACCAAATTCAACCTTGTTTTCAAGAGTATAAAAAATTGACAGCAATAAATAGAAATTGGATCAGAATTGTCATTGGATTCAAGAGTAAGGCACCAGATCTGAGGAATAACTTGACCGTCTCTTCATTCTAATCATCATCATTTGATGACAAAAAAAATTGTCTGGGAAACATAAGTTGTGTAGAAGCAATTACTAACTGGATGTAACAGCTCTTTCATCCCCCATCCAGAAGTTGATAGCATCTGGTTGCTTGTTGAACGCCTCACTGGCCCATTGAATGTCTTCCTCCACGTCGGGTAGGAGCTCACGCATATCTTCTGTGAGGTTTGAATTCTGTTTTTGTATGTATGGAATTTCTCCTGCTCTGCAATAAGTAGCATAGATAATTTTTAAAATCCAAATTGAGTAATTAACTAACAATAGTTTAGAACCTACATAATGACAATCTTGGTGGCATGTTAAGGAAGGAAATCAAGGAATACAAGTGATGATAAATGGCACATACAATTACAAAAAAAACTGATAACGAAATCAGGAAAGATTTAGGTTGGATTCGACCAAACTTAGGGCACTATTCTCTGAATAAATTGTAGTTATTTGCAAGCCAAACTGACAGATTGCATGTAGGTATTTGACATTTTTTATTCCGTGGAATAGTAATAAATCGATTTCAGTCCGATTTCGATCAGAGAACTATAAATAAGCTATCAAATTTATACAAAAATATGTCAGTTTTTGATTGAAACCAATTAAAATTGATTGCAACCGTTTTACGCAATCGGGTTACAGATGTTCGTCAAATCCACCCATAGTAGTATATTATAAAATTTACTAACTTCTTACTATCCAGCATTGTTAGGAACTCAGCCATTGTCATGTCTGTTTCATAAGGCATTACAAAGTATTCTACACCTTTCTCGTTGGTGATTCCATCGGCGAGACCATTTGGTGTTAGTGCTACGGTCACTTTTTTATTTGGTATTGTTTCCCTGAAATTCATAATTCTGCTTAGAAAATCACATAGAAAATGAACAATGTTTATAGTACCTACCTACATAATATCATATAACATTGGAAAATTACAGAAACAGGTATCTTTATTATGTACCTATTGTTTAAAAACGGTTTTCATTTGGTAGCCTGGGAAGTCTTGGTATACCAAGAAGTGATGAATAGAAATATGATGAAAGTGTAGCAAACACAAAAGTATAGGTATAAGTATTCTAATAAACATTAGAGAAATACTAAAGAAATGCAAATATTTACCTGAAATACTTAGAGTTCCATTTTTTTACTGCCGGCCACGAAGCACAGCCTCCTTTGATGACCACCGGTATATTCTTGGATACATAGTCTCTTTGGAACTGCAGAGGCTCCAAAAAACACGTCTCTGCTACTTGGTGGCCAAGATATAGCGCTAAAAACCCATGACAATTTAATAGACGATTTGTTAATTTGATTGTGTTATGTTAAGTAAATCAGACTGAGTTTTACCGGTTGACTCCTCATTGAGGATTGTGAACGCCGCATCTAATGTAGTAGCCATAATTTTTTGAAAGAAATAATTTTCTGATTTGAATACCTACATTATTTTAGTGTAAACAAATATTTTTATAACCTAGCAAAACTTAACCAAAACGTACGGTACGAGATTGATGGACAACAAAAAACAGCTGACTGAGATAGAAAAAGTTTATTTTCTCTGTGGTCTTTATTATAGTGCCGAACTGCCGGAAGCGGAAGTTATTTTCAAGATTCAGGTCTAAAAGTAATCTATCACTCTAACACTTAAAACTTATTTGCCCTTTTCAGGCATTGCAAATTTTATGTAGACTACATACTGGGCGCTAAGCTGCTTAATGCTTCTTTTTATTTAACATAAAGCACAAACAAAAAACGAGGTGGTAGACTAATTGGGACATTGAGAATTTTTGGTCTTCATAGATTAGAGGGAGGAGCATCAACTCAGTAGTAAATGCTACAGTAACTTTTTAAAGTAACTATATAAACCCTACACAGGACCTTGACTTTCAAAATCTTAACAAAACTTATTTTTACAAAACTTATTTTGAAAATATTTATTCACAAAAAATACACATCTAAATATATTTCATGGGCATAGGTTTCTTCAATATTCCCTTGATTGGAGGTCCGCTTATATCCGCGGAGAGCGGCTGCTTTACTTCCGGAGGAGGTTCCATAGGAGGCGCAGTACCCTCACGAGGCGAAGGCGCAGGGCGAGCTCTCCAGAACGCGCGAGGCATAAACGTATAGGTAGAATCGATGGCCGTTACTGAAAATGAAACAATTAGTGAATTCTACCGTAATTCACTAAGCGTAAAGTTTGAAGTGTCTAAAAGAATCATCTTTTTGTGCGTACCAAAGTACCTATAGTATCCAGCAGATCGAGCCGTTGGTGACAGTTTAGTTCGAAAAGCTCCTTGCGCATTGAAAAGGCTACCTAACTTTACAAATGCTTAAATCCGTTGGCCGTATTATAGGTACCTCCACTCTTTAAATCTTCTCTTTACAATAATAAACTGAAAACTTACGCTTTGGTTTCTGACTAGAATATTCTGAAATTGAGAGTGCGCTTTGCGCTCGAGGACCTTGAAGCATGTTCAGAGCAAAGAAATCCTCCACGCCCTGTCTGTTCAACGAGAGTTTGTTCTTTTCATGCATCTGCCGCAGACGGACGGCTTTGTCGAAGCTTTGCAGGAACACCTTGGAGTTGTTGTGGATCACTGCTGTATCCAGCACTCCTGGAAGTTTAAACTCTGATAAATTTCCGGTAGTTTCAGTTTTAAACAATCCACAGTGCAACTACTGATGGTACAGAGCTGTAAGTAGGCAAACTAAGAATATGTAAGTATCTAGTGTGTGCTAAATTACTGACAAGGCAAACTAGATTGTTAAGAAGAGTAAGGAATATAGTTAAGCATTTGACAAAAGTAGTAAGCGGGTATTGTGTTAATGGCCAACTCTGTATAAGACCGCCTGAAAACCTCTGTCGAGGCTGGTTAGGGTACTTAGTACATTTTAATACAACAGCTCAAGACTAGACGTTTATACTATACCTATAGCTATGGTACTTTTGAGTTAGGTATTATTAACTCACGCAAACTAGAACATCTAGCAATAATGGTCTCCTTGTATCGGTGCTTCTTCGTTATAGGATTCCCAATGAAGTTTGCATCCACCATGCTAACCAAGGTACACAAGTCATCTGCTACTTCCTGAAAATTAAACAAATAGGTGAGTCTTATTTAGGTAGGAATAGAGGTTTGCAAAGTTGCAACGTTATTTACGCGCCAATCTTACAGCAAGGGCTTACGAGTACCTACACAACGCCAGGCTCAAAGGACGAAAAAAGTAGCTTGAGTAGACTGCATTAATATCAGCATCATAATATTGGAAGATATGAACCCAATTTCGCCCGGGGAAGGACTACCACCATACTTATTTCTGCCGCCAAGCAGTAATGCTCGCATTGCTGTGTTCCGGTGTGAAGGGTATGGTTTCCGGTGAAATTACTGGCACATGAGGCTTTCGATCTTAGCCTCAAGGTGGCAACCCGCGAGTGATACCTCTGGTATTGCAAGCGTCCATAGGCTGCGGTAACCGCTTACCATCTTGTGGGCCGTACGCTTGGTTGCCACTTCAGTTGTATAAAAAAAAAAAAAAAAAAAAACCCTCACCTGCAAATCTTCAAGAATATTTTTCTTAGCAATCAGCACTTCTAGTCGACGCAGTGGCTTCACCCATCCCATGTCAGTGATCCTGTTCTCGGATACATTCAGTACTCTGAGGGATGCCTATAATAATATGTTAGAACTTTTTACCTTAATACCACTTAGTAGGTAGGTAGGTAGGTAGGTACTAATCTTATGAATCAAAAGAATTGCGAACCGGAATACGAAGTGTGAATACGCCAGGGTGTTTGTTGTGATGTTGTAGTGGTATGTTGTGGGTGCATTTTACTGTAAGTTCGTCATGGTATTTTTTAGGAAGTCTTAGGTCCAGTAGCGGCCGTCAACTGGCTGATGATGAATGAGGGTAGACGAAAGTTGCTATAAGACTGCTGCGAGCATTACACACGAATACACACGCATAACGAAGCACACGAATACAGCAGAGCAGCGTGTTCTAGAGCTTTAAAAGCTTTTGTTAACTTACCCCAATGTTAAGAATAGTTCGAGGGTCGAAACATAGCCCATCCGGACCGTCAGTGTTCTGTTTTTCGATATGAAGTTCATCCAAATACTTCAAACCTTCTAAATTTTCAACCACACTGATTTTGTTGCTGCCCAAATATAGCTTTTTCAAATTGTATAATGTGTCTAATCCTTCTATTTTTGTGATTTTGTTCCATTGGAGGTGTAAGTGCGTACAGTTGTATAGAAGATCTATGTTTGCTATTTTGGTTAGTTTATTATTGTGATAGTATGCGTAGATTATGTGATTTGGGATCTTGGGTTTTGGCTGTAAAAATGTAGGTTTATGTAGATTATATAATTAACGTTGATTTTGTAAAAAAACCATGATTAAAATCATTTACAATTTCTGTAAGATCTTTCTCATGCATGAACAGATGGGTCGGTCGTTTGAGAGCATCAGAATTTTTCTGTCTTACGATCTTCCTAGCTTGCCGACGTAAATTTTCCTCAATGTCTTTTGAGCTCTCGATTTTTGTTACATCCATGATTTTATGTTATCAAAACGTGGTGCTATGTAAAAAGTAGAATTAGCTAATCTGTGATGAAACTGATTAGAATCGATCAAACTTTATTTTTAAAACGGCGCCACTTGACACTAGTTTACTTACACGCAATCAATGCAGCCAACGAGACGGTAGTCAAGGAACATGTAGCTAGCAAGGGGATAAGGTAGTACATTTAGTTCCATGAGCCAACGTAATAAAAATTCAAAGTTCACCGTATTGTCTATGGAAGATTTTCAACCATCAACCTACCGTCAAGTAAAGTCACTGTCAATTAAATCACGCACCACAAATCAAACAAACCAAGAGAATGTAAGCACTACGTTTACAAACAAACAAACAAACAAAAATCACTTATTATTCATTTCATATTATCACGCACCGTTCTTCTGAGGTTCTAAAATGTAAAATAATTTTCATTTAACAATTTAGTCTTTGCTTCACCAATAAGTAGTTGTATGCTGCTGGTGTATGTCTAATTAAAAAACAGACTGGTCATAGCTTGTGTGATTCATTCTATTCTTGTTATTTACAGCAAAATGGGCGAACGATACAACATTCACAGTCAATTGGAGCATCTTCAGAGCAAATACATCGGTACCGGTCACGCAGACAGCACCAAGTTTGACTGGCTTACAAACCAACACAGAGACTCATGCTGCAGCTATATGGGTCACCCAGATTTGTTGAGTTACTTTGCTATCGTAGAAAATGAATCGAAAGCGCGAGTTAAGTTCAATTTGATGGAGAAAATGCTTCAGCCATGTGGTCCTCCGCCTGAGAAACCTGAAGACTAACTTCTTCAGTGCTGTTTGTTTTTTAATATCTTTTTAATTCCATAAGTTTTATTCTGAATATAAAAGCGAGTACCTAAGTATTTACCTATAATACTGTTTTTTTTTTTCATAGAATGCTCTTTTCTGTCCCTAACATTCAAATAATATTACCTACATTTCAATGGTAAAATTTATTTTATGCTATTCCATTGATTTACACTATTTTAGAGAAACCTTTTCTTGGAGAGACGAACATTTGAAAGGGAAATAAAACAAAAAACTGATATCATGCAGCATTTAATAGCTTCTTCCATTCCTCAACTTTGGCATTTAAAATCTCTTCTCTTTCCTGTGCCTCTTTTTCCAATCTCTTTCTTTGCTCTAAACTTGTCACTACATTTGTAACTAAAATCTTTTGTATCAATGGCAAAATCTTCTCGCATTCTTTTTCTAATATATCTAATGCATTAGTCACACATTCAATGTCCATAGAACCAACTTGTCTATAGTCTGATATTTGTTTTAGTTCCGATAATGTTGACATTGTAATAATTCCATGATTTGTGTTAGATTCAGGGCTACAGGTTGCTAGTGTTTCCTCCTCTCTGTTAGGGTCAATGAATATTTTATTTTCGATGACAGCTAATGAGCATGAGGTGATAATGTCATACATCGGGACAGCAGCATTGGCTAGGGCCAAGCCAGCCGCATTGATGGCTGCAGCAAGACATGACCCATCATTTTCTAAGATATAGACAAAGACATCAATCTGAAAGTTGAATAATACTATAATTTAAATTTTATTTACAAACTTATTCAAATGTAAATAAATAGTAACAAAACACTAACTTAATATTGTATCAATATATTTTTACAATCCTAAATTAATTAATGTTCAATCTAATATTGTATATTCATATCACATATAAATGCTGCATAAGTTACCAATGTGAACATCATATCCTAAATTTAAAATAACAAAATAAACTTCTATGCAGTGTAAACCAAGAGTGATCAATATTACTGTACATTTAATTTACATAATTTATCACAAATAAGTACCTGGTAATTAGGGAACAAATGCCGACACACACTTGGCTCCAAAGCCTGTCTCAGTGCCACAGATAAAGCTCTCTCTTCATCATCAGGCGCTGGAGCCCTTCTTTCTCCATAGCATGAGTATGGCGCAAATTTCACTTCACAGAATATTTCACCGAGCTGACTGGAAGTTTATAAAACATTCAACCACAAGCTATATCTTTACTAGATAAGTATTTCATTATACTAGTGGAACACCTTGCAATTTTGTCCTATAGATTTGAAATTGCTTAAAATTTCTCTTTTTTTTGCAATGCAAAAGCTCACCTAAACTCACTCTGCCCTGGAATTTCTCTGGGATCAAAAACTGAGCAGACTACTTTAGTTTTCTTCATTTCCAAGTATGCTGAGCCTTTTGCTTGAGACAGCAAGTCGGTTGTAGCAACTGAAAAAAAAAACAACTGTTTTAAATCCATAGGAATGTACATAAATAAACAATGTTAAATACTTATATAAACTATTATTATAAAGAGAGAACATTGGTATTTTTGTATTTTTGCTTGTTACAAATAAACTACTGGTCCGATTTCAAAAATTCTTTCTTTATTAGAATGCTACATTATCCCTGAGTAACATAGGCAAAATTTTTTACCAGCGATCCGCCCCGGCTTTGCACGGGTGCTTCAGTTTACATTGCACCCGTGCAAAGCTGGGGCAAATCGGCTAGTAGAAAATATGAGGGTAGGACTTCCATTGTTTTGCAAGACGTTTGTATTGAATTTATGAGGACATTTAACCCAATGTTTGGTACATACAAAACATACACATGCTTCGCCCTTCGTCCAGCGCGCGCCCGTCTTTCCGCCGCTTTTTGTCATCCAATAACTCTGCATGTAACTCATCGTAAGGTTTCACATAGTCCCTTGTGTATTTCAGGTAGGAAACACTATCATCTGGGCCGTTGAACCTTCGATTATCCTGTGGCATTTTCAAGAACTGCGTGTTGAAGCAAATTAACTATTTTTGCTTCAAGAAGCAGCAAAGCTAACGTTATTCTCTTGGCAAATTAACGCAAGTCAGTCACCACACCACAACAAAACGGAAGAAAGGAAAAGAACAAAACTATTAACAACAAAACAACCAACACACAACACACGCACCTAACCTAAAAATAAATAATGTCAATGTCTGTCAGTTCTGTCATGTCACTGTCAGGTCCAGCCCCCCTAACATGAACTCTTAGAGCGATTCAAATTAGGACCTAAACAGTATTGTCAAAAAATTTTGTATTAAGGAATTAATAAATAATTAAGTCATGGTACAAAATTTTACATGGGTTCATGGTAGGGGGCAGCCCCCCTACCAGGTCAGGGACTGCCAGGTCAGTGAAGAGTAAAGGGAGAACCATCGTCAAGTCAGGACGCGGCAACAAAGCCGCAGAACGACCAGCGAAAAGCCTGGAGGAGCCGCCTACGTCGGAAGGCAGGCAAAACGGCTGAGCCCAGCATGCCAGGGTAATGGGTTTATACCCGAGGCCCTCACCTGCAGCTCACTACAAGAGCATTAAATAAGATAGTATTTTTCTGAGAGTTCATTTTGTCCCTAGAGAATACCAATAGTGTCAAAGTTCGTTCACGGGGTGTCAAACCATAAGTTTGTTGCATAAACTGGGACAGCCGGTGAACATCGTTTTTTTGACAGGTGCTATTGGTTTCAGATATTTACGCAATAGGGCTTTGATTGATTGCTTGTTTTTTTTTAGAGTGACTGCAGGGCTTCTCGTCACACACCATCACGCTACTACTGGTAACTCGTCACCAAGGAAATAAGTCAATTTACATTTAGTCAGTGACTGACTTCAAATGGAGTCAATGCTGATTACGAGAACTGAGTTGCTCTGTTTACAAAGGGTCAGTAGATACTAGATACGCGAGAATATTGAAGTCAGGTGAAGGGAAGCATTTTCACGATCATAACACAGTCTAAAACATCTGAATTAATATAAGTTATGGCTGTCATTTTTTGGACATCGATAAGATATTTAGACCGATTCACAAAGTTAGGAACTCCAATAACATTTTGCTTACGCAACAAGGCCGCGGGTCAGCACTGGCTCGCAATTGGAGTCAGCACTGACTTTGCTACTGCCTATAATAGAATTTTATTATTTATTTTACATTTAATGTTAATCATAATCTTTAGAATACCAACTCAAAATCATCGACCTACAAGGAATTTAAAAGTAAACAACACTACATTTATGTTGAAGAGATAAGTAATAGTTCAATGGCTTCCTTAATAACCCTCACCCTCTCAGAATTATCCGTTTACGGCTTGCTTGGCATGCTACGTTGTTGGTTGCTGTACCTAAACGTAGTGTGAATATTCTCTTGGTACGGTTACACTTTAACAATTTACTCTGTGGTACGTTGTTCTACGTCCGTCCATCTATCCATTTATTTCTTGATTTACTTGTGTTTGTTCGGGACAAGATTTGTTTTCTTGAGAAGTTGAGAGTAAATATGAACCTTCTTCTCTAAAAGCATGTGATTAACTTCAAGATTCTTCAAACTGTGATGTAATATAGGTGTTTCATCCAAAATACGGCTAATACTTGCTCAGGCCAGAGAAGAAAACGTAAGTAACAAGGGCATGCATGACATTCACCACCAAGTAGTGACGTTTCACGTTTACGTTTCTAGTTCATTTTATCAGTTTTACTATCAAATCAATCTATTTGATTGCTGATAGCGGTATTGTTTTACATAAATCCAATTATTCTGATATTACTAAGTACCTTTTTAATGATTCCGATGCGTGGTGATGGATTTTATGACCCACTCACTCTCGCTTGAGAGTAGGCGAGTGTCTCAGCAGTCAGTGGGAGCACTAAAAGACTGTAATGATGTTTCTAATTATTCTCATCATCTGAACCTGTAGGTACTTTATTCATATTTACTACACTTGATTATTACTAGACCTAAAGGTATTTTATCTAACCAAGTAAGTAGGTACTACCTACCCTAGTAAAAGAAATGTTTATGGTTTTGAATCTGATTTTTTTTACCTAAGTACCTAGGTACCACTTAATATTTTTATCTAAATTCTCTTTAACCAGAATTAATGTTTTATGTAAGTAGCTGATATTTTTCTTAAAATGGCTTAAACTATTCTTATTATAAGTTGTTAGGTCATGAGCGGCCTTCAAATGGCCTATTAACTTAATCACCAGAGTCAGCCACTGACTCATACAAACTTACTTAATAGTGAACTTGTGTATGCAATGCAAGTAAGTCCATATAACTCAGCTATGTAATTGTCTATTGTTTGTAACAATAGTACCTAATCATGCATCAGAGTATGAATTGTATAATTTACAGATAACCTCATTTAATAAAAAAAAAACTAAATCATTAAATAAGTATATCAAACAGAAGCCTATTATTGTGTATTGAAAAAAAACATTCCTCAGCCAGTGTCAGCTAAGACTTTGTACCGAACCCTACCTCAAGCAAGGAAAACTACCTCACTGTAAAAGCTAATAATGTATTAAAGTAATACAATAAAATATTTGTAGAAATATTGTAGAAATATCGTTGCAATGGCCACGTGATCGTCTAGTAGTAAAAGGTAGGACCTAACTTGTGTTCCGTATTAGTAACCTAAATTCTTTTTAAAAGTGATCAAGTCTTGTCTACTGCGTTACATATTTTATAATTGTCTACTGCGTTACCTATTTTATAATTGTCTACTGCGTTACCTACCTCGTCTAATATTATACCTAAATACAGGAATGTCTACTGTGTTACCTATATTTATTTATTGTCTACTGTGTTACTTGCTTCGTATAAATATCAAGCTAAAGTCTAATACTGAAAGTACGTCGAGATAACATACTTCAGGCTATCGTACCTCGGGCTATCGTACATCGGGCTAACATACCTTTTATATTATCAAGATGAACGAGAATGATGATTATAAATAGAAACGGCTATAAGGATCATAACATAATCCTTATAGGATCAGAGCACCGCCCCGCTCAGATCAATGGGCTCGTCTCCAAACTGGACACCCTCTTCCGTATCATGAAATATTATCATGGAAATTATCATGGACATCCTAGTGACTTGGATGCCCATCGATAATTCTGGGAAACAGAAACTATATCTGTAAAACTCTACGTATTTCAACTTCAAGTCTGTCATGTATGTCTACAAGGGACAAGAGGGCTTTATCTTTTAGCAAGTCCAAGTCGAAGGTCCGTCAGTCTTTATTGCCTCTCCAGTAATCCTGCATCTAGAAATGCAACTTGGCACTTGGAGAGGTCCGTTCTAACTACCCTACCTACTTACCTGCCTGCCTACCTACCTACCTACCTACCTACCTACCTACCTATCTATCTATCTATATAGGCTTTTTAGAAAGTTTTGGAAGAATAATTTAGTTTAGAACTTTCCAGAATAGCTTAGTTTTCTGACAGAGAATATACCATAAAATCGGCGTTACTTAACCTTTGCAGAATGAACCAAATTCAGATATATAATTTGTATTGTTAATGTCGTGGTAACTCCGGTCAGGACTTCGAAGAGGTAGCTCACCATCCGTGAACAGGTCTGGGTATTGCTGGTGGGACTTATACTGCCCAAAAGTCCGACGTAAGATATACCAAACAAACTTAACGTAGCTCACCAGTTGTACATAGACTGGATTATGGTTACACCGGTCGAGACTTTAGTAAGGTAGCTCACCATCCGTGAACAGGTCTGGATATTGCTGGGAGGGACTTATTCTGCCCAAGTCTGACGTAGGATAAACCAAGTGAACTTACCTCGTTCACCAGCTGTACAGTCTGGGTATCGCCACTAGGACTAAATACGTCCAAAATTCAAAGAAGAATATATTATTAGTAGAATTCAGCTCACTGTCTGCATTGGTCTAAAACAACACAATTTAATATAATAAATTCAACATCAAGATCAAACCCAACCATTCCTTGAATTTAGGTAAATATTCACAACATTATAAAAATAGCCCTTAGTAATTACTGGTTATTTTAAATGTACAAATAAATAGTATTGATATCAAATAAGCCAATATCGAGAATTTCACTGAAACTACGACAATGCCGTATCCGGACTTTCTAGCTTACAAACTCCTCATAGGGCACTGAATCGATTCACGCTGTTTGTATTTAAATCACAATTTGTCTATAGCTGATAATAATGTGTTTGAATCAAATATTTGAGATTTTTTAGCCGATAATTTTCAATTTGTTATTTTTCACGACCTGACAGCCTGCCTACCAGAATTCCTGTAATCTTTTCTGACATCTACCAACTTGTACTCGTTCTCTACAGCTGTCTAGTAATGAGTTTTGAATATAATGACAAATAATATTTTAATGTTTGTTTGAAAGCACTACTGATGTGTTTTGGAAATCTTAAACGCCCCAATAATAAATGTTAAAAGGCCTCCTAAACTATGTTTGTGAATAGAACGAAACTAGGCATAGGCTGTTTCGTTACAATCGACCCCCAAAGGTTTGCGCAAGTGTCTAATCTTTGACCTGAAGAAAATCTTTCAATCTCAAATTAACTTCACAAACATAAGGTTAAAATTATGTTGCAACAAAAAACCGCATTGACTATTTCGTTGTACGTCGCCCCCCAAAGGTTAACGCAGGCTTGGAGAAAATCTTTCTTTATTCTAATTTTCGCAAAGCAAAACATTTTAATTTATACAAAATCAAAACTAAATTTATGTTTGAAAATATACTAAACTTTACTATTTCTATACACAACGACCCCCAAAGTTTACGCTAATGGTCAAAAATAAAAACTCCGTATCAACTATTTATATACATTTCGACCCCCAAAGTTTACGCACGTAGTCAATAACTATTGGCATTAAAAAACTAATTAAAATATTTAGAAAGTTTAATTATTATTATTATTATTTTTTTTATTTAGTTAAACCTATTAGGTATACTATAAGATTTTTATTTTTATTTAAAATTTATTCAAAATCATAACGTATTCATATTCTAATTTGTTAATATTTGATTTCGGATACTAATGTTTGTATGTAGGTATGCGTGAGTACCTATTTTGTAAGTGTATTTAAACCGAATTATAAATATTAAATACTTAAGCCAGTTGCCAAGTTTTATAATGCAATAGTCATAATCCACTATAACTGTGGATCGTCAACTGCCAGCAAGGGAATAAGGTTGTGAGTCTTATCAATCCTAATGATATGGCGTATACACCTTCTATCGAAACCTACATTCCGTTTAAATAGATTTTATTTACGCCACCCCTTCCAGCAATAAATTATCCCGTTGACAGACTAGCTTAGCTTCTCATAACGTAGTCACACCCCCACTTGGTTCTTAACTCAAAATACAAGTATTTATAATTAGGAGCATGCTACGTGTGGGGAAAAGGTTGACTCCTTCGTGATCGTAGACTTTTCATGGAATCAGTATACGTTTATACCGATGAAGTTGTCAGCTGACTTATCCTAACACCAAAGTTTCTCCACCATGCAAAGCCTTTGTAAGTGTGCCGTATATCCGAACTCAAACGTGAACAAACCGTTTTCTACTATGATCTATGGGTTCACTTCGGCCCCTTAATAATGAAGATCTTATACACGTTCAAGCACTCTATCTCCTCATAAAATCTCTTTCATAGTTTTTTTTTTAAATTAATTCAGCGCATCGCATAACATAGCTTTTCACACCACCTCAATAAACCAATAAATCTTTTAGTAAAAAACTACGAACAGAACAAGTTGTTGATTAAGATAAACAATTTGAATTTACTTTAATTATCCTGATGATTTAATATTTTCGACCCCCAAACTCTACTAAATTTGAATTTAAGCTTGAATTTAAGGTTATAATTTCGACCCCCATACTCTAGTATATATGAATTTAAGTTGAAGTTAGTTCGAATCAAAGTTTGAATTTCTGAATTTAAGTTTTAATTTCTGAATTATGTTCGAATTTCTATAATTTATGTTTAAATTTCTGTAATTAAGTTTGAACTTCTGAATGAAAGTATGAACTTTTGTTTAAAATTTAAATTTAAGTTGAATTTAAGTCATATCAAGTTTAAGTTTAGTTTAAGTTTAGTTTAAGTTTAGTTTAAGTGTAGTTTAAGTGTAGTTTAAGTTTAGTTTAAGTTTAGTTTAAGTTTAGTTTAAGTTAAGTTTGAGTTTAGTTTAAGTTTAGTTTAAGTTTAGTTTAAGTTTAGTTTAAGTTTAGTTTAAGTTTAGTTTAAGTTTAGTTTAAGTTAAGTTTAAGTTTAGTTTAAGTTTAGTTTAAGTTTAGTTTAAGTTTAGTTTAAGTTTAGTTTAAGTTTAGTTTAAGTTAAGTTTAAGTTAAGTTTAAGTTTAGTTTAAGTTTAGTTTAAATTTAGTTTAAGTTTAGTTTAAGTTAAGTTTAAGTTTAGTTTAAGTTTAGTTTAGTTTAAGTTTAGTTTAAGTTTAGTTTAAGTTTAGTTTAAGTTTAGTTTAAGTTTAGTTTAAGTTTAGTTTAAGTTTAGTTTAAGTTTAGTTTAAGTTTAGTTTAAGTTAAGTTTAAGTTTAGTTTAAGTTTAGTTTTTTTAAACTGACTCATACGAACTTACTTATTGATCATTAAAATTTTCATTGCAACCCCCCTTAATATTCTTTTAGCTGACAATCTTATTGACAAACAAAATTTAGAAAAAATAAAATTAATATGATTTTTTTTTTTTCTTTTGTCTTATAAATTTAGCTATGAATTTAATATTTTTCGACCCCCCATACTTCACAAATTAACAATTTAATTGACTCCCATACACAATAGAATTGGTACCTATACATTTACCTTATTTTTTCAACTTATACAATTTTACTATTAATTTTTTTATCTTTCAGAATTTACTAACTGACAAGCTATTAAATCAACATAGTTATACCTAGTGACCTGTCTTAGCTTCACACGGATGCCTAAACTATACGTATAATCCTGTCTCTCGAGTCACTCTATCTATCGATGAAAAC